>CM060904.1:1068592634-1069291134 GCA_030737815.1 Allium fistulosum
ATATATTATATTTAAATTTTAAATTTAAATCGTCTCGAAATCGTATCTTAAATTTCGACCTCCTATCGAGGCATGCCGCTGGGCGTTTATAATGTTATTCCCTCTATTCCAAACGTAATGGAAAACGTTTCGAGTCCTAATTCGATCGTATGGAGAAGATAGCTTTTTGGACCCAGTTATTATATTAAATTTTCGATATAAATTTCAGCGCGTTTATATTCCGTATAACCACACGATAACTCCAAAAGCTATGAAATTTGAAATCCGATAATAATACAATATTACGGATCCAATGGAACTGGTTTCGTCAAATTCCGAGACTGTGCCTCAGAAGGCTATTTTTAAATGTCAATTTAAACGATATATTTTCAAAACTGAACAAAGCACTTCCAAATTCAATTTTAAAAGTTACATTGTCTTCAGTATTATTAATATGAATTTTACGAACCTTTAAATTATTTTTATCGAGCTTAAAACTCCAAATTCACTATTTTAACCAGTATTCAATTTATAAAATTCCAATACTTAAATTATCCAATAAATCACTATATTTAAATTCTGAATCTATTTTATTAAACAAAAACCAATCTTTCACATTCAAAAATCAACCGATAATTCAATTTAAATATTTAAAACCATTTAAATATTCACAATTAATGCCAGAAAAACCCGGGTCGTTGCATTCCTCCCCTCTTAAAAGAATTTCAACCCCGAAATTGCTAAGGCAGAAGAATGCTCTAAACCCAATAGCTTATTAAAAACCCACTTAGTGAAAACTCGATATCTCTCCCTTTCTAAACTCCTTAGTTTCATCCAAACTATTTAGTTTCCAATTTAAATTTCAGAATCCTTTATTTCAATTCCAATTTGAAATCAATTCGTCGTTAAGAAAAATTTTCCAAAAATTTTCAAAAATTTTCTAACTCCCAAAATTTCCGAGAAATTTTGGCAGAGTCTCCCTTGTACGGAGGAGCTTTTGCAATTTTACAAGAGAGATAAATATATATACATCGACCCACACTGTCGGAAAAACAAAAATACACAATATTTTATATTTTCTTTCTTTTATTGCGTAGGCATACCTTTATTTAGGATTTTTAAGCAAGCGGCTTATTTATTAAGCAATTAGCGCGACCAAATCCAGCCAAACAGCCTCCAGGAACCTGTACTTACTCAGTCTAAACATGTAAGTACCATATATATGAAATCTAATAACATTTCACTTATTTGGATAGCTAAACACATGAATTTTATAAGCAGTGTAGATTAAATAATATTTATAAGCAGCTTATAAGGTTCTATTACAATTTAATTGCTTCCAACTAACTCATATATCATTTTCATTAAATTCGAATGATTTACAACTTACTTTACAAACATTCAATTAATATATAAACCCAATAAAGCCATACTCTTCCAATTGATTTAAAAATCAATTTTATTCACTATTCATTAATTCATAGATTTTATTTTCTTCCATTTTCGTTAATCGACAAACTTGTATATGCAAATTCGACGATATTTATTTAATAGAATATCCACTTTAGTTTATAACTATTTTAGATTGATTCCAAATCAATTTATATTTAATTCTATCCCATTTATAATTGATTCCGATCAATTCAATTACATTTCATTCAAATTCACCTTTATTACCTTCAAAATCTATTTTATTTGGCTCGGAACCATTTCATGCTATTTTTATTTAATGGTCATTTCATCCTGGCTTCTCTTAATTTTTAACTTAAGTTAATTTTCTTCAAACTATTCCAACTTCATAACTTAAGTTCATTTCCATTTGCAAATAATTTCCCTTTTTAATTTAATTTGGTTCTTCCACTCAGTTCGCTCCAAACTTTTAATTTCCATATTCAAATTCATTTAATTAATATTCTAAGTCAATATTCAATTCATTTTACACTTTAATTGAATCCATTTATACTCAAACTATTTCTATTTTATTCCAATTCCATTTCATTCGACAACATTTCAATTTTATATTAATTCACTTACCATCTAAGTCGAATTTTGTCTATAACTCAAGTTTAACTTCAAATCCATTTTTTTAATCCACACTCCAATTTTATTTGACCAAGTTAATTTTTTATTCCATATTCCATTTACTAATTAATTATCTAATTAGTTCACTTCCAATTTATAATTGAGTCAATACTTGATTTTTATTCCAAAAATCACTTCAATTAAATTTTCTTGAGTTCAAAATTCATTTATAACTCGAGTTTGGATTTTTATTTCCTTCACCAAAATATCAAATAATCTTATGCTGTATTTTCTATTTTACTTTTCACTTTTTTTATAAGTCACACAACTACTTTTTCAAACTTCCATTTATTCTATACTCGAGTATATTCCTATTTTATTTTTAATTCCAGACTATACATTTATTTATAGCCTAAATATAATTTTAACCACTTTATTTCAATTTTTATAAGCCATTGAAGCTTTATTTATTCCATTCAAAATCATTTATTACTCGATTGAATTTTTTTCCAATTCAATTCAAATTCAACCCAATTTTTTTCCAATTCATTATAATTTTAATTTAACTCACTTAAGTTAAATTCCCATTTCCATAAATGCACCACATTTATTCAATTCAAACCCAGCCAATTAAATTTCAAAATTTAATTTCTTCAACTCAATCTAAGTTAAATTTTATTTTAACATTTCCACTTTAAATTTTAATTCCAAAATTAATCTCCATATTTTTCTTCAAAATCATTCACCATTTATAAGTTTATAACTTATCTCTTGATGATCTTTAAATTATTTAAATAAGGATTTCAGGATATTTAACCACCCGGTATTTATTTCAAATCATTTTTGAAATCTCAAATATTCCAAAATCAGACTTTTAAATTTAACCCAATCCTGGCTTTTATCCAAACTCAATTCCCTTCGAAATTTCCAAAACAAACTTGTTTTTCCTCAAAACAAGCCAAAACAATGACCACGGCAGCAATCCATCACTTAGAAACTCGAAAATGAACACCGACGATGTCGCGATCATTATCAGAATTATTTTCCAGCGACCGAAGTGGTTTCAGTGCTATATTACTTCCAAAATTCATTTAAAAACATTTTCTACTCAAAAACATTTCCAAAATAATATTACTATTATTTATTTCCAAATACTTTGGAAAACATGCAAAAATCTCCGGGATTTAGATTTTCAAATTCTGGTTTGAACCCGATTTAATTATAATCAATTTGTATAATTTATACTTATACAAATTTTCCTTTGGTTATATAAATCTTTTCAAATTTTATAATCTTATTTGACTATAATATCATCAACCAAACACTCCAATTATATATAACAATTTCAGGAAATTATTTCTTTTATATCAAAATATATTTTTCGGGTAAAATTATTTTGTTTACCCACTTTTAAAACAATATTGTGTCAGTTTATCGTGTTCAAGTGTTTATAAACTCTTATCGAATTAGTGGCCCACTATTCGATCAGAATTTATATTCTACTCAACCAATAAGTCAACACAATATTTAAAACAATTTATATTCACTAACAAATACACGCTCATATTTATTATTACACTCAAACTCATTCTAGAGTACTACAGACTCTATCTCTAATGAGTAATCCCCACCAGAGCCAAGGTTCTCGCTTAACCTTCAGCTCTGATACCAACTATGGCGACCCGCAGTTCTGTACCCTTGAGTTGATAATAATTCTTCCTCGTTCAACCCAAAATGTACGGAATAGCGAATAACTAGGGTGAAAGAAGAAGATAAAAACAACATCAGAGCCTCACAATCGCAGCGGAATCAAGTATAATATAAAATAACAGCTTTTAAATACAAAGAAACTGTACTGTTGTAAATACATACCATTATCAGAGTACAACACTCATCCATTTATTTGGACAGCTTAATACTTGTCCTTACACAGTGGAAATAATAACCAAGTACGAAGATACATCTTTGTCATCCAACACGCCTCTTGAACTCCATAGCATATTATCCTGGATCTGTTCAACTCTGTCTGACCCGAGCACCATAATAAAACAACACCCGAGTCAGTCTTAAAAACCAACATGAGAAAATCACACTCAATTGGATTATTAAAATTTTGAAAATCCTTTGAAAACAAAGGTATCTCGTAAGACCACACCATAAATAAACATGCCGGGTTTTTACCATACAATAACCAAAACATTTTTATCAAATCTGTCTGATATTATAATAGTGTCTATGGAAAGCAAATAGAATCTAGCTGAAATGCTTACATCTCATGTTCCAGCATAGTTGGGCACAATCAAAACCGTACGGCGCTTATTAGAGAAGGGATTCCATACAATGGCAGGGCTACTGGTGTACCGCCTGTCACAGTATCTGGCCTAGATCAGCGCACCGAGGACCACTCCCGATCCACTGTAACACAAGACCGGACTACCCCTTACTGGATAGCCCGGATAAGATCACCCTGCGGTTGGGATCAGCAACCGCCACACAGCCGAGATCAAGGGACTCTAGACAGGGATGACCTTACCCTAATTGGGTGCAACCCACTTAGCCTTGTTGCACCTCCCCTGTTTTAGCCATTCCCAGTTGATGAGGCTTAAGGCTAAGCGTTACCTTTTAAGAACGAATTTCACTTAGAATGCTCATCGTCCTCCAATGACGATGTTCTGATAGCATTCGTTCATACAAGTTGCCCTGGGTCTGGACAAACGGAATCACCGTCTTCATCATCTTCACGGTATTCATTCGTTACGTTCAAACCGGATTGAAGTGGTTTTCAGATAATTAAATCTGATCTCGGTCTCTTCGAAACGATCAGCGCATTGGCTAATATTGATAGTCGGTTATTTAACTATCATATAACATCCACAAGCAACCATCAGGCCTTAAATAATTTTCCAAATTATTTATTTCAAAATTTCTACACAAGATATTATTTCCATACTTCAACGCTTTGAAAATAGTTTTCAAATCCCTTTTTATTCTCACGGAAAAAATTTCTACCCTTGCCCAATACTTAGCATATATTTCCCATTCCATTTGATTTTCAACACTTGGAAAATATTCATTTATTTCCTATTTCTTTCAAAAATCATTTACAACTTTATTTGTAAATTTCCAACTCGTTTCGCACGAAAATCTATTTTTAAGAAAATCCAATATTCACCAATTAATTCATAGATTCCTCTTGATTCGTATCACATCGACTATATCCAAATTTATCACCATTCCTCATATTTGAAATATATTCCACTATTTATTTTTCAAAACAATTCCCATAACTCGATATAAGTCCACACCATTAACTTATATTTTCACATACCCACTGATATCATTTTATCTTGTTTATAAACCTCATTTATAAATTTAATAACTCCCTTGAGTTTTCACTTATTTATAAACAATCTATTTATAAAAACAAAATACATTTAAAATTCTGTTACAGTTCTTCTCCTAGTAAAATTCCATTTTTATTTCAAATCTATTTTAATTATTGATTACAATTCTCTTCCTAAATCTTCAAAATATCCTTCAAGTTCTTAATATATAAGTTTATTTAAAATCTCTATTTAACGCAATTTACAAATAGTTAATTACAACCAAGTTAATTTATATATTTCTCGTTCCACTCAATTTTCTTTATAAAATAACCCAATTTCCAGTTTAAACCCTTTTCATTCAAAATCTTCTTTTTACTGGCTTCAAATTAATTATTTACAGTATTTAGGAATATCAGTTTAATTTCCATGCTATTTCACATTTAATAATTCAATTCACACACAATCTAAATCAGTTTATCCATTATACCATATATCAATATATATTTATATATATATGAAAACAATAAATATTTATGAGGAATCCAGTTGGATCCCTCCAACCTGTTTCCATGCATCCATAGATGTTAGTCAACAAATAAAACACCAATCCCACTTCGAGGGGGATATCGCGGTATATAGGGTCATCCGCTATTATGCGGGGCGTATAGGGTCTCATCCGCTATATAATGCGGGAATATCAATCACTCCAATACTAATATATATACCACTATATATATATATCCAACAGATAAATTATAAATTTATCAATCAAGTCAGGCATCCAATAATTTAAATTTAACATTTAAATTTTAATAAATTAATCTAAATGAGTGAGGAAATCTCGCCTTTATTTTTGTTTGCAATCCACTTCAATCTCGACTTGGTTTCACGGTTTTTGACCTTGTATAAACATTATACGGTTTATTAATAATTGAATAATCGGACAATTAATTACCATTTAATAAACTTAATTAACTAATAATTTAATTTTAAACTAATTTTCCTATAATAAATAATGCTTAGTAACTAAATTAATTAAATAAGTTAATTAAACAAATTAATCACCCTAAATACATATTTTAAAATAATCTAGTAGATTTAAAATGTGTGTATGTATATTTATTTTATTTTTGAAACTACATATATACTTATAAAAATAAATTATAGATTCCAAAGAATCTAATTTTACATAAACTTTCAATCCCTATCTTTTTTTTCTTTTCAAAACCTTATCTATATAAATATATTTCTGTTTATCTATATACTTTTAAATTAAAATAGGTATGTGTATATATATTTATTAAAATTAAACAGTAAATCACAGTATGTATATATATTATATATTATTTTTTAAATTAAAGATAGAAACTTCTATATACCTTGCTCCTTACCAACAACAACTTTCCGACTCAAGCTCACGTACGAGAAGAGAATCGTGACTTCCTCAAAGGATAGCCATAACTACCCCAAGATGTGGACAGTAGCCCTATGCATCGCTCCATCGACAAACCATGCATGCGCCCAAAAACATCATCACAATCGCCAAGACACCTCGCTCCCCAGCCTCGCGCCTATCGTCAGAGAAACGCACCGCCATCGTGTTTCCCTGTTCGCGACTTTAGCTCGATCGCACCCCCAACTTCACGTCGCCCCTTCTAGCTTGCTCATGCACGAGCTCCACACAAACCCCAGCGACAGCCTCGACTTCGTATTCGTTCCCTCTTCCCTAAACGAATACTTGGTATATTTCTTTTTTTTGAACTGGAAAGAAACGATCGTGTTCTTCGTTTTGTGGTTAATTTTCTTTTCGTTTGGTATTTTATTTTGAACACGAGGAAATGGGGAAAGAAAGGGATCGAATCCCCTTTTGAATTCTGCCATTATCATTTCACCGATGTTCTGGTATTTGATCCTTGACGAGGTTGGGTTTTTATAAAAAGGTTGCGTGCTGCTTAGAAGGGAGGGAGTGTAACGCCCCACTCTGAGACCCACTGTAACAAAGAATATTACGGGAGTAATACTATCTGTTAAAGCGGAGAATAGAGTATAGTGGAAGCGACCATTTGTAATCAAGCTATAACTATCTACTGAATACGTCGAAAGGATGGTATCTATGTTTTTTTTTCAAGTGGTTCGACATATTCGGTAAATACTTATAACGAAATTACAAATGGCTAAAGATCTATCAGAAACAAGCATAGTAATAAATGATAAAACATCACAGAACAGAATCACATAACAGATATAAAATCCCAGAACAATACATCGTCAATACAGATCCTAATACTATAAGTGGGTACAAAGCCACTGCTCACCCAAGTGAGTCAAAAATATGTACATATCAAAGTCTGAATAATAATAACAGAGTAGCGGAATAGTGGACAAATAAAAGCGCTATCTATCAGCATAGCAGATAAGTCTAAAGCGGAAGCACAGAGCAGCTAAGTCCAGAGACCTAACCTGAAACAACTCGGTCTAACCCGAGCGAAAACACTCGGGTCAGGCTAGCTAAACAATCAGTAATAACTGAGATATATGATAATGCGGTACATAAATAAAACAGTACTTATCCAAAGAGAAGTATATTATGAACCACATGAATATAATGACGATCCCTAATCATCAATAAACAATAAAAATCTCCAAAGAGAAATCAACACCAAAGTGTAGAATAAATAAAATCGCCTCATATCATCGGCGTAGCCAAAGCTATAAAAAGATGCCCATAGGCAATAATCCCAAGAGTGACCAGAGTCTGTAATCAATGCCCAAGCAAAGATCGATGCTCCAAAGAGCAATGGGGATATACTGAAAAGTCAATGAAATCCAACACTGAAAAGCAGTGTCCAGAGACACTGTGAATCCACAAGGTAATCGCACTTACATCGTATGGTTCCATAGAACCAACACCGAATGGCGGTACTCGAATGGATATAAAAATCATCAAATAATACCAATATTGCACGTGCACCGACCAGAGTCGTTGTTGCCAAGTACTGTAGAGTTGTGATCGATCACTCGCACAGATGCGGAACGCGCGAGACGGCAAGATCCTTCCCAGAAGGATAAAGGCCCAGAGGCGCATGCCGAAAAATAAACTGCTCCATAGAGCAGGTGTCCAGAGACGGTTGCCCAGAGGCGTGGTGACCCAGAGGTCCAGTACTGGCCGCCCAGAGGCTAATGTGTCACTAACTTCTTGGAGAGGAACCCGTAAAGTGTTAACAATGAGTCCCATACCCCACGTTCGCACTAAACGGTTTCCTAACCAATAGCAAGCTCACACTCCAAACAATAAAAAGTCCACCTCATATCATCGGTAAACTAGACGCAAAGGTCAAAACGATCAATCGAATAGGTCGGGGATTAACCGGAAAGAAAATACACACGGTTCCATAGGCCGGAGATTTCCTAACCGTTTAAGCACCTTTCCACTTCGCTCGACGTGCTAAAAGTGAGTGTGAGATTTTTATTATAGAAAATAATGGTGTAAAACGGATTTATAATTGATTTTCGGAATCACTTTTAAAACGGTCTTTTGAAAGGTCTCCTATTATGGAGTAATTAATTTAATAATTAAAATAATATTATATAATAATTTTCAAAAGCCATTTAGGAGTGAAAAATCTTTTGAAAATGATTCATAAAACCCGTGTACGAAATCTAGAGACAAATCTCAAAGAAATCAATGAAAACCAGAAAATCATCAAAAATATTCTAAGTGTTTGTAAACATTCAAAAACAGCTGTGAACTCAAGTTCGATAATTTATTTGGACCAGCAAACTGTGTCCAAATGTCATGAAAATTTGTAGGCATGTAGTCCAACATCCCTACTTTAATATGCAAAAAGAATTTCTGGATTCTGAGTTGAGACGAAGTGGCAGCGACGTCTCAAAGTTGGACCCAGAACAAGATTTACACTGTTTACAAACAGCAACTAGAGTTCAACTTCGACACGAAATTCGAAGTACCAAACGAACTCTAATGTTGTCCAAATTTTTCTGAGATGGAGTTCAGAACTCCACCTTTCTAACGAGACCAAAAACGTCGAATTCCGACTTCCGATGCGAACGTGGAGGCATCGCGGAGTGGCGCTCAAAAGCTGGAAACAGAAGGGATATTTGATTTTCATTCTAAGTGTTTGACCATTCAAAAACTGCTGCGAACCCAAGTTCGGCAATTTATTTGGACCAGCAAACTTAATCCAAATGACATGAAAACTGGTAGGAATATAGTCCAACATCCCTACTATAAGATGCAAAAAGAATTTCTGGAATCCGAGTTGAGACGAAGTAGCAGCGACGTCTCAAAGTTGGACACAGAACAAGATTCACACTGTTTACAAACAGCGACAAGAGTTCAACTTCGACACGAAATTCGAAGTACCAAAAGAATGCCGATGATGCCTAAATTTTACAGAGATGGAGTTCGAAACTCCACCTTTCCAACGAGATCAAAAACGTCGAATTCCGACTTCGGATGCGATCGTGGCGGTATCGCGAAGTGGAGAAAAAAAATCTGGAACAGGGTTTAAAAAAAATTATTTATTTTTTTTTTCTTTTTTTCTCGGGACAGTGGTAAGAATGTACAATTTTGACCAAAATAACTCGGAAATTTCATGAAACTCAAAACATGAAAGTTTTAACTCTAAATCTAAGCTTTCCAGAACATCCAAAATTATTAGATTTGGATAAGAAACGAGAGAGATACATGCAAAACAATATCAGATTGAAACTCAAGATAACTTGTTAAAGACAGAATTGGTCTTCTGTCTTTGAACGCATTTCAGGTCATCTAAATGGCAATATTACAGAAAACTCACTGAACAAAAATTGTAGCATATGTTTTAAGCTTTCCGGAACATCCAAAGTTATCTAATTCGGATCAAAAACGAGTAACTTATGGCCAAATCAATTTCAGGGTTTTATTTTATCAACCTTGTAGTTTGTTGTCAGGTCATCGACAAACAAACATGATTTCGACCATTGAATCCACAAAATTAGGCAAAGCTCAAAACATGAAAGTTATAGGCTATATAATAAGCTTTCCAGAACTTCAAGAAAATCTTAATTCCGATTTAAGATGAATGAGATATGCCTAATTTACTAACAGCAATGAACTAATTATAATTTCAGCTAGCATATATTACCTCTTTCCAAGCAATGAAAAGAAGATCAAAGAGTTTCACAATCTAAATGCACAAAAAAAGAGGATTACAAAATAATTTCAGAAATTAAAGAATGAATTATAGGTGGATTTTGTGATTGCTATTACATCTTTTAGTAGTTTGGATTAACTCTCTTTGATTTGGTGTAGATTGGAGTCTTGCTTAGGAGGCCATGACTAGGTTTTGGAGCTTTCTAATTAGGTTTTAGTGGTTATGAAATGAAGTGTTGGCTGAAATGGGAGAGTAAAAGATACTTTATAGGCTAATGGTTAGGGTTATTGGATCTAATACCCATTAGGACTTTGTATTATTCATGTGCATACATATATAGGCAATTTTCTCTAAGTACACTCTACATACAAATTACTAAATACATTTCAAACCATAGAAAATTATGAAAATATGTTAACAATTACTTTTAGCCATTTCATAAAATCCTATATCAACAATATATTACATTTTAACCCATAATTTTTCCAAAACACCGTTTATAGTTAATATTAGCCAAAATCACCATTTTGCACATAAATTGCAAATTAATTTCCCAAATCAAATATTGCACTATTTTACACATATAAAATTTTGCAATAATATAAATTACAAATTTTCCTAATTAATTTCCTTGAAATGCTCCATTTTACACTTAAGCCCAAAATATTAATTTATTCAAAATGACTAAATTTTGAACAAATTAGCCACATTAAAAATTCATTAATAGCTCCAATTAAATTAAAATCCCAATTTTAATTTATTATTTGGTAACCGCAATCACGGGTTGTTACAGACTCCCCCCTTAAGAAAATTGCGTCCCCGCAATTCCTTAAATATAGAAGTCGTCTATAACATCTAATCCACAAAAGGAATACACGGAGCTCGATTTCGAATATCACACATAGAAAGAGTCTCAAGAATATCGTCGATGAAAACCAGAACGAATCTATTGATGTATTCCCGGAATACTCGATTCATGAGATCGACGAAGAAAGCTTGAGCGTTCGTCAAGCCGAACGGCATGACCAACCACTCAAAAGAACCATAACGAGTGCGAAAAGCTGTAAGAGGAATGTTGTCTTCGGCGACTCGTAGCTGATGGAATCCGGTGGTAAGGTCGAGCTGAGAGAAGGCCTTCGCACCGCTCAACTGATCAAACATGTCGTAACGAGAATTAGAGTTAGACATGATTCAATGATAGATAATTAATTAAGGAATACTACGGAATATAATGGATTCCTATACATATTCCTAACTTATCTATCAATAAACATAAGGAAAGGATTTGATTTAATTCGGATCTAATTTAAAATGTATTGTACTAAGTGTATATGTTCTGTGTTTTTTATGCTTATTCCTGAAACCAGGCTCTGATACCAAGCTGTAAAGCCCCACTCTGAGACCCACTGTAACAAAGAATATTACGGGAGTAATACTGTCTGTTAAAGCGGAGAATAGAGTATAGTGGAAGCGACCATTTGTAATCAAGCTATAACTATCTACTGAATACGTCGAAAGGATGGTATCTATGTTTTTTTTCAAGTGGTTCGACATATTCGGTAAATACTTATAACGAAATTACAAATGGCTAAAGATCTATCAGAAACAAGCATAGTAATAAATGATAAAACATCACAGAACAGAATCACATAACAGATATAAAATCCCAGAACAATACATCGTCAATACAGATCCTAATACTATAAGTGGGTACAAAGCCACTGCTCACCCAAGTGAGTCAAAAATATGTACATATCAAAGTCTGAATAATAGTAACAGAGTAGCGGAATAGTGGATAAATAAAAGCGCTATCTATCAGCATAGCAGATAAGTCTAAAGCGGAAGCACAGAGCAGCTAAGTCCAGAGACCTAACCTGAAACAACTCGGTCTGACCCGAGCGAAAACACTCGGGTCAGGCTAGCTAAACAATCAGTAATAACTGAGATATATGATAATGCGGTACATAAATAAAACAGTACTTATCCAAAGAGAAGTATATTATGAACCACATGAATATAATGACGATCCCCAATCATCAATAAACAATAAAAATCTCCAAAGAGAAATCAACACCAAAGTGTAGAATAAATAAAATTGCCTCATATCATCGGCGTAGCCAAAGCTATAAAAAGATGCCCATAGGCAATAATCCCAAGAGTGACCAGAGTCTGTAATCAATGCCCAAGCAAAGATCGATGCTCCAAAGAGCAATGGGGATATACTGAAAAGTCAATGAAATCCAACACTGAAAAGCAGTGTCCAGAGACACTGTGAATCCACAAGGTAATCGCACTTACATCGTATGGTTCCATAGAACCAACACCGAATGGCGGTACTCGAATGGATATAAAAATCATCAAATAATACCAATATTGCACGTGCACCGACCAGAGTCGTTGTTGCCAAGTACTGTAGAGTTGTGATCGATCACTCGCACAGATGCGGAACGCGCGAGACGGCAAGATCCTTCCCAGAAGGATAAAGGCCCAGAGGCGCATGCCGAAAAATAAACTGCTCCATAGAGCAGGTGTCCAGAGACGGTTGCCCAGAGGCGTGGTGACCCAGAGGTCCAGTACTGGCCGCCCAGAGGCTAATGTGTCACTAACTTCTTGGAGAGGAACCCGTAAAGTGTTAACAATGAGTCCCATACCCCACGTTCGCACTAAAAGGTTTCCTAACCAATAGCAAGCTCACACTCCAAACAATAAAAAGTCCACCTCATATCATCGGTAAACTAGACGCAAAGGTCAAAACGATCAATCGAATAGGTCGGGGATTAACCGGAAAGAAAATACACACGGTTCCATAGGCCGGAGATTTCCTAACCGTTTAAGCACCTTTCCACTTCGCTCGACGTGCTAAAAGTGAGTGTGAGATTTTTATTATAGAAAATAATGGTGTAAAACGGATTTATAATTGATTTTCGGAATCACTTTTAAAACGGTCTTTTGAAAGGTCTCCTATTATGGAGTAATTAATTTAATAATTAAAATAATATTATATAATAATTTTCAAAAGCCATTTAGGAGTGAAAAATCTTTTGAAAATGATTCATAAAACCCGTGTACGAAATCTAGAGACAAATCTCAAAGAAATCAATGAAAACCAGAAAATCATCAAAAATATTCTAAGTGTTTGTAAACATTCAAAAACAGCTGTGAACTCAAGTTCGATAATTTATTTGGACCAGCAAACTGTGTCCAAATGTCATGAAAATTTGCAGGCATGTAGTCCAACATCCCTACTTTAATATGCAAAAAGAATTTCTGGATTCTGAGTTGAGACGAAGTGGCAGCAACGTCTCAAAGTTGGACCCAGAACAAGATTTACACTGTTTACAAACAGCGACTAGAGTTCAACTTCGACACGAAATTCGAAGTACCAAACGAACTCCAATGTTGTCCAAATTTTCCTGAGATGGAGGTCGGAACTCCACCTTTCTAACGAGACCAAAAACGTCGAATTCCGACTTCCGATGCGAACGTGGAGGCATCGCGGAGTGGCGCTCAAAAGCTGGAAACAGAAGGGATATTTGATTTTCATTCTAAGTGTTTGACCATTCAAAAACTGCTGCGAATCCAAGTTCGGCAATTTATTTGGACCAGCAAACTGAATCCAAATGACATGAAAACTGGTAGGAATATAGTCCAACATCCCTACTATAAGATGCAAAAAGAATTTCTGGAATCCGAGTTGAGACGAAGTAGCAGCGACGTCTCAAAGTTGGACCCAGAACAAGATTCACACTGTTTACAAACAGCGACAAGAGTTCAACTTCGACACATTCGAAGTACCAAAAGAATGCCGATGATGCCTAAATTTTACAGAGATGGAGTTCGAAACTCCACCTTTCCAACGAGATCAAAAACGTTGAATTCCGACTTCGGATGCGATCGTGGCGGCATCGCGAAGTGGAGAAAAAAAATCTGGAATAGGGTTTAAAAAAAAATTATTTATTATTTTTTTTTCTTTTTTTTCTCGGGACAGTGGTAAGAATGTACAATTTTGACCAAAATAACTCCGAAATTTCATGAAACTCAAAACACGAAAGTTTTAGCTCTAAATCTAAGCTTTCCAGAACATCCAAAATTATTAGATTTGGATAAGAAACAAGAGAGATACATGCAAAACAATATCAGATTGAAACTCAAGATAACTTGTTAAAGATAGAATTGGTCTTCTGTCTTTGAACGCATTTCAGGTCATCTAAATGGCAATATTACAGAAAACTCACTGAACAAAAATTGTAGCATATGTTTTAAGCTTTCCGGAACATCCAAAATTATCTAATTCGGATCAAAAACGAGTAACTTATGGCCAAATCAATTTCAGGGTTTTATTTTATCAACCTTGTAGTTTGTTGTCAGGTCAGCGACAAACAAACGTGATTTCGACCATTGAAACCACAAAATTAGGCAAAGCTCAAAACATGAAAGTTATAGGCTACATAATAAGCTTTCCAGAACTTCAAGAAAATCTTAATTCCGATTTAAGATGAATGAGATATGCCTAATTTACTAACAGCAATAAACTAATTATAATTTCAGCTAGCATATATTACCTCTTTCCAAGCAATGAAAAGAAGATCAAAGAGTTTCACAATCTAAATGCAAAAAAAAAGAGGATTACAAAATAATTTCAGAAATTAAAGAATGAATTAGAGGTGGGTTTTGTGATTGCTATTACCTCTTTTAGTAGTTTGGATTAACTCTCTTTGATTTGGTGTAGATTGGAGTCTTGCTTAGGAGGCCATGACTAGGTTTTGGAGTTTTCTAATTAGGTTTTAGTGGTTATGAAATGAAGTGTTGGCTGAAATGGGAGAGTAAAAGATACTTTATAGGCTAATGGTTAGGGTTATTGGATCTAATACCCATTAGGACTTTGTATTATTCATGTGCATACATATATAGGCAATTTTCTCTAAGTACACTCTACATACAAATTACTAAATACATTTCAAACCATAGAAAATTATGAAAATATGTTAACAATTACTTTTAGCCATTTCATAAAATCCTATATCAACAATATTTTACATTTTAACCCCTAATTTTTCCAAAACACCGTTTATAGTTAATATTAGCCAAAATCACCATTTTGCACATAAATTGCAAATTAATTTCCCAAATCAAATATTGCACTATTTTACACATATAAAATTTTGCAATAATATAAATTACAAATTTTCCTAATTAATTTCCTTGAAATGCTCCATTTTACACTTAAGCCCAAAATATTAATTTATTCAAAATGACTAAATTTTGAACAAATTAGCCACATTAAAAATTCATTAATAGCTCCAATTAAATTAAAATCCCAATTTTAATTTATTATTTGGTAACCGCAATCACGGGTTGTTACAGGGAGACGTGATCGTTGCGTGTTAGAATGGGTTAGTCTACAGTGATTTGAAAAAGTTCTGATGTGAAGGGAATTTTGACAAGCCAAACAATATATATATATATATATATATTTTGAATTTAAATCGTCTTGAAATCGTATCTTAAATTTTGACCTCCTATCGGGGCGTGCCGCCAGGCGTTTATAATGTTATACCCCCATTCCGAATGCAATGGAAAAGGTTTTGAGTCCTAATTCGATCGTATGGAGAAGATAGCTTTTTGGACCCAGTTATTATATTAAATTTTCGATATAAATTTCAGCGTGTTTATATTCCGTATGACCACACGATAACTCCGAAAAGCTACGAAATTTGAAATCTGACAATAATACAATATTACGGATCCATTGAAATCCGATATAAATTTCAAAATTGAACAAAGCACTTCCTAATTTAATTTTAAAAGTTGCATTGTCTTCAGTATTATTAATATGAATTTTACGAACCTTTAAATTATTTTTATCGAGCTTAAAACTCCAGATTCACTATTTTAACCAGTATTCAATTTATAAAATTCCAATAATTAAATTATCCAATAAATCACTATATTTAAATTCTGAATCTATTTTATTAAACAAAAACCAATCTTTCACATTCAAAAATCAACCTATAATTCAATTTAAATATTTAAAACCATTTAAATATTCACAATTAATGCCAGAAAAACCCGGGTCGTTACACCTTACTACCCAACACTTAGGAAAGTTCCATTTATTTCTCTTTATCAAAATCCTTCATAATTTATATTGTAAATTCCTTAACTCGTTTATAACGAATTCTATAAGTTCTACGGTTCCTTAATTAAATCTCTTTATTCAAAAGTATATACTTATCTCAACAAAATAAGTATATTCACAAACTATTCCCTTTAAAAATATTTAAAAACATTTTAAAATAAATATGGAAAGCACCATGCGGTATCAACCATGGATTCACATCTCAATGATTACGTCTCTATCCCAAAGAAATCCAAACTTAACCGTAGGCAATCTCTGCCGTCGATTTCGCCATGAAAGTATACCATTACTTTCCGAAAACTTTATTTAATAATTATCTCAAAATAATGCTTATAAAGTTTCTATAATAATTTTTTCAAGATTAATTTAGGCAAATACTCTTAAATAAAAGCTATTATATAAAACTATATTAATATTGAATAATTTATCTTTTAAAATAATAATACTGATTAATTCTGATTTATTAATAAATTTATAATCATTTTACAAGACTTGTTTATAAAAATTATAATTCATTTTGACAATTTAAAAATATATTTAAATAACTAACTTTCTGAAATATTTTTATGCTAAAACGTTATTAAATTACCTAGTTTAAAAATTAAAAACAAACTTAACTTCTCGATAAAATATATTTTTTCAATTCCAATATAACCAATCTAATATTTATAATTTCTCTCAATTTATCACCAATCGATTTACGCCCCCAATTTCATAAATCCCCTTTTCACATTTCCAAAAGCAAAATCTATCATTTCTTTTTAAACCGATTTACTCATCTGCTTATAAATTCTTACGATGAATTTATATCTTCAATTTATCAAATGATAATCTTTTCACCCCATTTATAAACATTGTTTATAACTCCCATAATCTCATTTCCAGTTTACAACGGTTTTACATCACTTAAATCCATTATAAACCGATTTCTAAATTAAATTCCATTTATAAATCAATTTCTTAAATAACCCAAACTATAATCCAAAAACCAACCAAATATCGATTCTACTTCCATTTCGTAACTTAGAAATATTGTTTAAGATCCAGTATACACAATTTATACTTATTTCCAAATTCCCTTCTATTCTCCCAATCTATTTAAAATCTCGATTTTTAAAACATTTCTATTTAAACAAGTATCACTTATGAATTTTTATTTAAAATCCTTTATATACATCATTCCAGATTCTCTTTTTACAACATCACGAAATAGGTCAGTACAATTTAAAGTCCCCATTTGTTTTATCCAATCAGTTTCTTTTAACTAACCCAAAATTCTATATAAATATTTAATTCCAAAATCCCTTTTAAATTTCCTTTTCAAATTAAAAATATATTTATTTATGGTATTTTAAAATACCAAAATTTAGACCAGTATACCATTGCATCAAATAAATTCAAATCGCGCTATAATCTATAACAGATTATTCAAACATGTCATATATCACTATATATGAAATTAAATTCAACATTTTTAAGGAATCTAGTTGGATCCCTCCAACCTATTTTCCTGCAACCATAGATGTTAAATGACATAAAATACCAATCCCGCTTCGAGGTGGGATATCGCGGTAATATAGGGTCATCCGCTATTATACGAGGCGCATAAGGTCTCATCCGCTAAAAATATGCGGGAATATCAATCCAAATACTAATATATATACTACTATATATATAATAACATCCAAACTTATATTAATTTATCAATCCAACCAATTATCCAATAATTAATTTTAATTATTTAAAATTAACTAGTAATCCCAAAATGAGTGAGATTAACTCACTTTGATTTTTACTATCGCATTCGTGTTCTGCTTCCGATTTATTCGAACGCGTTTTGAATTGATCTGAAAATTCTGCAAGCTCCAAATCCCTCCAAAGCAGTTTCATTGCGAAGCACTCGTCATCACGATCGCATCGCAAAAAGTCTCGTCCCAAACGGACCTAGCGTGCATGAGCTATAAATTTTTTAAGTTTACACGAATTAAATATAAAATTTTCAATCTCTTTTTTTTATAATACAAAACCAATACCCAATAAGATCGAACACGGCCCAAAACTGCACTTCCCCAATGCTTGAAGCTTCATTCCAAAGAACCCATTCGTGCACAGCCCTTCGTGACACTATCACTCCTCGAACGACCACTACACGCCGAACGGGTGCCGGCAACAACCTCCACTTCGCCCCAGCTTTCTGATGGACCCCACCATTTCCCATTCGAACTACCCAGAACGAATGCGACTACGGCTCCATCACGCACAAACCACCAGGTTGCGACCACCCATGTGCCACCGCACGTCCCCAAAATCATCCCCCAGGTGCGCCTCGACCATCTGAACACGACCGCGACCGCCAATCCACGAAATACTACCTCCATCTGGAGTAAATCGAAACCCAAGCCTCGAAATCACCACTGACTTCACAGTCGACTATTTCAAATCATGGTTGCTCCATTCAAAACTTATACCAGACCAAAGCTTTAGTCAAAACATGAATTTAGGAATTGGTTTGAGATTTTTTTATTGAGTGGATTAGGACATATGAATTTTGAAATTTCTTTGCCAACATTTTTTTTCTCTGAACTGTGTTCGGTTGCGTGCATTATAAAGGAGGGAGATGTGTTTTTGAAGGCAAAGTAGGTAGTAGGGTGGCTGGGAAAAGAAAGAAGGGAAGTTAATGTGAATATGGTCAAATCAATCAAATATATATATATATATATATAATTTAAATTTTCAAACCGTCTTGATTACATAGCTTAAAGTCTCGAACCCCTATCGAGGCATGCCGGTAGGCGTTTATAATGTTATACCCCTATTTCGAATGTAATGGAAAAGGTTTCGAGTCATAATTCGACCGTATGGAGAAGATAGCTTTTTGGACCCAATTATTATATTAAATTTTCTATATTAATTCAACGTGTTTCTATCCCGTACGACAAAACAATAGATCCAAACGCTACGAAATTTGAAATCCGATAATAATACACTATTACGGATCCAATGGAACTAGTTTTATCGAAATCCGAGATTGTGCCCCGGAAGGCAATTTTTACATGTTAATTTAAACGGGTTATTTTTAAAATCGAACAAATCACTTTTGAATTCAATTTAAAAGTTCTATTACCTTCATTCTTATTAATATAAATTTAATATGCCTTTAAATTATTTTTATCAAGCTAAAAACTCAAAATTCCACTATTTAACCAAATTTCCATTTATTAACTCAATAATTAAATAATCTAATAAATCGTTATATTTGAAATTTAACTTAAAATTTAACTTTTAAATATTTAAAATAAATTAAATATTCCAATTTTAAATAGTCAAAATTCTGGGACGTTACATTCCTTCCCCTTAAAAGAATTTCGTCCCCGAAATTGCCAAAGTAAGAAAAATGACCCAAACCCATTAACTTTCCCAAAAACCAATCAGTTGCAACAATTTCCCAAATTAATTTGTTGAAACCACATTATCACTTTTACTAATTTCCAATTTTATCCATAGATTCCAGATAATATTATTTTATCAATCATTTCAAATTATAATCCAAAATCAAATTTTAGTAATTAAAAATTTTCTTCAAATTTTCTGACTCCTTAAATTTTCGAAATTTTTTGCCAGCTACTTCTTTGCGCGGCTAAATCCGAACGACTAAAAATCGCCTCTACGGGCTCAAATCATCAAAAGAAAACAAAAGCCAAGTGGCTCAATCATAAAACTATCAAATTCAAACATCAATTTATATGTGTAACTTTTTGTCGGGCCATCCAATTTTTCTTGATTTTAAATGCATGCATCTTATTTACCAATAATATACAATTATATTATTCAAAATTATATCATTTTGCCAATTTCCATTTTCAATATTTGCTTCACTTAAGCCCATATGATGTACATACATCATCCGTATGCAAAATAAAATCTGATTGTTCGCTCGGTCATACAATTTCACTTCCGAAATTGTATCGTTCACACGACTCTCTAGTGCGGACTCAGATCTGGTTCCTTGATTGGAAACCATCATCCTCCTTGCATAGCCATATACTATGATAGAGAATCTCAGAATCAGTCAAAAATCCGTATCCAGTGTTCGCCGTTGAAAATCGAGTGAAAAATTCTAACTCGGATCGATATAAATTATCTCGAAATTTTTTGCTTGAACCTGGATCAAATCGTTCGATATATACATACAACTTACGTATTTATTTCAATTGATTCTTAGCTATATCAAATTCTTTTTATTCACATTTACTTCACATTCAACTATTTACTTGGTATATCCCTTAAATACCAATTCCACTTAAGAATTTCACCATCAAATTTTCTTAAGTCAATTATAACATTTTACACAAAAGTTCTGATGTTTATTATCACTTCACCACTTAAGTTTACATCCATTTCTATTCTAATTCAATTTCAATTTATATTTAACTCAATTTATCTCCAAATTTTAAATATTTAATTTTATCAACCATATCCCATACCATATTTAATTCACTAATTATTTTAATTAGTTCCATCCACTAATTTGTTTCAAATCTCAATCAAAATTTATTTCCAAACTTTATTTTATTTGGTCCAACTTAGGCTAAATTTCCAAATCCTATTTTATTTAACTTAGTTTTAAGTTAAATTTCATTCCACAGTTAAATTTTAAATTTTTACCTTCTTGCATTCATATTCAAAACTTTTAAACATTTTTTACTTACAATTTACCAATTCTTATAAGTTATCAACTTATTCATTCATATTTCCAAATAAACATTTCAAATCAAAATCCCAGGTTTACACACTTTGTTCTAAATGTTTCAAGTCATTTTTGAAATCATATATATACATATATATCTCACTTATATATATCAAATCCAAAAAATTTAAGCTTCTTAAAATCAAAAACTTGTTTATCAAACAAGACTCCAATAGCAAATCATTATGGTAGCAATCCATCACTCAGAAACTCGAAAATGAACACCGATGATGTCGCGATCATCATCGGAATTATTTTCCAACGACCGAAGTGAGTTCAGTGCTTTTATTTCCTTAATAAACATTTTAAAAATATTTCAATTTACAAATATTCTCTAAATAATATCACTATTATTTTCCAAGACTTTGAAAAACATTTCAAAACCAACGGGAATTAAATTCCCAAATTCCCAGCCTTCAAACACTTTTAACAAATCGTATTTAAATATACTTTTGGAATTTCATTTCATTTCGAATTATAAATCACATTTACAAAATCACATTTACAGAATCTTATTTCATTATATGAAATTATTTCTTAACTTTTTGATTATAGTATCAACTTTTATTCAATCACCACAACAACAAATGATAATAGTTTAACCTTATCATATCCTAACTACCAAGCACACCATATACAACTATAATAATTTTTGAAAAATTATTCTTTTAGATATAAAAATAATCTGGGTAAAATTATTTCATTTACCCCATTTTAAACAATACCATGTCGAATTGCTCTATATAAGTGTTTAGAGACTCCTATCAATAACGTTAATTACTCGTATTGACCAGAACCCATAACCACTCAACAAATCCACCAACACAATATAAAACAATTTTTATATCATTAACAAATACGCGCTCATATCTATTAATACACTCAAACTCATATTAGGGTGCTACTGACCCTATCTCTAATGAGTTACCCCATCAAAGCCAAGGTTCTCGCTTAACCTTCGGCTCTGATACCAAATGTAACGAACCGGATGTTCGACGCTCAAAAATTGAGATTAATACGTTCATTGTATACCATGCCGTGCAATCGAGTGATGGAAAGACCAGATCGTTGGAGGAAAAGAAGAAAGAGGTATAAGAAAATAGAAATAACAACATAGAATCTCACAACCGCAGCGGAACGATATATAATAGAATATAACATGTCTTTATAATAAAAGAACTATAACTGTTACTTATACATTACATCATCAGAGTACAACAAATCAATAACTCAATACTGGACAGTTATAATAACCTGTCCTTACTAGTGTTGAATATACAGCCTATAGTACACAACGGAATATAATCAAGTACGTGGAATACGTCTCTGTCATCCAGCTCGTCTCCTGAGCTCCATAGCATTCTAACCTTAATCTGTAATACTCAGTCTGACCCGAGCATTATAATAAAATAACAACCGAGTCAGTTTGGAAAACCAGCGTGAGAAAACACATTCAATTTGAATTATTATTATTTTCAAAAATCCTTTGAAAAACAAAGGTATCTCATAAAATCGCGTCACACAAAAACACGACGGGTTTTTACCTTACGGTAACCAAAACAATTTATATCAAAATCGTCTGATACTATAATAGTGTCAAACAAAGTAAATAGAAAATAGCTGAAATGCTTGCATCTCACGTTTCATCATAGTTGGACACAATCAAAACTGTACGACGCTTATTGGAGAATGGATTCCATATAACGACTAGGCACTGGGGTACCACCTATCACGGTACACGTCTAGAAAAAATGTACCGAGGACCTCGCCGGGATCTCCTACAACGCAAGATCGACCCTATCCCTAACCTGGATAGAACCGAATATGTTATCACCCCGGGTGTTCCCACTTTTATCGAGAGCTCTTTTCCATGCACCACCATATCCATAATTATTAATATATCTGAGGGTATCTAGAAAGGTGATAACATACCCTAATTGGGTATGAAGAACTTAGCCTTGCTGCATATCCCCTGATTTTCAGTCATTCCGGTTGATGAGGCCTGAGGCTACGATTACCTTTCAAGAACAGTTTCACTTAGAATGCTCATCGTCCTCCAATGACGATGTTCTGTAGCATTCCTCCATACAAGTTGTCGTGAGTCTGGACAAGCCGAATCACCGTCTTCACCATCTTCACGATATCCATTCATAATGCTCAAATCGGATCGAAGTGATTTTCAGGTTATTAAATATGATCCCGGTCTTTTCGAAACGATTGACGAAATTGGCCAATACTTGATAGTTGGTTATTTAGCTATCAATATAACATCCATTAGCAGTCACTAGGCCCATATTATAATTTTCCAAATTTTTTTTTCAAAATATCTTTATAAGATATATATTCAAATCCCTTCCAATTTTTTCAATTTTTGAGACAACTCAAATATTTATATCCATATCTGGATATTTCAAAACATTTCTTATTTCAACACTTAGAAAAAAATATTTAAAAAAATATTTTTCTAAAACCCCTTACTTCCCAACACTTAGGAAAGTTCCATTTATTTCTCTTTCTCAAAACCCTTCACAATTTATATTGTAAATTCCTTTGCTCGTTTATAACGAACTCTAGAAGTTCCGGGGTTCCTTAATAAATCTCTTTATTCAAAAGTATATACTTATCTCAACGAAATAAGTTTATTCACAAACTATTCCCTTCAAAAATATATGAAAACATTTTAAAATAAATATGGAAAGCACCATGCGGTATCAACCATGGACTCGCATCTCAATGATTACATCTCTATCCCAGAGTAATCCAAACTTAACAGTAGGCAATCTCTACCTCCGATTTTGCCATGAAAGTATACCATTACTTTTCGAAAACTTTATTTAATAATTATCTCAAAATAATGCTTATAAAGTTTCTATAATAATTTTTTCAAGATTAATTTAGGCAAATACTCTTAAATAAAAGCTATTATATAAAACTATATTAATATTGAATAATTTATCTTTTAAAATAATAATACTGATTAATTCTGATTTATTAATAAATTTATAATCATTTTACAAGACTTGTTTATAAAACTAGTTCATTTTGACAATTTAAAAATATATTTAAATAGCTAACTTTCTGAAATATTTTTATGCTAAAACGTTTTTAAATTACCTAGTTTAAAAATTAAAAATCCTCTTTTAAAAACATACTTAACTTCTCGATAAAATATAATTTTCAATTCCAATATAATCAATCTAATATTCATAATCTTCTCGATTTATCACCAATCGATTTACGTCCCCAATTTCATAAATCCCCTTTTCACATTTCCAAAAGCAAAACCTATCATTTCTTTTTAAACCGATTTACTCATCTCCTTATAAATTCTTACGGTGAATTTATATCTTTAATTTATCAAATCATAATCATTTCACTCCATTTATAAACATTGTTTATAACTCCCATAATCTCATTTCCAGTTTACAACGGTTTCACATCACTTAAATCCATTTTAAATTGATTTCTAAATTAAATTCCATTTATAAATCAATTTCTTAAATAACCCAAACTATATTCAAAAAACCAACCAAATCCCGATTCTACTTCCATTTCGTAACTTAGAAATCTTGTTTAAGATCCAGTATACCCAATTTATACTTATTTCCAAATTCCCTTCTACTCTCCCAATCTATTTAAAATCTCAATTTTTAAAACATTTATATTTAAACAAGTATCACTTAAGAATTTTTATTTAAAATCCTTTATATACATCATTCCAGATTCTCTTTTTACAACATCACGAAATAGGTCAGTACAATTTAAAGTCAAACCATTTATTTTATCCAATCAATTTCTTTAACTAACCCATAACTCTACATAAATATTTAATTCCAAAGTCCCTTTTAAATTTCCTTTTCAAATTCAAAATATATTTATTTACGGTATTTTAAAATACCAAAATCCAGGCCAGTACTACCATAGCATCAAATAAATTCAAATCGCACTATAATCTATCATAGATTATTCAAACATGTCATATATCACTATATATGAAATTAAATTCAACATATTTGAGGAATCCAGATGGATCCCTCCAACCTGTTTCCTGCAACCACAAATGTTAAATAACATAAAATACCAATCCCGCTTCGAGGTGAGATATCATGGTAATATAGGGTCATCCGCTATTATGCGGGGCACATAGGGTCTCATCCGCTAAAATATGCGGGAATATCAATCCAACTACTAATATATATACTACTATATATATAATAACATCCAAACTGATAATAATTTTTCAATCCAACCAATCATCCAATAATTAGTTTTAACTATTTAAAATTAATTAGTAATCCAAAATGAGTGAGATTAACTCACTTTGATTTTACTGTCGCATTCGTGTTCTGGTTCCGATTTAATTCGAACGCGTTTTGAATTTATTTGAAAATTCCGCAAGCTCCAAATCCCTCTGGACTAATTTCATTGCGAAGCACTTGTCATCACGATCGCAACGCAAACAGTCTCTTCCCAAATGCACCTCGCATGCAGGAGTTATAAATTTTTTAAGTTTACACGAATTAAATATAAAATTTTCAATCTCTCTTTTTTTTTATAATACAAAACCCATACCCAATAAGATTAAACCCGGCCCAAAACTGCGCCTTCCACAAATGCCTGAAGCTTCGTTCCAAGGAACCCATTCGTGCACAGCCCTTCATGTCACTGACACTCCTCGAATGACCACTACATGCCGAACGGATGCCAACAATGACCTTTACTTTGCCCTAGCTTTTCGATGGACCTCACCATTTCATATTCGAACAACCCAGAATGAATGCAACTATGGCTCCATCATGCACAAACCACCAGGTCGCGACGACCCATGTGCCACAACACGTCCCCAAAATCATCCCCAGGTGCTCCTCAACCATCTGAACACGACTGCGGCCACCAATCCATGAAATACTACCTCCATCTGGAGTAATTCAAAGCTCTAGCTTCGAAATCACCTCCGACTACATAGTCGACTATTTCAAATCACGGCTGCACCATTCAAAACTTATACCAGACAAAGCTTTAGTCCAAACATGAATTTAGGAATTGGTTTGAGATTTTTTTATTGAGTGGATGAGGAGATATGAATTTTGAAATTTCTTTGCCACCATTTTTTTCTCTAAACTGTGTTCAGTTGCATGCATTATAAAGGAGAGGTAGACGTGTTTTTGAAGGCAAAGTAGGTAGTAGGGTGTTTGGGAAAAGAAAGAAGGGAAGTTGATGTGAATATGGTCAAATCAATCAAATATATATTATTTAAATTTTCAAACCGTCACGGTTACGTAGCTTAAAATTTCGAACCCGTATCGAGGCATGTCGCTAGGTATTGATAATGTTATACCCCTATTCCGAATAGAAAAGATTTCGAGTCCTAATTCGACTGTATGGAGAAGATAGCTTTTTGGATCCAATTATTATATTAAATTTTCTATATTAATTCAACACGTTTCTATCCCGTACGACAAAACGATAACTCCAAACACTACGAAATTTAGAATCTGATAATAATACACTATTACGGATCTAATGGAATCAGTTTCGTCGAAATCCGAGACTGTGCATCAGAAGGCTATTTTTACATGTTAATTTAAACGGGTTATTTTTAAAATCAAATAAATCACATTTAAATTCAATTTAAAAGTTCTATTACCTTCATTCTTCTTAATATAAATTTAATAAGCCTTTAAATTATTTTTATCAAGCTAAAAACTCAAAATTACACTATTTAACCAAATTTCCATTTATTAATTCAATAATTAAATTATCCAATAAATCATTATATTTGAAATTTAAGTTAAAATTTAACTTTTAAATATTTAAAATCAATTAGATATTCCAATTTCAAATAGTCAAAATTCTAGGTCGTTACATTCAAAGCTTTAACGCGAGGAAAAATATTTATTTTATTGATTAGACATTACATATATAGTGTATTATAATATATATAGATAGTTTAACGGATCCGTAGGAGATGGAAAATCTATAACATCTCTTAAGCTATTGCACTTACGTTGTACACTTGATAAGAGATGGAAAATCCCGTAAACATCTTTGAAGCTATTACACCCATATTTCACTTGTTATTGATTTAACTTACATAAGAACTTTTAGTTCTGGCTCGAGTGTTTTGTCTTTTCATTACGCTCAGGTCAGGCTGAGTATTTCAGTGTTTGAAGACATTATTCCTTGAAGATGAAGATGGAGTTAGTTAGATCGTATTTACTATTATTATTCCACTTCATTATTTTTGTATTTTTGTTGATTGTACTTTGATTATGTTGTAAAAATTAAAATCAAATGTATATTGTAAAACAGCTTCATAAACTATTTATTTGATTATTATATTTTTTCATTCCGCTACGAGATTTATGTATTACTTTCCTTCTTTTCTCTTATTTTTTTATTAAACCCCATTGATAATCTGCCCTTTTGAATGGTTTGAGTAGACGTGTGTGGTTTATTGTCGACTTAAATCGTCCAAAAAGATGGGTCGTCACAGTTGGTATCAGAGCTTTGGTTTAGAGATACCTTAGCTTGTTGGAGGTTAAACTCATTAGAGATAGGGTTAGTAATACCTAGAATGAGTCTGAGTGCACATATAAACGAGAGAGCGTATTTGTTAGTGCTATATAAAATTGTTTTTTGTATTGTGTTAATTTTTTCTATTGAGTATTTATAAATTTTGGTAGGTACATAGAACGCTATGGCATTAATAGGGATTTTTAAATATTTAAACAGGGTAAACGGACACGGTATTGTTTTGAAAATAGGTAATAATTTTACCTTATATTATATTTTGTATATAAAAGAATAATTTTTCATAAATGGATATAGTTGTATGTGATATGTTTGTTTGTTAGAAATGAAATTTTGTAAATATGGTTAATAAATTATGATTTAACAATAAAATGAATTTAAATTGAAAATTTAAGAACTTAAGTTCTAGTGTTTTGAATTTGGTTTTCAAAGATTTTGTAAAAAGTAATGTTAGTATTATTTGGAAGTATTTGCAAATAGAAATGTTTCCAAAATATTTTCAATGAGATTTGAAAGAAATGTTTTAATTGAATTTTAAAGAAAATAAGTTATGTACTCCCCACTTCTATCGCTGGAAAATAATTTCGGTGATGATCGTGACATCATCGACGTTCATTTTCGAGTTTCAAAGTGGGCAGACCACTGTAGTAGCTTTGCTACAAATTTGTTTTGATAAACAAATCTTAATTTTAATTTCCTAAGTATGATTTGATATACAAAAGATATATGTATATGTTATTTCGAGATGATTTGAAATAAAAACCGATAATCTGTTCTTAAGTTTTCTGTTAATTAATGATTCAGTTATTGTAATAGAATGGAATCTTCGACTATTTTAATAAGTTGGAAACTTTCAAATTGAAGACTGATATTAAAGCTTAGTATTTAATGAAAAATAAAATAAGAAGTTTTGCAACTCTTAAATGAAAAGATAATGAAATTTAAGAAGACTTAAACTATTGAACATTTTGTTAAGTAAAATGAATAAGGTTACCTGTATATGCTTTTAGGATTTAATGGAATATTATACAAGTAAAAACTTATGTATTAAAAATGTTTCAAATTGAAATTATATTATAAACAAACAATTAAGATGTACAAGAAATGTCATAAACTTAAGTTAATATTTTGAAATGCTTAATAATAAAATTAAATAGTGAAAAGTGAATACTACTTAAGGAGATGAATGTGAATTTAAGAAAGTAAACAAACTACAAAGTCATGTGTTGTAAATTGTTGTAAAATAGAAGTAAGTAGTAGAGATCGTTATAAATTAAGCTGTAGCTTTCTGAGATAATTATAAACTTGAATAATGTTGTGGAAGGAGATGAACATTGTAAAATGTTTATAAAAGTAAGGAAATATTTTGGAATAATTCACAAATAAATTTAGTATGAAAGAAGAAATACTATTATAAAAATAAATGTAAATTAAAAAGTAGAAAAACGTAAGTATAAATTGGTTCACTAATGAATATTAATATTAAATGGAAATCAAGTTATATAAGTAAATAATAAATGTGAAATAAACTGCAAAGAAACATATGTAATGCCTTAGGAATTGATTCATCGATGACTTTAAATATTGAATATGAAATAAATTATGTAAGTAAATGAATGTAAATTAATAAAAGATGATCTTGTAAGAATGAATGAGAATTAAAATAAATAAAAAGTAAATGAGGTGAAAATAAACCAATAGAATAAAATATGTAAGTGTGTGTAGATCATTTTATTCGTATAACAGTTCGGATCTAGATTCGAATACATGATTTATGGAAATTCACCGTTCCGAGTTAGGATTTTTCGCTCGATTCTTTACGGCGAACCTTTGAAACAAATTTTTGATATGATTTTGAAGTTTTCTGTCATAGTTTATGTAACAACCCGCCTTTTGGACAGTTCAAGTCGACAATTAACCACACATGTCGAACTCAAACTATTCAAAAGATAGATTATTAATGGGTTTGCTCAAATGAAATAAGATTCAAAAGAACAAAATATAGAATCTCGCAGCGGATGGATAAAGTATAATACACAAAATAAATACATAAATAGTTCATGAAGCTACTTTTCAACAAAATCACAATTTACTTTTTTTCAGGCAAAATAGACAATTGCTATAATAGTAGTAGATACGATCCTCGACTCCATCTTTGTCTTCAGAATAAGTTTCTTCGCTAAATTGAAATACTCGGTCTGACCCGAGCGTAAAGTAAAACAAAAACACTCGAGTGAGAACTAACAGTCTTATGTAAGTAAGTCAACTCAATTGAAATGTACAGATAACTCAATAAGTGAAATGCTTACGTTTAAATAAACATCATCTTTCACATTATAAATCCGTTCAGTTCAAATACCGACTTTCATGTTCTGTTCCAATCAATTCATTATTAAATTCAACTTTAGATTTCAATTTTTCACTTAAAGCTATTAAGTTAAAATCAAACAACAAGTTTAAATATAAAAATCCAATTAAAACTTTCATTAAATCAATAAAATTTCAATTTCATAATTTCAAGTTCAAACATAGATTTAAACCTAAAATATTCCAATTTTATTTCTAAATCAATTTATTTAAACCTATAGTGATTTTATATCAGGTATATATCATTTCAACCCAAAGTGATTTTGATAACTATCAGGGAACTTGGAGTGTGAGAACAATAATAACATAAATAACTTAACATGCCAATGACCAACATGCGTGCATAATTAACAATTTAATATATACACATGCATAACTAACATATCACATGTGTCATATATCATAAACAACATAAATGAATATTTCAAATTCTAACATGTCATACACTAACATAACATATAAATATATAACATGACATATATACAAGGAACTTACAAGGTGATTTACAATAAAATAACATGGCATATCATTTTTCTCAAACATAAGACATTATTTCCACATAGCATAGGTGACATATTATTAACATAGCATGTGCAACATATGATTTTATTTAACCTAACACTTTTTTTCAACATAGCATATGTGGCATATTTCAACATGGCATATATAAATTTTTTCCGAACATAACATATTTTCTAACATATCATATGTGAAATATTTAACATACATATGTGACAATTAATCAAATCAACATAACATACTATTTGTGACATATAAAACAACATGTGCATGTGAGTATTATAACACAAATTCAAGGGAACATAACAACATATATCACATATTCCTATCTAAAGCAAACATTTCCCATAACATTTCAATCGATGTTTATTTACCTAACAATAAAAATGTTAATCAGAGTGATTGGTCACCTTTCGAGGTTAGAGAGTTTTTGACAACACAAATAGATAGATCAAAGTTGAAATCCAAACACGACAAGCTAATCAATCTTATCCAAAGCAACAATCCAAAAGAAAAGCAAAGCACGACAACGCAAATCGAACAAATTGCATTTTTTTAATAAAATAGAGGAGGAGAGAGGAGATGGTCCGAACTGGTGGTGGAGGGCAGTGGCAAGGGGAGAGAGGATGGTAGGGTTTTGAAGAGAGGAGGTATGGAGTTTGGCGATTTGTGATTTTGGAGTTTTGGAGTTCTGTAGATTTGAGGAAGAAGAGGAAGAGTACGCAGAAAGTTTCTCAATGAGAAAAAATCTGTATGTACTATTTTAATCATATAGGGAATAGAAGGTCAATGGGTGGGAAAAGGAAGGGTCCAAAGTCTCTTAGGGTTCCTAGGGTCTTTTGGTTTACTAAGGAGCCCATTAGACCAAACAAACCCAATAAGATTTAGCTAAAAACACAAATTACACTGCAAATTTATGTCCATTTTTCAGAGTAATTTATATTTTTAGAGCTATAGGAATTCGATTTTGACAAAATGAAAAATGGAGAGGAGATTAGAATTCAGTCTAGTATCATATAAAAAGAATAAAATTTTAAAATTCAAATTTAAATTTTCCAACCAAAAGTCAAACTTTGACTAAGTTTGACCAAAATTTGAAATTTCACAAAAAAAATTTATTCTATTAAACTTGGTTAAATAAAACACTCAACATCACAAATTCAAAAAAAAATTCAAATTTAATATTTTATTTAAATTCAAAATACTGTCATTTTAAAGTTGTTAAAAGTTATGGATCATTACACTTTATCTTAATTAAAAGGTGTAATATCAATTAATGCAATATTAATTTGTTTCCCCTTATCATATTTAAAAGGTTAAATGCCAATCAATTCAATATGTATATTTCAAATTAAATGGTGGTCATAAATTTTCAATTTATTGTTACTAACATATTTGTAACTTCTATTATCGTTATTAAATAGTTGTAACATTCATTGCATTAACAAAAGACATCCATCACTTACCAATTAATTGTTTTACCTCATTCTGTTATTTGAAATCAACTTGGTATGTTACCAATTAAATCACGCATTTTATTTTCCTTAAATAAATATGCATTTTATCATCGCTTACAATTTCCTTTATTATCCAATTCATGCCATTAACTACGCATCCAATTCTCATCTAATTACATTCAAACCTATTTTATCATCCTTATCATTCAATCAACGATACCCAATGAATTATATTAACATAAGTTTACATTTTATTACATTCATTATTTTACCGTTAACATCTTTTACCATATTAACTGCAATAATTAATTACATAAATTTTCGTTGATTTCCAAATTAATTCCAAACATATTAAACAATGAGATGATATATGAACAATTGTTACTTTTAATAATTTTATCACATTTATAAATTTATTCTTTATAAACAAAGATTATAACTACATACCACATCACTGATTTCATATTCTATATTAACCAATTTCAATCAATTAGCTACAATCTCTTCATTACATACATCATTTAATTTATTTCATTATTTACAATTATAACCAAATTAACCTAAAATTTATTTCAATTGATTGAAATTACATTAAATAGTTATCAATAGCATACAAGCAACATTATTAAATCATATTCTAATTACTTTCTCAATAATAAATCGTAAATTTTACTTTCTCACAATATTAAATTTCAAAATCTTATTTAATTTTATAATTTTAATTATCGAAATTTACGGGTCATTACACTCTCCCCCACTCAAAACTTTTCTTCCTCGAAAAGGAACAAGAAGGGATAAAGAAACTAATTTATTTTCTTCAGAATAATCAATTTATAAACACTTTAAACTTACATAATTAAGTATTTTAGATAAAATATATTTATAAACACTTTAAACTTACATAATTAAGTATTTTAGATGAAATATATCAACTTATAAACAATTAAATCTTTCATGTTCAAGTTTAATAAAAGTTTGAAAATATTTTCACTTTTACAAAAAAATTCTAAGTCCTAAATTTACGAAAAAATTCGGTAGAGTCTCCTCTGTACGGATAGGTCCGGAAAAAATAATAATTTCAATATATATACATCATATTTCAAAAATAAAACACCCAAACCATAGGAAAAGAAAGTAAAATATCGTTGCAAAACTATAATCCGAAAACGTACCTATTTGTCGGGCAAACAACTTAATTTATGAAACCAAATGCAGTAACTATTGCTTCCATAAACCTGTATTTCACTTATATAATCCAAAAGAGTTAAAATTATGTAAATGATTATATATTAGTTGTTTCAATTAACAGTGCAAGCAACATACAATATATATTAATCATATGCAAACAGAAGAAGTTCTACCATTATATGCAACAAAGGAAACTATCAAACATCCATAGCAATCAAACTCATGGTTTGTTCAGGTTTAGACACTTTTCATCGTCCAAGGATGCTAAACAAACTACCAAGTGTACCTTACGCTTAACAGCCTTTGGTAATTACTTAATAGATTATTCATGCAACCTTAAACAGTTTAACGTATCATTCCCCAAACATCCCATAAGTCAAACACATAGGATTTTAAATATTATTTAAGTTAATTCGACTGGGTTTTCTTCTTCATCATTTACTTTTCATTCATTTATTTATATAAAGATCAATCACTTACATAATTTGTTTTCCATTAAAGATTTAAGTCATTAATGAATCATTTCATAAAATATTACTTAAGCTTCTACTGCCTTACTTAAGTTTATAACTTAATTCGGTTATAGAACAAAAATTTAAGTTTTTGGTATTCGCCCTTGAAGAGACAAGAAATATTTCAATATATCTAAAACAATTCAGTGAAAACTTTTAACCTCATTCACTTAGTAAAAATATAAGATATATTTAAAACATCCGCATAGCATTATGCAAGGATTTTCCAAAAAGTTTAAAAAAATGTTAGAAATTTATATCAAAACATTATAATACGCTTTAAAAAAAAGTTCCTTAAATCCGATAATTTATTAAACTCGTTATTTTAAAATAAGTATAAACTCAAGATTATTAAACTGAAACTAATAGTGTACTCAAACCTTACATTAAATTTCCAAATCAAAGTATAAAATTTCATATCTTCATAATTAATTTTACACACTTGTTTTAAAATGAATATTCAAATCATGGAAAAACATTTATTCCGGTTTAATACAAGATTCAAATGGTAAATAAACCTTTAAATTTACTATTAGTATTTTGAAATCAAGGAAGTATTTCAAACCATACTTTCAAAAATAGTGATTTCAATTTATTTTTTAAGCATATTACTATATATAAGTTTCCCCAATTATTTATTTTTATAAAATTGTAAAACACATTTTTTTAATATATAGTCCATTTATATAATATCTTTAAATTATACATTCAAAGAAACTTATATAAATTTTACTTGAAATATTCATTTGAAAACTTCATTTACAAATCAATCATCTTTAATACTTTAATACTTTACAAACAATTCATCTATAAATTTTCTTGCTTCATTTATAATACCATTTAGATTTTTTTTTAAACATCTTTATAAATATATGTAAACTATTTGAAAATAATTATTTACATCATTACTTATATTTAAAAAGGAGTTATTGGAAACCTTAAATCCATTATTTATAAATTTTATTAGTTTTAAATCTCAAAATACTTTTCAAATGTCATTGATAAATCAATAATCATTAACTTTAAATATGTTTTATTTAATTAATAACTTCTCACAATATTTACAACACTAATAATTTACTATTAAACCATGTTGTACATAAATAAAAAATATTTTAAACATTTTAAAGTATTTAGAAAAGAAAGGGAAAAATAATCAAAATATCCTATATATAAATCTTTTATCAAAATACCTTTATAACTCGATGCTTTAACAAGTTTATCCTCGTTCTTACAGACTTTGGTCATACGTTGATCAGGCGCAAGACTAGAAATCACTAAGTACTTAGTAGACCTGTTTCAACACCCAGTGAAAATACTTAAAACATATACGAAAAGTACCGCTCAAAATCTGATGTCAAATGATGATGTTACGATAGCAGCTGCTGATCTAGTGTTTACGCAATGGACACAAAACTTTCCAGGAGATCCTTCCACCTTCTAGATTCTTGAAAAATATCATAGCCATTTTGTAAACAAGGGACCATCGACCTCTGCTGTAGTGGTACGCTGCTGATTCAATGATTTACACAATGGATGCACTTCCTTCCTTAAAGATGCATAAACAACAGATCTTGGGATTGAAAGCGCCTCCATTGGGTAAACTAAAGAACCATCTACCCTGAAAAAAAATTGAGGAACTCATGAGTTTAAGTCCGGACAACCATATCGGTACGAATCCATTTCTGAATTCACCCAAGTATATTAGGGTTTTTCGGTTGAATCCATTCTTGGATTCCCCAAGTCCATCTGGGCTGAAGCATATCATACTATACTTCTTCGCGGAAGGTACTTCTCCATACTTTTACTTCAAAATATATCATACCATATATAGTACCCTTTCAAAATCATAACTTCAAATATCACACTTATATAAATTCCATTATATACAAGATTTCATTTCAGATCGAATACTTTCAAAAATCAATGGTCTCGAATATATCAAATCATTCTTACATAAATTCCGTTATATATAAGATTTATCTCTTCAGATCGAATACCTTCCAAAATAAATAGTCTTCAAAATCACCTTATACTTATATAAAGTCCATCTTATATGAGAATCAAAAATTTTCCAAAATCAATTACACTGCATAAAAAGCCATATGGGATTGAACATCTTTGCTTTATAAAAGGTTTTGAATTTAGAATAGTTTTGAATATAAAATAGTTTGTAAAATAGTTTTTGTATATAAGATAAAATAAAAAATAGTTTTGTATATAAAATAGTTTGTAAAATAGTTTTTGTATATAAGATAAAATAAAAAAATAGTTTTCTACATAAAATAAAATAAAATAAAAATAGGTTTGTAAAATAGTTCTGAATTTATAGTATGTTTGCATAAAAAAATTTCAATTTAAATTACAAATGATATACAACCAAACAACTTTCATTTTTAGTGTCAAAGCATATCAATTATATTAGAACATAAGATGTACATAAGTCATCATCACGCAATATCACATTCGATCACTCGCTCGATCAAACAATTTCGCTTTCGAACCAGTATTGTTCATTCGACTTCCCTAGTGCGGACTTTGATAAGGTTCCTTGACTAGAAACCATCATTCTCCTTGCATAACCATATACTATGATAGAGAATTTTAGAATTAGACCAAAAATCCATATTAAATATTTGCCATCAAGAATCGAATGAAAAATCCTAACACGAAATGGTGGAATTCACCTCGAACTTGTGTACTCAAATCCGGATCAAATTAATTATGCGAATAAAACAATATACATACAACTTATGTATTTATTCCAATTTGTTTCATCACAATTACATTTTCAATTCACATTATAAATCTCATTCATATACACACACTTTATCTCTTATCAATTAAAAAAATTCTCCATTTAATGACAAAATCATTAATAAATTACATTACTACATCTCGCTTCATTTTAAATAACATTCATTTTCACATATAGTATTTCTCATTTAATACTACATTTATTTGCGAATCATTTCATAATAAATTTCCTTAAGTTTATAACCAATTTATAAAGGCTTAACTTCTTTTGTAAGACATTATTCGAGTTTAAAGTTATCACAACTTTAATTATAACCATTTCTTGCAACATCCATTTATTTCATAAACAATTTACAGGTCATGACTTTATTTATAATCATTTCATTTTAGTTCATATTTGTTTATCCAATTTGTTTTCACTTTTACTTTTCAAATTATTTATGACACATTTCATATATTTTAACTAAGTTTATAAACATTTTTACAACCATTTAACTCTATTTATAACACATTTTCTCCACAATTTCAACTCAAACACTCCAATACTTTAAATTCACACTTATAGTACCATATTTCATCCTAAAAGTACATACAAACATTCAGAATCATTTTCTTAACATAAATTTTAACAATTCAAATTTTGTTTTACTCATTTTGCCTTTTCCAATTAAGGTTATAAAATTAAACTTTTATAATTTTACAAAATTACTAATTTTTAGCACTAAAATTAATTTCAAAATTTTGGACTATCCAGAATTTCATAACATTCCATTTTATTCCAATAGTTGAAACTGCCAATCAACATAACAACAAGATTCACAACAAAACATTTCAATTTCATAAACAAATATCCTAATTATTCACTTTTGATTAATATTACTATTATTTACAAAATATTAGGAAACCAATTTCTAAAACATCAGAATTTTAGTTCTCAGATTTTTAGTTTAAATTCTCTATATTAAGACTAAACTTAGAAATCATGTTCATATAATCATTCACTTTATTTTCTTTAATATACCATTATTAAACTATTGTTTATTTCATAAATTCAAATCAACAATAATAGCCAACGCTTGTAAACTGACTAAATACAACTGATCAATGGTAAATGATAATAATTAAATATTATCATTTCCTGAAACAAACATATTACAAATAGCTATTTTAGTTATAAAAATATTCATTCCCTTATATATAACAGATAATGTTAGGAAAAGTTTATTTCATTTCAAAACTATAGAAAACATTTTATAGCACTAACAAATACGCGCTCTCGTATATATATACACTCAAACTCATTCTAGGGTATTACTAACCCTATCTCTAATGAGTAAACGCCAACAGGCTAAGGTATCTCTAAACCAAAGTTCTGATACCAACTGTAACAACCTACCTTTTTGGACAGTTTAAGTCGACAATAAACCACACATGTCTTACTCAAACTATTCAAAAGACAGATTACTAATAGGATTGTTCAAATGAAATAAGATTCAAAAGAACAAAATACAGAATCTCACAGCGGAAGGATAAAGTATAATACACAAAATAATTACATAAACAGTTCATGAAGCTATTTTTCAACAAAATCAGAATTAACATTTTATTTCAGGCAGAATGGAAACTTTCTATAATAGTAGTAGATATGGTCCTCGACTCCGTCTTGGTCTTCAGAAATAAATGTCTTCACTAAACTAAAATACTCAGTCTGACTCGAGTGTAAAGTAAAACAAAAACACTCGATTCCGGACTAACATTCTTATGTAAGTAAGTCAACTAAAGTGAAATGTGCAGATAACTCAGTAAGTGAAATGCTTAGGTTTAAATAAACATCATCTTTAACATTATAAATCGGTTCAGTTCAAATACTGACTTTCATATTCGTTTCCAATCGATTCATTATTAAATTCAACTTCAGATTTCAATTTTTCACTTAAAGCTATTAAGTTAAAATCAAATAACAAGTTTAAATCTACAAATCCAATTAAAACTTTCATTAAATCAATAAAATTTCAATTTCGTAATTTCAAGTTCAAACATAAATTTAAACTTACAATATTCCAAATTTATTTCTAAATCAATTTATTTAAACCTAAAGTGGTTTTATATCAGGTATATATCATTTCAACCCAAAGTGATTTTGACTATCAGGGAACTTGGAGTGTGAGAACAATAATAACATAAATAAGATAACATGTTAATGACCAACATGTGTGCATAACTAACAATTTAATATACACACATGCATAACTAACATATCACATGTGTCATATATCATAAACGACATAAGTGAATATTTCAAATTCTAACATGTCATACACTAACATAACATATATAAGGAACTTGCAAGGTGATTTACAATAAAATAACATGCCATATCATTTTTCCCAAACATAACATTATTTCCACATAGCATTGGTAACATATTATTAACATACCATGTGCAACATATGATTTTATTAACTTAACATTTTTCTTTTCAACATAGCATATGTGACATATTTCAACATGGCATATATAAAAAAGTTTCTAACATAACACATTTTCTTACATGTCATATATGACATATTTAACATACATATGTGACAATTAATCAAATCAACATAACATACTATTTGTGACATATAAAACAACATGTGCATGTGAATATTATAACACAATTTCAAGGGAACATAACACATATATCACATATTCCTGTCAAACCAAACATTTCTCATTACATTTCAATCGATGTTTATTTACCTAACAATAAAAATGTTAATCGTGAGTGATTGCTCACCTTTCGAGGTTAGAGAATTTTTGACAACACAAATAGATATATCCAAGTTGAAATCCAAACACAACAAGCTAATCAATCCAATCCAAAGCAACAGTCCAAAAGCAAAGCAAAGCACAACAACGCAAATCAAAAAATTGTGCTTTTTTATAAAATAGAGGAGGAGATGGTCGGGATTGGTGGTGGAGGGTGGTGGCAAGGGGAGAGAGGATGGAAGGGTTTTGAAGAGAGGAGGGATGGAGTTTGGCAATTTGTGATTTTAGAGTTCTGTAGATTTGAGGAAGAAGAAGAAGAGTACGTAGAAAGTTTCTCAATGAGAAAAAATCTTTACGTACTTGTTTAATCAGATGGGAAACAGAAGGTCAATGGTGGGAAAAGGAAGGGTCCAAATTCTCTTAGGGTTCCTAGAGTCTTTTGGTTTACTAAGGAACCCATTAGACCAAACAAACCCAATAAGACTTAGCCAAAAACACAAATATACGTTGCAAATTTATGTCAATTTTTCATAGTAATTTATATTTTCAGAGCAATAGGAATTCAATTTCAACAAAATGAAAAATGGAGAGGAGATTAGAATTCACTCTAGTATCATATAAAAAGAATGAAATTTTAAAATTCAAATTTAAACTTTCCAATCAAAAGTCAAACTTTGACTAAGTTCGACCAAAATTTGAAATTTCACAAAGAAATTTTATTCTATTAAATTTGGTCAAATAAAACACTCAACATCACAAATTCAAATTTCTTTTCAAATTTAATATTTTATTTAATTTCAAAATACTGTCATTTTAAAATTGTTAAAAGTTATGGATCGTTACACTTTATCTTAATTAAAAGATGTAATATCAAATAATGCAATATTAATTTGTTTTTCCTTATCATATTTAAAAGGTTAAATGCCAATCAATTCAATATATATATTTCAAATTAAATGGTGGTTATAAATTTCCAATTTATTATTACTAACATATTTGTAACTTCTATTGTCGTTATTAAACAGTTGTAATGTTCATTGCATTAACAAAAGACGTCAATCACTTACCAATTAATTATTTTACCTTATTCCGTTATTTGAAATCAACTTGGTCTTTTACCAATTAAATCACGCATTTTATTTTCCTTAAATAAATATGCATTTTATCGTTGCTTACAATTTCCTTTATTATCCAATTCATGCCATTAACTACGCATCCAATTCTCATCCAATTACATTCAAACCTATGTTATCATCCTTTTTATTCAATCAACGATACCCTATGAATTATATTAACATAAGTTTACATTATATTACATTCATTATTTTACCGTTAACATCTTTTACCATATTAACTGCAATAATTAATTACATAAATTTTCGTTGATTTCCAAATTAATTCCAAACATATAAATAATGAGATGATAAATGAACAATCGTTACTTTTAATAATTTTATCACATTTATAAATTTATTGTTTACAAACAAAGATTATAACTACATACCACATCACTGATTTCATATTCTATATTAACCAATTTTAATTAATTACCTACAATCTCACCATTACATACATCATTTAATTTATTTCATTATTTACAATTACAACCAAATTAACCTAAAATTTATTTCAATTGATTGAAATTACATTAAATAGTTATCAATAGCATTCAAACAACATTATTAAATCATATTCTAATTATTTCCTCAATATTAAATCATAAATTTTAATTTCTCACAATACTAAATTTCGAAATCTTATTTAATTTAATAGTTTTAATTTTCAAAATTTATGGGTCGTTACAGTTTATGGCTATGTAAGGAGAATGGAGATTTCTAATCAAGGAATCGGATCAGAGTCCGCACTAGAGTGGTCGAGTTATCAATACTAGTTCGAAAGTGAAATTTGTGTATTCAAGCAAGTGATCAGAATTGATATTGTGTACAAATGATCTTTGTACATCGTACAAACTTAAATAATATTTAAATTCTATGTTGTTTCACTGATGGGAAGTTTGGAAAATGATACTTCAAATTGTTTGAGGTTGTATGGATAATCTATTAAGTAATTATCTAAGGCTATTGAGCATAAGGTACACTTGTTAGTTTATTTATCACCCTTGTGCGATAAAAATTTCTAAACCTGGACAAACCATTAGTTTTTTTTACTGTGGATGTGTGATGGATTCCTTTATTGCATATAATGGTTGAACTAGTTTTGTTTGCATATGATTATTATATATTGTATGTTACTTATGCTATTAATTGAAACAACTAAAATATTACTCTTTTACATAGTTTTTACTCTTTTGGATTGTGTAAGTAAGATACAGGTTTATAGAAGCAATAGTTGTTGCTTTTTGTTCCATAAATAAAGTTTTGTTTGCCCGACAAATAGTTATGTTTTCGGATTACGGTTTTTGTAACGGTATTTTATTAATTTTCCCATGGTTTGGGATGCTTTATTTATTGAAATAAGTTATACACAATGTAATTATTGATATTGTTATTTTTTCGGACCTAGCCACGCAAAGGAGATGCTGCTGAATTTTCTGTAAATTTAGAACTTAGAAAATTTTTCATTGAAGTTGAGTTATTTTCAAATTTTTATTAAACTTAAATATGTAAGAAATTATATATAAATCGACTATTTTAAATCAAAAAATATCAAATGTCTTGATTCTTTCTTGTTCCTTTTTAGGGACGAAAAGTTCTGAGTGGGAGAGATTATAATGACACGTATTTTTGACAATTAAAATTATTAAAATTAAATAAGACTTTAGAATTTGATATTGTAAGAATTTAAAATTTATGATTTATTAATGTAATAAAAATTGTTAGAATATGTAACTTGATGTTAAATGAATTTTAAAATGACAAATTTCAATGAGATAAAGATGATAATGCATATAATTTAATGATATTTATTTTAATATATTTAATAACTGTTTGAATGTAAATTCCATCGATTGTAATAATAAATGTTAATAAATAATGAAATGAATTTTTATTCTAATGAGAATATAATTTTAAAGTTTCAATTGGATAAAATTGTAAGGTTAATGAGGAATAAAATGAATGATGTGTTAAACGGTAAAATCGTATGTCATTTAATTTAAATTGGCTCTAATATAGAATATGAAATCAGTTTTTGGTAAGTAATTTATAACCCTTGTTTGTAAACAATAAGTTAATAGATATGAATTATTTATGTATAACAATTATTTTATTTCTCATCTTATTATTTAAATCCGTTTGAAATTAATTTGGAAATCAATTGTTGGAATTTAATGTAATTGAAATATTGAAGTTAGTATAAGAAAAAACGTTAATGGTAGAATAATGAGTGTAATAAATGGAAAATCATGATAAATATATTACATAAGGTATTTTTTGGTTTAATAATAAGAATATAAATCAAAATAAAAGAATTTGTCTGGAATATAAATATAATGAATTATGATTTTATTATTATTGTAATTTAATGTTGAAATTGATTTAATATTTAAATATTGGATTTAACAAGGAATGTGACGACCGCCCACGACTCCTGCACTGAACCTAGAGATAATGCGATGTAAAGTGTGCCAGGCAGCCATGGACGATTGTCAGGGTAAATTAAAACAGCAGAATCTATCGTATTACTCACAGCGCATGGACAAAAATACAATAGAATATATACATAGTGAAGCTTCACCAAATAGAATCTTATCAATAAAACTTCATAATAGTTGAATACAAACATCTGAATAGCCAATACATCAAGCCTCACTATATAACACTCAGAGAATATACAAACAGCGGAACACCCAGTACATATAGTAAGAAGATAATATGCAATACTCCAGCTCGTCTTCGTCATCAGCATCGTAGAAAGCAAGAACAGCACCTGTCACCTGCTACCTAGTCTGCCCGTCCCAAAATGGACGAACAGCCCAAGGCAATAAGAGTTAAAACATAAAGCCTTGAGTCAGACAACAGTCTTAGTGAGCGGTAAATTAACTAACAACATACCAAAAGAACATAAAGGAAAAAGGAATAGGAATCCAATCCTCCCACTCCACCTCCTTCTACAGTGATAGCCCCCAGACACACACTAAGCAGAAGCAAACATAGCAAAGCATACAATTTAAAGTAAAGCAATTATCACTCGAGTCAAGGGCGATGTTTTCCAAGTACAAACCCCCAAGGCCTAAACCAAGATCAGATAAGCACCCAGAAAATACCGCTCTTGAGACCGAATGATGATACAACCAAACATCCATGACTCTGGATATCACTGTTATCATTACTTCGATATCATCGTTAATTGAATGACCGGCTCATTATTTCATCCGTCCGTCAAGGGCTAATGGAAACCCCGGTTCTAGACATAACTCTGCACGTCATCGTGACCCATGCCTAGGACTATCGAATTTGCCCAGAGTACTCGACTACCAATCAGTAGCCTTCAGGGACTATCGAATCAGCCCAACATACTCTTGCTTTGAGCATGCTAGAACCTTCAACAACGATGAGATCTCAGCCTTCTAGTCATCCTCCTCGATGACTATTTCCATACAAGCTCAAGCGCCTCTCGAGCAAACCATTATCCTCAAACTCGAACCATTTCACAGAGTTATCAATCTGCTTGGAATGATCCTGTCTGGATTAGACCAAGACTATCTCATACTATACTTCGCCTCATCATCATCATAGCAAAGCTTAATCTCAACATCATCATCAAATCTATCCATATGAGCTTCATCATCCGCTACATATGCCACAAGTAGCTTTCCCAATTCAAGAGCCTTTCTCTTAGCTTTTGAATCATCTTCGGTCTAAATCAAATCATCAATCATCTAATTCATAGCAATCAATCAAATCAAACATTAATCCAAGTAAACAAGCATTCAAATATGATCTAAATAGACAATTATAACAATAATGGCAATTTCGTAATTAAAGAGTCAAAAGTCTAACAAGCATGAAAACATGAGCAATATCTCTATAATCTTGATGAATGAACTTACATAGGTTAACATGTAGTAAAATGGATGCCAAATCATTATGAACAATGGATCTATATGGATCTATACTTAGGATTAGGAAAATGCATGGAAATCACTACTTTAACACAAAATCAAGCCAACGATCTGATATACTCCTTTGGATCCGTGTGAGAGATAATCACCACTCACCAAATCACCTAAACACTTCAAAAGAAACCCACTTCAGATCTGGACAGCGAAGGATCTAACTCGATCTATCACAAATCCACTTCAAACGATGAAATCTCTCTTCGAAGAATGTAGATCTTCAATCTAAGCTCTTCGATCTTCAATTTGATCTTCAACTTGGATGGATGGAATCACTAGATTAGAGTGGAGAAAAGAAGTGAAGAAGTGCAGAAGTTGAGCTCTCAAAATGGTAGCACTTCATCGCTTCGAAATCCGGATCCCAAAAAGTGAGAAAACCCCTCCTATTTATAGGCTGAAATATCCTTAGGTCGTCCACTTTTAGGTCGTCCACGACCTAAAGACCCCTCGACCTAACAAACCCTTCGACTTACGACTTAACAGTTCCTCCGACCTACGACTTAAGCTATAGCACACGCGCGCGCGAATAAGGACTCAACGAGATACGACTTAACAAATTAACTCCTAGGTCGCTCGCGACTTAACACATGCGCTTCCACGCGATCTACGACCTAACACACCTAACGACTTAAAACAATGCGTGACCTAACTACTTAATACCCACGCGACATAACTGGGTTACGACCTAACGACTTAACACACACACGCGACCTAACTCTTAGCCAGGATACGACCTAATTCCTTAGGTCGTCTACCGACCTAACTATGCACTAGGTCGCTAAATACTGAAGGTTACTAACCCCTAGGTCGCTAACTCCTATAGGTCAGAAATCCCTAGGTCGTCTGATTCCATAGGTCGCTCCTATCTCTTAGGTCGTTCACTCGACCTAACTTACCCTACGGCCTAAGCTATCACACGACCCAACTCCTATACGACCTATCCCCAACATCCTTAGGTCGCCAGTTTCTATAAGTCTCCTATTCCCTTAAGTCGGTCATTACCTTAAGTCGTCTAAATCCTTAAGTCGGTCAAATACTATAGGTTCTTCCAATCCCTTAGGTCGTTCACTCGACCTAGCCTACCCCACGACTATCCTTCTAAACGACTTAAGTTACAACATGGCTTAACTTCTAGACAACTTAACTCCTACACGACTTAAGCTCTAGTCGATCTAAACTCGGGACGACTTAACAATACTTACAATCTAATAACGACTGTTTTATGATGTTTCGATCCGTAAAAATACGGGTCGTTACATTCTCTCCCCCTTAGGAATTTCGCCCCCGAAATTCCAAACAAATAAGAGCAATCAAAGACTATTCTGCACGCCTACCATCCATAGCAATCAACAAACCATGCATCCAATTCTAGCTTAGCATGCAGAATTCTAAAACTAGAACAAGTTACAATATCGTGAGATGACACGACACCTTAGGGCCATACCTTGAGGAGTTCAGGATGAGCTGCTTTCATCCTCTCTTCCACCTCCCACGTACAGTCGTTATCATCATCACTCCATTGTATCTTGAGCAACTTAACTACCTTCCTCCTAAGCTGTTTCGTGTCGGTTTCCACAACACGAAGTGGCTTACGAGGTCTCTTATCGACTGGATCAACTACGAAATCTTCACAGCTATCAGCAGAAACCACTGTATTCGAGTCGTGCACATACTTCCGTAGATACGATACATGAAAAAAATTGTGCACACCCGACATCTTCTCCGGTAACTCGAATCTGTAAGCGAGCTTTCCAATTCGCTCGATGATCGGGAATGGTCCAACAAATCTCGGAGTCAATTTTCCTTTCTTCCCGAATCGAATAACATTCTTCAGAGGAGAAATCTTCACAAAAACCATATCACCTACGTCGAACTCCAAATCCTTTCGACGCTTATCAACATAACTTTTCTGACGGTCTTGGGCTGCCTTCATTCGTCGTCGAATGATCTCTATACAATCTGAAGTCTGTCGAATCATTTCTGGCCCAAGTATCAACTTTTCTCCTGTTTCTAACCAACATGTCGGAGAGTTACACGGTCTTCCATACAATGCCTCATACGGTGCCATACCAATGCTTGACTGGTAACTGTTGTTATATGAAAATTCCACCAAATGTAGGTGATCTTCCCATGATCCTCCGAAACCCAAAACACAAGCTCTGAGGAGATCTTCTAAAACTCGGTTGACTCTCTCGGTCTGACCATCTGTTTGGGGGTGATAAGCTGTACTCAAACACAACTCGGTTCCCAAAACTTCCTGGAAGCTCTTCCATAATCCACTAGTGAACAATGGATCTCGATCGCTCACTATACTCTTCGGAATACCATGGAATCGAACAATCCACTTAACATACAACTCAGCCAACTTTGATGCAGTCCTAGTCGATCGAACAGGAATGAATCTTGCACTCTTAGTCAAACGATCTACGATGACCCAAATCCTTTCATTTCCCGTTCTTGTTCTAGGTAGTCCATCAATAAAATCCATCGATATTTGTTCCCACTTCCATGTAGGAACTTATAATGGCTGAAGCAATCCACTTGGCTTCTTCTGTTCGGCTTTTACCAACTGGCAGTTCATGCATTTGGAAATAAAATTCCCAACATCCTTCTTCATACCTTCCCAGTAGTAGGTTCTCTTCATATCCCGATACATCTTATTTCCACCTGGATGAATTGTCAACTTCGAGTGATGACTTTCTTTCAGAACTTCATCTCTCAACCCATCTATATCGGGAACAACTAGTCGTCCTTGCTTCCGAAGCCAACCGTCTCGATCTACCTCAAATCCTTTATCCTTTTCTGGTTCCAATCCAGATTCCAAATCACGGAAAATCTTGACAATCTTATCATCTCGCTTTTGGCTCTCGCCAATCCTTTCCACAAGAGTGGGTCTTATCGATAAGTTTACCAACATCTCAGGTTCCAATTCACTTCTAGGCCTAAAGTCAAATCCAGCTAAATACTAGAGACTCTTGCATTCTGAAAACATGGCTCCCAATCCTGCATGTCTTCGACTTAACGCATCTGCCACTGCGTTACCTTTTCCCGGAGTATAAGCTATACCAAAATCATATGATGCCAAAAACTCTAGCCATCGCTCCTGCCGAATATTCAAATCCCTTTGGGAGAAAAGATACTTCAACGACTTATGATCTGTAAACAACTCGAATCGAACTCTCAATAGATAATGTCTCCACATCTTCAGAGCAAAAACAATCGCCGCCAACTCCAAATCGTGAGTCGGGTAATTCCTTTCATGCGGCTTCAATTGTCGACTTGCATATGCAACAACTTTATCCCTCTACATTAGCACTGCTCCAAGTCCAGTACCACATGCGTCGGTGTAAACCACCATCTCATCATTCCCACTCGGAATAGTCAAAACAGGAGCACTAGTCAGTCGCTCTTTCAGGATTCCGAAAGCTTGCTCACACTTATCTTCCCATCTGAACACTTGGTTCTTCTTCATCAATCCTGTCAATGGTGCAGCTACCTTGGAGAAGTCTTTAATAAACCATCGATAATATCCTGCTAATCCAAGAAAACTTCTCACATCAGATGCATTCTTAGGCCTGACCCAATCCTGGATTGCTGCTATCTTGGCGGGATCAACTGCTATTCCATCTCCAGAAATAATATGACCTAAGAACCTCACTTCACTCTTCCAGAAGTGACACTTCGAAAACTTAGCCTTCAGCTGATGTTTCCGCAAGATTTCCAAAATAATACGCAAGTGCGTCTTGTGTTCTTCTTCAGTTCTGGAATAAATCAGAATATCATCCACGAACACTAGCACGAACTTACTCAACTGATCTCTGAACACTCTATTCATAAGATCCACAAAATACGCTGGCGCATTAGTCAATCCAAACGGCATTACCAGCCACTCAAAGAAACCGGATGGTGTCCTAAAAGCAGTCTTCGGCACACTATCCTTAGCCACTCTCAACTGGTGAAATCCCGTTGCCAAATCCATCTGAGAAAACACCTTCGCTTCGTGAAGCTGATCAAACAAGTCATCTATTCTCGGAAATGGATACTTGTTTTTCTTAGTCACCTTATTCAGCTCACGATAATCCACGCACAATCTCAACGATCCATCTGCCTTGGTTGCAAACACAACTGGTGCACCCCATTTGGACACACTAACCCGAATGAATCCTTTCTGCAAAAGATCATTAACCTGCACCCTCAACTCCTGCTGTTCCCTAGGCGCCATCCGCCTAAGAGGCATCACAACAGGTCTGGCTCCTTCAACTAGATCTATACGAAACTCGATCTCTCTATGCGGCGGTAACCCTTTGACCTCGTCAAAGACATCCTCAAATCCATTAGCGATTGGCACAGATGACAGTCCATCCCGTGGAACAACCAGCGAATACATGAAGCTCATGAAGACGCCTTCTTCATGCTTACATCGTATCACAATATTTCGCCCCTCCACATTCTCGACTGTCGCCTCCAAACTTTCACAATCAACCTTTGCTGCATACTTCCTAAGCCAGTCCATACCTAAAATAATTCCGAACCCCGCAAAGTTCAGAACAAAACAATCACAAACAAAAGAGCAATCATGACTCGATACAATCAGACCACGGCATAGCATACTCAAACAAGACGAACCCCAACTGGATTAGTCACAACCAATGGACTATCAACAATATCCGGTTCTAAACTCAACCAGCCTACAAGTTCATTACAAACAAAAGAATGCGACGCCCCAGTATCAAATAACACTCTAACTGGAACACCACAAATGGAGAGAGTACCCTGAACCACCACACTCTTTCCTTTCTCTTCAGCGGTAGGAGCTTTCGAAGATGATGGAACAGCCCCCAAAGCATAAGCTTGCGCAATCTACTTGTCCTTCCTCGGTTCTGGACAATTCCTCTTGATATGCCCCGGCTTGTCACAGTTGTGGCATTTCATCGGCACCTTAGGATTCTTGCAATCCCTGGAGAAAAGGCCCTTCTGCTGACAATTGAAGCAGGTCACCTCGCCCTTCGTCTTCTTCTGGCCATCCTTACCCTTTTGCTGCTGCTGCTTTCTCTTCTTGTTTCCACCCTGCTGGGGTTTAGACTCTTCCCTGGTCACAGCAACAACAGATCCTTCCTTAGGAAACAGATTCTCGTGCCTGAGAGCCTTCTCCACAAGTTTCTCAAATGGATCGTCCAAATGATCCACCAACTGCCTCCCAAGATAACTATCCAAGCCTGTCACAAACTTCTCGTTCTTCTGATACGAAGATTCAATATACGACCGGGCATACTTGGACAAAGCCTCAAATTCAGAAACATACTCAAGAACTGGTCTTCCACCTTGCTTGAGCTCCACAAACTTCTTGAAAAGAACAGACTTCTGAGCAGTAGAAATGAACTTAGCTTCAAATCTGGCTTGGAATTGCACCCAAGTGATTTCTTCCTCCGGAGTATCAATAGTGATAGAGTTCCACCAATCAGAAGCTCTTCCTTGAAGCTGTCTTGATGTTAACTTCCTCTTAGTTGCATCCTCAATTCCCAAGTCACCAAAAATCCTTCTACAAGCATCTATCCACCTCTGAACTTCAATGGTTGATTCTGTTCCCAAGAAAACCTTTCCTCCAAGAGCAGTGTAGTCCTTACACAGCTTAGCAAAATCCACCGGTCTTGGAGTTTGAACTTGAACTCCAACATCCACCGATGGCCCCAGAGCTAGCATCCTTCTCATGATCGAAGTCATCATAGCTTCGAACATAGCAGCATAATCAGCAGCCCCTTCAGTAGCACGGCCTTCCCTAGCAGCTGGTCTCCCTCTTCGACTCATTCTCAATATCTATAAAAAGGAATGATTAATACACCTCAAGAAACAACTGCATAAAGGACTCAAACTCTTCTAAGCTACTATATTATATATAGTAATCATCCATCAAAATACAATTACGTCTCTCATACGTAGTTACGTCAGCGAGCGTTGGGTAAAATCGATTAACCAAAGCTCTGATACCAAATGTGACGACCGCCCACGACTCCTACACTGAACCTAGAGATAATGCGCTGTAAAGTGTGCCAGGCAGCCATGGACGATTGTCAGGGTAAATTAAAACAGCAGAATCTGTGATGCCCCACCTCTATACCCACGCTAACCAAGAACACTACGGTGTAGTGCTGTCAATTAGCACGGAGAATAAGGCTGTTGAGGAGCGACCATCCATGTAACTTCTTTGTGCGTGCTTCGATATGTCAGATAGAATAGAATGCATATCTTTTAAGGAGGAAATCCGACATACCGATACAAACACAAAGCTATCACACGGTGGCTATATATAATCTTCGGAAACAAATATAGAAATAAACATAACACAAATCAGTCACAGACAATTCATATCACAAAGGCGGAATAAGATATGAATATTACACATAAAAGTGTATATCAGAGTAGTGGTCAAACAAGATCCACAATAACAAAAAGAAATGATACAAGTACTAGGCAACAGAATAATTATACATCAACGAGTCCATATCTCAAATGTATAATATCAAAAACTACTAATCTAAAGTAGTTAGCCAAAAGAGTCAGAAGATGGCTCCAGATAGGAAGTCATGAGGAAGCACCTGTAAAATCCCAGTCTGACCCGAGTATTATTAAGAAAAAAATAATAAACGGATCAGTCTAGCTATAAATATCAGATAAAGTGATATAGAATAAGAGATATGGCAAAAACGTATCATAACCATAATACCGTACTGTGATAAGTACGTAATTGAAAATCAACAAGAGACTAATCAATACCACAAGAATCTTCTCAAAGATTAAAAAGAATGTCATATTCTTTATTTAATTCACCAAGCCATAATAAATGACATACATATTAATGCCAATTGTAAAAGTTGGTGAAACATTAAATTCAGAAATCAACACATGAAATCTAGAAATCACAAAAAGGGGGAAGTCCGAGCACACAGACGAGAAGCTATCTCATGGAAGCTATCCATTTAATTTTCCGAACACACGGATGGCCCGAAGGCAAGTCCGAACACACGGACGAGAAAGGCAAGTCCGAACACACGGACGGGAAAGGCAAGTCCGAACACACGGACGAGAAAGGCAAGTCCGAACACATGGACGAGAAACATCGCACATTGCTAGTCTAAATCATAAAAATGATCGTCATCGATCATAAAGAAGTGTCGATTACACTAAGCTAGTAAATATAAGAGTTTAGCTTCATGTCCCATAACCACTTGCTTAACTCAAATATTTACGAACAGATTGTAGATCTGCACTAGGAAATTGTCACAAGAGTTTCAATATGTGTGAATCGAAATCACACCAATGAGGTATAGACTAACCTTGAAGATAAAGAGATATGTGTGAATCGAAATCACACAAATGGTGTCTAGTCTAACCTCGCAAACAAAGAGACATCGCTCAATCGCTAGTCTAAATCACAAGAATGATCATCATGATCATAAGGAAGTGTCGATTACACTAAGCTAGTAAATATAAGAGTTTAGCTTCATGTCCCATAACCACTTGCTTAACTCAAATATTTACGAACAAATTGTAGATCTGCACTAGAAAATTGTCACAAGAGTTTCAATCGAACAAGTCCATAAATTAACCGACGAAGTAAACGCAGGCGTTTCATACCACTTGTTTTGCTAAGCCGTTTAATTAGATTTTCTCATACGAATGAGGTAAAGGTTTGTATATACTAATAGATTGGAAAACGGTTTTAAGAAACGAGCTTTGATATTGAAAATAGAGTTGAAATCGTTTTAATGAAAGAGTTTTGATATTTAATACTAGTATAGAAAACCTTTATATTTTGAAGTGACAAATCATAGAAGTGATTGTAGAAACAATCAATCATAAAAATTCACGTTCGAAGACGTGAGTAAAGTTCAAAGAAATCAATTCTCAAAACCATCAAAGTAAGAAGTTCGGTTAAATGGCTTTCGGATAAGATTGCTTACGCAGAGTTGTACGGGGTTCGACCTGCCCGGTTAGGTCGCGGGGGTCCAGGGGGCAGCGCCCACGGCGGGGTGCGGGGCAGCGCCCCGTCTAAACGGTACGACCTAGAGAGGACAAAACGAGGTCTAACGACCTAAGGGAGATAGGGTCGAGTGACCTAACGAGGTACCATCCCGAAAGAGGAGTCATCAAAGTCTTAAGAAATGATAACAACAAATAGGAGACCACACGAATCGATTAAAGTTGGAAATTCAAACAAATAAGCAATATAGGAAAAACTGGCAAATAGGAGCAGGTCGGTCAACCGGACTCCCTGAGTCGGTTGACCGGACCAGAGACAGAAGTGCTCGGGTAGCAGGTCGGTCGACCGGACCCTGAGGTCGGTCGGCCGAAGCCTGTAACCTGCACTTCCAAATAGAGGCAGGGAGATGCTAGAGTAGCAGGTCGGTCGACCGGACTCTGAGGTCGGTCGACCGGAGCCTGTTTCCAGCACTCCCATGCCAATCAAATGAATGCCAAACACTTCCGAAATGCAATCGGTCGAGCAACGGCGCTAAGGGTTTACGCCAATCGACTACCCGGCCATATACGCTCTTCGATTCATCACCAAAAACATGATCAAAACATCAAAGTTAGGATTTTCAAAGAATTGAACTCAAAACTCTAAAAATTGGAATATTCACCAAATCAATCCAAACCAAAAGCAATTGCACAAGAATAAGTGTTAGGAATTCATACCTAACAATCGAAGATAGTTATAGACTAAGATGTGAGATAAAAATCTCACCTTTGAACCCAAATCAATGAAGAAGAAGCTTGAAAACAATGGTAATGGCAATCACTCTTCAATTCCAACTCAACAAGCTTGAATCAAAGCTTTAAAGAAGGACATTCCCAAAGTTAGGTTTAGGAATAAACTGAAATTGATAAGAGAATGAGTTGGAGAAGATGAAGAGGAGGCTTACCAATGGGTTCTCTTTGAATTTGGAGCAAGAACAAGAATTTGCAAGAGGAACTAGGGCATGGAGTTTTAATTTCCAATCTTTCCCACCATTTTTGCTTTGAAACTGAAAAGAGGAGGAAGTGAGGATGAATGGGGAGGATGGTTCAGTTTGGAGGTTAAGTTGGCAAAGGGGGCTGAACCCAAAACCAAACCCAAAGTGCAAATGGTCAAATTTTTGACTAGCTCCAAACATATCAAAGTTTATACTCAAAAAGGTCGCAAACGGCATTTTGGACTCAATGGAAGTGGTCTCGAGTCCCAATTCGACTGTTTGCAAAAAGTAGCTTTTCGGACTTCAATCCGATTAATGATTCTATATTTAAGTAAAATATTTAAATATAAAATCGATAAATATGCGGGTTGTTATAGAATATATCGTATTACTCACAGCGCATGGACAAAAATACAATAGAATATATACATAGTGAAGCTTCACCAAATAGAATCTCATCAATAAAACATCATAATAGTTGAATACAAACATCTGAATAGCCAATACATCAAGCCTCACTACATAACACTCAAAGAATATACAAACAGCGGAACACCCAGTACATATAGTAAGAAGATAATATGCAATACTCCAGCTCGTCTTCGTCATCAGCATCGTAGAAAGCAAGAACAGCACCTGTCACCTGCTACCTAGTCTGCCCGTCCCAAAATGGACGAACAGCCCAAGGCAATAAGAGTTAAAACATAAAGCCTTGAGTCAGACAACAGTCTTAGTGAGCGGTAAATTAACTAACAACATACCAAAAGAACATAAAGGAAAAAGGAATAGGAATCCAATCCTCCCACTCCACCTCCTTCTACAGTGATAGCCCCCAGACACACACTAAGCAGAAGCAAACATAGCAAAGCATACAATTTAAAGTAAAGCAATTATCAATCGAGTCAAGGGCGATGTTTTCCAAGTACAAACCCCCAAGGCCTAAACCAAGATCAGATAAGCACCCAGAAAATACCGCTCTTGAGACCGAATGATGATACAACCAAACATCCATGACTCTGGCTATCACTGTTATCATTGCTTCGATATCATCGTTAATTGAATGACCGGCTCATTATTTCATCCGTCCGTCAAGGGCTAATGGAAACCCCGGTTCTAGACATAACTCTGCACGTCATCGTGACCCGTGCCTAGGACTATCGAATCTGCCCAGAGTACTCGACTACCAATCAGTAGCCTTTAGGGACTATCGAATCTGCCCAACGTACTCTTGCTTTGAGCATGCTAGAACCTTCAACAACGATGAGATCTCAGCCTTCTATTCATCCTCCTCGATGACTATTTCCATACAAGCTCAAGCGCCTCTCGAGCAAACCATTATCCTCAAACTCGAACCATTTCACCGAGTTATCAATCTACTTGGAATGATCCCGTCTGGATTAGACCAAGACTATCTCATACTATACTTCGCCTCATCATCATCATAGCAAAGCTTCATCTCAACATCATCATCAAATCTATCCATATGAGCTTCATCATCCGCTACATATGCCACAAGCAGCTTTCCCAATTCAAGAGCCTTTCTCTTAGCTTTTGAATCATCTTCGGTCTAAATCAAATCATCAATCATCTAATTCATAGCAATCAATCAAATCAAACATTAATCCAAGTAAACAAGCATTCAAATATGATCTAAATAGACAATTATAACAATAATGGCAAATTCGTAATTAAAGAGTCAAAAGTCTAACAAGCATGAAAACATGAGCAATATCTCTATAATCTTGATGAATGAACTTGCATAGGTTAACATGTATAAAAATGGATGCCAAATCATTATGAACAATGGATCTATATGGATCTATACTTAGGATTAGGAAAATGCATGGAAATCACTACTTTAACACAAAATCAAGCCAACGATCCGATATACTCCTTTGGATACGTGTGAGAGATAATCACCACTCACCAAATCACCTAAACACTTCAAAATAAACCCACTTTAGATCTGGACAGTGAAGGATCTAACTCGATCTATCACAAATCCGCTTCAAACGATGAAATCTCTCTTCAAAGAATGTAGATCTTCAATCTAAGCTCTTCGATCTTCAATTTGATCTTCAACTTGGATGGATGGAATCACTAGATTAGAGTGGAGAAAAGAAGTGAAGAAGTGCAGAAGTCAAGCTCTCAAAATGGCAGCACTTCGTCGCTTCGAAATCCGGATCCCAAAAAGTGAGAAAAACCCTCCTATTTATAGGCTGAAATATCCTTAGGTCGTCCACTTTTAGGTCATCCACGACCTAAAGACCCCTCGACCTAACAAACCCTTCGACTTACGACTTAACAGTTCCTCCGACCTACGACTTAAGCCATAGCACACGCGCGCGCGAATCAGGACTCAACGAGATACGACTTAACAACTTGACTCCTAGGTTGCTCGCGACTTAACACATGCGCTTCCACGCGATCTACGACCTAACACACCCAACGACTTAAAACAATGCGCGACCTAACTACTTAATACCCACGCGACATAACTGGGTTACGACCTAACGACTTAACACACACACGCAACCTAACTCTTAGCCAGGATACGACCTAATTCCTTAGGTCGTCTACCGACCTAACTATGCACTAGGTCGCTAAATACTGAAGGTTATTAACCCCTAGGTCGCTAACTCCTATAAGTCGGAAATCCCTAGGTCGTCTGATTCCATAGGTCGCTCCTATCTCTTAGGTCGTTCACTCGACCTAACTTACCCTACGACCTAAGCTATCACACGACCCAACTCCTATACGACCTATCCCCAACATCCTTAGGTCGCCAGTTTCTATAAGTCGCCTATTCCCTTAAGTGGGTCATTACCTTAAGTCGTCTAAATCCTTAAGTCGGTCAAATACTGTAGGTTCTTCCAATCCCTTAGGTCGTTCACTCGACCTAGCCTACCCCACGACTCAACTTCTAAACGACTTAAGTTACAACATGGCTTAACTTCTAGACAACTTAACTCCTACACGACTTAAGCTCTAGTCGATCTAAACTCGGGACAACTTAACAATACTTACAATCTAATAACGACTGTTTTACGATGTTTCGATCCGTAAAAATACGGGTCGTTACAAGGAAAGTTTAATTTTAAAAGATTATTAATTCCTGTTTAATCAAGGATGATGATAGAAAACTTTTAAATTAGAATTTAAAAGCGATTAATCCAATTTTATAATAATTCATTAAAATAACATACAAAAATAAATATAATTTGATTTTTTAAAGCTATATATACACAATAGAATTAGGGTTTGAAATTTTTTTTCATTGATTTTAAAAATATTGAAAACCTACATTTCGACATATAGGATGACCTATTCTCTTTTCGGAACCGAGACGGGCTTTTCGGGCCTTGGTTATCGCTTCGGCCCAATCGATCCAGTCCATCTTTTCCTTTCCATCTTTATCTATATATATGTTGTTATGAAACCATATCAGTTTTCTATTCTATTTTCTGTATGTACGTTTCAGTTTTAATCTGCTCCTTCTCAATGGTCATTATCCTGAAACCCTAATTATAATTTTAAATCAAATCAAAAAAATTTAAACTGCTCAAACCCTATCAGCTTCATAAACTGTTTATTTGATTATTATATTTTGTCATTCCGCTGCGAGATTCTATGTATTGCTTTCCTTCTTTTCTCTTATTTTCTTATTAAATTCTATTGATAATCTACCCTTTTGAATAGTTTGAGTTAGACATGCGTGGTTTATTGTCGACTTAAATCGTCCAAAAAGGTGGGTCGTCACATTCTCTTTATGTAATTAGTTTGAATTATACAGTTCTTATTTCTTTTTCAGTGTTAATTAAAATGTTACTTGCTCTATGTTTTTTTATACTATTTTAGTTTATTTTGTTTTGCATATATTTGTATACGAATATATATTTATATACACATATATGTATAGATCTTACCTTTTTCTATAGTTTTCTTAGCAGTTATAGGTACAGTTACTAAATTGGTTGGATTCTGTTGATATTGAGGACTTGAGCATTTGTCACATTTTGTTTTGTTGTATATTTCTATTATGGAACCTAGTTACATAGATTTTTGGGTTTTTTTATTAATTTTCTCTTATTTGTATAAGGGGGTTTTACTACCTATCAGGCTTGTTAGCAGCTCCTTCTTAAGTGTGGAATAAAATTATGTGAGTGCTCTCCTCCTTGATAGGTACACACACTTTAAAATACTTACTAATATGTTAAAACTACTTAAAATAATATTATGATATATATACACACTGGTTTATTTATAAGGTAAAATATTTAATATTAGGAATGATTTAAAAATATAACATAATATAAAACTTCTATTTACTTTAAATAAAATATTTAACTTGTTAAGTAAAACTATATATATACTTAAAATACTATAAAAACTATTGTATTATTGTTTAAAACATTTATATTAAATATCTCTTAAAAATACCCATAAAACATATTCAATATGAAAACCCATTTATGTTTGAAATTCAAAAATAATTATAAAACCTTTTTATACTTCAAAACTTCTTAAATTAATTTCTTTAAACAAATATTTACAAAATTATATAAAAACTATTTTGAAAGGATATTGTAACGACCCAAAATTCGATCACTTTAATTAGAGATGTTTAATTTATTTTAAATATTCAAATATGGATTATTTTCAAATATAATCAAGTTTTCAAAAATGAATGATAATAATGAATCTATTTTGGAGAAATATTCGCAAAAATATTTACTTTGGACAAATATCGATAAAAGTAACCGAAAACCATTTTATCGATAACCAGCTCTATAATCATAAAACACCATGCATGGGGCTGGATACATACATTTATTTTTATAAGTGAACAATAATGTGAAATAAAATTAATTATTTTATTTTTGGAAATTAAATGTATTTATGACATGCTCTTATATTTAAATATTGATTTATGAATTTAAATTGAGATTTTATGATTTAATAGTTATTATAATTTTTCAAATAATTTTATAAATGATGATAATTCATTTTAAATAGTTATAAAGTGGTAATAAATCAGTTCTAATAATTTTATGAAGATATATATACCTGATTTGAAAATATAAGAAAAATTAGTACCGCTTTATCGATATAATAGCGATTTTTGTAAATAATTATTAATGTTGATTTATATGGTTTTATCATTCAAATGTGATCATTTTAATTAATTGATAATGATTATAAATTTATTTTGAAATTTTATTTACATTTATATGTAATTTAAAGTATAAATGAAAATGTGACCGGAAATCGATTTTACGATTTTCAACGATTTAACGAACAAAAATCATTCAAAGGTTGTTGCAGCCATATTTATATGTCATGTATACATATATGTTATATATATTCACATATACATGTCATATGCACATAAGAAAATTTACCAATTGCATTTGAATTTACATATGGTAAAAATGAGAAATATCATGATAATTTTCTTTTCCTTCCCACTTAAGCATGCATAAGTCAATATGCAAGACATTGTAGGATCGATTTCACCCTGAGGGAGGGGTGAATAGGGTGATACTATTAATTATAAAAATTATAACGGAAGCTTAAATAATTACAACACAGATATAGCAGAATAATAGCAGCACAAATAATAGCAGAATAATAAATGCAGAAATAGAACAACACAGATTTACCCAACTTCGGCAAAACCCTGCCTACGTGCTACCCCCAAGGTTTCTACTAGAAAATAAGTAGTCAGACGCTTACACATGTAAACTCGCGACACCCGCTACTGACTAACCTAACTCTAAGCTCAAAACCCTGCCAAAACTCAGCCACTAAGTTGCGAATTCTCGAACTACACCACCGTAGTTCGTCCCCTGGTCACGCGACTAGAATTTACAACGGTTTAAAATAAAAAATTTAAAAAAATTTAAAACAAAACCCTAATTTAAAATTAAAACCCAAATCAGAGTTTAAAGAAGCCGGATCAAAATAATTAAAAGAGTATCCCTCTTTTGATTTTTATATTATCGGCCCTCTTTCCTTTGCTTTAAAAAAATGGCTGCTTCCTTGGTGTTCGTTCGTTCCTCTCTAAGAAACTAGGGTTTAAATTTGTTGAAGCTGCCGACTTAAGTTGATTTATCGAATAAGTGATTTCGCTTTCCTTGCTCTATCGATCGACCGTCTCTTCGTTGCTTAGCTTCGGCTGCTTCGATCGAGTTCGATTTTAATGGTATGTTATTTCCCTTTGCCTTTCTGGTTGATATGCTTGAACTCGATGATTTTGGTATGCCGATGATGTTATGGTTTATATAGGGTTTTAATTCCATAAAGTTTCGTTTGAATTGAATTCGTCTGATAATTTATTTGCCGTTCGATTTTGCTTGAGTGTATACGATTTGGTTAGACTAGTTCAATTCGTAACTTTCGTTGCTTGATTATCATGGCTCAATTCCTTAGTCATCAAAACTTTGAATTCTCTTAAGACGTTGATTTATTTTGACTTCGGCCAGTGATTTGAATTCGTTTCTTATGACTTGGTTCCAATTTTTGTGCTATGACTTTAGCTTCTCTGTCTTTGTTCATTTTGAAATTCCTGATGTGCTTTGACTTTGTTAAAAACTGTAACCAGTAGTTACTTCTATACTGATGAACTTTGGTAGTTCATTTGAACTGTACTTGAAATCTGTAGCTTGGTTGCACTGTCCACACAATGTTGATTAATATACACTGCTGCATTTCATATATATATATTCCTCGGTTGCACTGTCCACTTTGTTAAAAACTGTTGTTTGCATTTGCTTGTGTACTTCACTTGAACTGGGTCTGGTTCTGCAGTTTCATCTCTATTATATATCATCATGTGTTTGTTGTGTGAAATTTTCTCTGTTTTCAATTGAGGCTTGAACTATATTCTTGAATCTGGTTGGAGTTCTAGTTAAATTGTGAGTTCGAGTTGTTTTGTTGAGCTCTGTCCATGGTTGTTTTATGTGTGGCATACAAGTCTGGTATAGTTTGCTCTGACCAGTTCATTGAGCATGTTCCATTGATGTTGGTGTTCAAGTAGCTTGTCTGGTTCATTGTAGTTCACTATATTGTGCTATTATCTTATATACCATCTGGAGCTCAAGTTGCTTCACCATTGACTGTGACTGTGTAGTCTGGTTATCACTGCTGTGAGTTGCTTTCCTCTAATCAGTTGGCACAGTTCTCTTGTTCAGTTGTATCTAATGTGTTATGCTCTGGTTGTTTTTCTAACATGCTTGTTGCATTACTCCATATATTCATATAGTCTGGTGGCTTCACTTGCTTGAACTTTGTTTGGTTGGACCTATATATATTTATATATGTATACATATGTACAATCATATGTATATATGTTTAAGTGGTCTTCTCTGAAATTGTCTTTAATGCCTTTTCTTCTGAGTTCAAGCTTGTGCCTGGTCTGGTATACATGTGCACTGCTCACTGGTCCTGGTTTGTGGTTCATATACATTTGTTTCACTGTTGGATATCATCATGCAGTCTTTATTTAGTTATTGGACTTGCACTTTGTTTTGTATAGTTGTGACTGCACTTGATCCTCTGGCCCGATTTCATGCTTCGAGTCAGTGTAAACTTGTAGTGTCTGGACTTACCTTTGGTTGTGAATTGAGTTGATGTTTTGGTTGACATGGTCTCTCTCGACTTCTCATTGCTGTAGCATGTTGCTGCTTACTTGTCATTGTAGTTTTTTGAAGCTTGATTGATTGAGTTGGTTCATCGGCCTTGGTTCTGGTTTGAGTCATGTGTACTATTTATTTGTTTACCTCCTTTATTGCTATTCACCACCTTTTGTACTGTTCATTTTTGATTTTGGACCGGTCGAGTCGTTTTGATTGTTTTATTGAACTTGTACATTTTGATTGCACCTGTGTTGAATCCAGCTTATAGCTCAGGTTTGACCTTGTGCTCGTGTCGTGACTTTATTTGTATTGCACTTGAGTTGAACCCGGTTTTTGATTGGGTTTGACCTTGTGCTCACCTGTCCCTGTAATTTTATCAAGTGTATATCGGTGTGCATGGCCTTGTAGCATGTACAGTGATACACTTTGCATGTCACAAATTGTTTGTGTATGATGAATTCAAAATTAAATGATGACGAACAACCCAAATAACTGAGGCAAATAATATTTTCAAAAATACATTTTATTTTACACTGCAAAATATTTTCTTTTCAATTTTACTACGTTAGTGTTTATTTTGCAGATTGCTCAGATGCTGGATTCAATCTGGAAAGGAGTTGAAGATAAATACGAGTGAATGAGTGATATGTAGTGAGGTGCAGATGTAAATTGAAAATTATGATGTAGTCAAATTTGTATTGTAATTGAAAATTGTATATATATATAGTGAGAGCTTAAATTTGTACTATTCAAAGTTGTAATAAATATTTGTTTGAATAAAATATCTATTTGAATTTAAATTCTGTGTTATTTATTTTATTCAGCAAATATTTATTTACTTATGTGAAAAATAAAATAGTACATTAACAAATACATTTAAATGAATATACATATATATATATATATATGTTTATTATCATCAAACAAAAATCATATACTTGTATATTCAACAATCTCCCCCTTTTGATGATAACAAACATATATTTAAGATTTTGAATTTATTGAATGTATTTGATTATTCAATTTGCTCCCCCTATTTGAATGCTCCCTCTCTACACCAAGCTCCCCCTTCATATATGCATGAAAATAAATAAAAATGTGCAAATGAGCCTAGATGCAAATAAAATATTTGACCTTCATTTGCCAAAATCTTAACTTTTCTCTCCCCCTTTTGTTATTAGCAAAAGAATAATAGCATTAGAAAAATAGAGATAAAGTGATAGACATTAATAGAACATTAATACTCAATCAGGTATAAATATTAAATTTCAATAAAAAATCAAACAAAAATCATAAATACTCTATTTGACGCATATTCCACTTTAGAATAATAGGGATGATGTCATCATATAAAACCATATAGTTGTGTCTATTTATGGTATATTTATATCAGGAATTTGAATATTGTAACGACCCGTATTTTTACGGATCGAAAAGTTCGTTAAAATCTGGAATTTTTAGCATTTTTAGGTCGTTTCAGATTTTGGCAGATTTTGTTTAAGTCCTAGGTCGTAAACGACCTAAGAGATAAGTCGTGACCGACCTAAGACTGTTGGGGTTGGTGAACTAAAGGTTTGGAGTTAGGTCATGTGAGTGGTTTAAGTCGGTTGATAGTTTGGGACGACCTAAGGAGTTAACCGAGTTAAGGAAGTTAAGTCATAAGGTGGCTTAGGACGAGTGACGGAGTTAAGTGGTAAGTCGCGAGCGACTTAAGGAAAGTCTGCGACCTAAGAAGTTAGCGAGTTAGGAGTTAACGACTTAAGTTACTAGGCGACTTATAGGGGTTAGCGACTTAAGGACTGGGCGAGATAAGGCTTAAGTTGTTACAGTTAAGTCGTGGACGAGTTAAGGGATTAAGTCGTAAGTTGTTAAGTCGCGTAGGTACTTAAGTCGTAAGGTTGTCTCTGTAGTAGGTCGCATAAGGGCTTAAGGGTTAAGTCACTAGGTCGCGCAAGTGGATGAGTCGTAGTCTGTTAGGTTGAAGGCTTTGTTAAGTCATAGCTTGGTTAAGTCGTAGGCGCATGCTATAAGTCGTAACCGACTTAGGAGATAGCTGTTTTGCCGGGAGTCATAGGCAGATGTGTGTTAGGTCGCGAAGGGGTAGCCTGGTTAGGTCGTAGAGGCCAGAAGTTGTTAGGTCGTAGGGTTCTAAGTCGTAAGTCGTGAACGACTTATGAAGGCAGACGACTTAAGGATTTCTGCTATAAATAGGAGAGTTTCTCTTCATTTTTGGGATCCGGATTTTGAAGCGACGAAGTGCTGCCATTTTGAGAGCTCGACTTCTACACTTCTTCACTTCTTTTCTCCACTCTAATCTAGTGCTTCCTTTCATCCGAATCGAAGATCAAGATCGAAGATCCAAGAGCTAAAGTTGAAGATCTTCATCCTTTGAAGAGAGATTTCTTCGTTTGAAGCGGATTCGTGATAGATCAAGCTTGATCCTTCGCTGTCCAGATCTGAAGCGTGTAGATTTGGAGTTGTTTAGGTGATTTCGTGAGTGGTGATTATCTCTCACACGGATCCAAAGGAGTAGATCGGATTGTTGGCTTGATTTAGTGTTAAAATAGTGATTTCTATGCATTTTTGTAAACCTAAGTGTAGATCCATGTAGATCCATTGTTCATGATGATTTGACAACCATTTTTGTATATGATTAACCTATGCAAGTTTATTCATCAAGTTGTAGAGATAATTCTCATGTTTTCATGCTTGTTAGACTTTCAACTCCTTAATTACGAAATTGCCATTATTGTTATAATTGTCCATTTTACTTATATTTGAATGCTTGTTTACTTGGATTGATGTTTGACATGATTGATTGCTATGAATTAGATGATTGATGATTGGTTTTAGACAAGGTGGTCGAAGATGATTCAAAAGCTAAGGGAAAGGCTCTTGAATTGGGAAAGCTGCTCGTGGCATATGTAGCGGGATGATGAAGCTCTTATGCATAGATTTGATGATGTGATGTTGAGATGAGGCTTTGCGAGGATGTAATGAAGCGAGGCATCATGTGATGAAGACTTGGTCTAATCCAGACGGGATCATTCCAAGCATGTTGATAACTCGGTGATATGATTCGAGTTGAGGATAATGAATGGATATGAGAATAGTCGTCGAGGAGGATGACTAGGAGGCTTGGATAGCATCGTTGTTGAAGGTTCTAGCATGCTCTAAGCAAGAGTACGTTTGGGCAGATTCGATAGTCCCAACGACTAACTGTTAATGGTCGAGTACTCTGGGCATATTCGATAGTCCTAGGCACGGGCTACGACAACGTGCGGGAGTTATGTCTAGAACCGGGGTTTCCATTAGCCCTTGACGGACGGCTGAAAGAATGTGCCGGTCATTCAATTAACGGTGATATCGAAGCAATGATAACAGTGATAGCCAGAGTCATGGATGTTTGGTTGTATCGTCATTCGGACTCAAGAGCGGTATTTTCTGGGTGCTTATCTGATTTAGGCCTTGGTACTTGGAAAACATTGCCCCTGACTCGGATGATTATTACTTTACTTTAAATTGTATGCTATGCTATGTTGCTTCTGCTTAGTGTGTGTCTGGGGGCTATCACTGTTGAAAGAGGTGGAGTGGGAGGGTTGTATTCCTATTCCTTTTCCTTTATGCTCTTTTGGTATGTTGTTAGTTAATTTAATGCTCACTAAGACTGTTGTCTGACTCAAGGCTTTATGTTTTAATTCTTATTGCCTTGGGCTGTTCGTCCATTTTTGGGACGGGCAGACTAGGTAGCAGGTGACAGGTGCTGTTCTCTTCTCACGATGCTAATATCGAAGACGAGCTAGAGGGTTGCATATTATCTTCTTATATGTACTGGATGTTCCGATGTTTTGTATTCTCTGAGTGTTATGTAGTGAGGCTTGATGTATTGGCTATTTGGATGTTTGTATTCAACTACTATGAAGTTTTATATGATGGCATTTTATTCTATAAAGCTTCACTAAATATATGTTCTATTGTATTTTGTCCATGCACTGTGAGTAATACGATAGATTCTGTTGTTTTATTTTACCCTTACAATCGTCCATGGCTGCCTGGCACACTTTACAGCGCGCTATCTCTAGATTACGTGCGGGGGTCATGGGCGGTCGTCACATTTGGTATCAGAGCATTGGTTAATCGATTTTACCCAACGCTTGCTAACGTAACTACGTATGAGAGACATAATTGTAATTTGATGGATGATTACTATATACAATATAGTAGCTTAGAAGTAAGTTAGTCCTTTATGCAGTTGTTTCTCTAGATGTTCTGATCATTCCTTTTTATAGATATTGAGAATGAGTCGAAGAGGAAGACCAGCTGCTAGGGAAGGCCGTGCTACTGAGGGAACCACTGATTATGCAGCTTTGTTCGAAGCTATGATGACTTCGATCATGAGAAGGATACCAGTTCCAGGGGCAGCAGTGGATGTTGGAGTTCAAGTTCAAACTCCGAAACCAGTGGATTTTGCTAAGTTGTGCAAGGATTATACTGCTCTTGGAGGAAAGGTTTTCTTGGGGACAGAATCAACTATCGAAGTCCAGAGGTGGATAGATGCTTGTAGAAGGATCTTTGGTGATTTGGGAATTGATGATGCAACTAAGAGGAAGTTGGCATCAAGGCAGCTTCAAGGGAGAGCCTCTGATTGGTGGAACTCTATTACCATCACTACTCCGGAAGAAGAGATTACTTGGGAGCAATTCCAAGTCAGATTTGAAGCTAAATTCATTTCTACAGCTCAGAAGTCTGTTCTGTTCAAGAAGTTTGTAGAGCTCAAGCAGGGTGGAAGATCTGTTCTTGAGTATGTTTTTGAGTTTGAAGCGTTGTCCAAGTATGCCCGGTCATATATCGAATCTGCATATCAGAAGAATGAGAAGTTTGTGATAGGCTTGGACAGTTATCTTGGGAGACAGTTGGTGGATCATTTGGACGATTCATTTGAGAAGCTTGTGGAGAAAGCTCTTAGGCATGAGAGTCTGTTTCCTAAGGAAGGATCTGTTGTTGCTGTGACCAGGGAAGAGTCTAAACCCCAGCAGGGTGGAAACAAGAAGAGGAAGCAGCAGCAGCAGAAGGGTAAGGATGGCCAGAAGAAGCCGAAAGGCGAGGTGACTTGCTACAACTGTCAGCAGAAAAGCCATCTCTCCAGGGATTGCAAGAATCCGAAAGCGCCGGCGAAGTGCCACAACTGTGACAAGCCGGGGCATTTCAGGAAGAATTGTCCAGAACCGAGAAAGGACAAGCAGATTGTGCAAGCTTATGCTGTGGGAGCTGTTCCTTCGTCTTCAAAAGCTCCTACAGCTGAAGAGAAGGGAAAGAGTGTGGTGGTTCAAGGAACTCTTTTCCTATGTGGTGTTCCAGTTAGAGTTCTGTTTGATACTGGAGTGTCGCATTCGTTTGTTTGTAGTGAACTCGTAGGCCGATTAGGTTTGGAACCGGATATTGTTGATAGGCCATTGGTTGTGACTAATCCAGTTGGGGGTTCGTCTTGTTTGTGTATGTTATGCCGTGGTCTGATTGTGTCGAGTCATGGTTGCTCTTTTGTTTGTGATTGTTTTGTTCTGAACTTTGCGGGGTTCGGAATTATTTTGGGTATGGACTGGCTTAGGAAGTATGCGGCTAAGGTTGATTGCGAAAGGTTGGAAGTGACAGTCGAGAATGTGGAGGGGCGAAAGATTGTGATACGATGTAAGCATGAAGAAGGCGTCTTCATGAGCTTCATGTATTCGCTAGTTGTTCCACGGGATGGACTGTCATCAGTGCCGATCGCTAATGGATTCGAGGATGTCTTTGACGAAGTCAAAGGGTTGCCGCCGCATAGAGAGATCGAGTTTCGTATAGATCTAGTTGAAGGAGCCAGACCCGTTGTGATGCCTCTTAGGCGGATGGCGCCTAGGGAACAGCATGAGTTGAAGGTGCAAGTTGATGACCTTTTACAGAAAGGATTCATTCGGCGCAGTGTGTCCGAGTGGGGTGCACCAGTTGTGTTCGCAACCAAGGCAGATGGATCGTTGAGATTGTGTGTGGATTATCGTGAGCTGAATAAGGTGACTAAGAAGAACAAGTATCCATTGCAGAGAATAGATGACTTGTTTGATCAGCTTCACGAAGCTAAGGTGTTTTCTCAGATGGATTTGGCAACGGGATTTCACCAGTTAAGAGTAGCTAAGGATAGTGTGCCGAAGACTGCTTTTCGGACACCATCTGGTTTCTTTGAGTGGCTGGTAATGCCGTTTGGATTGACTAACGCGCCAGCATATTTTGTGCATCTGATGAATAGAGTGTTCAGAGATCAGTTGAACAAGTTTGTGCTTGTGTTCGTGGATGATATTCTAATTTATTCCAGAACGGAAGAAGAACACAAGACGCACTTGCGTATCGTTTTGGAGATCTTACGGAAACATCAGCTGAAGGCTAAGTTTTCGAAGTGTCACTTCTGGAAGAGTGAAGTGAGGTTCTTGGGCCATGTGATTTCTGGAAGTGGAATAGCGGTTGATCCCGCTAAGGTGGCAGCAATCCAGGATTGGGTTAGACCTAAGAATGCATCTGATGTGAGAAGTTTTCTTGGATTAGCAGGATATTATCGACGGTTTATCAAAGACTTCTCCAAGGTAGCTGCACCGTTAACAGGATTGATGAAGAAGAACCAAGTGTTCAGTTGGGATGCTAAGTGTGAGCAAGCTTTCGGAATCCTGAAAGAGAGATTGACGAGTGCTCCTGTTTTGACTATTCCAAGTGGGAATGATGAGAGTGTGGTTTACACCGATGCATGTGGTACTGGACTTGGAGCAGTGCTGATGCAGAGGGATAAAGTTGTTGCGTATGCCAGTCGACAACTGAAGCCGCATGAAAGGAATTACCCGACTCATGATTTGGAGTTAGCGGCGATTGTTTTTGCTTTGAAGATGTGGAGACATTATCTATTGGGAGTTCGATTCGAGTTGTTTACGGATCACAAGTCATTGAAGTATCTTTTCTCCCAAAAGGATTTGAATCTTCGGCAGCAACGTTGGCTAGAGTTTTTGGCATCATATGATTTTGGTATAGCTTATACTCCGGGAAAAGGTAACGCAGTGGCTGATGCGTTGAGTCGAAAACATGCCGGATTGGGAGCCATGTTTTCAGAATGGAAGAATCTCGAGTATTTAGCTGAATTTGACTTCAGGCCTAGATGCGAATTGGAACCTGAGATGTTGGCAAACTTATCGATAAGACCTTCTCTTGTGGAAAGAATTGGCGAGAGCCAAAAGCGAGACGATAAGCTTGTTAGGATTATCCGTGATTTGGAATCTGGATTGGATCCAGAAAGGGATAAAGGATTCGAGGTCGATCGAGAGGGTTGGCTTCGGAAGCAAGGACGATTAGTTGTTCCCGATATAGATGAATTGAGGAGTGAAGTTCTGAAGGAAAGTCATCACTCGAAGCTGACAATTCATCCAGGTGGAAATAAGATGTATCGGGATATGAAGAGAACCTACTACTGGGAAGGCATGAAGAAGGACATTGGGAATTTTATTTCCAAATGTATGAACTGCCAGTTGGTAAAAGCCGAGCAGAAGAAGCCTAGTGGATTGCTTCAGCCATTAGAAGTTCCTACATGGAAGTGGGAGCAGATATCGATGGATTTTATTAATGGACTACCTAGAACAAGAACGGGAAATGAAGGGATTTGGGTCATTGTGGATCGTCTGACCAAGAGTGCGAGATTCATTCCTGTTCGATTGACTCGGACTGCATCAAAGTTGGCTGAGTTGTATGTTAAGTGGATAGTTCGATTCCATGGTATTCCGAAGAGTATAGTGAGCGATCGAGACCCATTGTTCACTAGTGGATTTTGGAAGAGCTTCCAGGAAGTTTTGGGAACCTAGTTGTGTTTGAGTACAGCTTATCACCCTCAAACAGATGGTCAGACCGAGAGAGTCAACCGAGTTTTGGAAGATCTTCTTAGAGCATGTGTTTTGGATTTCGGAGGATCATGGGAAGATCACCTTCATTTGGTGGAGTTTTCATACAACAACAGTTACCAGTCAAGCATTGGTATGGCATCGTATGAGGCATTGTATGGAAGACCGTGTAACTCTCCGACATGTTGGTTGGAAACTGGAGAAAAGCCGTTACTTGGGCCAGAGATGATTCGGCAGACTTCAGATTGTATTGAGATCATTCGGCAGCGAATGAAGGCAGCCCAAGACCGTCAGAAGAGTTATGCCGATAAACGTCGTAAGGATTTGGAATTCGACGTTGGTGATATGGTTTTTGTGAAGATTTCTCCACTGAAGAATGTTATCTGATTCGGGAAGAAGGGGAAATTGACTCCGAGATTTGTTGGACCATTCTCAATCATCGAGCGAATAGGAAAGCTCGCCTATAGATTGGAGTTACCGGAGAAGATGTCGGGTGTGCACAAAGTTTTTCACGTATCATATCTACGGAAGTATGTGCACGACTCGAATACCGTGGTTTCTGCTGATAGCTGTGAAGATTTCGAAGTTGATCCAGTTGGTAGAAGACCTCGTAAGCCGCTTCGTGTTGTTGAAACCGACACGAAACAGCTTAGGAGGAAGATAGTTAAGTTGCTCAAGATACAATGGAGTGATGATGATAACGACTGTACGTGGGAGGTGGAAGAGAGGATGAAGGCAGCTCATCCTGAACTCTTCAAGGTATGGCCCTAAGGTGTCGTGTCATCTCGCGATACTGTAACTTGTTCTAGTTTTAGAATTCTGTACGCTAAGCTAGAACTGGATGTATGGTTTGTTGATTGCTATGGATGGTAGGCGTGCAGAATAGTCTTTGATTGCTTTGTTTGTTTGGAATTTCGGGGGCGAAATTCCTAAGGGGGAGAGAATGTAACGACCCGTATTTTTACGGATCGAAAAGTTCGTTAAAATCTGGAATTTTTATCATTTTTAGGTCGTTTCAGATTTTGGCAGATTTTGTTTAAGTCCTAGGTCGTAAACGACCTAAGAGATAAGTCGTGACCGACCTAAGACTGTTGGGGTTGGTGACCTAAAGGTTTGGAGTTAGGTCGTGTGAGTGGTTTAAGTCGGTTGATAGTTTGGGACGACCTAAGGAGTTAACCGAGTTAAGGAAGTTAAGTCATAAGGTGGCTTAGGACGAGTGACCGAGTTAAGTGGTAAGTCGTGAGCGACTTAAGGAAAGTCTGCGACCTAAGAAGTTAGCGAGTTAGGAGTTAACGACTTAAGTTAGTAGGCGACTTATAGGGGTTAGCGACTTAAGGACTGGGCGAGATAAGGCTTAAGTTGTTACAGTTAAGTCGTGGACGAGTTAAGGGATTAAGTCGTAAGTTGTTAAGTCGCGTAGGTACTTAAGTCGTAAGGTTGTCTCTGTAGTAGGTCGCATAAGGGCTTAAGGGTTAAGTCGCTAGGTCGCGCAAGTGGATGAGTCGTAGTCTGTTAGGTTGAAGGCTTTGTTAAGTCATAGCTTGGTTAAGTCGTAGGCGCATGCTATAAGTCGTAACCGACTTAGGAGATAGCAGTTTTGCCGTGAGTCATAGGCAGATGTGTGTTAGGTCGCGAAGGGGTAGCCTGGTTAGGTCGTAGAGGCCAGAAGTTGTTAGGTCGTAGGGTTCTAAGTCGTAAGTCGTGAACGACTTATGAAGGCAGACGACTTAAGGATTTTTGCTATAAATAGGAGAGTTTCTCTTCATTTTTGGGATCCGGATTTCGAAGCGACGAAGTGCTGCCATTTTGAGAGCTCGACTTCTACACTTCTTCACTTCTTTTCTCCACTCTAATCTAGTGCTTCCTTTCATCCAAATCGAAGATCAAGATCGAAGATCCAAGAGCTAAAGTTGAAGATCTTCATCCTTTGAAGAGAGATTTCTTCGTTTGAAGCGGATTCGTGATAGATCAAGCTTGATCCTTCGCTGTCCAGATCTGCAGCGTGTAGATTTGGAGTTGTTTAGGTGATTTGGTGAGTGGTGATTATCTCTCACACGGATCCAAAGGAGTAGATCGGATTGTTGGCTTGATTTAGTGTTAAAATAGTGATTTCTATGCATTTTTGTAAACCTAAGTGTAGATCCATGTAGATCCATTGTTCATGATGATTTGACAACCATTTTTGTATATGATTAACCTATGCAAGTTTATTCATCAAGTTGTAGAGATAATTCTCATGTTTTCATGCTTGTTAGACTTTCAACTCCTTAATTACGAAATTGCCATTATTGTTATAATTGTCCATTTTACTTATATTTGAATGCTTGTTTACTTGGATTGATGTTTGACATGATTGATTGCTGTGAATTAGATGATTGATGATTGGTTTTAGACAAGGTGGTCGAAGATGATTCAAAAGCTAAGGGAAAGGCTCTTGAATTGGGAAAGCTGCTCGTGGCATATGTAGCGGGATGATGAAGCTCTTATGCATAGATTTGATGATGTGATGTTGAGATGAGGCTTTGCGAGGATGTAATGAAGCGAGGCATCATGTGATGAAGACTTGGTCTAATCCAGACGGGATCATTCCAAGCATGTTGATAACTCGGTGATATGATTCGAGTTGAGGATAATGAATGGATATGAGAATAGTCGTCGAGGAGGATGACTAGGAGGCTTGGATAGCATCGTTGTTGAAGGTTCTAGCATGCTCTAAGCAAGAGTACGTTTGGGCAGATTTGATAGTCCCAACGACTAACTGTTGATGGTCGAGTACTCTGGGCAGATTCGATAGTCCTAGGCACGGGCTGCGACGACGTGCAGGAGTTATGTCTAGAACCGGGGTTTCCATTAGCCCTTGACGGACGACTGAAAGAATGTGCCAGTCATTCAGTTAACGGTGATATCGAAGCAATGATAACAGTGATAGCCAGAGTCATGGATGTTTGGTTGTATCGTCATTCGGACTCAAGAGCGGTATTTTCTAGGTGCTTATCTGATTTAGGCCTTGGTACTTGGAAAACATTGCCCTTGACTCGAATGATTATTACTTTACTTTAAATTGTATGCTCTGCTATGTTGCTTCTGCTTAGTGTGTGTCTGGGGGCTATCACTGTAGAAAGAGGTGGAGTGGGAGGGTTGTATTCCTATTCCTTTTCCTTTATGCTCTTTTGGTATGTTGTTAGTTAATTTACTGCTCACTAAGACTGTTGTCTGACTCAAGGCTTTATGTTTTAATTCTTATTGCCTTGGGCTGTTCGTCCATTTTTGGGACGGGCAGACTAGGTAGCAGGTGACAGGTGCTGTTCTCTTCTCACGATGCTAATATCGAAGACGAGCTAGAGGGTTGCATATTATCTTCTTATATGTACTGGATGTTCCGCTGTTTTGTATTCTCTGAGTGTTATGTAGTGAGGCTTGATGTATTGGCTATTTGGATGTTTGTATTCAACTACTATGAAGTTTTATATGATTGCATTTTCTTCTGTAAAGCTTCACTAAATATATGTTCTATTGTATTTTGTCCATGCGCTGTGAGTAATACGATAGATTCTGTTGTTTTATTTTACCCTGACAATCGTCCATGGCTGCCTGGCACACTTTACAGCGCTCTATCTCTAGATTACGTGCAGGGGTCATGGGCGGTCGTCACAAATATCTACTAACCATGCATAACCATTAGGACTTTTAAATGAGATTAGTAGTATTCCAAATTAAAAAAAAATGAATTCAAGTATCTTCTAACCACGCATAACCGTGAGGACTTTTAAATGGGATTAAAATCAACTTGTCTATTTAAATCAATCATTTTCGATATGCGTTCCATACATGCATAACCGTGAGGACTTTTAAATGAGCATGGAAGCACATAATCAAAAATTCCAAGTAATTCACCCATGCATAACCGTGAGGACTTTTAAATGAGAGTGAATACTTTGGATGTTTTTATTTGTTAGCTCGAACCAAGGCCAAGCCCTTTCTCATCCCCTAGCAAGGTCGTGAGCTCCTTCTTGCATCCAATGCCTAGGCCAAGCCATTTAAAGGCAATAGTGTTAGTGATCGTGAGCTTAGATTTCGTGATAGCGAAGCTATAACCAATTTTATATTAGCTTGAACGAACAATGAAAGTGAGAAACTCCTAAAAGTATAATTATATATATTATTAAATGATATATATGTTTGGATATGATTGTTAATGAAGGTTGTTTAATATGGTTGTTGAATATATATGCAAATCACGTTAATACACGTCGATAAGCACAAAGGAAATCACTTTCCTTTATTGAATGTAATGGGGTATATGGAATGTTTAGATTTAGAAATATTTTATAAAAATTTAAAAGTGTTTCAGAAAGCTTAAATGAATATTGAAAACTGAGTCAAAAATAGGTGCGTCTCGTAATGGTAGTTCGCGATTTCGCGCCATAAAAGTCAAACGAATATATAGAATGGAATATAGTTCAAAATTCTTCGAGATAAATATTTTTCGAACTATTATATCGATATTTTTCAAACAAAGAAAGAAAATTGAGATTTCGATAAGTAGATTTTGAAATATGAATAAAACAAGTTTTTGGAAAATTCGTAGTTTTGTTGTTCGGAATCCATAAAGGGATTTCTTTAAACATGTTATTTTAAAATTGTCTAAAATTTGAAATAAATTCTAAAAATCTTTTTAAATGTTTTAAAATTGATTTGAGTTATAAAAATGAATTTCCAAATGATAGAAAAGTCGTTTTTGTCGATATAGTTTAAAAAGCACCATTCGCAGCACTTTTCACAGCACTTTTCTATAAATTTTGAAATATGGTTTTAAATCATAACGATTCTTTTCCAAATCTTTTATAAGTGTTTTTAGCAAAATAATTAAGTGTTTTAATGATGATTTGGAAGTATTATAATTTATTTAAAAATGTTTAAATAAATAGATTAAAGAAAAGCTGTCAAAAATCAAGTGATTTAATCTTGGCTCTAAAAACCGAGGAGTATAATGGATTTTTCTATTCGTGAGATCTGGATGAGGTGATTAAATTAAGGAAATGTTCAAGAGCAACCAGTGCCCTGGCTCACCTGGCCTCTCCTAGACGAGAGGCAGATAATGCCGAAATGTCGGAAACGAGTTAAGTATAAAAGATTAAATTTTCCAAATTTAAACATCTTGGATTTTATGGAGATAATCTTCTTATACTTGGTGTTAAAGCCCGAAGAGGGAACTCATACTATCCATGGAATTTAAAGGGTGATTTTGCCCTTATTCCGCCCATAGTACTTATTGAATATGGGATTTGATATTGAGTAGAATTAGATGATTTCTATAGATTCTGCTCACTTAATATATACTGGTTTTGGATTAACATACTAGATAAAATGGTTTTAACTCTATCAAAATTTTAACTTTTGAATTAAGAATTCTTTGTTAAGATTTAAATGAAATGATATGGAAATATTTTCCTAAGTGAAAAATGAAATGATTTAGAATTATTCCAAGATTTAAAAGGTTTTAAATAATCAAAGGATTTGATAAGAGAGGTTTAATGATTCCGTATACACCGGACATAATTTTTTTAAAAGATATATATATATATCTTGAAGATATTTTTGATAAAAATGAAGTAATAAATCAAAAGAATAATTTCCTATTTACTTAACAATTTTTTTATCAATGATTGGTTTGAAAGAACCGAGGTCAGATTTGGGTGATTCCTATTCGAAGACCACTTCGAACCAATTTAAGTATTCAAAGTAAAGACATGGAAATGATTTGGAAGATGGAATGTAGGGCTGCTTGTCAATGATCCTCTGGGAAATTTCCCATATCATATTATGTGGCAGTAACTCTTTATTGTAGATTTTCGATGCAAGGACTTCTTGCTACTAATCCTATGAGTAATTCCTGACAGGATGTGGTTGGAGAGTGCCTTCGGATTGTCCTGTTCCTGGACAACTTGTATGGATGAATGTCTGACGTTGCATTTCTAATTGCATAAATCAATCTCTATGAATGTATTATCTGTTTGATGATGGAGAAGGCAACTTCTCTTAGCTTAACACACTTTTTTGAGACGTACAAGTTCAGGAGTCATACGTTTGTTGAAATTAGTTGTGTGATTATGAATTGGAAATGTGGCATTCAAAGTGGAATGTGCTATGTGAAAGGTAATCGTTACCTCGGGCCCCATCATTCAGTAATGGCTTAACAGGGTACGCCATAAGGCTATGTGGTTCGCAGCCATTAGGGTTTGTTTATCACCTTTCTAGATAACCCTCTATATTTCGGATATGTTGTGTATGCTAAGAGAGCTCTCAGATAGGTCAGTAACGACCGGGGTGATGTCATATTTGGTTTCGATCCGGGCCATGTATAAGTGCCAAATAGGGATAGACTGGTCTTTCCGGAAGGGGAGGATTGTTTGTGTATACTCAGTACATTCCTCTAGATATGTAATGTACGGAAGGTAGTCCCTTACCTGCCATTGTATGGAAATCCATTTTCCAACAAGTGCCTACGGACTTGATTGTAAACCTATTATGCCATCAAATTTTACCAATGTAACAATTTCGGCTAAGATTCATAAGTTTATTTGAAAAGTATTTTCAAAAAGAATGTCAGTAAAAATTATCAAATGATTTTGCATAGAAAATGTTTTGGTTATGATAAGGTAAAAACCCATTCCATGTTTATGTGCATCGTGGTCTTATGAGACACCTTTTCTTTTTCAAACCGCATATTTTGAGTTTTTCACACCAGTCCCATGAATGGCCCAAAGTTTATTTTCCTTTTCCCTTAAACTCTGGGTGCCTTAATTTTCCTGGGCAGCCTGGTAGTTCAGGTTTAGTTAGAAGAAATCTAAATGGAGCTCAAAGCATGGAGTTAGAAGATCCTTCTGAAAGATTGTTATCAGTTTCCACCACACTAGTGTATCATGGTACTTCGCATTTGTAAGGATAGATATTTATAACTGTCCATGTTTAACTCTAATAAATGTATTAAATTTCCACTATAAAGATTATATGTTGAAATAATATCTATCATTCCATTCGTGTGAGATTCTGTTCTTTCTTAATTTTCTTCCTTACCCATGATAATCCGCCTCTCCGGCACTTGGATTTGAAACATGCGAATACCGAGGATGTATTAGTGTTGATTTTCGAGGATCGAGGAGGTGGGTCGTTGTTGGAACTAGACTAGCCTGTAGTGGAAGAAATGGGTGAATTTCAAAAAATTACCATTTTGGATCTTAAATGAGCCTATGAAATCTAAATGTATATTAGATCCAATCTAATAAAACATTAAATAAAGTCTTATTTTATTTAAAGATGGTTAAAAGGAAGTTTAAAATTACTTTAGTTTAAATGTATAGTGCATCAAATACACTCAACGAATGTTTATAAGAGTTAATTTACGGAAGGAACCCATTCATTTCTTTCCCTAAAAACAAGTAATTAATTGAGAGTATAATAAACATTATATAAAGAGAGAAACCTTCCATTTTATCTCTCTAATTAAATTGATTGGGTCATTAAATGATATTAATTGGCAATTTATTCATGGCATAAAATGTAACTATTGTCTAAATGTACTTTACTGTAAATTATGTAAGTGCAACAAATCTAATAATGTATAAAGATGATATTTCCCACATATGTGTCTTTGTTGTCCATAGTATTATTTAAAATACATATATATACATATATTTACATTTATATACAATATACATATACATATAAATGAGATAAAATTAAGTGTCACTTTTATAACTCCAAAAGGTCAGCAATTTTGAACCTAGTTTCAAAACTGAAAGTTTTTAAGATTAAAAATTATGATTTTACATAAGAGTCCATCATATAGATTCAATTCAAATTATATACATATATAAATGTACGTATGTATGTATACACACACACATAAATTTATGTGTATATATATACACATGCAAAAATCATTGTAAATAATGTTTTAAACTTAATACATCTTTATGTTAAAATTTATAATTTAGTGTATGTTCCAATATAAAGTAACAAATAAAGCCTAACTTTAATTTTAAAAGGAAATCCAAGGGTTTATGATATTTTGCAATAAAGTCCAGTTGAATTTGAAATATTGAACATAAAACATACATGCAAACATAAATAAATTACATATGTTTTCTATTGGAATCAATAATAGAATTATTTCATTAATTAAGACTTATATTTTAATCAAAAGGTGTTTTTTTCTAAATAAAAAACTTGAAACAACAACAAAGTAGATAGGACAAATCAGACACATATGCATATGCTGTAAATGTTTCAGATCTAAAAAATTAAGCAATATGAAAAATAATTAATATGGGATCATATAGTGTAGATCTAATAATGACAACAAGAATTGGCAAACAATCAAAATATATCTTAAAACATATTCAAATTAAAATAACATGGTGAACATATGTAATTAATTAAGATGGAACAAAATGGATCTAATCTATTTGACCAAATAAACAAATACACAGATGAGATGAAATAGGAGATAGATCTAAATTACATAATGAATATATAAAATTAGAATAATCACCTTAAGACGTTGCCAAGAGAATGCACCTTGAATGATGAAACAAAGATTCTTAGATTCCATGAATCAATCTTCAAATTTTGCAAGAATTAAGACATTAGAACCACCTTTTGTTATTAATTTTATTTGATATTTTATTTTGGAAATTTAGTGGTTAGGAGGCCATGAAAAATTTGAAATTCTCAGATAGAAGAGCAAGAGGGATGATTATGATAGGAAATAAATCAATCGTGTAAGAAAATAAAAGGAGATTTGTTTTAAAGGAATGATAGAAACCTTTCCTATTCCTTCCTTAAAACTTTCCCATATTAATTCCTTTTTAAATGTTAATCAGATCCTTTCTCTCTTCTACATGCAGGACTAGCCATAGATGGTGCCACATTGACCCTCAAAATTTTCCAAAATCTCATTAGCATCAGCCCTATTTAAATCCAATTCAAATGTGCGTGTGTTTATAACTTTTATATACGCACACTATTAAATGCTAATGTTATTCAAATAAATTAAAATAATATTTTAATAACTAATATTTCAAAAATACTATTTAATTTATTTTATTTGAAGCCCCATTATTAGTATTTATCATGTTTAAATCAAATTTAAACACTGTAAAAATATCATATATCAATATGCGCATTTATAACTCATATATATACGCACTTACTAAATGCTAAGGGCATTCAAACAAACTGAATAAAAGTTTAGTGATTAATATTTCGTAAATATTTATTAATTTAATTAATTTACAACTATTATAAATTAATTAAATCATGTGGTTCATATAGCGCATTCATCATTTCGCTTGTGCGACCCAAATGTGTAAATTCAATCGGCGATGAATATCAAACTATTCGAATATTAACGTTTGCACGTCAATCGGCTGAATTTATTGCTTACACATCATTTAGTACAATCTAATTTTACTTATTATAAGCACCTGATAGTGACAATTATTTACACCAATTCTCTTCGTCAAAATTATATCACTTTGGATTTATGGAATTTGGTAATGGTCAAAATTCCAATATCATCCACATTCAACTTTATAGTCTAAACATAAAGTTCTTGGTTCAATAATAAAAATTATTACTAACCGAAATGCTCGGGCCAGAGACTTTGGCTTTGAGTTGACTTCAGTTGACCATGATACTAACCCCATATAACTGAGGAGACGAATCCTCGCTTAAATAGTGCTTCACTTCCAATACTTCCACTCGACCCAACTATAGTCACTCGATGAAATGCCATGCCATGATTTTACTATAATCAAAGCGGAGCTTTCATATTGAAGATCCATGGTATTCTCAAGTCGAGAGAAATGTGTAAATCAGTCACATCAATATTTTCTGTTTGACCTTAGTTATATTAACCAACAGAAAACTATCGAGTGAGTCGTTCCATAGTTATCCAATAACTATTAGTATGTAACCCCTAGGTGCCCCCAGCAGTCATGAGTAATACACTGCCCAACATTTGGAGAGCTTTACATAACTAGTCTCAATGGATACATCAATATCCAGTCTTGATGCATCTTGACTAGGAACATTTAAAATGGTATATTTGTTTTATTGTGATAAATTACTCACGGTTACGACACTTTGTAACTACTATCACAAAATATGCCATTTATGGATTTTTTTATTAAATTTACTTTTAATTAATTTCATTAATTAATATAACCACATTATATCTAGTATATAGTAGAAAGAAAATACCATTATTTCGAACAAGATTGGTCAACGAGTTAGATATATGTTAAAAATTGCATAATTGCCTCTACGGCATACCCTTAACTCTATCAGTCATCTCATTTGGTATCAGAGCTTAGGCTTAGCGAACACCAGGGCTTTCGTAAAGGTAAAAGACTCCTTAGAGATATGGTTAATAATAACCTAGGATGAGTAACTCAATAGAGATAGGGCTCGTAATACCCTACAATGAGTTTGATAGTATTATATATGAGTGTGTATTTATTACTGATATATATATATAAATGATGTTGGGTTGAAATATATATATTTTTGAGAAATATACATATATATTTTTGAAAAATTTCAGTCAGGTACAATGATTTTGTGAAAAGGATTCTTAAAAGTAATAATAATAAAATTAGGCGAAATTTTCAAAGGATTTATGGAACGATAAATCATATTGTCATACAATGAATTTTAAGTGGGAAAAGCTATCTTTAAAAGGGGATTGAATAAAGACTCGGATTATTTTCTAAGTATTGGTCAAATTTTGGTTTGAGGAAAGTAATACTAAGCGATTAGCAAACCTCTCTACCTAAAATAGGATATGCCTAAATAATGAAATATAAATAACTCAACATGAGAATAAGTTAGATTAAGAAAATTACCTAGTACCTATATCTAAGGGAATGTTGTTTACATTGTAGAAACCATACGGAGGAAAGTACTCTAAAGGAGATACCTCAAGGACAAATTGGGGGCAAGAAGGACAACGTCATTATCCTCTCTAGCAATGAAGAGGAAAAACAAAATTATCCACCTAGCAATATTTTACCTCGATTGAGGAATAGTATGCCCTCGTACACTCGTAGAAGTGAAGATAGATATCCAATGGTATGAATGCTCATGCCACCCACGACCCCCGAGATGATTATAATTTCTAGTGATGATGAACCCGTTCGGGTCTCGGAAAGAATATGGATTTTGGATCTTGCTAGCTCCACACTAGTTACCATAGCAAAATCTGAACACATGGAAGAAGAATCGAAACCCATGGAAGAAGATTCCGAACCTATTTAGGAAGAATCAGAACCTATGGAAGACCCAAATGCCATAATATCTAGCGAATGCAGCAATGTGATATGGGACTTGGATGGGGAGCATATTATTTGGCAAGAAGAATCATTCAATTCCTACATTAACTAGGATGAGATAGAGGGGTAGAAGAAGAATATGAAGTTGAAGTATTCAAAAACCCGTGGAAAGTTAGTGTGCAAGGCCTAGAAGAGATAGAAGAGGGAGAAGTTGTCCCAGGAGTACCGTGGTATGGGACATGTTCCATGGAACCAACCATGGCTACCTATGTTGAGGGTGAAATGCAACCGAATGAAGATGGCAATGAGGCTGATAATGAACTGGAAAGTGATGAAGAAGGAACTGGGGAAGTTTTAATAGATCTTGGACACTTGAGCACGCCATCGGCTTCAGTTCAGAGAAATAAGGGAAATTTTAAGTATGATAATTAAGGATAGCTCTATTTATCTAATCTATATATAGTAGGGTGGCTAGAGGTGAAATGTTGTTATGATCAGTATTTTGTACCGTATCAGTGTTGCGAGGTCTTGACCTATGTTTAAATTGAAATGATGAACGTAAAAGTACGGAAACATATAATATGATATTTTGTTTCAACTTCGCAATCATATAAATCTTTTAATAAGAATTCTTGAGGAAAGAAATAAGAAAATTTAAATGAAGGATTTTCTTTCATAAGAGGAAATGGTATTTTGAAATGATTAAAAGACTGGAAAGCAAAATCTTTCAATAAATAATCTAGAGAAAATCAAAGATAAGAGAAGTTACAATATCTATATTAAAGAAATATTATGTTTTGACTAACAAAGGAAGTTTATGGTAATTTATCAATTCAACGAATTATTTTTAAAATGAGTTTTCAGAAACCATTAAGAAATGTTTTAAAATGTGTTATAATAAGAGGACATTTATCATTTTAAAAGAAATGTGTTTTTAAGTTGAAATATTTGGAAATAAAAATGTAAATTGGTAATGTGTAAAGAAGTATCTTTATAAAAGTTTGAATAAAGAATGAAAGTTTTATGAAATGTTTTCATTAAAATATTTGGAAGATTATTAAATTCATATGAAGTACTTGGATTATTTCGTCGCAAGATTTAATCTAAGATTCGAGTGCAGAACTTTGAGGTGTTTACACTGGTCCGAAAAAGAATTTATCACTTGATACTTGACGACGAATATTGATGAGGGTTTGTGGTTGGATACTTGATTTTTTTATCATAGCTGAGAGCTATGCAAGGAAAAATTAAAGTTCTGATTAGAAAACCTAGTTAGAGTCCGCATTAAAGGATTGGGGGATCAATACTAGTTAGAAGTAAAGTTGTGAATTCAAAAAGAAGATCAAATCAGATATTGTGTATGGATGATCAATGTACATCGTACGGGTGTAAGAGTAATAATAAATATTTTGGGAAAAACTTTTGGCCTTTTGTTTTGGGTAACTTCAAGGACGAAATTCTTTTAAGGGGGAGTATGTAAAGACCCAAAATTTGATCACTTCAATTGGGCATATTTAATTTATTTTAAATATTTGAATATGGATTATTTTCAACAAATAATCAAGTTTCGTGAAATGAATAATAATAATGAACCTATATTGGTGAAATATTCATAAAATTATTTACTTTGGAAAAATATTGATAAAAGGAATCGAAAACCGCTTTATCGATAACTAGCTCTATAATCATAAAACATTGTGCACAGAGCTTGATGCATATACTTATTTTTATAATTGAACAAGAATGTGAAATAAAATTAATTATTTTATTTTTGGAAATTAAATGTATTTATGACATGCTCTTATATTTAAATATTGATTTATGAATTTAAATTGAGATTTAATGATTTAATCATTATTATAAATTTTCAAATAATTGTTTAAATGACGATGATTCATTATAAATAGTTATAAAGTGATAATAAATCAGTTGTAATAATTTTATGAAGATATATACTTGATTTGAAAATAGAAGAAAATTTTGTATCGCTTTATCGATATAATAGTGATTTTGTAAATAACTGTTAATATTTATTTATATGGTTTTATAATTCAAATGTGATCATTTTAATTAATTAATGATGATTATAAATTTATTTTCAAATTTTGTTTACATTTATATGGAATTTAAAGTATAAGTGAAAATGTGACCAGAAATCGATTTTCTGATTTTCAAAGATTTAACGAACAAAAGTCATTCAAAGATTGTTGTAACCTCATTTATATGTCATGTATACATATATAATATATATATACAGTATTTATCTTTTCCTTCTCACTTAAGCATGCATAAGTCAATATGCAAGGACATGCACGCCCACATGGGCCGATGTGATGGTGGTGGGAGGTCGTGTATTGGAGTTGAAAGGAGGGGTGTGGGTTGAGGGTAAAATGTAATTTGGTGTTAGGATAATTTTTTCTGAAATTTGCCTATAAATACACTACCCTCTTTCATAAAATTCTAAGCCATTTCCTACATCTTATCCTCCACTTTCAAGCTCTTTCATGGCTCCATAGGCTTAGGAAAATAATGGAGAAAATTTATTCAAAAGAAATTAAATTAGTATAATATACATATTGTTACCCAGTACCCTGACCCAACTATATTGGACTGATCACACAAGACAAATTCGACTGTTGTCAAGAAGGATGACCATGAGCAATGGTTATAGGACCCGAAAATAGAGTTCAAATAGTTACGTGAAGCCTGAATTGAACGGATTTGGTAGATGAGCGATACAGGATGCTAAAAATATGGAAAATAGCTTGGATTAGCAAGGGATCGACATAATTATTTAGATGGATAGTTAACATGGATGGAATATTAGAGGGATCAACATAGGTAATGAGGCTTAGTTCAACATGACTCGTCAGCACTCGACGGATCGGTATAGTATTCTGAAGGACGAAAGGGTTCGACATAATCTGGTTGAAGTAGATGGATCGGCGTAGTGTTGAGTTAGAGGAGGTATCGGCATGTTATGATGTAGACCAAGGGATATACGCGAACGAGTATGAATCGACATAGTTGCATAGACAAGAGGGATCGGCATTATTAATAGTGCTTGGCTCGGTATGTTAAGTTATTAGAGGGATCAACACGATGGGCCATATGACGGATCAGCAAGTAAATCATTAAGCTAAATAAGGGGGATTGACATTACATAATAGGGCTCAGAGAATACAAACAAGTGGAGGGATCGGCATGATCTAATATGGAGGGCTCGGTAGAGATAACTCTAAAGTGAATTCGAACCAAAGATTAAGCAAAAACTCAAGCTCCACTCATCCAATCAACATGAAATTTGGAGAGCCATAACATCTAAGCATATAGGAGCTACCATAGGGATAATTGCACCAAATTCAACAAATGGAGGGATCGGTACCGATCCATATCCATTGAGATTAGGCCTAGCACCTCCTATTGTGGGTCCATATAGATGGAGAGTTACTATTGCCGAAATTCCAGACAGATCGGTGGTCGCCTTCACCTATAAATACAAGCCTAAGGGGTCATTCTGGGGATCTTTACATTGCCGGTTACATAACACTTTTATTGTAATCTTCCTCCATTATTCTCTTACCTTTTGCTATTTCTTATGTTAGTCAAGATTAAGGTGAATCAATAAAGATAATATTCAAAGTGGACATAGGCAATCAACGCCGAACGACTATAAATCTTATTGTTCTTGTTTTTTGCTTTGATGTGCTTATTGTTTCGCTATATTCCTCTATTTTCATTATTTTCTTCATTTACTTCGCTATACAAACCTATTCTCGAGTCTTTGTGGCCAATTTAGTTGCAAACATTTTAGTGCTTTCAATGAGAACCTGATTCTCAGTGCTTAGGATCCCCTTTGTTGCTACTAGATTGAGCAAATCCCTCGAAGGAGATCCATAGTCATCTTCAAAAGCTTGCAAATACTGCTTAGATTTACTAGAATCCAAGAAAGGAAATCGAAGATGGTGCGACATACCAGATCGACTTCTCAAAATGTGGATGCGAATGAAACTTCCAACATTCAACAAGGAGCCCCGAGCAACCAACCTGCAAATCAAAATGTGGAGCCTGTTGAAGTCCAGAACCCTGCTGATTCTATAACAAAAACCAAGTTTAATAATTTGATGAGGGAGTTGATGGAAAGCTATAGACAGCTGAATGAGAAAATTCAAACTAATGTTACCCTATTGAACCAGATTGCTCAACAACAGCGTGAGAACGCCAGAAGGGATCCCACTTCTTACTCAGCATCAGAGAGTTCCAACTCCTTGGATGAATACCATAAGCGTAGGCATTGCAGGGTTAAAGGAAATCAAGCTGAAGCATCGGGGCATCACTTAACATCCCAATATGGTCTGCCAAGACGGATCGGTGCAGATCCCTCCTCTAGAGGAGGGATTCCCCCGCAACACTAGAGGAATCGAGCAGGAGCTATTCCCGGAAGCTTGGATGTTGGAGTTCGACTAAATGCTGACCAACTACCTTGCCGGAATGACGATGAGTTGAATTCCCAAGGTGCACGTCAAGAGGATGGTGGACCAAGAGGGCGTGAAATGTCCCATAGATGTCGACCAGACCATTCACGTGAGGTGGAGCACGACCACCGATTAGCACCACCCATCAAACACCATATTTGTTGGTAATGGTCAGGCGGTTGATGAGAGAGAGCCAGGGTTTGATAAATGATGGTTGGGAATTTCGAGAAGTCATACCCCGTTTATTGATAATGTTTTGCATGTGGAATATCCGAGAAGGTTCAACATGCCTTTGATGCCTGCCTATGAGGGAAAAACTGACCCCAAGCAGCACATCATGAGGTATGAATGGTTGATGGATTCAGTAAGAGATAATGATGCAACAAAATGTAGATGTTTTCCTATAGCCCTCTATGGAATAGCGATGATGTGTTTTACAAGACTACCCCCACGATCGATTTCAAGATTTGATGAACTGGCAACTAAGTTTGTGGAGCAGTTCTGGATCCACGCTAGTCATCCTAAAGACGTGATGTCACTTTCCAATGTAATCCAGGCCCCAGGGGAATTGTTGAAAGACTATCTGGAAAGATTTCATATCGCTGCCACATAAGTTAGTAATCCAAATGATCATGCTATACTTATGGCCGTGACAAGAGGAATTGATCCGGAGTCTGAGTTTGGTGATTGACTAGCTGGAAAGCCGCCGGCCATGTTGGAGCACTTGTATTCAAAGGCAGCTTAGTTTCTGAGGAAGCAGGAAGCCATGTCCTCTAGGAAAAGCAATGTCGTGGAACCGAGAGGAGAAGTAGTATAATGCAACATTGCAATAAAGTAATCCGACGAGAGTTCCGGGAAAGTTCAGGCTAATGTTCAAAACAAGCCGAATCAACAGAAGAAGAATGGAGACGGGAATTGAGACCGGAAGAGAGAGTCTGGTAGGCTGAGGCATAGGATTCATATGTATGAAAACTACACACCCTTAAAACGCATCCTTGGAAAATATATACCTATCCAACTGTAATACTTTTCAATATAAGAAGTTGCATCCAAAGGAGTCGACAAAGACACAGAACAGACGTGAAAGTATTGCTGGTTTCACAAGTGTTACGGGCACAATACGAACGAGTGTTGGCATCTCCAGGATGCTATTGAGAAGTTGATTTGGGGAAAAAGTCTCAACAGCTTATGAAAACTCTGCAGGATGGCGGACAGGGGACATCTGATCCTAATAGAGGACAAGCTCTACATAGGATTGAGGAGCCTACATGGATCGAAGGAAGATTAGTGATAAACACAATGCTATCACAATGAAGCATGTGGATTTTGAGTATTGTTCAAATACGGAGGACGAAGCACCGGCCAAGCAGGAATGTATGATGACTGATGATATAGTGTTCAAAAGCAGGGATGCAGATAGAGTAGAGGCTCGTACGATTGACCCGATGGTCATTTATGCCATAATTGGCCCTGCTTTGGTGAAAAGGATTTTAATTGACCGTGGAAGTTCAGTAAATATTATTTTTAAGAAGGCTTATGATCAAATGAGAATGGAGGCTAAAAATTTGAAGCCATTTAAAGCTTGTATACATGTTTTCAATGGTATGGCGACTGAGGCTGTTGGTTATGTGGAGTTTCCAATTGAATTGGGGGAAGGTGAACGTAGGAGAGTGCGGATCCTACCATTCATTGTTTTGGATGTTTACTCACCATACAATGTTTTTCTGGGTCGACCGGCCCTGCTGAATTTCGGGCAACGCTTTCCCCGTGGTGTTTAACTTTAAAACACCCAACCGATAATGGAGTGGGAATGGTGCATGGTGACCAGGCGACTGGATGTGCCTATTATGTGGCTGAGTTGAGAGAAGCTTAGCGCAAGGAGAAGGGGGAGGGTGTGGACAAATCTGTCCGCATCCAAGTTACCGAAGATTTACAAATGGCGCCTGAGCCTTGGCTTGGGCGCCACAGTCAGTTCTATAGAGATATAGATCCAAGGGTTGACGAAGAGGATCCTAAGGAGACCAAGGCTACGCCGGCCGAGTTGATGATTGATATAACAATCAGCCATGACAACCCCTCATGGGTCTTGAAGATTGGATCGTAGCTCAGCCCTTCAATGATGAGAGAACTTTCTGACTTTCTCTGAGCGAATCTGGATGTATTTGCTTGGACATTCTGGCATGTGTTGAATCTTGCCTGCCATTGCGAGCCATGCATTAAACACTGATCCGAAGTATGTTCCGGTAAAACATAAAAGGCGAGGCATGGATCCGGAGAGTTTCGTTGCTCTTAAGGAGGAGGTGGATAAACCAAAAGTCAATGGGTTTTTTTATGATGCCCTCTATCCTGAATGGATATCCAATCCCGTGCTGGTGAAGAAGGCGAATGGGAAATGGAAAACATGCATCGACTATTCAGACTTGATTAAGGCATGTCCTAAAGATAGTTTTCCCCTTCCAAGGATTGACCAGCTGGTTGATTCAACTGCAGGGCACGAGTTGTTGTCTTTTATGGATGCGTACTCGGGGTATAACCAAATCCTGATGCATGTCCCTGATCAGGAACACACCATCTTTGTGACGGATGTTGGATTATACTGTTACGTGGTGATTCCATTTGGATTAAAGAACGCTGGAGCAACTTATCAACGCTTAGTTAACCGGATGTTTAAAGACCAGATTTGGAGGACAATGGAAGCCTATGTGGATGATGTGCTCGTGAAGTCATGACGATCAAAAGACCACATTCGAGACTTGGCAGAGATGTTTGACATCCTCCGATTTTATAACATGAAAATCAATCCTTTGAAATGTTTATTTGGTGTTACGTCAGGAAAGTTCTTGGGCTTTATTGTCAATGCTCGAGGAATTGAATTTAATCCAGAGAAGATTTAGGCTATCCGAGTTATTCAAGCACCAAGAACCATTAAGCAATTGCAAAGTTTAAATGGGAAGGTTGCCGCTTTAAGTCAATTTATCTCTAGAGCAACTGACAAATGCATTCCTTTATTTGATTTGATTAGGAAGGGAAAAAGAAACTTTGAATGGACTAGTGATTGTGAAGACGCGTTTCGAGCTCTGGTGAACCATTTGGAGAGACCGCCTGTCTTATCAAAGCCGGTAGATCACGAGGAGTTGTACCTTTATTTGGCTATATCAGCACATGCCATAAGTGCCGCCTTGATCCGGAGGAGAACCGGATTCATAGGCCGGTGTATTATGTCAGTAAGCATTTGACAGGAGTAGAAAAGAACTATCCGAAGATAGAGAAATTGGCGCTGCTTGCTAATTGCATCATGGAAACTTCATCTATACTTCTAGGCACATCCGATTAACATTTACACCGACCAGCCGTTACAACAAGTCCTACAGTGACTTGAGACATCTGAGAGGTTGCTTATATGAAACATTGAGCTTAGCCGGTTCGGCATTACATATCTGCCTCGAAGAGCTATCCAGGGTCAAGCGTTGGCAGACTTTATAGCAGAATTTACCATGCAAGACGAGCTTCCAGAAGGTAGCAGAATCCCTACCGTGCGATGGAAGTTGTATACTGATGGAGCATCTAATGATCACTGGTCCGGAGCTGGGATTGTACTTGTAACCCCTGAGAACCGTTTAATTTGTTATGCTTTGAAACTTGATTTTCTTACTACAAACAACAATGCTGAGTATGAAGCATTGATTATTGGACTTAAACTTGCTAGAGAACTCAGGATAAATCTCTCGAAATATTTTGTGATTCGCAGTTGGTGGTATATCAAGTTAGAGGAGACTATAAGGCTAAGGGACAATGACTTGCCCCGTATCTTACCCGAGTTCTGGAGTTGTTGGCAGAATTTGAATACGATGACATTTCATATATCCCACGCGAGCAAAATGGAGAAGCTGATTCATTGGCCAAGTTCGCTAGTACGGGCGATGCACAATAGATGGGTTTGGTTCAAGTTGAGATATTACACACCCAAGTATAAATATGATGGAAATTGATCAAGTAGTGGAAGCGGAATCTGAGAGGGAATCGTAGAAGACCCCATTTAAAGATTATTTGTTGCGTAGAATCTTGCCTGAAAGGAGGAATGAAAAGAGAAGTCATTCACAAAGTTTTGTGGTATATTATGCAAGAAGGAAATATGTACATAAAATGTTTTTTCATTCCTCTACTCCGGTGTATCACTCATGACGAGATAAAGCGTTTTCTGAAAGAAGTTCATGAGGGAGAATGCGGCAATCACATGGGGGGGCAAACTCTGGCGAAGAAGATACTCCGTTATGGATATTATTAGCCAAATGTAAACCAAGACGCTGTTGATTATGTGAGACGATGTGAAAGGTGCCAAATATATGTTTAAGTCCCAAGAGCTCCGCCAACAAAGATCACACAAATGGTCAGTCCATGGCCATTCGTTTTGTGGGGTATTGCTATCATCGGCTCTTTACCAATCTCTAAGGGTGGTACGAAGTACGCTATTGTCATGGTTGATTACTTCACTAAATAGGCCGAGGCAAAACCGTTAGCCACGATAACAACTAAGAAAGTGATCAACTTTGTTGTTCGAAACATCATATGTCATTTCGATCTTCCACGGACTATCGTAACAGATAATGGGACTTAGTTTGATAGTGCTGAATTTAAAGAATTTTTTGGAGATATCGTATTGAAAAGAGGTTTGCAGCGGTTGCTCACTATCAGGCAAATGAGCAAGTTGAAGCTGTAAACAAAATTATCAAGTCTATTTTGAAAAAGAGTTTGGAGAAGGCTAAAGGCAAGTGGATGGATGAACTTCCTACGGCACTATGGGCTTACAGAACTACTCACAAGTCTATAATTAGCTATACTCCATTCGATTTTTCTTACGGATCCAAAGCTGTTATCCCGGTGGAACTCGAAGTCCCTTCTCATCGAGTGACTTACTACGACCCTAGAACGAACAAAGATCTTCTCTTGGAATCCTTGAACTTTATAGATGAGAAGCGTTAAGAAGCCGATTTAAGGGCAGCCGCATGCCGACATCGAGTCGCTCGATATAACAACACTAAAGTGCGATCAAGATCCTTCGAAGTTGGCAATCCCATCCTCAAACGGGTTTTTCCGACCCCGTCACATATGAATCCGACATGGGAAGGACCGTATGTCATTGAACAGAGGCTTTGAGAAGGAACATTCAAGCTAGCGACTGTTGACGGTCTTACACTCCCAAGAGCGTGGAATAGCAAGCATTTACGATGCTATTTCACTTAGAACGTTTCCTTTGCATTTTAGTTCTATTTGCTATTTGCTTTAGCATTTGATTTTTCAAATATGTAATAAGAAAGACTAATTTATTCCTTTCCATTTGCTGAATAAAGTCTCAAACTTCCGTTGCATGAATGATTGTTGTTGCATTATATGTTAAGTACATAACGAAATTGATTGATATCGATATGTGTGTGGTTCCCAGAATTCGAAATTAATCAATCGTACTAATCCTTAATGGGATCAGACAATCCTTAATGGGATCAGACAAGATGAGCTCCATTAATTTGCTCGACTAACAATTCCTGTCGATGATTCAAAGGATGTGACACGTAATAAGAAACAAGTGGCGCCAGCAATCTGGAGATTATAAAATTTCCTCCCCAGACTGTGGGATTGAAACGAAATCAAGGAAGGAGTATAAATGTCAAACAGGCATAAACTGACTGCCCACGAAACAACTCTAAGTCATCGGAGTGTAAACTGGAGTACAAACGTCAAATGGGTGTGAACCGACCGCCTATGAAACAACTTTAAGTCCTCAGAGCATGGACTAGAGTATAAACATGATTCGGGTGTGATCTGACCGCCCACGAGATAATTCAATATCCCTAGAGCGTGGACTGGAGCATGAACATAAATCGAGCATGAACCGACTGCTCGCCAAACAACTCTAAGTCCCCAGAGTGCGGACTAGAGAATAAACATGATTCGGATGTGATCCGACCGCCCACCAGACAACTCTAAGTCCCCAGAGCATGAACTGGAGTATAAAAATGATTCGGGTCCGATCTTATAGCCCACGAGACAACTCTAAGTCTCTAGAGCGCGGACTGGAGTATAAATATAATTTAGGTGTGATTCGACTACCCACAAGATAAGTCTAAGTCCCCGTAGCACGAACTAAAGCATGAACATAAATCGAGCGTGAACCGACCGCTCGCCAAACAACTATTTGTTCCCAAAGTGTGGAATGGAGTAGAAACACAACTGAATAGATGCGTGGATTTCGACCATTCTCTATTCCACAAACTCCAACCTGAAATCGACAGGAGGAATACATACTACTAAAAGTTGAATACGACAACTCACTACAGCTCCGGGTTAATGTTCTTTACGACTTAAGCCAACGACTGCAAGGAGGCCTTGAGATAAAGGTAGTGAATTTTTAACTGAATTTGTAATCAACAAATTACAAGTACTCTGAAAGGGAAGTAATCATTTAACTATCAAAATAACAATTCACATAATGTCTAATCAAAGAAAAAAAACTTTTATTCACAAGTGTCAAAATTTCAGTACAAGTTATTTAAAAAAACCGGGATTCATACCCGTACACCTACGACTAGGGAATGAAATAATTATGCAAATTCTATACAATTATTTGAAGTAACAGTTACTTCTTCGACTTTCTTTCCCTTTTGGATATTTTAGGTGTGGAGTCGCTCAAGCTTCTCTTTCGGGATCCTTTGCCGCCCTTGGTCGGAGTGCTTGTGGAAGAAGGAGGGATTTCACTAGGGATTGACCCACCCGGTGGAATAACTTGCAATGGTACGAGATCAAGATCTTCGACTTCCACCTCAGTGGGCTCTCCTTTAACTTCTCGCTTTAACTTTTCCTCCTCCTCAATCCTCTCCTTCATGCTAGTTTTAGCGTTATGCTCCGAAGCGCCAGTAATTATCACATCATCAGGGTTATCGGCTGGGAGCGGATCTTCAGTTTTGTCTTCATCAAGAGCACCGATGATTTTGGCATCAGACCCTAAAACATCAACAACAGTCGAGCCCTCGGCCGCTCTCTTATGTTATTCTGCAGCAGCACCACTCTTGGGAGTCTGATCAGTGCCCGGGAGACCTGCAAAGTTTATCAAAACATGGACATTAGCTAAAGGCAATTGCGCGTGAAGAACAAGAACTATTCAAGTACGAAGAAGTTTAGTATGATACCCGCATCCAGTTTACTTTCTATCGTCGCCGGAGTGCCTCCTTTGTATATAGGAGATAGCATTTTTGGTCCGAAGCCTGGCTTGTCCAGATCATAGCCGAGATTTTGCTCTATGTCATGAAAAGATGATGAACTGACCACTTGAGTAGGAGAGGAACCCTTAGGATTAGTTCCATAAGACTCAACGATATCCTCTCCCTCTTTAGTGGATGCAGGAGCTTTGAAAAATTAAAGTTTAGCGGCAGCCAAATCCGACGGCTCGTTTCCTCGAAGAACTTATCTCACTAGTTCTTCTTCGTTGAACTCGGCTTCTCCCAAATCTTCTTTCTTTATCTTGATGATGTGTTCCCAGGCTTCGACAAGTGATTCAAGGTAACCCTCACCAAGAAAGCTTAAGTCATGGTGGAGTAGGACCTTCGTGTTATATTCGATAACTAATGGGTCGAACAAGTCCTTAATTTCGTTCCTACCGGACTCGATAGTAGCCTCCACCTGGGAGTTGGCTTGTTTAAGCAATTCTATTCCGCCCTCTTCTTGGGCTTCTTCCTTCAGAGCGTTGATTTTTGCAAACAGTTCGTCGAGTTTGTTTTCAAACTCCTTGCCTCGACTACTTCTTCGTAGTATTTCTGCGACTCCTCTTGGGCCTCAATTTTCTCCTACCTCTCTTTCTTTAACAATTCTTCTAGCTCCTCAATGTAGCGAGCGGTATCGTGTTTCTCCTTTTGCAAGGAGTCCTTTTCTAAAGCAAGTGTGCCACTGTGTTGAAGCACCACGTCAAGTTCCTTATTATGAGAAGTCTCCAGGCAACTTACTGCCTCTGATGTCTCCTTCGCATTCTTTTCAGCTTCTGCAAGTTGGGTCTTGTATTCAAGTAACTCAGCAACTTGATGCTTGATTATATCTTTGTTGTGAATAGCCTCTAACTTGAGACGATCGATTTCGTGTTGACGCTCTATGGAGAATTCGGAAACTGTAACGTCACGGATTTTCGTGTTCAAAAATTGACATCCATACTTTACATCGTACTCGAATGCCATAGATTCGACCGTTCAAATCTGAGTCGCCGGAGCTTATAACACAATTAAGTAAATAACACAGCGGAAGAAAATGAATAATACATTGATATACAATATCTGATACAACAGAGTGATACAATGGATATCAATACACATCAGAGATATGATACAACAAATAGTAGCGGAAAAGAAAACGCTAACACCAGCAGCGGATAATCTCCATCTTCAAAGCACTAATCCAGAAATAGCTTGAACTCCCAATAACGATACACCAAGATAAGCAAGTGCAGTCCATACCCAAAGACTGAACTAGCTCCAGAAAAATCTACTAATCTGACTATCTGAAAAACCCAACTCTAGACTGCCCGTGTAGAAAATTTTGAGCATCCAGAGTTTAGGAAAGAAACAATAAACTCCGGATCAGTCATGGGACTGGTGTGAGCAACAAAAACAGTTTATCTTCAAAACAAATAGCAGAGAATTTTAAATTCAATTCACAATGCTTTTGGAAAATGAAACTACCATAAGACCTCCCGCAACACACACAATGCAAACGCAGAATTGGAGGAGATTTCTTCTTATGATAGTCAAAGATGCTTACTACGCAAAACAAAACATTTTGGATATTATTATTAGTGCATAGTGAGGAAACATTTCGAAAGTAGAATATAAATCTTAGCTAGCATAGGTACCATTATATTATGCCTACTATAGCTACCATATTAGATGGCAGGTTCTACAACTAATACCGTACATAGTTCGTATTGTAAGATGGATTTCCAACAAATGGTCAGGCCAAGAAACTTCCTATGCCACGAAGGAACGCCTCTGGAAAGACGCCCCGAGAAATAACCTAACATTACGGTTAGATCTCTGCCAACACAAGGCCGGGTTACCCCTAACTGGGTAACTACTGACACGAATATGTCATCCCCCGATCATAACCGATCTTCCCGAGGATCCTCGATTCCAACAACTACATAAGAATATTGATAATGCAGCAACAACATAGGTTAAATATCTGGGCTCCATACCATGATACCACCTCTATCCAGAAGGAATGACATACACTAAAAGGGCGCTACCCCCTAATAACCTTGCCGCATCCTTCCTGTTTTGACCATTTCCGGGGTGTGAGGTCCGACGAAGTCTCGTCCACAAAGCTACGCTTTTCACAAAGCCATGCTTCGGGTCAAACAAATGATCAAAGTAATGATCACAAAGATAAATGATCAAACAAATGATCATATCACAAATGATCAAACAATGATCATCACACAGCAACACTCAGCATGTCACATTACCAAATTGGGAATATATCGCTGATAACCTTCAACTACATAACCTCTAAGCTCGTACGTCTCAGAGAAGGGTGTTAAGCTAAGAGAATAAATTCTCCGCCACCAAACAGAAATGTATTTGAAAGAAATCGGCTTTATATCTCAAAGTGTAATGTCAGACATGTAACCATACAAGTCTGTTCCGGGTTCGAACAGAACCGAAGGCACTTCTTACGAAGCCCTTGCAATTCCGGGTATTCACAATCCCGATCGGATTTCCCATCACTTAGGGGATCTCTATACCATGAGCGACCCAGTGCAGAGACAATCGATAGGTTATCTTATCATTCTCGCAAATACTCGGTCTTCAACACCGGTCTTCAAATGCTATCCATATACGACGTATCACTATTCGGAATGGGTTATATGACACAAAGGTCTTTTCCCGGCTAACCCGAATAGTGAGCGCAATATTTAAAAACATATGGATATGTGATTTCAATTAAGTCACAACTTAATAATTCAACTTCTTTTTAAAAGGTTTCAATCGATTACCATTCCTAATCTTTTAAACAAAAAGATTTATTTCACAAAGTTTTACGCAGTTTTCACAAAGATAGATTTACAAATCGATTTCCACTTCAATCAGATTAACACATAAAATTTATTAAGTTATAAAAAATAACTTTCTCAATTGAAACCCATTTCAAAACTTTCAGTTCAAATTCCAAAACTGTTTGGATTCACAAATTCAATCTTTCAAAATTGTCAAAAATCTGTGACTTTACTGATTTCCACGTGAAATCCATATTTGTGTGTGTATGGTGTGATCCAGGGGTTTCACACACAATAGTGCAACAATATTCAATCATCACCGATCAGAATACAGAAATATAATTGATAGGCGATATGAATTATAAAGATTTATCGATCATCCACAGATCACAGATGTATATAAAGGTCACAGATAATAAATTACAGATCACAACAAAAATCAGGATATATCACAAAGCATCACATATCAGGGATATTAACAATTCAACATCCAATAAAATCCAAACATCCATAAGTAGGATCAATTTACTTATCTGATAAATTTAAATCAGATTTAAATTTCTATGAATAATTTTCTGGTCATGGTAGATAAAAAAAATTAATTAATCACAAAATATTTAATAAATGATTCTTTTATTAATCATTAATTTACCCTTAATTTATAATTAATCCTCAATTAATTATTCTTAATTACAAATTAATTTAACCTTAATTAATTTTTTTATAAATTAATCCCCTGATTAATTCCACAGGAAATCGAATCCAAATTACTTTTATTCTTCAATAAATTACATCTTGTAATTTCCCAATGATTACTTCCCTAAGTAATTATACTTATCAAATCACCTAGTGATTATTCCCAGATAAATTAAACTTAATTAATTAATCTTGACAAATCAAATTAACTTAATTTATTACATTAAGTAACTAATTTCCTTTAATTCCTTACCATTAAGTAATTTATACTTAATATAATTCACAAATTAATTTATCACATAAATTATCAAGATTAATCGCATTAATTATCAAATAAATCTCAAGTAAATGATCCTCATTAACTATTCATAATTATTTAATTACTATTCTTAATTACAAATTAATTAACCTCTTAACTATTAATTTATTAGTTTTAAATCAATAATTAATATAGGTTAATAACACTTTAGTTACTCCATATAATTATCAAAATCTTAATTAATTTTAAGATAAATCATCATATTTGTTAATTTCTTAATCATATTATTTAAAACATTAAATCTTTAATTATCACTTAATTTTATTTATAAAGATAATTAAGTTTAAAATATCTTAAAGTTTCACTCAACAAACTTAAATTGAACAAACCTATAAATTCCTAATTACAGGTTTTTAAGAAAACATTTATTATGGGAAAGAAATCATTTAAGAAAAGATTTAAACAATTTTCATTTTAAACTTTCAAAACTTTGCATTTTAAAAACTTTTTAAAAACATGATTTAAAGCTTCCTACTTCTACCTCGGGTTAACCCTACTTCCTACTCGAGACAGTCTCGAGTCTTCCCTTCTTCTATTTTTTTTCTTTTTACAAAACTGAGATTTATTTTTAAAGTTAAAAACTGAAGCTTAACACCCACACATCACTCGAGTACAAACCCGAGTTAAATACCCAAAAACTCGATTCTGACTTCGAGTCGACCACGCAAGATCCTCGAGCAACACACGAGCAGCTTCTTCTTCCCCAAATCATACCAGATACGAAATGCACACGTGCACGTGCACCAGAACTCCGGCCACCCACGATCCAATCTCCGACCTTCCACACATCGGCGACGACCCACCCTAGCCTCACGTTCACCCAGAAAACTAAGTCGACGTCGAACTCGATATCGAGCCCTCAGATCCAAACTGCCCCAAAAACTGTCATCACGCAAACGCCATGTTCATCCACCTCTGACCATTATAGGTCACGTGTTCGTATCCAAAGCTACCCTATGCTCCGATGATCCATTTCCCAGAGTTTCGAGCAACTCGATCACCTATCGGTGACAAACGAATCGAAAAACAGGCGCCTGTCCAAACTAGGTTTAAGAAAAAGAAATCAACATCGTCGCCTCCACGTTCACCTGACCACACTTCTACTATTTTTCCATGAACCACTGGTCACTCCTTTACCCTCCTCGAGAAGCCCGACCTCCCTCAATGGAGCGATCGCCTGAACTTGACAAAAGAACGAAAATTCAAACCACCTGAACTGCTCTCTCATCACTCATCTAAAAATCACGATTTAAACCTTAAAAATCATGTTTTAGTATAAAGATTTCATTCGCATACCTGGATTTGTGAATCATGAAGTTTGAAATTTAACCCATTGAAAATGTTATCAGATCTCTTGAGTTCCTGAGCTAAAAACAATTTGTTTTAGCTTGAATAAAATTTTAATCCCAAGTATAGGTTATAACAATCACTTCTTGTTTTAACTCTACATCCAAAAAATAAATAGATCGAGAGAGAAAGATTTATCACATGCATTAAATTCATACAACCAGCTTTAGGCTTTAGAAAGTTTGGTTTACTCATCTGTCTCCTGAGAACAGAGAGCAAGTTTAAGTTTCTTGTTTCTAGACTTTTGATTTATCTTTGTTTTGATTTATATTGATTTCAAGTTTTAACTTGCATTTGCTTTTCCAGGTTAAAAATGTTTTCAGTCTTGAAAGCTTTTTTTTCCCTTGTTTGTAACTTATATACAATCATCTATATATATATAACATACAACACTTTTCACAGTTATAAAACTATATGTCACAGCTTATATCAAATTTTTATCACATGCGAACCATAGATAAACAGATTCAAACATAAATGAGGTCAGTCTGCTCACATATATACAAACATACAGACAGAAACAGCAACCAAGCAATCATCTTTCACAACGTATTATTGAAACGTTACAGAAGTGTTACAAATCTGATATTAGTAACAGTACAAAAGCGTTTCAAAATAGTGCTATAAAAGCGTTGCAAATCTGTGCTGCAAAAGCGTTGCTAATCTGTAGCAAATGTGTTGCTAATCTGTTGCAACAAAATCAAATATTAGAATATAATAAGTAAATAGATTACCAATATGTTTGTCCGAGTGCAGCGGTGGCTGTTTCCTTGAAACAATATTGCTCCCTATATGCACCAAAGGATATGAGCAATTTGATTTCCCAGGATGAAACGGACGAACTCCGCGGTGCGGTGCTTGCAGGCAGAGCGACGGCGAACCAAAGAGAATATAGTAAAAGAACAGAGTTGTTGGGAAGAAGATTGACAGAAAAGTAAGTCCTGACTTCGTTTTCTGTCTGCCTATTTATAGGCTCGGGAAGATGCTTGAAACGGATGTGACTGTTGGAAAGGTTGCAACCCTTTACCAACAGACGCGACCGTTTTATAGCCGTTATATTTTGAACGGACAAAATAAAACTGCTCTTATCAGAACAACCAACCAAGCCAAGCCAACCGCCAATTGCAAAGTGCTAAGTGCCTCTAATATGCCTCAAACGCCCATTCGCCCACGCCGTGGATGCGGGTTCGGGTGCGGGCACGGGCGCGGGCGTGGGCACGCGCGTGCGGGGTGGTGCGTTGCACCACCGGCTAAGATGGCTAAGCTCTCAAGTCTTTCTTGTCTCATTGTAACTATAATAGTGTCCACATCTTAGTATATAAACACCAAATGTTTATTATATTTTAAGATGTGGGACTATTCATAGTCACACTTCCCAATGCATAATATTTCTCTTTCTTCAATAAATGCCTCTTTCTCATTCATTATTTCCAACAATCCCCCACATGAATGCGTACTTGTTCTTAATTTCACAAAACAATTTATCGTATCGGTAAAAGTAGCATATAGGCCTTGAACTTTCCTAGTGGTTACCTATTTAAATTACTGGCGAATCAGTGGATTAAGATTGTCCTTGAACTGTAAGCCATTTGTGTAATTCTAAAATAGATAGCACACAATAAATGTTTCTTATATTCCTTTGTTCTCTGTTTGTATTCGTTTTTTCCATGAACACATGCCTGGTCTCATGAGTGCTTAGAGAATTTGGCCTTATAATTCTCCTTGAAGCGGCGCCTTCACACTCACGTAGGTGATTCTATGAAGAGTAATTCGTATTACCCCACTTTGGTCCTTTTATATTACCAAGTATAGACATCATTAAAAGTTAAAAACTTATCCTATTCTCCGACGAGTAATGCACTGACTTATCTTAGGAATGGTTTGAATATATACCAGTGCCTACAAGTTTATTTAAACTTAGTTGTCCCTTTGAACCTAGATCTTGGGATCTCCAGTCAACTAGGTGGGGTTTCCATTTAAAGAAACTTTTTAGTTTATGGGCCGTAACCCCATTCCCATCGATAAGATATTAGCCTTCTCTTTAGGTAAACCTTTTGTTAGTGGATCCGCAATGTTATCATTTGATCTTATATATTCAATTGTGATAACCCCATTGGAGAGAAGCTGTCTTACTGTTTTATGTCTTCGACGTATATGTCTAGACTTGCCATTGTAAAGCTTACTATTGGCCCTTCCAATAGCTGATTGGCTGTCGCAATGTATGCTTATTGGAGGTACAGGTTTTTCCCAATTAGGAATACCGTCTAAGAAACCTAGAAGCCAATCTGCTTTTTCTACGGCTTTGTCTAAGGCAATGAATTCTGATTCCATGGTAGATCTTGCTATACAAGTTTGTTTAGAAGATCTCCAAGATATTGCCCCATTTGCTAAGGTAAACACATACCCACTGGTGGATTTTGTATCTGATGATCCAGTTATCCAGTTTGCATCACAATACCCTTCTATTACAGATGGGTACCTACCATAGTGTAGTCCATGACCTTGTGTATACCTTAGGTATCCTAGTACTCGAATTATTGCTTTCCAATGATTCTTTCCTGGATTGCTCGTATATATACTGAGTTTACTCACAGCATATGCTATATCAGGTCTAGTGTAGTTCGTTAAGTACATAATGCTGCCTAGTATGCGAGAATACTCAAGTTGATAAATACTATCACCGGTATTTTTAACCCAATTTTGGTTCATATCAACGGGTGATTTTGCTGATATTATGTTGTGTTGTTTAAATTTTTCAAGTATTTTTCCAATATAGTGTGATTGGGACAACACATATCCTTGGTCAGTTTTATGTATTTTTACACCAAGTATTACATCAGCAATTCCTAGATCTTTCATGTCAAATCTGGCGGAGAGCATATCTTTTGTAGATTTTATTATCTCCTTGTTACTACCAAATATTAGTAAATCATCTACATATAGGCATATAATGACATATCCCATATTTGTATGTTTAGAATAGACACATTTGTCACATTCATTTATATGAAATCCATTCGATATCATATTTTCATCAAATTTTTCATGCCATTGTTTAGGCGCTTGTTTAAGCCCGTACAATGATTTTCGTAATCTACAAACCTTACTTTCATTCCCTGATTTTAGGAAACCTTCAGGTTGTTTCATGTATATTTCTTCTTCTAGTTCACCATTCAAAAATGCTGTCTTTACATCCATTTGATGTATTTCTAAATCAAGTGTGGATGCAATTGCTATTAGCATTCTAATTGACGTTATCCTAGTTACAGGAGAATAAGTGTCAAAATAGTCCAAGTCTTGTTTTTGTCTGAATCCTTGAACCACAAGTCGAGCTTTATACTTGTCTATTGAACCGTCAGGTTTCAATTTTTTCTTAAATATCCATTTATTACCTAAGGTCTTACATCCCTTTGGTAAATCGACCAATTCCCATGTATGGTTAGACATGATGGATTCAATCTCATTGTAAACGGCCTCCTTCCAATAAGGGGCATCTGCAGAGGGCATAGCTTGTTTGTATGTTAATGGATCGTCTTCTAACAAAAATGTAAAGAAATCTGGTCCAAAAGTTTTTGAGATCCTTGATCTTTTGCTTCTCCTTGGTTCTTCCTCTACTTGTTGATCAATATCAGTTTGCTGAATATTGTCAATGCTTTGTTCAGTATCCTCATGTGAGTTAGGGACTTCGATTTCCCTTGGTCTCTTTTGAGCATAAGTTTCAATATCCTATTTTAAAGGATATATATGTTCGAAAAATCTAGCATTTCTCGACTCAATGATGGTATTTGTGTGGATATCATCAATTTCGGATTTGTGTACTAAGAAACGATAAGCAGCACTATTATGTGCATATCCAATGAATACACAATCAACTGTTTTTGGTCCTATTTTGACTTTCTTTGGTTTAGGTACCTCCACTTTCGCAAGACACCCCCACACTTTTAAGTATTTGTAGGATGGTGGTCTATTTTTTCATAGTTCGTGGGGAGTTTTAGACGTCTTCTTTCGTGGTATCTTATTTAAAATGTGATTTGCAGAAAGAATAGCTTCTCCCCAGAAGTTATCTGGCAAGCCAGAACTGATCAGTAGGGCATTCATCATTTCTTTTAGAGTTCTATTTTTCCTTTCGGCTATGCCGTTGGATTGAGGTGAATATGGAGCCGTAGTTTGGTGTATAATACCATGTTCAGCGCAAAACTCCTCGAAGGGGAATTCATATTCTCCTCCTCTATCACTTCGTAAAGCTTTTATTTTCTTGTTGAGTTGGTTCTCAACTTTTGCTTTATACTGTTTAAACATGTCGAATGCCTCGTCCTTGCTTCTAAGGAGATACACATAACAGTACCTTGTACAATCATCAATAAAGGTAATAAAATACCTTTTTCCACCTCTAGTTTGACACATTTTTAAGTCGCATACATTTGTGTGTATTAGATCTAGAGGTTCAGTTTCTCGTTCAACATGGTGAAACGAGGTTCTTGTCAATTTTGTTTCTGTACAAATTTGACATTTATAATTGGAGTCTATTTTACATTTTGGTATAAATTCTAGATTGATCGATTTTCGTAATGAATCAAAATTTACATGACCTAATCTAGAATGCCATAAGTTAGAAGAGTCAACCAAATAAACAGAAGATTCAGTTTTATTCATATCATTGTTTGGTACAATAGTGGTTACATTTGCTTTAAATAAACCATCACACACATAACCTCTTCCCACATACACTCCATTCTTTGATAATACCAATTTATCAGCCACAAAGGTTAGTTTGAAGCCATGCTTGCTAAGCAACGACCCTGAAATTAGGTTCTTGCGGATTTCTGGAACGTGGAGAACGTCACTCAAAGTAAGTTCTTTTCCAGAAGTCAATTTTAGTACAACTTTTCCCTTGCCTTCAACCTTTGATGAGGATGAATTGCCCATGAATAGTTGTTCATCATCAGTAGCGGTTTTGTAGGTTGTAAACATCCACTTATTAGCACATATGTGACGAGTGGCTCCGGTGTCTACAAACCATTCCTTTGAGTTACCAACAAGATTGCATTCCGATATTACTGCACATAAATCCATATCAGAAACACCGTCTGAGATTTCAGCCAAGTTTGCTTCTGATTTCTTCTTCTTAGGTGCGCGACATTCGGCTGCTTTGTGGCCTTTCTTTCCGCAGTTATGGCATGAACCCTGAAATTTCTTTGAATTCTTTGGGTTATGTTCACGTTTCCTCTTGTTGGGTTTCTCTGACTCGACTACATTTGCCTTGGCAACCATGGTGTTCGAAGTCTTCTTCTCGGAGTTTCTGTTGTCTTCCTCGATCCTTAATCGAACTATAAGTTCTTCCATTGTCATCTCCTTACGCTTATGCTTAAGGTAGTTCTTGAAGTCTTTCCACGAAGGAGGAAGCTTTTCTATTGCTGCGGCAACTTGAAATGATTCACTTAGGATCATTCATTCATCATGCAATGCGTGAATGATGACTTGAAGTTCTTGAATCTGACTAATTACGGTCTTCGCATCTACCATTTTAAAGTCCAGAAACTTTCCTGCGATGAACTTCTTCATACCCGCATCTTCGGTTTTATACTTCTTGTCCAATGCCGTCCATAATTCTTTGGAAGTTTGAGCAGTACAATATACATTGTAAAGGCTGTTATCGAGTCCATTTAAAATGTAATTCTTGCACATGAAATCTGCACTTTTCCAAATATTCACGGCCTCCACTTTAGTGGCATCAATTTCCAGTTCTTCCACTTTAGGAACATCTTCGGCAAGATACTTTGCAAGACCCAATGTTGTTAAATAAAACAACATCTTTTGCTGCCAACGTTTGAAATCTGCCCCATTGAACTTTTCTAGCCTTTCTCCATGAGATAGTGCCATCGTTGGAACCACTGGCGCAGACAGGGTGTTGGTCACCGTTTGTGTTGGCGCTGAGTTATTGTTGTTGCTATTTTCAGACATCGCCGTCTACAAAGATAGCCAACAATCAATATTGTTTCAAGATTGTTATTGAAACGTTACAGAAGTGTTACAAATCTGATATTAGTAACAGTACAAAAGCGTTTCAAAATAGTGCTATAAAAGCGTTGCAAATCTGTGTTGCAAAAGCGTTGCTAATCTGTAGCAAATGCGTTGCTAATCTATTGCAACAAAATCAAATATTAGAATATAATCAGTAAATAGATTACCAATATGTTTGTCCGAGTGCAGCGGTGGCTGTTTCCTTGAAACAATATTGCTCCCTATATGCACCAAAGGATATGAGCAATTTGATTTCCCAGGATGAAACGGACGAACTCCGCGGTGCGGTGCTTGCAGGCGGAGCGACGGCGAACCAAAGAGAATATAGTAAAAGAACAGAGTTGTTGGGAAGAAGATAGACAGAAAAGTAAGTCCTGACTTCGTTTTCTATCTGCCTATTTATAGGCTCGGGAAGATGCTTGAAACGGATGTGACTGTTGGAAAGGTTGCGACCCTTTACCAACAGACGCGACCGTTTTATAGCCGTTATATTTTGAACGGACAAAATAAAACTGCGGGTGCGGGTGCGGGTGCGGGTGCGGGCGCGCGCGCGGGCGGGCGCGTGCGGGGTGGTGCGTTGCACCTCCCGCTAAGATGGCTAAACTCTCAAGTCTTTCTTGTCTCATTGTAACTATAATAGTGTCCACATCTTAGTATATAAACACCAAATGTTTATTATATTTTAAGATGTGGGACTATTCATAGTCACACTTCCCAATGCATAATATTTCTCTTTCTTTAATAAATGCCTCTTTCTCATTCATTATTTCCAACACTTCAAGTATAAATTCAGATAAAACACACAGATGGTTCAAACATGCTTGCTCACCTGAAATAGAGAAGCAAAGAAGGCTTTTAGTATAAAGATTTCATTCGCATACCTGGATTTGTGAATCATGAAGTTTGAAATTTAACCCATTGAAAATGTTATCAGATCTCTTGAGTTCCTGAGCTAAAAACAATTTGTTTTGGCTTGAATAAAATTTTAATCCCAAGTATAGGTTATAACAATCACTTCTTGTTTTAACTCTACATCCAAAAAATAAATAGATCGAGAGAGAAAGATTTATCACATGCATTGAATTCATACAACCAGCTTTAGGCTTTAGAAAGTTTGGTTTACTCATCTGTCTCCTGAGAACAGAGAGCAAGTTTAAGTTTCTTGTTTCTAGACTTTTGATTTATCTTTGTTTTGATTTATACTGATTTCAAGTTTTAACTTGCATTTGCTTTTCCAGGTTAAAAATGTTTTCAGTCTTGAAAGCTTCTTTTTTTTCCCTTGTTTGTAACTTATATACAGTCATCTATATATATATATAACATACAACACTTTTCATAGTTATAAAACCATATGTCACAGCTTATATCAAATTTTTATCACATGCGAACCATAGATAAACAGATTCAAACATAAATGAGGTCAGTCTGCTCACATATATACAAACATACAGACAGAAACAGCAACCAAGCAATCATCTTTCACCACGTACTTCAAGTATAAATTCGGATAAAACACACAGATGGTTCAAACATGCTTGCTCACCTGAAATAGAGAAGCAAAGAAGGCTTTGAGTCCTGGAAATTTGCAAACTGGAAGTGTTTGTTCTTGCTTTGATGATCAGCTTTGTTGTTTGTTGATGTTTAAATTGAAGTTTTGTTTTAAGTATGAAGTAGTATTTACTTCAGCTTTTATGAACGAAATGAGAAAATGGAGTGATGCATATAAAAAAAGAAGTTTACAGTATGTTGTTTGTTTATACACATAGGTATGGCTGAAGACAATCTTGCATTTAAGTCTGTTCCGGGTTCGAACAGAACCGAAGGCACTTCTTACGAAGCCCTTGCAATTCCGGGTATTCACAATCCCGATCGGATTTCCCATCACTTAGGGGATCTCTATACAAGGAGCGACCCAGTGCAGAGACAATCGATAGGTTATCCTATCGTTCTCGCAAATACTCGGTCTTCAACACCGGTCTTCAAATGTTATCCATATACGACATATCACTATTTGGAATGGGTTATATGACACAAAGGTCTTTTCCCGACTAACCCGAATAGTGAGCGCAATATTTAAAAACATATGGATATGTGATTTCAATTAAGTCACAACTTAATAATTCAACTTCTTTTTAAAAGGTTTCAATCGATTACCATTCCCAATCTTTTAAACAAAAAGATTTATTTCACAAAGTTTTACGCAGTTTTCACAAAGATAGATTTACAAATCGATTTCCACTTCAATCAGATTAACACATAAAATTTATTAAGTTATAAAAAATAACTTTCTCAATTGAAACCCATTTCAAAACTTTCAGTTCAAATTCCAAAACTGTTTGGATTCACAAATTCAATCTTTCAAAATTGTCAAAAATCTGTGACTTAACTGATTTCCACGTGAAATCCATATTTGTGTGTGTATGGTGTGGTCCAGGGGTTTCACACACAATAGTGCAACAATATTCAATCATCACCGATCAGAATACAGAAATATAATTGATAGGCGATATGAATTATAAAGCTTTATCGATCATCCACAGATCACAGATATTTGTAAAGGTCACAGATAATAAATTACAGATCACAACAAAAATCAGGATATATCACAAAGCATCACATATCAGGGATATTAACAATTCAACATCCAATAAAATCCAAACATCCATAAGTAGGATCAATTTACTTATCTGATAAATTTAAATCAGATTTAAATTTCTATGAATAATTTTCTGGTCATGGTAGATAAAAAAAATTAATTAATCACAAAATATTTAATAAATGATTCTTTTATTAATCATTAATTTACCCTTAATTTATAATTAATCCTCAATTAATTATTCTTAATTACAAATTAATTTAACCTTAATTAATTTTTTTATAAATTAATCCCCTGATTAATTCCACAGGAAATCGAATCCAAATTACTTTTATTCTTCAATAAATTACATCTTGTAATTTCCCAATGATTACTTCCCTAAGTAATTATACTTATCAAATCACCTAGTGATTATTCCCAGATAAATTAAACTTAATTAATTAATCTTGACAAATCAAATTAACTTAATTTATTACATTAAGTAACTAATTTCCTTTAATTCCTTACCATTAAGTAATTTATACTTAAAATAATTCACAAATTAATTTATCACATAAATTATCAAGATTAATCGCATTAATTATCAAATAAATCTCAAGTAAATGATCCTCATTAACTATTCATAATTATTTAATTACTATTCTTAATTACAAATTAATTAACCTCTTAACTATTAATTTATTAGTTCTAAATCAATAATTAATATAGGTTAATAACACTTTAGTTACTCCATATAATTATCAAAATCTTAATTAATTTTAAGATAAATCATCATCTTTGTTAATTTCTTAATCATATTATTTAAAACATTAAATCTTTAATTATCACTTAATTTTATTTATAAAGATAATTAAGTTTAAAATATCTTAAAGTTTCACTCAACAAACTTAAATTGAACAAACCTATAAATTCCTAATTACAGGTTTTTAAGAAAACATTTATTATGGGAAAGAAATCATTTAAGAAAAGATTTAAACAATTTTCATTTTAAACTTTCAAAACTTTGCATTTCTAAAACTTTTTAAAAACATGATTTAAAGCTTCCTACTCCTGCCTCGGGTTAACCCTACTTCCTACTCGAGACAGTCTCGAGTCTTCCCCTCTTCTATTTTTTTTTCTTTTTACAAAACTGAGATTTATTTTTAAAGTTAAAAACTGAAGCTTAACACCCACACATCACTCGAGTACAAACCCGAGTTAAATACCCAAAAACTCGATTCTTACTTCGAGTCGACCACGCAAGATCCTCGAGCAACACACGAGCAGCTTCTTCTTCCCCAAATTATACCAGATACGAAATGCACACGTGCACGTGCACCAGAACTCCGGCCACCCACGATCCAATCTCCGACCTTCCACACATCGGCGACGACCCACCCTAGCCTCACGTTCACCCAGAAAACTGAGTCGACGTCGAACTCGATATCGAGCCATCAGATCCAAACTGCCCCAAAAACTGTCATCACGCAAACGCCACGTTCATCCACCTCTGACCATTATAGGTCACATGTTCGTATCCGAAGCTACCCTATGCTCCGATGATCCATTTCCCAGAGTTTCGAGCTACTCGATCACCTATCGGTGACAAACGAATCGAAAAACAGGCGCCTGTCCAAACTAGGTTTACAAAAAAGAAATCAACACCGTCGCCTCCACGTTCACCTGACCACACTTCTACTATTTTTCCATGAACCACTGGTCACTCCTATATCCTCCTCGAGAAGCCCGACCTCCCTCAATGGCGCGATCGCCTGAACTTGACAAAAGAACGAAAATTCAAACCACCTGAACTGCTCTCTCATCACTCATCTAAAAATCACGATTTAAACCTTAAAAATCATGTTTTAGTATAAAGATTTCATTCGCATACCTGGATTTGTGAATCATGAAGTTTGAAATTTAACCCATTGAAAATGTTATCAGATCTCTTGAGTTCCTGAGCTAAAACCAATTTGTTTTGGCTTGAATAAAATTTTAATCCCAAGTATAGGTTATAACAATCACTTCTTGTTTTAACTCTACATCCAAAAAATAAATAGATCGAGAGAGAAAGATTTATCACATGCATTGAATTCATACAACCAGCTTTAGGCTTTAGAAAGTTTGGTTTACTCATCTGTCTCCTGAGAACAGAGAGCAAGTTTAAGTTTCTTGTTTCTAGACTTTTGATTTATCTTTGTTTTGATTTATACTGATTTCAAGTTTTAACTTGCATTTACTTTTCCAGGTTAAAAATGTTTTCAGTCTTGAAAGCTTCTTTTTTTTCCCTTGTTTGTAACTTATATACAGTCATCTATATATATATAACATACAACACTTTTCACAGTTATAAAACCATATGTCACAGCTTATATCAAATTTTTATCACATGCGAACCATAGATAAACAGATTCAAACATAAATGACGTCAGTCTGCTCACATATATACAAACATACAGACAGAAACAGCAACCAAGCAATCATCTTTCACAACGTCCTTCAAGTATAAATTCGGATAAAACACACAGATGGTTCAAACATGCTTGCTCACATGAAATAGAGAAGCAAAGAAGGCTTTGAGTCCTGGAAATTTGCAAACTGGAAGTGTTTGTTCTTGCTTTGATGATCTGCTTTGTTGTTTGTTGATGTTTAAATTGAAGTTTTGTTTTAAGTATGAAGTAGTATTTACTTCAGCTTTTATGAATGAAATGAGAAAATGGAGTGATGCATATAAAAAAAGAAGTTTACAGTATGTTGTTTGTTTATACACATAGGTATGGCTGAAGACAATCTTGCATTTAATGCATTGATACCTTTTTTTCTTTGTTGTTCTTTTGCCATACTTACTTCGGCTGATATGCATATTATATGTTGTACTAAAGGTAATGGCATTAAATGCCTATGTACCCTGTTTTGTTTAGATAGGAATTGTATATGTGTAGTTTATACTTTGTAGATATTTTCTTTTTCTTGTTTGTTTGTTCACATCTTTGTTTTCATTTTTTTTCCTTTTCCAGGTTGTAGCTTGCTTATATTTGAATATATTTTTATTTTGCTTTGGCCTTATCTTCATTTCTTTTGTTTGTTTGGTTTCATTTGTAAGTGTTTATGAATTTTATTTTCATATGTATTTGGTTTTGTTTTATCTTTTTCTTTTATTATTTTGTATTCTATACTATTATATTGTTTTGTATTGATTTATCTTATATCTTATTTATTTCTTATTATCTTGTAATATGGATGATTTCTATTTTTAAATTTGTTGTCAAAATTTGAGCTAATGTTTTTCCTTTATATTTTCTATTATAATTTATCTTATATATATTGGTTTCTATTTCTAATTTAATTATTATTACTTTACTTCATATTTATTTTATAAATTCAAACCATTATTAACCATCATTTCTAATATTTATTATTATCATTTATTATTAAACCATTTATTTAAGATTTTATTTCAAATCCAATATATACAATATTTTAAATTTTTGAATGATTTAATATTTTAATTTGGTTTCGGGGAAACTCGCATCAATTTATCCATTTATTTCCCAATTTTTATTCAAAAATTAATTTAAATTATCTATTTAAATTTAATTAAAATCTAGGGTCGTTACAGTAACTTTCTCGACCAAATTAATGAATGAATCGTGCTGAACGAATACATCATTCACACACGCTAATGAGCTCTCTTTGGCATGTCCAGGAATAACATGTATAGAGGGGAGGAATTTGAGTCCATCAAAGCAAATCTTCGGAAAAGTGGCTTTAAGTTCAGCCAACTCTCCAGCTGTAAAGGAGTCGAGAGTAATAGCCAGTGGAAGTGGATCAGAAGTGGCGAGTGGATGCTAGCAGGATCGACGCTCACGTGGCTGCCATGAAGTAGAAGAGCCAGAATATTGCTCGTGAGGTGTGGCGGCATGAGGGCCACGATAGGAAGAGGTTTCTCCACTATGAGTAGGAAGGTTTGAATGTTCATCATGACGAGACGCGTGAAATTGGGACTTCCGCTTAGAGGAGGAAGAAGACTCATTCGAATAATAATCTTTATCATGCCCTTCATCCTTCTCTCTACGTCGCGCGGACTCAGAGTCCCGGCTTGGGCGATGATAAGAAGAAGAGCCTCGAAGACGATCGAAGGCACGTGACTGAGACATTGCACCTGTAAAAACCAAATAAGAACATTTAGAAGTTGTAATAAGAGAGATTAACGACAAGTGTATAGTGGAGTGCAAGTGATTGTGGGTGTCCTAGTGATCCCCCCAATGGACCGGTAATGGTAGCTTTACTCATGGGTGTGCTCTCCCCTCTATTAGAAAGTTGGGTGCCTTCACCACTTCTCGTATGAAAGTTAAGTCCTTCGAAGTTTACATTTGGAAAGTCATAAAACGTAATGTCGTCTGGAATTTGGAGATCGTAGAGTCCATTTAACGAGATTTCCAAACATTGAGAAGATGATTCCTCTTCAAGAGGAGTAATAACAAACTCGGGTCGGACGCAGTTTTTCTTTTGTATAGCTGGTACACCAACTTCTTCTTTCTCTTTGGAGGTGTTTGCAATTGCCCGACCCATGATGGTCCAACCATCGACGCTTTTTCAAGTCTTGCATCATCAACTCCAGGCTTGTCAGCTTGAGAATCTTTGATTTCACCCTCCTCTATATCTTCCCAAGTCCCCTCAGCGGGGGGCAGGATGGGGTTTATTGTTTCCTCTCTTCGTTCGACAATGATCTTTGGAATTACCTTGCTTCTAGGGAGTCCGATTCTGCGATCGTTTTCCAACAGGACGAATAAAGATAGCAGTTCAGCAGTCACGAGGAGTTTAATATCCCGGTCCTCAAGGACAGTAGCGTGGATGGCCGCGACGGCTTTAGAAAAGTCGGCGCCTTTGTGACGTGGAAAAGCACCTGAAAGAGCTTCGGATGTTAGTATATTCAAAGGAGAAATTATGACTTGAATTATTGAACTTAAGAGAAAAGTGGAAGTGGCACTTACGTCCTTCTAACCATCTTCTTGCAAATTTGGGAGGACATCGCACATCGAACCATTCGTGCTTAAATAATGAAAGCTTGTTCCAGGCGCCCATCTAGACTTGACAGTTCGACGAAGGTTCAAGGAAGACGTAACAAGGGCTTCCTGATCGTCTTTTGAAGTTATAGATAAATCTAATGTCTTCTGGAGTTGGCAGACGGAACAGAACATTCATGAATAAGAGGAAAGTCCCATGAATAAAGTCGTAGCTATTGGGATGCAACTGAGTAGGGGTGATCCCAAGATGCCTCAGCATCTATCGGATGAAGGAGTTAAAAGGTGGAACGCATCCAGCCCAGCACAATAATTTGTTGCACGATGTATATCTGGCTGGGGGCAAGTGAGGTCTATCTTACCTCATAGGAACCGAAACATCCTCAAACAAAATCCCATGGATGGAACATAATCGGTGAAGAGTGGCTTCGCTGATTCAAGAAGCTTGTGAATCGACAGGGTTATCCAGGACAATGGCACCCTCAATGGCATTAGGTGTAGGGCCGATGGTTTCCATTGGAAGAATTGGAATATCGGAAAAGAGATCTATTTGTGGGTTAGAAGCTTTCGGTTGTTCTGCATGATGGCTTGGTGAAGGCCTTCCAAATATAGTGGCAGAACTTGATCTTACTTTAGAACCGATGTGTTTCGCCACTGAATCAGAAGACATGTTGGTTGAACGCTTCGTGCGTCTGAAATCTATGTCAACTACACATAGTAGACAATCGAGGTTAGAAATAATAACATATTCCCCCCGTGTCAAGTGTGAACTAGTGCAGTGCAATGCAATGTGAAACAAGCATAAACAGTTTGAAATCAAAAAGCAAGGATAAAACGACGAGACTTGGAGTTTTGTCCAGAGAGACTGTCATCGCTGAACATCTCAATTGACAAGAAAGTTGATCTACAACAGAAGCTTTAAGATTTATGGATTAACATATTGAATTATGAAGACTGTTATATAAGTTCGTTAGCAAATTTATTACTTAGTCCAAATTGAGAAGTCTGGAAGTTTGATCGTTTAATCTTAAGTTCGACATTCCAAGTATGCAAATCACATTGTCCTTTGTCATCTTATATTTAGGCAAGGCAATATGATGTTAAGTGCTCAAATGACTTAGGTTAGATTGGTCTTTAGTATTAATACCGATCCCTTCACTCTAAGCTAATCCCTTACCCAGCCATTTTATACCGATCCCTATTCTAGGCTAAACAACATCGATCCCTCAACTTAAGACATCTACCCCGATCCCTTTCCAAAAACACTTCCTACTGATCCCTCACCAAGCGACCACAACATTGATCTCTCATCAGTACAACGTATAACCGATCCTTTTCCTAAACCTGCCCATACCGATCTGTCACCAAATTATTCTCTACCAATCCCTTTCATTCAATCTCACACCGATCCCTCTTCAATCAATTCTCGAACACAACTCTCCTTTATCCCTTTAACTACAAAGCACCCTCCCAGCCAAACCCTACTTCTCCATCTCCTTCTCCATTTTCTTCTTCTCCTTTACCTTCTATCCTAACACAACTCATCAATCCATTTGCCTAAAATATGCTAGAACTCATCACCCTATGCTCACGGTAAAAGCTCACAATTCACAACTTAATTGCATGATTAAAGGAGATGTCGTACCTATATATATCGGGTTAAGCTAAAGGCGAGTGTTCGAGTTTGTGGATTGAAGATGGAGGAAAGATGACTTTGAGGAAATACTTGATTTCGTGTTTCGATTTAAATTTAAAGTTGGAGAATTTTCGTTCATTAAGGAGATTTGGCAATACCCAGGGTTCGGCAAAAAAGCTTGTGCGTGGGCAAGGGAAGTAAGAATGATAAATTAAAAAAGTGAAAGATGGAAAGGAAGAAGACTTGTATTTATATATATAGCTACGACGCATGAACCGGTCGCAGTAGGTGGAGCAAGTCAAAACTGAAAAGGGATCGGTATTGGGACTTGCCAATCCCTATTCGTGTGTACCTAGCAAGGGATTGGCATGTCAAATGTCGATCCCTCTGCAAAAATAAAGTGAAAAAAATGGTGGTGAATGATGGATGATGAATGATTATGAAGGATCGGCTGCAGACACGAGCATATGAAATACTATAAAAATTGGCAACGACCTATGAAGGTTCGAACACGTCCAAGAGACAATAACAGAGACGTGTATGTGAATATGCACATGAACAGTTTGAGGATTCAACCTTTTGAAATCAATTGAAATTGCAATCAAGCCTGAAACTTTCAAGTTCGAGATCGGATCAGATAAAAGGAGGCCTATAAGTCCCGCATGACCGAATTTGTAAATGCTAACGAAATACGACATCAGACTTGTATTATTGAAAGTCGATAAAGGAATAGCAATCAATCAAGAAGCTGGATGGACTTTTTTACGGTAATTCAGACCTTTTTTGATTCAAAGCATGTCATGTTACTCACAAGACGTACTTTGGGGGGCATATGTTACCCGGTACCCTGACCTAACTATATTGGATCTATCACGCAAGACAGATTCAACTGTTTTCAAGAAGGATGACCATGAAGCAATGGTTATAGGACCCGGAAATAGAGTTCAGACAGTTACACGAAGCATGGATTGAACGGAGTTGATAAATGGACGATGCAGGATGCTAAAAATATGGAAAATAGCTTGGATTAGCAAAGGATCGGCCAATTTGGTTGCAAACACGTATATTATCAAATCCACTTCAAACCAAGGCAAAACTCCTCCTCTACCTCTTTTATACCCATGGCCATCACATCCTCAAACCAAGACCGAGCCCTTTTGTAACATCCCTAATTTTTTATAACATTATTCAGGAGATTTAATTAGATGAACTAAATAGAATAATGTAAATATTAAGTGATAAGGAGATTGAGATTTAAATAAATACATAGAGGTCGTGCTTAATAAATTAAATGGGCTTAAGAATGGTTAGTAAGCTAACTAAATTACACAAGGACATAATGGGAAATAGTCGTACCCTTTTACCATAACCCTTATATATTTTCATTCCTTATGCCATTCACGTTCATTTCTCATTTTCATAAAAATAAAATGCAAACATAAGAAGAGGAGCCAGCCATTACTATGAAGAAAAGGAAGAGAAAGTTCAAATCAAGCTAGGGATTAAAGCAAGGGTAATAAATCTTAATTTCAATCCAATCTCCTTATCTTAATCAAGGTGAATAATAATTCATACCATCTCTATTTTATTTTATGATATATGCTTTCGGATTTAAGATTAAATTCGTTTTTATTATGTTTTAGATGATGATATGCTTGAATTATAATTTGTTTCATTTAAACAAGATTGTTTAAATAGAGATTTATACGGTTGTAGGGCAAAACCAATTGTAAATGATCATCTTTGAATGCCATGGAAAAAATTTATGTTATGTAAAACATGATTTTGGAGTTGGGTTTTAATTTTGATAATTTTCCAAGCTATGGAAAGATTATTATGAATTTTCACAGGAAAATATAGTTAATTTGGTTTAGAAATTTATTTCAGAAAGTCTATTGAGAATTTGGGTCTGAAATTTTGATATGCTAGATAACATGATGAAAGTGAATTTCTGTAATTTTTGGGGATATTTCCTAAGTGATTTGCTATGGAAATTAAATTATTTTAGAAGGACTTATTTGCAATATTGGTTTTGCTTAATAGAAGGGCTTATTGCTAAATTAATCTTGGTTTAGATATGAAATTATGTGAAAGTTATTTTGGTAAAGAATTTGAAAAGTTGAGGCAGCCAATCACATGTGCACGTGGGCAGGTTAGTTAGATAGAATTTGCTTTAATTGGCATTAATCAACTTTTACTCAGAAAAGAAGGTTCCGCCTCTATTAGAAGTACCTTTCGGCTCATGGATTTGGCATCAACTCAGTTGAAACTGACCTAGGCCAAAACCAATACACATGGTATCGATGATATTGATACGAAGTGGATTGGAGAAAGCGGAAGGCATGGTGTCGAAAGCATTTCTTCTGATGGGGTCGATACCTTTGCCTTGTTTTAAAATGTTAAGCGCATGCTTGGTTATATTAAAGCTTTCGAAGGAGTCGAAACATATGCTTTCAAAAGGGGTTTTCTAATAGCTTTTGAAGGGGTTGCCATTTTATGTTTTAAAAGTATAGGCTTTCGAATAGGTTCCTTTATTTATAAAATGATGCTTTCAAAAGTATTGGTTCCGACTAAGTCAAAACCCGACTGTTGTTCTTTTGCCTTTCGAGTGTATTGAAGTCATCAATGCTTTCGAGGGGTTGTCTTTGTTTTAAACTTATACTAAGCCACTTCCTAAATGCTTTCGAAAGGGTTCATGGGTTTCGAAGACAATGGCTTCGAAAGGGGATTTCGATGCTACCCTTTAGTGTTTTGCTTAAATGTTTTGAAGATTTCGAAAGGATGGTGCCGACGCCATCAAGCTTTCCCCAAATAATTTTATATGAAGATAAAAGGTTTTGAAAGAGATATTTTTGTATGTGTTCACTTTGACCCAAATGATGTTTTTGAGTAACTCCAACGGTTTTGAAAGGGGTACTTTCATTGGTTTCGAAACTGTTTATAAAGACTATTAAGTGATGGTTTGATACTTTCAAAAGGTATATTTTGGTTTCGAAAGAGATGATTTAAAGAGCTTCGGAAGGTATATATTTGGTGTTTTGAAAAGAAGTTTTCCATGCTTTCGAAGGAGGTTATCCAGGGGTTTCGAAAGTAATGTTTTAAGGTTTCGAAAGCTTTACTTTTCAAAACAAATAACCCAACCTCATTTTAAAAGAAGACCATGGCATAAATGAATAAAGTGTTTGGAAATGGAGTTTCTGAAGAAGTTTTTCGTGATTAATGGATTATAGGGATTAACCAAGTTTTATATAAAATGATTTCAAGGATATTAAACCATAGGGGTTGGTATTATTATGTATGCTTCTTCATATATATATTTGAATATATTCACATTGCAATGAACCCATAATGATACCTTGGAAAAGGGTAGAATAACCAGCTAGGTTGACCCGGTAGTGAATATAAATATTAATTAAAGATATTGGCGGGGCCAATAGGTTCATAGTAAGCCTATGAAAATTATGTATAAATGAAGATGTCAGGAAGAAAGGTTCATAGTTAGCCTATGAAAACTATGATTTGATATTGGCAGGGGCAAATAGGTTTGTAGTAAACCCATGAACACTATACCTGAATTAAGATATTGACAAAAGTCAATAGGTTCCTAGTCATCCCATGAAACTAGGATAAGGGAAAGATATTGGAGTTACCAATAGGTTCAGGGAGAACCCATGAAACAATAAGGATATTGGCAGGGGCTAATAGGTTCTTAGTGATCCTATGAACACTATGTAACTGGACAGGGAGTCCTTAAACATTAAACGGGTTATTAGTAAGCCCATGATAAATAATAGGTTAATAATGATCCTAGAAACTATAACTGAGACAAATAGTCAAAATGAATGGGGATGGGTAATCCAGAATTGATTTACTTATTTTGCATATCATCATATTGTTTTGAATTGTTTTAATCATTGTGGATGCAAGAGCTCGATATATGGTTTTATAAAGGTTTTAGGATACTAGTAAGGGGAAAACCCGTTCCGCTAAGCAGCGTGGTCTCACTCGATATCTAAATGGTTCGAGATGATAGATTATTATTCATACCAGGCTTTATGTCTGACTCGAAGTTTCTGTTTTCGCCTTAAACTCTCGGGTACTCAATTGATTTTGAGTAGTTTGAGAGTTGAGGTTTTCAGGTACCTCTTTAGACGAATAAGCTTTCAGAGACGTGCAGAAGGCATGATAGCTATCTAGAGTTCTCATTTATTTTTATTCCGCTGGGTTGTTGTTGTAAAGGCAAAGTTGTTAAATTGCCTATATATACTCTAATCATCCAAGAGGCATCTTCATATGTCGCTCTTGGCGTATGTTGTAATAAATATATTTTCTTTGAACGTGGTTAACAATTATGAGATTATGTGATGAATTTGAAACGTTTTGAAATGGAATGTGGAATTTGTTTGATGTTTTAATTTTTTTTCCATAGTCTTGTGTTTCTGTGTATCAATGTATCAAACATTACTGTATTTGGTAACCGAGGATTAATAACTAAGGATGACTACAGCATCCGTAGCCATTAGTTTTGAGCCTCCAAGTAGGGGATGTTACACCTTTCTCCTCCCCTAGCAAGGCCGTGAGCTCCTCCTTGCACCCAAATCCTAGGTCGAGCCATTTAAAGGCAATAGTGCTAGTGATCGTGAGCTTAGATTTCCTGATAGCAAAGCTATAGCTAATTTTATATTAGCTCGAAGGGAAAATGAAGGTGAGAAACTCCTAAACTATAGTCATATATATATATATATATATATATTATTGGATGATAGATATGTTTGTATATGATTGTTAGTGATGGTTGTTTGATATGATTGTTGAATATATATATGCAAGTCACGTTAATACACGTCGATAAGAACAAAGGAAATCACTTTCCTTTATTGAACGAAATGGTGTATATGGAATGTTTAAACCTCCTTAAATTGGTTTAATATGATTAGAAATGTTTAATAAGCATTTAAATTTGGTTTGGCAAAGTCTAAACAAATATTTAAATTTGAGTCAAAAATAGGCACGTTGCGTAACGGTAGTTCGCGATTTCGTGCCATAGAAGTCAAACGAATATATAAAATAAAATATAGCTCAAATTCTTCGAGACAAGAATTTTTTGAACTATTATATCCATAGTTTTCAAAAAAAGATAGAAAATCTAGATTTCGATAAGAAGATTTTGAAATATGAATAAAACAAGTTTTTGGAAAAATCGCAACATTGTAGTTTGGAATCCAAAAGGAGATTTTTTTTAAAATGATATTTTAAAATTGTTTAAAAATATGAAATAAATTCTAATAAAATGTTTTGAAAGTGATTTGAGTTATAAAAATGAATTTCCAAATGATAGAAAAGTCATTTTGATCGATATAGAGTAAAAAGCACCATTCGTAGCACTTTTCGCAGCACTTTTTTATGATTTTTGAAATATGGTTTTAAAACTTAACGATTCTTTTTCAAATCTTTTATAGATATTTTTAAATAAATAATTGACTATTTTAATGATGGTTTGGAAGTTTATAATTTATTTAAAAATGTTTAAATAAACGATTTAAAGAAAAGCTATCAAAAATTAAGTGATGTAATTTTGGTTTTAAAAGCCGACGAGTAGACTGGATTTTTCTATTTGTGAGATCTAGGTGAATTGCTTAAACTAAGCAGATGTTCAGAAGCAACCATGCCCAGGCTCACCTGGCCTCTCCTGGGCGAGGGATAGATAAGGTCGAAATGTCGAAAACGAGTTAAGTATAAAAGATTAAATTTTCCAAATTTAAACCTTGGATTTTATGGAGATAATCTTCTTATACTTGGTGTTAAAGTTCAAAGAGGGAACTCGTGCTGTTCATTGAATTTTAAAGGTGATTTTGCCATTATTCCGCCCATAGTACTTGTTGAATACGGGATTTGATATTGATTAGAATTAGATGATTTCTATATATTATGCTCACTTAATATTTACTGGCTTTGGATTAACATCCTAGATAACATGGTTTTAACTCAATCAAAATTTTGATTTTTGAATTAAGAAATCTTTGTTAAAATTTAAATGAAATGATTTGGAAATATTTTCCTAAGTGAAAAATGAAATGATTTAGAATTATTCCAAGAATTAAAACCGATTTAAGTAACCAAAGGATTTGATAAGAGAGGTTCAATAATTCTGTATATACTGAAAAGAAATATTTTTAAAGATATATATCTCTTGAAAATATTTTTGATAAAAAGGAAGTAATAGATCAAAAGAATAATTCCCTTACATAGCATTTCTTTTATCGATGATTGGTTTGAAGGAATCGGGGTCAGATTTGGGTGATTCCTATCCGAAGATCACTTCAAATCAATTTATGTATTAAAAGTAAAGACATGGAAATGATTTGGAAGATGGAATGTAAGGCTGCTTGTCACTGACCCTCTGGGGAAATTTCCCATTTCATATTATGTGGCAGTAGCTCTTCATTTGAGATCTTCGATGCAAGGACTTCTCACTACTAATCCTAGGAGTAATTTGCGACACAATGTGGTAGGAGACTGCCTTCGGATTGTCCTGTTCCTGGATAACTTGTATGGATGAATGTATGACGTTGCATTTCTAATTGCATAAATCAATCTCTATGAATGTATCATCTGTTTGGTGGCGGAGAAGGCAATTTCTCTTAGCTTAACACCCTTTCCTGAGACGTACAAGCTCAAGAGTTATACATTTGTTGAAATCACTTGTGTGATTATGAATTGGCAATATGGCATTCAAAGTGGAATGTGCTATATCAAAGGTAATCGTTACCTCGAGCCTCATCACCCGGTAATGGCTTAAACAGGGTACGTCGTAAGGCTACCCGGTCACATTTTCACTTATACTTTAAATTACATATAAATGTAAACAAAATTTTAAAATAAATTTATAATCATTATTAATTAATTAAAATGACCATATTTGAATTACAAAACCATATAAATCAATATTAACAATTATTTACAAAAAATCTCTATTATATTGATAAAGCGATACAAATTTTTCTTATATTTTCAAATCAAGTATATATCTTCATAAAATTATTACAACTGATTAATTATCACTTTATAACTATTGAAAATGAATTATCATCATTTAAACAATTATTTGAAAATTATAATAATTATCATATCATTAAATCTCAATTTAAATTCATAAATCAATATTTAAATGTATGAGCATGTCAAAAATACATTTAATTTCCAAAAATAAAATAATCAATTTTGTTCCACATTCTTGTTCAATTATAAAAATAAGTGTATGTATCCAGCTCTGTGCATGATGTTTTACAATTATAGAGCTAGTTATCGATAAAACGGTTTTCAGTTCCTTTTATCGATATTTTTCCAAAGTAAATATTTCTACAAAATAGGTTCATTATTATCGTTCATTTCACAAAACTTGATTATTTGTTGAAAATAATCCATATTTTAATATTTAAAATAAATTAAATATCCCTAATTAAAGTGATCAAATTTTGAGTCATTATAGAAAGATATAAAGTAAAATCATTTTTACTTTATTAAACCAAATATTTCCATCACCACTTATTATCTAATGGTAATAACTTCCCAAGTTATCCATTTATGTCCAAAATGCTAAAACGTGTGTAAACAACCCAATATATATATATATATATTTATCCAATTTAAACGTATGTTTAATATCGAGGATTTCCAAGCACGTTTATAACGACTATATCGCTTCAACCATTCACAATATAATTTCCAACAGATCATATGACGCAATATATGAAAAGTAAATCAACAGTGATGAGGATTCCTGTTGGATCCCTCCAACCCATCCTATTACATTACATACCGTATATAATTATAAAATATAAATCAACTGCTTCGAGGCAGGACCGTATACAATGGGTCATCCGCTCTTACACGGGAACGTACAAAAGGTCTCATCCGCTCCACGGGCCGAAATAAATCCAAACCAGCTGGTAAAACAGTAAATCATCAAAAAAAGCAACAAATAGACATCAATAAAAATATCTACACTTATATAAAATATAAGTGGGCGAGAGAGGTGAGTTTAACTCACCGAAATTCTAGTGATCGCCTAAGCATTCCAGTTTGAGTTAAAATTGAACAGGTGTTCAATTTTAACCCAAATTCCTAATGGCTCCAAATCCATCCAATCCAACACCTTAACGTAGTATTCGCTGATACGATTGCAATGCAACTTGTCACGTTCGATTTGGACCTCGTACGAATGTGACATGAATTAATGAACGTTAAGATTATTTAAATTATAATTAACTTTAATTTAACTAAATTTAAACTTAAATTTTTATTTAACTTCCCTCTCTCTCACGTATGCTTGTTTTTTCCTAAGAAAAGAAAACACCACCGCTACTTTCTCGATCACTACGCTGCTATCGCTTCGCCTACGACCACCACTTCCACACCGAAGCATGCCCTAACTCCCCTGCCTCCAATGCCGCCGACCCAAAGCTTCATCTCACCTCCAATCGTCGAAAATTGACCATAAACCGTGGCATGAACAGAGAGGAATCCTGGCCAACACGTGATGAACCACGACAATCCCACCATTGATTAAGTTCCCCTCGTCATCCCGAACACATTCCTAGTTAGTGACTTCCCTTGATTTTGCCTCGAGTGGCTCTGGCAACCCATGGTTGTTGGATGATGGTGGGTTTTCATTTGAAATTTTTTCCCACTGATCGTTGGTTCACGCAAAGCTTAAATAGGTAGGATGAGTATGGGCAGAGACGTGCTAAGTATGGTGAGGAGTATGGCTGGACTATAGGGGTATGGCCTTGAATAGTGTATAGTATGGATACTTATTATTTTATTCCAAAATATATGGTATTACATACCCTAAAATCTCGAACTCCAATCAAGATACGCCAACTGGAATCCTATTTGGAATACCCACGTTCCGAACACAATGGAACTAGCATTGGAACCCAATTCCATCATTTACAGAAGTTAGCTTTCAAAATACCTTTATATTAAATTAAATTCCTTTAATTTCTACGCATGTGATGACCTAAATTTCCGACCCCTAGGAACGACACTTAATGAATCCTCGGTATTAGTGTACCGTTGTCTAAGCTTCTGAAAGATAAGTTGCCTTGGGGTAAAATAAATAACAAAAAGAACAGAATAGAAATACCTCACAACAAAGTGGTTACATATAATACAAAATGATATAGTACAAAAGGTTACGCCTTACATCGAGCTATTAGAGTTAAACAAAAGTACTAGATCTAATAGATTTGTAGTTATATATTCTGACTTTACATTTTTCTGATACCAAATATACCAACATAATCATATAGCGGAAATAAATAAGTAGATAACTAAGGAGTCGCCTGCTCGATCACCGTCTTCAAAGAGCTCCAAAGAAAACCTGCTATTCTTGGACTACCCAAATATAATTGAGTGCCCGAGAGTTTAGGGAAAATAAACAACTCGGGTCAGACAAATTGTCTGGTATGAGTAAAACTCTAAAACAAAAGGAAGTGTATTTAACAATAATATGTGGGACCACATCGCTAATGCAGAACGGGTTTTCTCCCACATAAACAACAACCAAACACAAGAATCGAAAGGAACAATAGGAAACAAATACAAACATAAAAAAATAGAAATAATTTGAACAAAATCCAAACTGGACTAAATGGATTAAACAAGATAACAGTCCAAACTTGATAGAATGGACGAAACCTAAAAGTAAAAATCGTGAAGAGTGGTTGACTCTTTCCATTGCAATTATAGAAAAACAATTCGAAGGTTCGAATCAAAAAAAGAAAGGAAATTTTTTCAACAATGACTAGGAAAGTGCACTCACCTTGAAGTATACCTCCAGTACTAGAATTCTGAGAAGCATATATACTCTGTGACACTTCTTGGACAATAGCAAGCCGGACCCCGCCAAACCTTACCGTGTATCTGAATATTTAACACCTAAATCTTAACCATTTTTCACGTGATGGTACACAAAATTCTAGATGATTTGTGAAAATATCCTAATGGGAGCAACACCAGATAACTTGGCTTCCTCTCGTGCTTTTGGTCTAGTCATTTCCGACAAAAGATAACAAAGCTCAACGGAGCAATACATCATCTTAGAATGATGATAATAAAGTAATTGAAGTAACCAATGGTTGAGAAACCAACTATCAAGGATATAAAACTATTGTATATGGAAATTAAGTCTTGTATACTTATCACGCTCATCGAATTCCAACTTATACTATTTCTTGGTTAACAATAATACCGGACAAGTCAAGGTAGTGTTACCTCAAAGTCATGTCTCTCGATTATTCTTAACTTTCGAAATAGCGACAAGTCTACTTCTTAGACGTTTAGTGCTAAGTATACAAATAAATCGTGTGACGACCCTGAATTTTGGACATTTGAAATTTGAATATTTAATTGATCTTAAATATTTGAAAGTTAGTTTAACTTGAATTTTAATATCACTATTTATTGGGTGATTTAATTATTAAATTAAATAATTGGATATTGGATAAATTGTTGAATCTGAAATTATAAGCTTGTTAAAAATAATTTGAAGGCTTGTAAAATTTATATTGATAATACTGAAGATAGTAAAAGTGTTAAAACTAAATCTAAAGGTGTTATGTTAAGTTTTAAAAATATATCGTTTAAATCGATATTTAAAAATAGCTTTGCGAGGCATAGTATCGGAATTTGACAAAACCAGTTCCATGGGATCTGTAATACTGTATTATTATCGGATTTCGAATTCGTAGTGATTGGAGTTGTTGTGTGAGCGTATAATATATAAACGCGCTGAAATTCATATCGAAAATTTAATATAATAACTGGGTCCAAAAGGCTATCTTCTCCATACGATCGAATTAGGACTCGAAACCTTTTCCATTGCATTCAAAATAGGGGTATAACATTATAAACGCCTAGCGGCACGCCTCAATAGGAATTCAAAATTTTAATTTGCATTTTCGAGACGATTTAAAATTTAAAATAATTCGCACCATTTTTTTTTACCCTGGCCACTTGTCTTCTGGATCACGCCAACAATCACCTACGCGTACCAGATGTCCCTCTTCTCTTTCTTTGTTTTTAGTCGAGAAAAGAAAATGAAAATAACTGTTAAATGTGAAACAAAATGGAGCAGTTCAAATTCATTTCGAACGAAGAAAAATAGAAATAAATGGTAGCCAAGCTTTTCAAATCTACTGCCCTTCCTTCTTGTCTACAAATCAAAATCAAATCTCGTATCCACCTCCTTGAATCGAACTCATCTCGGCTGTGTGTTTTTCAAGCTCGAATCTTTCCCCACCTCATCTCGGTCGCAGTCAATTTTGTAGTGGAATCGCGAGGCATTCGAGCTTTGATAAGGTTCTCTGGCTTGGGGTTTCCTTTTGCATTCAATTCGCGTTTGACTCGAGTTCGAAGGCGAATGGTTGCAGCAGCGTGATGGAGTCGTAGTTCGATTGCCTGAAGCTATGGGTCGCAGTGGAGCATGAGACGTGGGGGTCTAATACTTTCGAGTTTCTGGCGATGATTTCGACTTCAACTTCGATTTGGACTTCGATTTCGATTTCGACTTTGGCTTCGTTTAAGTGGCGACAGGAAGGAGACGAGTTGGGCGAGGGCGATGTGAGGCATTTGCTCGATTTTTGGTGGTTTGTTTGCAAGCAGGGCAATAAGGTCAAAATCTGAAAGAAAACAAGTCGAGATGGATCGAATTGCAAAAATTTAAGCGAAGGTGAGTTATCTCACTCGTTTAGAATGCATTTTAAATTTAAATAGTTAAAATTTAAATGATTGGTTGTTTGCTTGAATTAATTATCTGCTTGGATAAGTTATTATATAGTATATATAAATATATTAGATTGATTGATTTCCCGCATTATATAGCGGATGAGACCCTATGAGCCGCATAATAGCGGATGATATTATATAAACCCATATACCGCGATATTCCACCTCGACGTGGAATTGGTATTGTGCTAACATCTGTGGATGCAGGGAAACAGGTTGGAGGGATCCAATTGGATTCCTCAAATTTATTTCATATATTGTGGAATGATTTAATTACAATCTATGTTTGACTATGTTGATTCTTGGGATTATTGAAGGCTATGGTTTAGCCGATTATATATTTGGTATTTTAAAATACCAGAAATATAAAATTGGATTTTGAAAGGAAATATAAATTGAGAATTTTAAGTAAAATAAATTTAGAGAATTGGATAAATTAAAAGAAGGAATTTGGAAAAGATAAAAATTGATTTTTGAAATTCCATCGAATAAATTCAAGTATTGGGAAAAAGATATTTAATAAATGAAAATAAATGGATTTTGAGAACTTAAGTTGTATTATTTAAAAGTTGAAGAATTTATTTAAAATTCGGATTTTTAATGGTTTGGGTGAAATAAAGGTATTTATTTTAAAAATGAAATTAGTTTTGGAAATCGATTTAAAATCGATTTAGTGTTCGAAACTGTGTTTTAAAAGGAGAATGAGACTATGGAATTTATAAACTGGGTTTATAAAGTAAAATAAGATATCAGTGGATATTTGGAAGTATAAATTAACGGTGGGAATTTATAAAGGAATGGGTAAATTGGTTTAAAAATAAATAGTGATTTATTTTTAAAAGGTGTGAAAAAAAATAAGTGTATTTATCTGAAAAGCCAAGTACGTTTTCAAAGCGGATTTTTAAGTATAAGTTAAAAGTTTTAAAGTAGTTTTAAAGAAAAAATTTCTGAGAAATTATTATTTAAGTTGTTTAAATTTTTGAAGGTAAATATTTATTAAATTAGTTATAGTAGTAATTATTTTGAAAGGTTAATTTGTATTATGATTTGAAAAGATAATTATTAATATTTATAAAATAGTTTTATTTTAAAGATAGTTTGGCTAAAGTTTTTATTTGAAACTTGTATAGAACTTCATAACTTTTATTTTAAGATTTTAGCTTAAGTTTTACATGAGAAATTTTATAACTAGTATTTTATATAAGTGCTTAAAATAGTTTTTATTTTAAAAGTGTTTTAAATAGTTTTTATTTTTATTTTAAGTGTTTAAAAATATATATTTTTGAAAAATGATTTAAATTATTTTAAATTTTTAAGTATTAAGACTTGGAAAAATTTTAGTGGAAATAAACAATATTTGGAAATTTATTCTATGAGAGGAAAGTGATTTGAAAACTGTTTTCAAAAGGGTTGAAGTGTAGAAAAATATCTTGTGAAGATATTTTGAAATAAATAATAATTTGGAAAATTATTAATGTCTAATGGATGTTTGTAAATGTTGTTTAAAAGTTAAATAACCGACTATCAGTATTGGCCAATGCGCTAATCGTTTCGAAGAGACCGGGATCAGATCTTCTTCATTATAGCATGATAGGGGGTTCTCGCTTCGTGTTTAGTGGCGAGCAGGAGACTCTTACCCCTACATGTCCCTGAGAGGTAGTATAAGGCCTTGATGGGTTGGTTGCAGTCGAGAGGCTGGGCATAAAAGCAAATTCGAGGTACCAATGTGGTGCCACGGCGGAAAGTGGCCGCTGTTGGGACAGTTGAAAAGCCTACCGACCATCACAGTTGGTATCAGAGCTGAAGGTTAAGCGAGAACCTTGGCTCGGGTGGTGATTACTCTTTAGAAATAGAGTCCGTTGTACTCTAGAATGAGTTTGAGTGTATTAATATATATGAGCGCGTATTTGTTAGTGAATATAAAAATTGTTTTTATATTGTGTTGACTTATCGATTGAGTGTTTATGAATTCTGGTCGATATGTGGGATGCCATGCCATCGATAGGAATTTCTAAACTCTTAAACAAGATAAACCGACACGGTATTGTTTTAAAATAGGGTAAATGAAATAATTTTACCCAAATTATTTTTGTATATAAAGGAAATAATTTTTCGTAAATTATTATAGTTATATATGGTTGCTTGGTTGTTAGGGAATGATAATAATAAATTATTATCATTATTGTGTTGAAATTGAATAAGAAATTGAAAATTATAACCAAAGTTAAGGAATAAATTTATATAACAAAATGGGATTTGTGAATGTGAATTATAAATATGATTTATAATTGAAATGAGGTAAATTCCAGAGTAATGTTGGATATAGATTGGAAGAATTTAAATTTGAAATTTTGGGAAAATTTTAAATTCCTTTGGGTTTGGAAATGGTTTTCAAGGGTTCTGGAGGAATAATGATGATATTATTTGAAAAATAATTTTGACTTGGATTTGGAATCTGGTGAGATTTGGAATTTAAAAATATTTGAAATGTTTTAAAAGAAGTAAAAGCACTTAACTCTTTTCGGTCGCTGGAAAATAACTTCGGTGATGACTGCAGCATCATCAATGTTCATTTTTGAGTTTCCAAATGAGGAATTGCTACCTGAATGTTTTAAATTGGAATTGTTTGCAAAGGTTGGGTTTGATTTTAGAAATGCAAAGAATTTTGGATATAGTTGATTTCAAAGGTGATTTTGAAATGTTGAAGTTTTGGTTTGGTAAAACCATTTTGATTTTGAAATACTTAAAAGATTGTTGAAAACTCTGGAGTTGGTTTAAAATGTTTTGGAATGTTTAAGAAATTGTTTAAAATTCTGAAAGTAAATTGGAAATGTTTATGGAATTATAAATGGGTTTGAAGTTATTAAAATTGAAATTTGTTGGAACAGAAAATTTTAAAGTAAAGTAGAATTAAATAAAAAGTAAGTGTAACTAGAAAATAAGCTAGTAAAGTAAACCGATTAAATGAAGTAAACTAAAGAGATTACTTGAATGTAAATAAGTAGGGAAACTTATAGAAGTTAGAAATTTGAATTGAACTGGAATATAACTGAATTAACTTAAATAAAAGTGAATTTGAGGAAAATTCTATGTAGACTAAATGAAATGGTCATTGAAATAAAATTTACCGAGTTTGAAATAAATTTGTGAAATGAACAAATGAATTTGCATTTGTAAGTAAATAAAACTAGAATTGGAATTGAATATTGGAATCAATTTAAAATGATGTTAAATAATTTTGTCCGAAGGGACTAAAAGAACAAAGTTCTAAGAATTAAAAATTTATTGGAAATAGAAGTAAATTAGTGAATGGAAATAAAATCCATTGAGATTTAGAATAAATTAGTAAGTAGAACTAATTAAAGGAATGGTTAATTAAGTATGGTTTGAGATAAATTGAATTCATATGGAATTGGAGATCTAATTTGAATAGAAGTAAATATTAACTAAAGTAATAAGGTGAATAGAATTCAATATTAAGTTTGAATTGGAAATAAATTAAGAATTGAAGATAAATTAAATTCAAAATTAAATTGAAAATGCAAAGTTGAATGGAAATGGATATATAGCTTCAATAGAGAAGTGAAAATAAATATTTAAGTGTAAAATATTTATATTGAACTTAAGAAATGATGGAATTCTTAAGTAAATTCGGAATTGAGGAAAATACTAAGTAAGTATTTTGATAAAGATTTAATAAAGATGTGTGGAATGATAATTGTGGATAAGTGGATAAAAATCAAAAGAGATGTGAATAAAATGGGAATTGATATAGCTAATAATCAATTGGAGATAAATATGTAGGATGTACATATATTATTTTATTCGCATAGCTGTTCGATCCAGAATTCGAGCACAGAATTTCGAGATAGTTATATAGATCCGAGTTAGGATTTTTCACTCGATTTTCGACCGCGAACCCTGGATATGGATTTTTGGTTGATTCTGGAAATTCTCTATCATAGTTTACGGCTATGCAAAGAGAATGACGGTTTCTGATCAAGAAACCAGATCTGAGTCCGCACTAGGAAGTCGGGTGGACGATACTAGTTCGGAAGTGAAATTGTGTGATCGAGCGAGCAATTGAATTTGGTAATTGCGTACGGATGATATATATACATCGTATGGACTTGAATAAATAGATATTGAAAATTCTGTAAAGAAATGAACAAGATGATTTTTAATTTTGGATTGGATAGTATTGCTAAATAGGATATACAGGTGTTTAAAAAATCAAGGAAAATTAGTTTTGATTTCTGAAAATAAATTTAAATTGCCGACAAAGGTATGTATTTAAATTTCTGTATGAAATTTGATGATTTTCTGATCTAGCCACTTGGCGTTTTTGTTTTCTTTTGAAATTTGGGGGGCCGTAGAGACATTTTGTAGTTGTACCGAGCTAGCCGCGCAAAGAAGACGCTAGCGAAATTTTTTGAAAATTTAGGGAATTAGAAAATTTTGAGAAAATTGGATAATTTAAATTTGGTTTTAAATTTAAATTTGAACTGTTGAAGTAAGTAATATTGTTTGGAACTTATGGAGGAGTTTGGGAAGTTCGTAGAGTGATAGTATGTCTTAAATAAAGGATTTGTTTTGGGAAGTTGTTGAAGCTATTTGGATTTGGAAAAATAGTAACGGGTATTGGACCATTCTTCTTAACAAGTAATTTCGGGGACGAAATTCTTTTAAGGGGGAAAGAATGTGATGACCCTGAATTTTGGACATTTGAAATTTGAATATTTAATTGATCTTAAATATTTGAAAGTTAGTTTAACTTGAATTTTAATATCACTATTTATTGGGTGATTTAATTATTAAATTAAATAATTGGATATTGGATAAATTGTTGAATCTGAAATTCTAAGCCTGTTAAAAATAATTTGAAGGCTTGTAAAACTTATATTGATAATACTGAAGATAGTAAAAGTATTAAAACTGAATCTAAAGGTGGTTTGTTAAGTTTTAAAAATATATCGTTTAAATCGATATTTAAAAATAGCTTTCCGAGGCACAGTCTCGGAATTTGACGAAACCAGTTCCATTGGATCCGTAATAGTGTATTATTATCGGATTTCAAATTTCGTAGTGATTGGAGTTGTTGTGTGAGCGTACAATATATAAACGCGCTGAAATTCATATCGAAAATTTAATATAATAACTGGGTCCAAAAAGCTATCTTCCCCATACGATCGAATTAGGACTCGAAACCTTTTCCATTGCATTCGAAATAGGGGTATAACATTATAAACGCCTAGTGGCACGCCTCAATAGGAATTCAAAATTTTAATTTGCATTTTCGAGACGATTTAAAATTTAAAATAATTCACACCATTTTTTTACCCTGGCCACTTGTCTTTTGGATCACGCCAACTGTCACCTACTCGTACCAGATGTCCCTCTTCTCTTTCTTTGTTTTTAGTCGAGAAAAGAAAATGAAAATAACTGTTCAATGCGAAACAAAATGGAGCAGTCCAAATTCATTTCGAACGAAGAAAAATAGAAATAAATGGTAGCCAAGCTTTTCAAATCTACTACCCTTCCTTCTTGTCTACAAATCAAAATCAAATCTCGTATCCACCTCCTTGAATCGAACTCATCTCGGCTGTGTGTTTTTCAAGCTCGAATTTTTCCCCACCTCATCTCGGTCGCAGTCAATTTTGTAGTGGAATCGCGAGGCATTCGAGCTTTGATAAGGTTCTCTGGCTTGGGGTTTTGTTTTGCATTCAATTCGCGTTTGACTCGAGTTCGAAGGTGGATGGTTGCAGCAGTGTCATAGGGTCGAAGTTCGACTACCTGAAGCTGTGGGTCGCGGTGGTGCATGAGACATGGGGGTGTGATACTTTCGAGTTTCTAGCGACGATTTTGACTTCGACTTCGATTTGGACTTCGACTTCGATTTTGACTTTGGCTTCGTTGAAGTGGCGACAGGAAGGAAACAAGTTGGGCGAGGGTGATGTGAGGTAGTTGCTCGATTTCTGGGTTGGTGGTTTGTTCGCGAGCAGGGTAGTAAGGTCAAAATCTGAAAGAAAACAAGTCGAGATGGATCGGATTGCAAAAATTTAAGCAAAGGTGAGTTATCTCATTCATTTGGAATGCATTTTAAATTTAAATAGTTAAAATTTAAATGATTGGTTGTTTGCTTGAATTAATTATCTACTTGGATAAGTTATTATATAGTAGTGTATATATATATATTGGATTGATTGATTTCCCGCATTATATAGCGGATGAGACCTTATGCGCCGCATAATAGCGGATGATATTATATAAACCCATATACCGCGATATTCCACCTCGAAGTGGAATTGGTATTATGCTAACATCTGTGGATGCAGGGAAACAGGTTGAAGGGATCCAACTGGATTCCTCAAATTTATTTCATATATTGCGGTATGATTTAATTATAATCTGTGATTGACTATGTTGATTCTTGGGATTATTGAAGGCTATGGTTTAGCCGAATATATATTTGGTATTTTAAAATACCAGAAATATAAAATTGGATTTTGAAAGGAAAAATAAATTGAGAATTTTAAGTAAAATAAATTTAGAGAATTGGATAAATTAAAAGAAGGAATTTGGAAAAGATAAAAATTGAATTTTGAAATTCCATCGAATAAATTCAAGTATTGGGAAAAAGATTTTTAATAAATGAAAATAAATGGATTTTGAGAACTTAAGTTGTATTATTTAAAAGTTGAAGAATTTATTTAAAATTCGGATTTTTAATGGTTTGGGTGAAATAAAGGAATTTATTTTAAAAATGAAATTAGTTTTGGAAATCGATTTAAAAATCGATTTAATGTTCGAAACTGTGTTTTAAAAGGAGAATGAGACTATGGAATTTATAAACTGGGTTTATAAAGTAAAATAAAATATCAGTGGATATTTGGAAGTATAAATTAACGGTGGGAATTTATAAAGGAATGAGTAAATTGGTTTAAAAATAAATAGTGATTTATTTTTAAAAGGTGTGAAAAAAAAAGTGTATTTCTCTGAAAAGCCAAGTACGTTTTCAAAGCGGATTTTTAAGTATAAGTTAAAAGTTTTAAAGTTGTTTTAAAGGAATGTTTTCTGAGAAATAATTATTTAAGTTGTTTAAATTTTTAAAGGCAAATATTTATTAAATTAGTTTTATTAGTAATTATTTTGAAAGGTTAATTTGTATTATGATTTAAAAAGATAATTATTAATATTTATATTTATAAAATAGTTTTAATTTAAAGATAGTTTGGCTAAAGTTCTTATTTGAAACTTGTATAGAATTTCATAACTTTTATTTTAAGATTTTAGCTTAAGTTTTACATGAGAAATTTTATAACTAGTATTTTATATAAGTGCTTAAAATAGTTTTTATTTTAAAAGTGTTTTAAATAGTTTTTATTTTTATTTTAAGTGTTGAAAAATATATATTTTTGAAAAATGATTTAAATTATTTTAAATTTTAAAGTATTAAGACTTGGCAAATTTCAGTGGAAATAAACAATATTTGGAAATTTATTATGTGAGAGGAAAGTGATTTGAAAACTGTTTTCAAAAGGGTTGAAGTGTAGAAAAATATCTTGTGAAGATATTTTGAAATAAATAATAATTTGGAAAATTATTAATGTCTGATGGATGTTTGTGAATGTTGTTTAATAGTTAAATAACCGACTAGCAGTATTGGCCAATGCGCTGATCGTTTCGAAGAGACCGAGATCGGGATTAAATTTTCGAAAACCACTTCGATCTGGTTTGAACGTTTTCGTGAGGAAGATAAGAGCTTGGAGTCGAAGATGGAGCAGTAAAGTGCAAGGGCTAATCGCTACTAGTCCTGAGGGTGATTCCAAAATGGATGTAGTAGGAGTAGTGCCTTCGGTTCCGTTCGAACCCGGAACGGACATGTATGGATGAATGCTATTAGAATGTCGTCAGGGGGACGATGAGCATTCTAAGTGAGATGTGTTCTAAAAAGGCAACACTTTGCCTCGAGCCTCATCAACCGGGAATGACTGAAAATCAGGGGTTATGCAGCAAGGCTAAGTGGGTAGCACCCAATTAGGGTAAGGTCATCCCTGTCTAGATGTTCCTTTTTATTCGGCTTAGTGGACGGTTGCTGATCCCAACCGCGGGGTGATCTTATTCGGGCTATCCAGTAAGGGGTAGTCCGGTCTTGTGTTGCAGGGGAACGGAGGAGTCCTCAGTACACTGATCTAGACCAGGTACTCTGATAGGTGGTACCCCAGTGCCTAGTCATTAATTGGAAATCCATTCTCCCTACGCGCTTTTACGGTTTGGTTTGTATATCTATTATGCTAGAATTTAATTAATGTAACAATTTCGGCTATTTGAATAAGTATTTGTATATAGACACTATTATAATATCATAGGATTTTATAAGAACTGTTTTGGCTATCGTAAGGTAAAAACCCGACATGTTTATTTGTGGCGTGGTCTTACGAGATGCTTTTGAATTCAAAGGATTTTTAAACTTTAATAATCCAATTGAGTGTGTTTTCTCACGCTGGTTTTCCAGACTGACTCGGGTGTTATTTCACTATAATGCTCAGGCCAGACCGAGTATTATAAAATACAGGAAAGAATGCTGTGGAGCTCAGGAGACGAGCTGAATGGCGAGACGTACTTCCATACTTGATTATTATTCCACTGTGTTTAATTAACTATATAGTCAGTTTTGTGAGGACGGGTTATGATAGCTGTCCAGTTGTGTGTTATGAATTTTGTTGTACTCTGATGATGTAATGTATAAACATATATAGTTTCTTTTTGTGTAAAGATAAGTTATTATCTATTATATTTTATTCCGCTGCGTTTGTGAGATTCTGATTTTGTTTTCTATTCTTCTTCTACCTCCTTCTTCTTTAACCCTAATGGTTCGGTTTTCCAACATTCGATTGTTCGGCATTTGATACAGTGGACATATTGATGTCGATTTTTGGGCATCGAAAAATCAGGTCGTTACAAATCGTTCCTATTTAAGTGAATCGCTTTACAGAAATTAATTCATTTCCATAAACGAATCAACCTTTTCTTTTAAAAACTCGAATTCTTGCTTGGCCTCATATTACAAGTATTAGCTTTAATACACATTGTTAAAAGAGTTCACTAACTTCAAAACATCAATTTAAAAAGGATTTAATAACTTAAAACATCCTTATTAAATCGATTAATTAAATTTAAACTTCATCACATAATTTTATTTTTTAAACATCAAATGTCTTTAAATAATAAAAAGGGTAAACCACTTTTAAACCTTATTAATTCAATTAATTAGTAAAACATAATTAATTAAATTAATAAATAATTAATTAATTATCATTATTTAAAATGAATAACAAAGTCAAAACATTCTTGTTACTTTGATAAATTGACTTTAAAACTTCATAAATTAAGTTGACCAATTAACTTCAATAACCTTTAGTTAAAAAGGGTAAATCACCTTTCAAACATCATTAATCCAATTTAAATAATAAATTTAAATATAATTAATTAAATTAAATCAATAAATAATTCTCATTATTTAAAAATGATTTTTAAATATAAACATCAATAAACAAAAGATTAATTTGAGTTAAAACAAGTTGATAAATTTAAAAATCATTTACTAAAAAGATTTATTAATTTAAATGCATTATTTGGAAATTGATTAATTAACTTTAATTCATCATTATTGAATGATTAGTTATCCTTAAACATCATTAAACAAAATGAGTAATTAATTTAAACAAACATTAACCAGGTAATTAGTTAAATTTAAAACATATCATTAACTAAGTAATTAGTTAACCTTAATCCTTATTAATTAAGTAAATGATTAATTAAGTAATAAATTAGTTAAATAATCATTATTAAAATAATTAATTTTTCTTTTTTTCTTTTTCTTAAAAACATCACTAATCAAAAACTTGCTTAACAAATAAAATAATTCCAAGTACGATAATGAAACCAAACGGTTTCGATAAAATGTGATTTTCCGAAAGTGCTGATATAGCGATTATTGCTATACTGGCAGTTCAACAAACAAACTTATGACATTAGCCACACAACCAAACATCGCATAGCAATGGTTTAAGCATAGTACAAGGTAAATCATGATGATACAACATGTAATAAGTATTTCTTAACGATTATATTAACTTTAACTACAAACTTTTCATATAGCTAACCACATGCTTACTAACTTTCAAATGTAACAACTTTTCAAAGCATGAAACAAACAAATAATCAAACCATCACTTCACATATACAACAAGCGTTCATAGGCTATTAACATGAACATTAACATAGTATAAATTTGGTTTAAGAATGTATAGTTTTACTAACCAAAAGCTATCCAAACCCTCGCTAACTTAGGTTATTACCTAGCACTTCCATTCCTAAGCAAAAGATGGAGTCTGGACCCTTAATGCACTAGCTAGGCTCGGCCTTGAAAGAAGAAGGAAGTGAAACTTGTTACGGTACAGTGGAGTGACTTTGGATAATCATTGAATTCTCAAAAATGAACCCGAAAATAGGTCATTTTCCAACTGGTTTTTGTACTATTTACTCTTGGATTTTGAAAACTGATAAAGAGGAAAGTTTTAGAATATTATTTTCTCTAAAATTTCAAAAAAAGAGTTACTCAATATGTAACATCCCACTACTGTTTTGAATTATAATAATAAATTTTTTTGAATTTAATTAAAATTATCGTTATGGATATAAAATAAAATTTGGAGTAAAATGCCACGAGCGGAATTGTAATCGGAGACCAAATTGTGGTAGGGAATATCATGATTAAAGGGTTGAAAATTTATTTGAGGGGTATAAAATTATTTACTGAAAAATAAAATAAATGGTTTTATTTTCATTCGACCTCACCTCTGAATACTTGTCTCTTTCGTAATTATGCACCTCTACTTCTTATCTCTTTCATGATTGTAAATTATCTATACGTTTAACATTTTCTCTGAGATGAATCTATCGCTGCCTATATAAACCCTACAAATAACATTCTCTAAATCAAGAAAACATATATTACTTCGCTGCAATCTATCTTCACCTTCATTAAATAGCAAAGTGAGTATACTTTTCTTTTCTTTTTATGTTACCGTGAAAAGATAATTTAGTTCACCTTACATTCATTTATATCAATCACGGTTTCATGTCTGTTTGAATGTTATTCATAACCAAAAATTGTTTAGTTATATAATATCAACCAAACCTGTAACAACCTGGATTTTTACAACGTTTGATTTTAAATATTTAAATGGTTTTAAATATTGATTAGGAATATAAGTTAATTTTTATATCAAGATTTTGGTTGAAATTTATAGATGAATTTAAATTTCAAATATAGCAATTTATCGTAATACGGAAATAGTACAAATAATTGAAATTGAGTTGAATGTGAATCGAAATGATTTCTAATGTTTATATAAATTCTATTTGAATTAGAATTGAGTTAATAAGTTTTTAAAATTGAAATTTCAAGTGATTTCGTCAATTTTTGAAATCGTCGATTTTATCGACGCGTAAAAATACCGATCTGGGGCACAGTCTCAAAATTCGATGAAACCAGTCCTATTGGATCCGAAATATGTATTATTATCGGATTTCAAATTTCATAATGTTTGGATTTACCGTTTGGTCGGGCGTCTGAAAACGCCTAGAAATAATTTAATCGGATTTAATTAAATAATCGATTTAAAAGGCTATCTTCTCCATACGATCAAATTAGGCTTAGAAACTTCCATTTCGTTCAAAATAGGGTTATAACTTTAGGAACGCCAGGTGGCATGCCTCGATAGGAATTCGGGATTTCGAGTTAGGTTAAACGAGATATTTTAAATATAAAATTATAGAAATTGGTAAAGTCAAAACCCTACCCTACAGGCTGCTTACCTTCTGTAACACTCTATCATCTTTAAAATGTGAATTCCTTCTTTCTGCTTCTTCTTTCTAATAAAAGAAATCGAATTCGTACATATAAAAAAAGGGCTCGCAATCGAAATCGCGATTCTTAAATCGGCCACGCGCTTAGAGGGAAGGCGATGGCGACGACAGTGGGCGGCGAATGTGAGGCACGGCGGCTGGAGCGATGGCGATGTGATTAGTCGACATCGACATTTGTCGCTGCGATTGTGGGCGGTGCTGCAGGCTGTGCTAACGCGTCATAGAGGAGAAAAAAAAGAAAGTGTGTCGCGATGTTGAGGCTCGAGTGCAGCTTGGAAGCTAGCTAGGAGGTTGAGCATGTGTGACTTGGTGATTCCCGCGAACATATGGGACAAGGAAGAGATGCAGCGACGAGGTGAGGTAACGCGATCTAGTATTCGAAATTTCTAGGAAGCAAATTAGAGCTAACGACGAGTTTAAGTGTAAGGTTAAGATATTAATTACTGGATTTAAGGGTTAACTATATTATTTAATTTGAAAACCGTGTTAAACCAATTACTTGTTCTTACGAGGTTCGATCGAATGAAATCAGTCGTGTGGAATTTGTAGCTGTGGAATCTACGCAATAGAATTAAAATAAGAATGGATTGCAATTAAAAATCAAAGTGAGTAAATCTCACTCAATTTGGTTAACTGTTTTAATTTTATAGTAATCAAAAATTTTGATTGGTTGATTGGATGAATGGATTAATTATTTATCAGTGGAGGCCATGTTATATATATATATATTAGTAGTTGGATATATTTCCCGCCGATTGGAGCGGATGAGACACTATGCGCCCCGCATAATAGCGGATGACCCTATATTACCGCGATATCCCGCCTCGAAGTGGGATTGGTATTTTATGTTATCTAACATCTATGGATGTAGGGAAACAGGATGGAGGGATCCAACTGGATTCCTCAAATATATATATACTGATTGTTTTTCATATATAGTGATATATGATGGAATGGAATAATCTGTTGTGGATTGTTGAGTGATTTGAATTATTGGATGCTATAGTAGCATTGGCTTGAATTTTGGTATTTTAAATACCACAAATATTATTTTTGAATTTGAGGGAATTAAAAGGAGATTTTGAATATAAAAATATTTATATCGAAATTTGGATTATTTTTAAAGAAATTGATTTGGATAAAAACAATAACTGATTTTGGGTTGTATTTAAATATTCATAAAAATATTTTAAATAGAGATTTGAAAATAATTTATATAGAGGATTTTAAACGATGGATTTTTAAATGATATTTCTGGAAAAATATGAAAAGGAGTTAAAATCGATATTTTAAATAGATTTGTGAAATATATGGAATTTATTAAGGAATGGATTTATAAAATGAGATTTTATAAATGAGAATAGTTTATAAACAAGTGAAACTCAAAGGAGTTATAAATTTATAAACGATGTTTATAAATTAGGGAAAATGATACTATTTGATAAATTAGGAGTATAATTTCATGGGGTGAATTTATATCGAGATATGAAAATAGGTTTTGGAAAAATAGTGAATTCTATTTTGAAAGTGAGAATGGTTAGGGAATCAGAATGAAATCAACGTGTTATGAATCGAGAGGGATTAAAAAGTGAAATTGGTTATTGGCATTTTAAAAATATATTTTTATCGAGAAGGTAAGTTTGTTTTAAAAATAAATTTTTTATTTATTCAAACTATGTAAAGTAAAGCTGATTTTAGTATTGAAATACTTCGGAAAGTGGATTTTTCAAATATTAATATTAATAGAAATAAAATTCTAATTTTTATATCAGCTTTGTAAATCGATTAGTTTATTTAAAAATGAGTTGGAAATGTTTTATTAAAGAGTTTGATATTTTAAATAATTATTTAAATATGTTTTAAAAATAAATTATCATTCTTTAAAAATACTTATTATATATATAGAGTTTTTGAAATGGTTGAAATAAATCCTCTCGAGATTTGTAAATGGGGTTTATTTAACAGATGAGATTTTATAAGAGAAAATCTTATAATGAAATTCTGGGGGCTTAAGGAAATTTCTGAAATGTTAGAAAACAAGAACTTCGGGATTGAATCTAAGTTCATAAAGAAGTTAGAAATGGATAGATGAGATTATAGGTGAGTATAATCGATTTTGGTATATGTAAAAGGAATTAATATAAATTCCAGAAATGTAGGAGATAAGATATGAAATGATTCCTGAGTATTGATATTAGAAATGATTTCGGAAAATGGATTTATAATATTTTCCTAAGTGTGGAAATGAAAGGTTTTTGGAAATAGTTAGCGACGAAGGATTTATATCGAGATATTTTTCTAAGTAGTGGATTATAAATCGAAATCGGAAATATTTCAATAAGTGTTGAAGTAGGATATGGGTTGAAATATCCTATTATGGATATAACTATTCGAAAATGTTTTCAAATATTGAAATATCGAAAGAGGTTGAATATATATCTTTGTAAAGTTATTTTTGAAATGAATGTTTTGAAAATTTTACAATATGGGCCTAGTGACTGCTTATGGATGTTATTTGATAGTTAAATAACTGACTATCAAATCTGGCCAAATTCGTTGATCGTTTCGAAGAGACCGGATCAGATTTAATTATCCGAAAACCACTTCGATCCAGTTTGGACATTACGAATGGTGATATCATGAAGATGGTGAAGACGGCGTCTCGGTTTGTCTAGACCCAGGACAACTTGTATGGACGAATGCTATTAGAACATCGTCATTGGAGGACAATGAGCATTCTATGTGGAATTGTTCTTGAAAGTAAACATAGCCTTAATCCTCATCAACGGGAAATGACTAAAACAAGGGAGATGCAGCAAGGCTAAGTGGGTCGCACCCAATTAGGGTATGTTATCACCTTTCTAGATACCCTCGGATATATAAAATTATGGATATAGTTATGCATGGGAAAGAGAGCACTCGATTAAGGGTGGGAGCACCCGAGGTGATAACATATTCGGTACTATCCAGGTTAGGGGTAGGCCGGCTTTGTGTTGAAAGGGGATCCTGACGAGGTCCTTGGTACATTTTCTAGAGGTGTACTATAACGGGCGGTTCCCCGGTTGCCCAGTCATTGTATGGAATCCATTCTCTAATAAGCGCCGTACGGTTTTGATTGTGCGCAACTATGCTAAAACGTGAGATGCAAGCATTTCAGCTATTTTCTAATTTACTTTCCATAGACACTATTATAATATCAGATGGTTTTGATATCAAATGTTTTGGTAATCGTAAGGGAAAAACCCGTCGTGTTTATGTATGACGCGGTCTTACGAGATACCTTTCTTTTCAAAGGATTTTGATAAAAGTTAACAATTCAAATTGAGTGTATTTTCTCACGCTGATTTTCCAGACTGACTCGGGTGTTGTTTTATTATAATGCTTAGGTCAGACCGAGTATTACAGATTCATGATAGAATGCTATGGAGCTCAGGAGACGAGCTGGATGATAGAGACGTACTCCCGTACTTGATTTATATTTCCGCTGAGTGAGGACAAGTTATTATAACTATCCAGATTGATTGTTGATTGATGTACTCTGATTATTGTATGTATATTAACAGTTACAGTTTCCTTGTATAAAAAATTCTGTTTTTATATATTATATTTTGTTCCGCTGCGATTATGAGATTCTATGTTGTTGTTTTTGTTTCTTCTTCTATCTTTTCTTCTTCACCCCTAGCAATCGGTATTTCCAGCACTTGAATATTCGGCATGTTATATAGTGGATGTATTGATGTCGATTTTCGAGGCTCGAAAATTCTGGTTCATTACAAAACCCATATATATAAGCCATATGAGCTGAGTATAATATTTAGTAAAGATCACGTAAATTAGCATGAAAAGTATGAAATATATGAGTGGCCATAATATTGACCTCATAAAGGTTGCTTATTGAAAAAATCACAAACTATGACATGTAGTTAAGGTAAGATTAAATAGATCCGAAAATGCATTGTATTACTGTAAAATCATAGCCCACAACTTATATACATTGTAGTTGGTGAGTATTACTTGAAGTCGGTTCCATAGTCTCCACTAATAATTAATATATACAGAAGTACGTTATCAAGCTATAGTTATTTATTAATAAATATATTCACGTTTTACTTAGGCCATGTGTTACTCTTATAATTTATGTACACATTCTACTACCAAACTTCAATAACATATAACTCAAAATCTAACATGAATTTGAACATGTAACCAAAAGGAAATATGTAGAGGAAAGTGAGAAGAACAAATCAACTAGTTATTGCCTGGCCGACAGACCCTATGGTGATCAGATTTGACACTGCTATGTCCACGTTCGTATGATGAATGGGAGCATTACGGCCAAAACGGAAGGTACCAGCGGGACCGTATTGCATAGTTGAGTGCGACAGTGGTTTCGGTTCGGTTGGTTATGGCCTAAGGTGGTGGGGACATGGCCGAAAAGCTAATGAAAAAAAAGATCAAGGAAAGAAAACGAAAAAAAAATAGAGAGAAATGTAAACAAACTTGTACATTATTTCAATGCATGCTTAAAGAAGTAAAGGTGGATTCATGCATGCACAGGACGCAAGAGTGCAGGTAAAAGAAAGAAAGGGAAAAAAAGAAAATGAAGAGAGTAACGTGTAAAGGGGGAGTGGCAAGTTGCGTCAGCATGTGGTGAGGTTGGGCGTGGAGTCAATCGTTTTGTGTGCATGCAAATGGCTTTAGGCGTAGAAAAAAAATGTAAATAAGAGAAATGGTGAGGGGTGATGTGGCTGGAAAGATGTACACAAGAGTACTTCATGCTTAGAAAGATTAAAATGGAAAGAAGAGGAGAAAAGAAAATTATGATGACGTGGCAATAGTGTACATTTCATGCCTAGTAAGTGCAACATGAAAAGAAGGAAATTTAAATTTTAATAAAATCCGTGTACGTTTTGAACGTGGATCACTTGATAACATTAGTTTATCTGCATGAATATCTTGTTAAAATTGGATTCCTTAGTGAATGATGATGAAGCCAAAAGGTGCAGTGCCAGTCTAAATCTATCAAAAAGCTTCAAATAATAATGGACAATAAAATGAATTAATAAATTTTATGATTTGTAAAATTTAATTAACATAGCTTAATTATTTTGAGATAAAATAATGTATTTTGAATTATTCTATAAAATAATGAGATTTAAATTTCATTTCAAATTCCTATTTAAAATTAATTTAAATGAATAATGGTTTGAATAATGATTGACGTGTTTACGATGTTATAATATTTGTTTTGATATGAATTTAAAGTTCATTGATGAATGCAAGTTATTAATTTGAAATTGGTATATTGAGAAGTTAAACACAAATGATTTGAATGAATTTAAACGATGAAGCAAACGAGACGAGGTGAGACTACTAGATGCTAGAATCCATCCTAGCGGGCAGATTCGGGGTCACACCCTGATTCGTGATGAGCTGGTCCATCGTTACTTATTGTCCAAACGATCTATTGCATGGACACAACTATGGTGATAGGCGCAGTGCAAACGGGAAATGAGGGAGAGTTGAGAGTAATCTCATTGATGGATATGTAGTGAAACAAAGATGAAGATTACAGCACAACGGGGGTGAGCGCCAACGGTGAACAGGAGAAGATAGGGCAACTAATAGATCGTGTGGGGGCACCCACAATTTCTGATCAAAAGGTATACGGATGAAAAAGGCCGTGATATTGGTTCGATACAGAGTCTAGTAAAAGTGAATAATGTGACGCCCCACCTCTATACTCACAATAACAAAGAGTATTAAAAGAAATACTGTCTGTTATTATGAAGAATAAGGCTGGGTAGGAGCGGCCATCCGTAGTTGGCCTTACACTGTATTGGTTACCTCGATAGGAGTGGTATATATTTTAAAATTTTCATCTCTTATTTATTCACTCCCATCGACATATCCAATTCCAGTATATAACGAACTACGATGGTTCATAATGGTTTAGGACAATATATATAAAAACAACACAGATACACAAAGAATGCGGAACACAGATAAAAACAAAAGTCTCATATATATATATATATATAACTGATGTCAGTTACAATACAGTTGATACAATACATATGATACAACTACAATTGTCGACTCTGGAAGTTATATATACACGTACATTATCAACTAATATACATGAATACATATCAACCTATACTATGACACGATTACTCCAAAAGATGTGAAAAGTCTTCATAGCTCAAACAGCAACTCAAAGCAGGTAATCTACAACCTGAAACAACTCGGGTCTGACCCGAGTATTACATTCAAAAGAAAATAATACACGGGTCAGTCTAATTCAAACTCAGTTATTAGTGCATAGCAGCAATAATAATCAGACAGTCAAATAGACGACAATCACAGAAATCTCGTATATCCAACCCAGATTGGTCAGAGAGACCACAGAATAAATGCAGTGACACTCAACATATAGGCATATGTTACAGTGCAACATAGTAGCCAAGGCCGAAGTGGGAAGAAACCCAACCAAAAAGATAATAGGTTCACATCAAAAACAATGCCAAAAGAACTGAAGGCAATTTAACAACTACAAGTACAGGTAGCAGCAAAAATTGCGAGCTACTACATCACAGCAACAAGGTGCACCAGAGCAGATTACAAAATATCATGGTGCAGACAACAAAAGGATGGAACAACGACTAATTCAAATGAATACAGAACCGTAACATATATGCAAATTCGAACATACATATATACATATAAAATGATGTATATACATACATGACTGCATACATATATACGAAGACTAGAATGCAACTGGGTGCAAACAGTCTCAAAAACCATGAACGTACCAATTTTAAACATATATACATAGTACTGTAGACTGGACAGCACTAGCATCGAAAATCAAGGACTAGGAAAAATGCCAGTTCAACTCACTTGCCGAAGACAAGGTCATCGTCAAGCCAAAAAGGAGCATCATGTAAAACAACCAGTAAAACACCCAAACATGTGTCAGTATCAACAAGGTCAAGAAATACTTATTTAAAATGCAGAGTTGCTAAATGTCAAACACATGAAGTGAAACCAGACTTCAAGATCGAACAGTGGCAAAAGCTCCAACATGACAGTAGTTCAGATGCCAGACAAACAAATGCCAAAACTCGGTGAACGTGATATCAATATCATAAATATGAGGACAAGCATACATGAAGTGTTTCAAGTCCAAATGAACCAGTAATGAACCAGACTGGAATGATGGCAACTGCAAATGACCAGTGGATAATACATGATCAAGTGAACACATGCATATGGCCCTAGTGAAACAGTGAATGCACCAACCATCTATAGACAATTAAACAACAAAAGTACAATGGTCAACACTTATGAATATAGACAGTTCAAAACCCCGACCAGTGTACGTGAATGCAACTACAGGTATGGAAGCAAGGCTACAAGATATCATAGTACAGTCATCAGACAATGCAAGCCTCAAGTGTGCATGGTTCAGAACAAATACAAAATGCAATAGTGAATGCAGACCCAACATACATGAAGACCACAATACTTGAAACAGTGGCATTCCAGAAAAATCAGACTCGACAAGGTTCTTAAATACAACTCACTAATCAATGAACCAGACTCGAGTGTTAGTGATGTACACATGACTATAGAATGCAAAGACAACTACTGGAATGAGTGCATAGTACATACATGAACAACAGTACAAGTCAGGAAATATGATGATCAAAAATGAAGCAGACAAGTGCACTATTAAAATAACAATACAGAAATGAACCAAACAAGTCATAAACATGAAGACTACAAGGACAAGACATATATATATTTACAAACACAAATGTATGTATACACATTGTTTCAGTGCCTCTTCAAGTGCACATAAAGGTTCAAGCACCCAAAAGCATTTAGCAGCAGTTTTCGAAATGATCCAAACAACAGTAATTTCAAATTATTTGCTAAATAAATTCAAGGCCGAAGATTAAGAAAATGTCACAGGAAACTTCAAAATCAAAGTCCCACCGAAGTCGACAAAAATCAGGTTAAATACCAGAAAAACAATATCGGGATGACCAGGCTAGCAAGGCAGTGGCCGAATCCATCAGAAAAATGAAAGTGAGATTCTTGTCTCAAAAATAGTTTTCACAGAAACCAAGTTTAATATGAATTAGAAATAGGATATACAGGAAATCCAAATATACCCAATCATGGCTGGAGATAAAACAATCATTGAAACAACATCAAGTATGCTAAGACCAAATGCACAGTTCGAACAATACCAAAGTCAAAGAGAAAATCTCGGAATCAAATTGTCAACAGTAGTATCATCGAAACTCAAGTCGAGATATAGGCAAAACACTACCGTGTCAATCAAGCAATTCAGTACATACACATATGAATTAGCCACAGAAAATCACGAGCATCAAAGTAAAAATCGAGTGGAATTAGATGTGAGCGATAAGGAATCACTCACCTTTTTGCCTGGCTCGAATTGGACAGCGCTTTCGAATAGACGAAGGGTCGAGGCCGAGGTCCTCAAGAGACGAACGATCGTCGAAGCAAGGGAACGAGAATCATCTTCTCGATCGAACAACAAAGACGGCATCTTCGATTTCTGAAAACCCTAGTTTGAAAAAGGGGAAAAACAAGAGGAGGCCGCCATTCTTTCGTTTATTTGTTTTAGGGTTGTGATCGAGCAAATGAACCAAGGGAAAACGGGTCGAACTGATATTTAGAGGGGAATGGCATCTACCTAGATAGGTAACACAACCCAATACAACTGTGGGCTACAATAATTTTTAAAGTCCACAATTTAACAATTTTATTAAAAGAGATTTTATACCGACTCAAAACTTCAAATAACAAACAGCTAGGAAAATTAATCGTCTAGAGACGATAATCAATTGGTACGAAATCTCAGGTTGTTACAAATAATGAGTATGATTCACTAGTAATTTTAGAGTTCGTATATGAATAACTTGAGCAGTGAAAAGTTTATTGAATAGCGATTGCAACTTATAAATGAATAGGATGTGATATCCCCGTTGATTAGAGTTACAGTTGTGATTCACTTTAAATAGTGTCATGACACGTGTATTTAAACTGAAATAATTCAATGGGATGTGGGCAGGTTTAGATTATGGAGTGTGTGGCATATCTATTTCTTTTAATATCACATATATAACCTGACTCCATACATTTATATGAATCCTTGTTACACTATTATACTCACAGCTAGATTTATAGCTTGACTCGAGGTTTTGTTTTGTAACAACTTCTCGGGTCAAACCGAGGTATTGCAGGATGATTTTCTTCTCGCGTTTTGAGGTCACCTCCTACGACATTGTAATGGAGGGAGATTGCCATACCGTATACAAATTTAAGATAGTGGTAGACTTGGAACTCAATGGACGCACATTTGCAACAGGTGTTAGTGGTACGGTTAGAGTCATACGGCGGAATGATGTTAGAGAGACCCATCTCAAGTCCGTTGAGTTGTATTAGTTGTTTTAGTTTGGTCTGACTATATGCAGTTTGTATATATTTGTCTGAATATGGTTAGGACGTCATTTATTTGGTGGTTGTAAATATATGATGGTACTCTGACGTCCTGTTGTACAAATATTATGTTATGTATATATATCTATCTTTTGGTCCGCTGTTTTGTGAAACCATTATATCTTGTGTTCTTGATATGTGATTTAGATACAAATTCTTTGAACTCATATATACTACATTGAGTCGAGATGAGATACATATCATTTCAGATATCTATAGGTATTTTAAAAGTATCTGTGTTGACCCAAAGTAGTATATACGAGGGATCGCTCCTTCCGTACCCATTAATCCGAGCTATCGGATGGTAAACTTCCACTAGTATTTTGGTCATTGGAGCCAGGGCGTCACACAATATCGATTAGTTTCGAAGAAGGTACGGTCCAAAGAAGAAAGACCGTTTTCGAACTTGAAATTCTGGGTCAAAAAACACTCTGTAAACAATTTATATTTTGACATAGTTGTTCTCGAAATTTGAAGAAGCGATCAACATAAAAGCTGTAACCACTGGAATGTGGCATGGTTTGAAAAAAAGAATAACTTCATTTGGACAAGATATGAGAGAGATCTGATCAGTGGAAGAAGGGAAAAATTTAGAGAGATGGAAGACTATTTATAAGCAAAAGAACAAAGTGAATTACCTAAATGCCCTTGGTCTTTACCTTCCAGTACCCTCTTGCCTCGTCACCTAGCCTCCTCCGCCTCATGTACTCCTGCCCCGATTAAGTTCCCCTTCCTCAATTTCATGAGAAAACATATTTAAACATGTTTTGTATTTAGTTGCCAAAATGTTTCTAATGATGTGACATTTTCTACTTTATTTTGTTTTTAAATTCTTTTAAACTTATTATAATTAAGTGTATTTATATATTTATATACTAACGTACGCTAACTTATTTATGTTTGTATATTTATATTTATACAAAATAGTTTACAACATTCCGACAACTTTTAAGTTACGAAAAGTCAAAAATTCGGAAAACGAATTCTGGTCGCGTTAATGATTTTTCTTTGAACAAACTTTTTTGTAAACTAATTTTGAAAACTATTTTATCTTCAATGTTTATTATTTAAAAGAGTTTTTATTTTAATAATAAAACCTATTATTTGAATATATAAAATTACTTAAATATTCGGAAATTAATGTGGTGAAATTCTGGGTCGTTACACTCTTTCCCCCTTAAAAGAATTTTGTCCCCGAAATTTACCAAATTCCTATCCCAGAAAAAAAACTATCCTAGAAATAGCTAACACAAAGTTATCTAGTAAAAACTAGTATGATATAAACCTATATGTAACCAAATTCAGAGAATACCCTGAATTAAAATATTGCGCATCCAATCATATCAAAAAGCAAATTTAGAACTAAATGCCCAGGCTCTTATATTCAAAAATTTATTTTCAAATTTCTTCCAAAAAGAAATGTATTAAAACCAAAACCAAAAATGACTAGGAGAGGGTCCTTCTAGCAAAACATGTAAAACTCTAGAATCAAAATAACATGGAGCATCCAATGGTATTTCGATTCCTCTAAATACAACAACTAGAGTGAACAATCATTATTTCTTTCCGAAAATTTTCAAATTCACTTTCTTTTTCACAAACATTGGGATTTAAGTCCTCGTAAACAACAATTCAAAAACCTTAGTTGTAGTTTTAACTTTATAAACTATGGTATATAAGACCACACAATCAAATTCAATTAAATAAAATCAAACAAATTCAATTAAATCAAATCAATCAAATTCAATTAAATCAAATCAACCAAATTCCGTAAAGGAACACACTAACACTATTAATCATTCAAATTCTATAAGGAAAAAATCTAACACTCAACATTATTGAAAATGTCAAAAGATTAACAACAAACTCCTAACTTAGGTCCAAAACTTTCTTGATGCATATAGATAATTATCTAAGCGTATCATTCTTTGCTCATTAGCCTTTGGTTATTGCTTAGAAGATTATCCAAACTTACTCGGACAAAATTGAAAGTTATTCTCTAGAATTATTGGTTTCTTGACCACACTAATCTTTCTGAATCACATAAATTTTCATTAAATATTTTATTCAATACCAAAATTGTCTATGAATTATTTCATAAATTTTCTTCTAAGTTTAAAAATATTTTATAATGTCATTTTTTATAAAACACCAAATAATAACTTATTCCACTTTATTTACTTGTATAATACCCTTCTAAATCCTAAGAGTATGTACAAAACACAAAATTTATTTTTCTTTTCACAATTTAGGTGAATATCAAATCAAAATTTGTGTCTTTTAAAACAGAGTTAGCATCTCGGCCTCTTTAACTTAGAGTGTTAAGATGGCCAATGTTTATGGGTTGACTCAAAATAACAAATAGTTTACAGTACTTCATGTTTTAGACAAAAGCTACGGTTTTAATAAAACAATGTCTGTTAAAACCTTCCTACCTTTTCACATTAAGGTGTTAAATTACCTCGTACATTATTTAAGGGTAAAATTCATTTATCAAAACAATCTTTTATCAAAAATACTATTTTTGTGGAAATCAATTCCCTTTTAGGGAACTTAAAATTTGAATGCCCAGTTTTTAGTTTCAAAACTCATCTCTGAAAGTATACACCTTACTTTTTCTTTATAAAATAACTTCAAACAATTTTTATTTGCTAAAACTCACTTTAGGTTTGTTCAGATTTGAATTTTCTTTAATCGCACAATGATAAAGAGAATAATTTACTAAGTATTTCATAATGTTCACCTAGGCAAACATCTGATCGTCACTTTGAAGATTATTCAGATTACTACAAAACTAATCAAAATATTTTCCCCCGAACTACCCCAAAGAAAATGCATTTCATTAAAAAAAATTAAAATATTTATACTTAGAAATATTTCCAAATAATATCACTATTACTTTTCTCAAAATCTTTTGAAATCATTTTAAACAATTATGGGATTTGAATTTTCCAAAAACTCTTCAAATGTTATTTGGAAAGACAAATTTATAATACTAGGTGTATTAAAAAAAGGATCATAACAAATATCATTTTAAACATCGTTTACTAAAATCCCAAAACAATTTACACTTAGCTTTATTTATAAACAATTCTATTTAAAAGTTCTCATTTGAAAACCATCATTTATTAATTTAAAACAATATTTATCATCTCAAAGGATAATAAAACAATTTAAATACCTTTTATAAATTCCAAACAATGTTAATTGTCCAGGTGGATGATTTATAATATTCTTTTAAGAACCGTAAAACCATATAAATTTTCCAAAGAAAATAAATCAAATTTAAATTCTTTTATTAAATTTAAAATATAATTAATTATCCTAAAAGATAATAAATCATATTTATAGTCTCTTTTATAAATCTAAAATAATATTAACTATCCCAAAAGAAAATTAATCAAATTTACAATTTCTTTAATAAACAAATTAATTATCTTTAGTAAAATAGTTAATTACTTCTAAAACACTTTCATCAAATCGATTAATTTATTTTAAACTTGCTTATTAAATCAATTAACCAACTTAAAATATTATTTATTAAACGATTTATTAAATTCAAATAATCATTAACTAAAATGAATAATTACTTTTAAATATCATTAATTAAAATGATTATTAATTTTCAAATATATTAATTAAAATAATTGATTAAATTCAAATATCATTACTTAAAATGACTAATTAAATCAAAATCTCATTAACAGAAAAGATTAATAAATTTAAACATCATTAGTTAAAATGATTAATTAATTTAAAGTATCGTTAATCAAAATGAATAATGAATTTTAAACATCAACTTTTGTGAAAACACAAGCTCAAGTTCAAACACACATACAAGGGTTTAGGGGATGAAACTCAATAAATGATGGTGTAGTGGAAATTGCTATAAGGACACTTAAATAGTTTAAATGGAATATCAAGATTAACTTCTATTAAACATCCATTTTCTAAACGAAAATTCAACCAAACAATCAATCAGACAAATCTATCTATCACCAAAGAAATCAACAATAGTTTATAGCATCAAGTATATGATATAGTAAATTTGGGTGTGGGTTAACTCATATTTAAATAATTCTCCTTTATTTATAATAAATTTTTTCATATATTTATTCTCTAAATGTATTATCCTACTACCCAGATTATATTAAACAACTTTTTATTACAAGTTAACTTTTAGCTTAACATTATTAAAAGATGACTTTTAACTTAACCCTTTCGCCGAACACCTTATAATCAAACTGTTAAACTTAATTCACAAGGGGTTCATTCCAAGATCCCTTAATTCCCATCTACTCTATTTATATCCCACTATGGAAAATTCCTTATGAACAATTCAACAATAGTTAATGCTCAAACCGGACGAGCATAACTAATCAAATCCTAAACAATAACAATAAAATATTATCATTTCTAAATAATCAACTCAATAATACAGTTATATTAATTTTGAAAATCATTCTTATATATAATTCCTGGGTAAAATTATTTCATTTACCATTTTAAAACACTATTGTATTGGTAGATATGTTCAAGTGTTTAGGAATCCCTATCGATAATGCTGATCAGACCCATCAACCGGAATTCATATACCACTCAATATATCAAACAAAACAATATAAAACATTATTATAACACTAACAAATATGCACTTAATATATATTTAAACTCTCAGACTTATCCTATGATATTACTAATCCTATCCTTAGAGAGTTTACCCCACCAGGACTTAGGGGTTCGCTAAACCTAAGCTTTGATACCATCTATGACGACCTGCCTTTCTGACTCTTGGGAACGACGCTTAATACATCATTGGTATTTATGTGCCATTGCCCAAGCATCCGAAAGATAAGTTTTCTTAGGCTAAAATAAATAACAGAAAAAACAAAATAGAAATACCTCACAACGGAATGGTTACATATAATACAAAATGATATAGTAAGGTTACTCCTTATAAGGAGCTATCAGAGTTAAACAAAAGTACTACATCTAATAGATTTGCGGCTATACATTCTGACTTTACATTTTTAAGATACCAAATATACCAACATAATCATACATCAAAAATAAATAACTAGATAACTAAGGAGTCAGCTGCTCGAACACCGTCTTCAAAGAGCTCCAAAGAAAACCTGCTATACTCAGACTACCCAAATATAATTGAGTACTTGAGAATTTAGGGAAAATAAACAACTCGAGTCAGACAAATTGTCTAGTATGAGTAAAACTCTGAAACAAAAGGAAGTGTATTTAAATATAATATGTGGGACCATGCCGCTAACGTGGAACGGGTTTTCTCCCACATAAACAACAACTAAACATAAGAATGGAAAGGAACAACAGGAAAAAAAATCCAAACATAGATAATGAGAAAAATAGTATAAAGATTCAGACTTGAAAGAATGGAAATATTCTGAACAAAATCCAAAATGGACAGAATGGATAAAACAAGATAACAGTCCAAACTTGATAGAATGGAGGAAACCTAAAAGTAAACATTGTGCAGAGTGGTTGACTTTTCCCGTTTCAATTACGGAAAAACAATTTGAAGGTTTGAATCAAATAAGGAAAGGAAAATTTTCCAATAATGACTAGGAAGAAGCACCTCCCTTAAAGTATACCTATAGTAATATATACTTCTGAGAAACTCATATACTCCATGACACTTCACAGACAATACCAAGCCGGAACCCGCCATACCATACCGAGTATTTGAATATTTCACATCTAAATCTTAACCTTTTTTCATCCGATGGTACACAAAAATCTAGATAAGATGTGAAAATACCCTAATAGGAGCAACCCCACATAACTTGGTTTCCTCTCGCGCTTTTGGTTTAGTCATTTCCGATAAAGGATAACAAAGCTCAGTGGAGCAACACATCACCTTAGAATGACGATAATAAAGAAGCTAAAGTAACCAATAGCTGAGAAACCAACTATCGAGGATATAAAATTATCATATATGAAAATTAAGTCTTGTATACTTATCACCACTCATCGATTTCCAACTTGTACTATTTCTTCGTTAAAAATAATACCGGACAAGTCAAGGAGTGTTACCTCAAAGTCATGTCTCACGATTATTCTTAACTTTTGAAATAGCAAAAAGTCTACTTCTTCGATGTTTAGTGCTAAGTATACAAATAAATCATTCCCATATAAGTGAATCGCTTTACGGAAATTAATTCATTTCCATAAACGAATCAAACTTTTTCTTTTAAAAATCTGAATTCATGCTTGGCCTCACATTACAAGTATTAGCTTTAAAACACTTTGTTAAAAGAGTTCACTAAGTTCAAAACATCAATTTAAAAAGAATTTAATAACTTAAAACATCCTTATTACATTGATTAATTAACGTTAAACTTCGTCACATAATTTGATTTTTTAAACTTCAAATGTCTTTAAATAATAAAAAGGGTAAACCATTTGTAAACCTTATTACTTCAATTAATTAGTAAAATATAATTAATTAAATTAATAAATAATTAATCATTATTATTTAAAATTAATAACATAGTCAAAACATCCTTATTACTTTGATAAATTCACTTTGAAACTTCATAAATAAAGTTGATTGATTAACTTCAGTAACCTTTAATTAAAAAGGGTAAATCACTTTTAAAACATCATTAATTCAATTAATCTGAATCTGTAAATTTAAATATAATTAATTAAATAAATAATTAACTCTCATTATTTAAAAATGATTTATTAACTATAAATATTAATAAAGGAAAGATTAATTTGAGTTAAAAAAGTTTAAAAAAAATTAAAATCATTTATTAAAAAGATTTATTAATTTCAAAGCATCATTAGCAAATTGATTAATTAACTTTAATTCATCATTATTCAATGATTAATTATCCTTACACATAATTTAAATAAAACGATTAATTAAATTTAAACACCATTAAAAAATGATTAATTCATTTAAAAAATCATTAACTAGGCAATTAGTTAAATTTAAAACACATAATTAACTAAGTAACTAGTTAACCTTAATCCTTATTAATTAAGTAATTGATTAATTGAGTAATTAATTAATTAATTAATTATTATTAAAAAAGTAAGTAATTTTTTTGGAAACATCACTAGTCAAAAACTTTCTTAACTTGTAAAATAATTCCAAGTATAATAATGAAACTGAATGGTTTAAAATATGATTTTTCGAAAGTGTCGATATAGCGACTATCGCTATACGAGCAGTTCGGCAAACAAACTTATGACAATAGCTATACAAACAAACTTCGTATAGCAATGGTTTAAGCATAATACAAGGTAAATAATGATGATACAACATGTAATAAGTATTTGCTGACAATTATATTAACTTTAACTACCAACTTTTTATATAGTTAACCAAATGCTTACTAACTTTCAAATGCGACAACTTTTCAAAGCATGAAACAAACAAACAACCAAACCATCACTTCACATATACAACAAGCATCCATAGGCTATTAATGAACAATAGCATAGTATAAACTTGGTTTAAGAAGGTGTAGTTTTACTCACCGGAAGTTATCCAAACCCTCACTAACTTAGGGTATGACCTAGCACTTCCATTCCTAAGCAAAAGATGGAGTCTTGGACTCTTAATGCACTAGGTAGGCTCGGCCTTGAAAGAAGAAGGAAGTGAAACTTATTTTTGTAAGGTGGAGTGACTTTTGATAACCATCAAATTTTCAAAAATGAACCCGAAAATAGGCATTTTCCAACTGATTTTTGGACTATTTACTCTCAGATTTTGAAAACCTGTAAAGGATAAAGTTTTAGAAAATTCTTTTCTCTACAATTTGAAAAAAATAATCACTCAATATCGATTATTTTTTAAGAAGATTTGGTCAGAAGTAGAAGGACGGTTTTCGGACTTGAAATTCTAGATCCAAAAACACTCTGTAAACAATTGATATTTTGAGATAGCTGTGCTTGAAATTTAAAGAAGTGATCAACATAAAAATTGTAGCCACTGGAACGTGACATGGTTTGAGAGAAATAATAAATTCATTTGGATAAGATATAAGAGAGTTCTGATCGGTGGACGAAGAGGAAAATTTAGAGAGATGAAAGGCTATTTATAAGCAAGAGAATAAAGTGAATTACCTAAATGCCCTTGTCCTTTACCCTCCCCCACCCTCTTGCCATCTCACCAAGCCTCCACCACCCCATATATGCATGCCCCCAGTTAGTTCCCCTCCCTCCATTTCAAGAGAAAACATGTTTAAACATGTTTTGTACTTAGTTGCCAAAATGTTTCTAATGATGTGACATTTTCTATTTTACTTTGTTTTTAAATTCTTTTAAACTTATTTATACTTAAGTGTATTTATATACTTATATACTAACATATGCTAACTTATTTATGTTTGCATGTGTATATTTATATAAAAGAGTTTACAACATTCTGACAACTTTTAGTTGATGAAAAGTCGAAAATTCGGAAAACGAATTCCGATCGCATTTTCGATTTTTCTTCAAATTAAATATTTTTGTAAACTAATTTTGAAAAATATTTATCTGCAATATTTATTATTTAAAAGTGTTTTTATTTTAATTATAAAACCATTATTTTAATATTTAAAACTAAATTAATATTTGGAAATTAATGTGATGAAATTTTGGGTCGTTACAACGCGTTGCGAACTTGCATGATCAAACGATACGTCCAATCGCCGCAAAATTCAATGGTATATAATAATTCACTATTATTGATTCAATGAAACTGGTTTCATCAAAGTCCAAGATAGTACCCCGAAAGGCTATTTTCACACGTTGATTAAAACGATATTATTAAAAATAGTTAAATCGCTTTTAATTCCAATTCAAAAGTTTACTATCTTCATTCTTATTTAAATAGGATTTAAATAAAATTTTGTAATCATTTTGATTTAAACTCAAGATTTAATTATTTAAACAATTTCAATATTCAAATAACCATTATATTTAAAATTCAAGTTGTTTAACTTATAAAATTAACTTTTCATTATTTAAAATCAGTTAAATATTCCAAATTTGAATGACTGAAATTCTGGGTCATTATAATGTATTTCTAGTAATCCATGTACCAGACATATTTTGTTATGTATATATTGTAATTTTTATTGGGAGATTGCTACCTACATCTCTTCATTATTTATATATGGTTCTGATATGTGATTTATACAATGGCTCAATCTGCACAACTAGTATATGTTGCTTTGTGTTGAAACATGATACATATTATTTCAGACGTGATCAGGTATTGTAACATATTCATGCTGAAATAAAGTAGAGTGTACAGGAGATCGCTCCTTATGTGCCCTTTGATCTGAGCTATCGAACGAAAAACTCCCTTTGATAATTTGGTCCTTAAAGCTGGGGCATCATGGCATGGTATTAGAGCCAGGGTTGAGTTAGAATTGTATAAATTAGAAATCAGAACATAGTTGACCATAGAAGAGTCGGACATAAGTTGTTACCCAATTGGTGTAACCTAGATAGAGTTGGGAATAACTCGTGTATGTATTATATGAGTTAAGTTAGTGTTTTGAGGGAAGAGCAATAGGATAGAATTTATACACGTGCTGGTGAATATACGTTTTTGTTAGTGAAATTTTTATAAATAAAAACATGTATCTAATAAGTGATAAATGTTGTTTATGAGAAAATGGTTGGACTTAGCAAACCTAATGCACATGTATCTCCTAGATTAACTAATGGCTAAGGAAGTGGGCTGGAAAATCCAATTGTCCTAATATCAATAGACCATGGATGAAGGTTATGAGGCAATTTCAAGATATGGGCATTGCTAGAGCACTGAATCCAAATCCCAGAGCAGAATTTATAATGCTCTGAATGATCATACAAGTATGGAGGGAAAGCCATTATTGGTGCGTGAAGGAATTATGGGTGTGCATACTTGGTTGAGATCCCACGAAAGGATTTTCAATGATTTAGTTTTAATAGACCAAGAGAAAAGGAGGTTATCGTCTCGCTAGTTACAATCTAGTGCTTTAGACTAGTACGATGACATCATAGTAGCAACACCATATAAGAAGAAATAACATGGCAAGGACATTATTTTTAGAACGAACTAGTTAGAGTTTTATCAAACTTAATTACCCTGTGTTGAGCAGATGATTACTTTTCAACGTTCCGATTAAATAGAATGGATTTTTGATTGCACCTGGAGCATAAAATATCAATCCGGGTTATTCTCTATAAGGTATGGAACCTTGGGAAAATGAGATTAAATAAATTTGGTAGCCAGTTATTTTCAAATATACTATACCAGTAGTATGTTGTGTTTATAAACCATGGAACTCGGGTTTGATTAAATTCCTAATATTCAATTGTTTGGTAAATTTCTTAACAATTGAGTATTAAAAAGGGTAAAGAAATGCTGGGGTATTTTCACCCCGTTCCTTTGAGAACATTGAGATCAACAGAGTTATGATTCCTCTTGTTGATGTTTTGCAAGCGGACATTGACTATTGGTCTGAGTATCTGGTTGGTTCTTCTTAGATTCTAACCCTCCTTATCATCTGGTTAAATCGTGATGTGGGCAAGTTTAGAAGCCAAAAGGTAGTGTTAGTGTGCATTTTGATAATGAGATGTTCATTTTTAAATTTTCAAGAAGTAATGAAAGGTACCGTGTTCTTGAAGCTGATCCAATAATTACTGATCGCAAACCTTTCTTTATCACTACCTAGTGTCCTTTAGTGGACAAGGCAAAAGCGCAGGTTTTATCTATCCCTGTCTGGGCGCATTTCTCTTACATACCTTCTATATTGCAACCTATGATTGGGCTTAACTGGCTAGCCGGTCTTGTTGGTAAGGTGATTTGTTTTGATTCTAACACTTTGGCCAGGAAAAGGTTAGTGTATGTGAAAGCCTTGTTTGAAATTAGTCCTATTAAGCCTTTGCCTTCTTTGCTTAAGTTCAGAATTGTAGAAGCGATGGATGTTGAGGTTGTAGTTCTTTACTGCTGGAAACCTGACATATGCATTTCTTGTCCCTCTTTTGATCACCACTCAAAGGCTTGTCTCAAGCGTTTGATGTTGCTCCTATTTCGCTTTCTAATGGGAACCCTCTTCCTCGTCTAGTTTTGAATGGGTTCCAAAAACATCCCCTGCTACTTTGATCTCAACTCCCGATACCTTGCTTGATGACTTGGTTATTTCCTCTACTCATGATGTTGTTAATCATTTAGCTGACGTTATTGTGTCTACGACTTCGGTGTTGGTTCCATCTGTCCTCTTTATTCCTAGTACCCTTTCACCTCCTTTGGAGGTTGTTGAGACTCCAATTGTTTCTACGGTCGCTGATCCTATTTCTTGGGATGCTGAGGAGTGTACGTGGATTCATCCTCTTTCTAACATGAGATACACTCCCGAGGGTGATACATATCATACTTATGTGAGTAACGAGGTATGTGAGAGTAGGCATCTTTTTTGTCATATTAAGGGCGAGGGTCTTTCACTTACTAGGTCAGTAGAAATTGGTGAAGTGAATGAGAAGTTGTTATAGGATACTACTTGGGATAGGAGATTCATATACAGCGATGCCTCCTTTGGTTATGCCTCCAACCTTGCTCATCTTTTCTCTAGTTTTGTTCATGTCATTGGCCCTGTCGCCGCTGGTGATAGTAGTATTTCCTCCTTTTCAGAGGAGGGATAAACTTGGGTATTAGTAGTTTAGGTGTTCTGCCTAACTCATGTGCTGTATTTTTGTTTTAGTGGTATGGCCACTATAAAACCATCATGGTTGTTCTGTGCATGTGTAGAGCACTCGTTTTATTCTTTAATAATGTGGCACAACCCACCATAAAGCCGACTAGCTTTGCTAAAAAAAGGTGAAGAAATTAAGAATTATATTGGAAGATCTTGAGAAAAGTGAAATCATTGGAATTATTGTTTTCTATGACCTATGATTTAGAAGAGTAAAGGAGCAAACTGTATAATGGCATGAGTTATCGAGGTGCATTTGAAACTTGAATACTATTATAGAGCTAAGATAATAAAGTAGTTAATAAATAAGAGTATTCCATAAATTAAAGTTCAATGATCAAGTAACCCTATAGATTGTACGTGGGAGACTGAAGAATTAATACAATGGACACACTCCCAGTAGTTTTGACTCTTTAGGTATGTATTTTATTTATTTATAGAGTCACCGATATTTGATTTGATTGATTGATTTGTGTGAATTTATATTGTTTTGTTGAAATAATATAGCAAAAGTAAGTTATAATTCTCTAATAAATTGTGAGGATGCAATTTCTTCAAAGATGGGAGTCTGTAACATCCCGTTATTAGATTAACAAGAATAAAATGTGTTTTAGGATTTTGTTCTTGAACTTTGATGAATAAATGGGTTTTTGGAAGTCGAATCGAAGAAATTTGAATTTCAATTGGATTTGAATTATTGAAAATTATTTATAACTTGAAAAAAATGTTGAGAGAATTGATAAATGCGATTAGAAAATAATTTTGGGAATTTTATGAATTTAATTCAATAAAAGTGATTTGCAATGTATCCATGTTGACCAAAAGTAGCACGTACGAGAGACTGCTCCTTTTGTGTCCTTTGATCCGAGCTGTCGGACAATAAACTCCCTTTGATAATTTGGTCACTGGAGTAGAGGAATTGCAAATGTTCACACATCAACTCAGCTAGTAATGTGAAAGTTCAGCCAAATTCATCGGTTATAAATCTTCATCGGTAAAATCTAGTTTACAATTTAAGTGGTGCCTTTTAGTAACAATTATATGTACACCAATACTCTTCGTTGATATATATCGCATTATGACTTATGAAATTTGGTTTTGGTCAAAATTTCAATATCATCCATGTTCAACTCGGTTGGTCCATAACCAAAGCCTTGGTTCAGTAGTAACATTTATTATTAACAGTACTACTCTGGTTGGAGATTTTGACTATGAATTACTACAATTGACCATGATACTAAACTCATACAACAAAGAAGATGAATTCTTTATTAAATAGTGTTTCATGTTCAATGCTTCAACTCAGACCCAACTGCAATGTTGCATGAGTGCCATTCAGTGATTTACTTATAATCAAAGTGGAGTATCCACATTGAATCCAACACTATTCTCAAGTCTAGAGAACTCTGTAATATCATCACTTTGAGAAATTCTCTTTGACCTGGTTGTTGTTAACTAATAGGAAACTCTTGGGTGAGTCATTGCATAGTTATCCAATAATTATCAATATGTAACTCCTCAGTTCCCCTAGCAGCCATGAGTAATACACCGCCCAACATTTGAAAAACGTTATGTACTCTAGTCTTAGTAGATGTATCGATATCCTTTCTCGAAACATCTTGACCAGGAATATTTAAAATAATATGTTATCTTATATTGTTGTAACCTTCTCATGATTACAACTCCCAACTTATCATTTAAGAATTTTCTATTTTAATATAGTTTAATTTAATTTACTTAATTAATTATATCGCTATATAACAAAGTATATAATTGTAATCAAATACCTTTAGTACGAACATGATTGGTTATAGAGTTAGATATATGCAACAAATTACATAATTGTCCTTATGGCATATCCCTAACTCTTTTCCACTTACACTTGAGGCCAATTATGAATTTAATTTAATTTGTTTGTAATTATTCTAATTTAATAAATTTATATAATGTATATATGTATCTTATTAATTAAATCATATTTAAATAATTTTAATTATTATTGATTAAATCACATTTAATAAATTAATTAACAATAATTAAATCATATTTAATTAATTTAACTTACATTAATTAAATCATATATTAATTAATTTAATTTATATAAAATTTCTAAAATTTAATATTATTCTTAAACAATATAAGGTAATTAATCAACTAAACCATTTATCATTTGTTATATAAACTTATTAATATATGTATAAAATTTAAATAATTAAAATTTGATTAATTTTATTCAATAAATTAATATATTCAATTAAACAATTTAATTAAATATTTAAGTTAATTTGAAAATTTAATATAATTCGTCTTAGAAAAATTTAAGATAAAAACACATAACTAACAATTATCGTTACATAATGTATCAATATATATATATATATATATATATATATATCTGTGTGTGTGTTTAATTACATAACTTTTTAATAACTTATTTATTTAATTTAATTAATTATATTAATTAAATATATATACTAAAATTTTGAAATTGATTATTTAATTTCTCAAAACATTTTTGAAAATTTTAAATCTATTTTATAACCTTTAAAAAATTCATTTTATATTTTAAATTTAAAATATATTTTTAAATCTCCAAACTGAATTTTGAAAATTAACCCAAGGCCCAAATCAGTTTGGATCTTAACAGTTGGGCCAACCTTTTGGACTTACTCCACCTATTGGACTAGGCCAATAACTGGGGAGGTAAGAATATAATATATTTCGGCAAGCAAAAATAAAAAATTTAAAACAAGAGAATTCTTTTTTTATAGTAATATATTTAAGTATTATTATTATAATACTAAAACATCATTTTAAATAATTAAAATATATATGTATTATTATAAAAACAGATTTGGTCAAATGAAAAATTAAAAAAAAAAACTATTAGTCGAAACTGATAAAATTTTATGTTATATGTATAATTTAAAGCATATAGTAATGAAATTAAGATTTCAAAATTGATAAACCATTATTTAAGATACTAAATTTGATGTAGATAATATTTAAAATAACGTGTACTATAAAGGCCTGTAGTTCCGTACCCCTTGAATCGACCATAATTCACCAACAGTTCGACTCAAATTGAACGGAAAAAATACGAATCTTTAGGGTGAAGAAGAGAAAGGTAGAAGAAAAATAGAACAACAAAACACAAAATCTCACAATCGCAGCAGAACAAAATATAATATATAATAACAGGTTTTTAAATACAAGAACTGTACTGTTAATGTACATACCATTATCAGAATGCAATATACAACAATCAATTTGGACAGTTTAATAACTTGTACTCACACAGCAGAAATACAAATCTACGGAAATACGTCTTGTCATCCAGCTCGTCTCTTGAGTTCCATAGCATCCTATCCTGAATCTGTAATACTCGGTCTGACCTGAGCATTATAATAAAATAACACCCGAGTCGGTTTGGAAAACCAGCGTGAGAAAACACACTCAAATTGAATTATTAGGGTTATCAAAATCCTTTGAAAGCAAAGGTATCTCGTAAGACCGCGTCATACATAAACACGACGGGTTTTTCCCTTACGATAACCAAAACAATTTTTATCAAAATCATCTGATATTATAATAGTGTCTAAGTACAAATACTTATTCAAATAGCTAAAATTGTTACATTAATTAAATTTCATCATACTAGGCTCTACAAACAAAACCGTAAGCTCGTATTGGAGAATGGATTCCAACGAATGAGTGGGCCACTAGGGTACCGCCCATCATAGTACACCTCTAGAACAATGTACTGAGGACCATCGTCGGGATCCCCCACTCACAAGACCGGCCTACCTCTAACCTGGATAGACCGAATATGTTATCACCCCGAGCGTTCCCACCCTTACTATCGAGCGCTCCTTCTTTCATGCATAACCATATCCATAATATAAAGATTTCTGAGGACATCTAGAAAAGTGATAACATACCCTAGTTGGGTGCGACCCACTTAGCCTTGCTGCATCTCCCCTGTTTTAGTCATTCCCGGTTGATGAGGTTCGAGGCTAAGCGTTACCTTTCAAGAACAATTTTACTTAGAATGCTCATCGTCCTCCAATGACGATGTTCTGATAGCATTCGTCCATACAAGCTGTCCTGGGTCTGGACAAACCGAATCACCGTCTTCATCATCTTCACGGTATTCATTCGTTACGTTCAAACCGGATCGAAGTGGCTTTCGGATAATTAAATCTGATCCTGGTCTCTTCGAAACGATTAACGTGATTGGCCAATATTGATAGTCGATTATTTAACTATCAATAAAACATCCATAAGAAGTCACTAGCACTTTTTATAAATTTTCCCAAAATATTTATTTTCAAAATATCTTTAAAAGATATATCAATTCCTTCCAACATTTGAAAATAATTTTCAAATACTCAAATCCGTAATAGAATACTTCCAAACATCTCAACACTTAGAAATATTCACAAATTTCCTTTTTTTTATACTTAAGAAAATATTACAAGTCTTATTTTCCAAAATCCTTTCGAATATCAATACTTAAGTAAATGTTTCGTGACTTATCTCATAAGTTTTTGGAATTTACATTAATTCCTTTTTCCTTTTCAAAATTTATTATATCTACTTATAATCTCTTCTATTTATTTATAACTTCTCTATGACTTCGGATTCAACCCCGAATTTCTTATTCCTAATATCTTAGAATCTCCCTTAAGTTCCACAAATTTTATTATTATATTTTCCTTTTATAAAATCCTATCAGTTAAATAACTTCGTTCGCAATATCGAGAGAATTTATAAAATAAAATTTTCAATTACTTTAAAACCCTATATATATAATAAGTATTAAAAAGATTAATAATTTATTTTTAAAACATGTTCAAGTAATTATTTAAAATATCGGAAACACTTTTATAACATTAATAAATCATCTCTAGTTAAACAAATAAATTTTCAAAGCTGATTTTAAAAGTTAGAATTTACTAAAATAAATACTTAATATTTGAAATCTACTTACCGAAGTATTTCAATCCTAAATATTTTAAAATTTTATAGTTTTAAATAATAAATTTTCCTTTTCAACACAAACTTAACTTCCTAGGATTTAAAATATAATTTTAAATAATCTCAATAACCAATTCAACTTATAAATTCCTCTCGATTTCCATCACATCACTTCCATCCCAATTCCCTTAACCATTTTCACTTTACAAAATAGTATCTACTATTTTCTCACCCTATTTCCATATTTTAATTTAAATTCACCCTACGAAATTATTTTCCAGTATATCCACTGATATCGCTTAACTTATTTATAAACATCGTTTATAAATTTTTATACTCCCTTGAGTTTTACTTGTTTTATAAAAACAATCTCGTTTATAAAATTCCAATTTTTATAAATCCATTACCTTAATAATCCCATTTATAATTTCAAATCTAATTTTAATATTGACTTCAACTCTTTTTATATTTTTGGGATATCATTTATATATTCTCTTATATAATTCATTTTTAAAATCTCCATTTAAAAATTCATAATAGTTAAGTATAACCAAAAATCAAATATATTTTTTCTAATTCAAATTTCTTTTAAATAAACCCAATTCCAATATAACTATTTTTATATCAAAAATTCCCTTTAATTCCTTCCATTTTAAAAATATATTTATGGTATTTAAAATATTAACATTCAGGCCGGTGCTACAATAGCATCCAATAATTTCAATCACTACAATAATCTATACTAGATTATTCTACACAATCCATATATTATTATATATGAAAAATAAACAATATATTTGAGGAATCCAGTTGGATCCCTCAAACCTGTTTTCCTGCATCCAGAGATGTTAATACAACATAAAAAATACCAATCCCACTTCGAGGGGGATATCGCGGTATATAGGGTCATCCGCTATTACGCGGGGCGCATAGGGTCTCATCCGCTATAATGTGCGGGAATATCACTCCAAATACTAATATATATACCACCATATATATATAATATATCATTCGTCAGATAATAATAATTAGCAATTTATCAAATCATTCAATAAATAAATTCAACTATTTTAAAATAACACCAATTGTCCAAACGAGTGAAATTTTTCTCACCTTGATTTTTATTTTGCCGAACATCCAGATTTTGAATTTTCTAAGATCCCAGCTGACTCCGAAACAATCCCTAACCAATTTTATTGCGTGATATTCTTTGATACGATTTTGATGCTGCTTGTTTCACGCGTTTTCAACCTCGTATGCGAAAATTACACGATTTATAATTTTCTGATTTATATATACAACCATTAAATCCTAAGTTAAGGAAATTAAAAACTAATTACGTAATTAAAACCTTAATTACATTTTTAAATCACCTTCTTCCTAAACAAGTTTGCAACAGTCGAACCCAAAAATCGTGATCCCTCTCCTCCACGTGCATGCCAACCCAGACTATCTCTCGTCAAATCGCATTTGCCACAGGCAGGCCACCCTCCAATGCTTCGCCTGCCCATCTCCAGCGCGCTTCGACCATGACCCCGATCGAGCAGCCATTGTACGCAACCCCAAAACCATAAGCTCGACTGCCGCTGCTCAACCCTACTCCGCTGCGACCTGCCACCCCACGTGCGCGAGCACTTCAAATCTGATAGGTTGCGAACCCTAGATGTGTAGTCGAACTCAGAAACATGCCGTGCCTCGTCAACCCAGCATCACTTCCCTCTCGCATGTTACCTCCTATCGCGATTTCGGTTCAACAAGCCGCGCTAGAGATCGAATGGTGCAGTCGCGACTTCGGCCATCTTTTTTTTTTTAAATGATTAAACTTTCTCTTTTTTTTCTCTATTCGTTTTCGATTCATTGTTCGACATTCTTGGAATGGGGAAGAGGGAAGTCGCTTAAATTTCGGTTTCTTTTTTTTCCGAACTGGTTGGCTTATGAACGAAGAAGGAAGGGAAATTGCGATTTTTAAAAGTGAAGGGCGAGGTGATGTTTGCGTGTATGGGAAAGGCTACAGTGGCTTGAACTGAAATAAAGGGGGATGGTGTGAAAATATAGTCAAGTCGATAAATTTATATATATATTATACTTTTTATTTCAAACCGTCTCAATTTACACAACTCAAGATCTCGAACCCCTATCGAGGCATTCCGCTAGGCATTCGCAATGTTATACCCCTATTCCGAATGCAATGGAAAATGTTTCGAGTCCTAATTCGATCGTATAGAGAAGATAGCTTTTTGGACCCAATTATTAAATTGAATTTTCGATATAAATTTTAACGTGTTTATATCCCGTACGACCAAACGATAACTCCAAACACTACGAAATTTAAAATTGAAAATAATACACTATTACGGATCCAATGGAACTGGTTTCATCGAATTCTGAGACTGTGCCCCGGATCGCTATTTTAACGCGTCGATTGAATCGACGATTTCTATTATTTATGAAATAACTTGAAATTTCAGTTTTAAAAACTTATTAACTCAATTATAAATTCCAAATCAATATTTAAAACCATTTAAATATTCACAATTAACTGTCAAAAAATCCGGGTCATTACATGTACATAATATATAAAGTGTACAACCGAAAATTAGTTCCCTTTTTTTAAAGTATTATTATACTACAACGTGTATAGTAACTATTATGGGTAAACAAATTAATTACATAGTTGGGTAAGAAAATATATGCACATATAAAATTGTTATAAAGTATATTTCTAAATACTATATGATTACAAAATAAACTAGAGTATACCTCTGGAAGATAAAGCTTTTGAATGCACATTACTTGAAGATAACTCCTAGGTCTGTGTTGAATCAATCTCTAAACATTGCAGCGATTTAGAGCACCACCACTTGTATTTGATTGATGTAATACTGAGCTATGGTATTTCCACCTTTTGGGGCTTCTACTCTTACATAAAGTTCTTGCTTCGACCATTCAAAATTGGGCGAAAGTTTTTTTGTAATAAATCTATATTCAAAATTATTCCATTCGGAATTTTTTGCTTTATCAAAACGTCGGACTTCTAAATTCTCATAAGGTCCTCCAGGAATTCCTTCTAGAGCCTGTTGAATAGTGGTGAATAGGATGCATGCTTATGGTAGCCAAAGATAATGGGTTTCAACAATAAAACAGTGAGAGGATGGGTTGATTTAAATCGAGGAGGAGACATATTCTCCTTAATTTACTAACTCTGCTCTTACTAACTCTATAATCAGATCTATAATTCAAATCATAAGTATCTCCTCCCCTCCCTTTTATGGCTAGCTAAAGAAAAGGATATTTGGGCCTTTAAATAACCAAAATCCATTTAATTATTAATAACATTTAAATCGTATTTAAATGTATAACAATATCAGACATCGATACGTACATATATAACTTTTATCTAGGCACTCAATTAATTAATAATGGCACCCATAAAATACTAATAGCACCCAATACATCAAATAAATAAATATATATATATAATATTTCATAAATATTAATTAGTTAAATCAATTTATAATAGTTATAAATCAATTAAATCAAGTGATATTTCAAAGAAATCACAGTGTGGCTGTGCGACTCGCAGGTGTAAAGTCAGTTAGCGGTTAATACCGACCAATTTAAATATTAACATTCACACATCACCTTAGCTAGTGGTATGATAGTTTGATCGAAGTTCATTGCTTATAAATCTTTATCGGTAAAATCTAATTTTATAATTTAAGTAGTGTTTTTAATAACTATTATATATACACCGGTTTTCTTTATCAATACTATATCACAAAATGACTTAAAAAATTTGGTTTTGGTCAAACTTCCAATATCATCCATATTCAACTCGGTTATTCCATAAACGAAGTCCATGATTCAATAATAATATTTATTATTAACCATAGTACTATGGTTAGAGATTTTGACTTTGAGTTGACTATAATTGATCGTGATACTAACCTCGTACAACTGAGGAGATGAATTCTCAATCGAATAGTGTTTCACTTCCAACGCTTCAACTCGGACCCAACTACAGTCGCTCGATGGTTGTTATTCCATGATTTAACTATAATTAAAGTGAAGTATCCACGTTGAAGTTTAATACTATTCTCAAGTCGAGAAAACCGTGCAATATTATCACTATGGTATTTCCTGTTTGACCTAGTTGTCATTAACTAATAGAAAACTCTCAAGTAAGTCATTTCATAGTTTTCCACTAATTATAGTGCATAACACCTTGGTGCCCCCCAACAGGCATGAGTAATACACTGCCCAACATTTGGAGAGTGCTAAATACTCTGGTCTCAATGGATGTATCGATATCCTTTCTCAAAACATCTTGATCAAAATATTTAAAATAATATGTTATTTTATATTGTGATAATTTTCTCATAATTACAACTCCTTGTAATTATTATCACATAACATATCATTTAAGGATTTTCTATTTTAATATATACTTTAAATTGATTTACCTAATTAATTATATCAATATATAATACAGTATATAATTGAAATAAAATGTCTTTATTACGAGCAAGATTGGTTATATAGTTAGATAGATGTAACAATTACATAATTGTCCCTAGGGGATACCCTTAACTCTCTCAGTATGATTTCTCGAGACACAAGATAGAGTTCAAAGAAGATGGGAATATGATAAAGAAAGTAACAAGAGTACTTTTGAAAATAAAATAATATTATTTTATCTTATAACATTTCGACATTAACATATTTTTCTCCTACAAATTTTATGCTTCTTTCCTTCAGTTTCCCTCTATTAGTTTAAACTTTATCTCTGTAACATCCTGCCGTTTTAGACCATTCAAATCGACAATAAAACCACACATGTCAGACTTGAATAATTCAAAACAACAAATTGTTAATAAAATTTGGGGCAAATAAAATCAATCACAGAATCACTGACAAAGAATATCAGAATAACTCGCAGTGGAATAAAATAAACATAGGAGTTCATGAAGCTCCTAGATACTTAGTCTCAAAACTAATACATAATACCAAAGTCTGAAACCAATACATTTGGAACTTCAAGGCACATAAGTTCTCTACTACAAAAGCAAAAGCTGAGTGGAAATAACTGGAATAGAAATATCAGGTAGACAGCTAAATCTCCGGCGGATCTCTAGCTCCGAAAGATGAAACCAAAGCTGTGAAACTCAGGCTGACCCGAGCGTAAAGCAAAAACACAAAACACTCGAGTCAGGACATACATACTTATAAAATGTAAATCAACTCAAGTGAACTGTAAAGAAATGCATCAGTAACTTAGAGGATGCTTGGGATCGCCCATCCTCTAAGGATCCGTTAAACTATCTACTATGTAGTAATATACGCTATTATAATAATGTCTACAGTAAAGTAAACTATTAAAATAGCGTTAAGGTGTTACCCATATCCCCCTTAACACATTTTATAATGCCAATAGTCTATACAGTACTGTAACTCCCCGTAAACTAGGGCCGCCAGAGGATACCCCATAGGTACGACATAAAACAAACTCATAGAAGGCGCGCTAGGGTAGGTGACACGGCACAACTAGGCAATGCCAGGGTAGATATACCAATTACACTTCTGGACTGTTAGTAACGCATAGCCGCAACTACCGCCCAACTCGATCCACACTCCCGAATCAAAGGTGCGCACCAAATCAATCACAAAGTAATAGAATGGCTAACAATGAAGTGTGTCCGATCGGAGGAGCTACCTCACTTGGCCCGTCGATTGCTCATGTTTTAGCCACCTTATGCTAACTCATGGGGGTTAGGTCCACGTAAATATACTTTTAGGATCGTCGCCACCATCTTACTTCATTCTGGAATCTCAACCGCGTACACAGTTGTTAAAGTGGTTTTTGGTATCGACAGAGAGTATGCCCATATCCGATCCCGGTCTCTTTAACAACCAAACGTTATCATAACCCATGGTTATTAAATTTTCAAATGGTTTATTTTTCATATCAACATATTCTTTTCAAAACCATATAGGTTCCATATCATTATTCTTTAAAATATTATTCCTTTTCCAAAGTCGTACACTACTAATTCATTTAATTATAACCCCTTTGAAACGTAAAAATTTAAAAATCATAGCACCTTAAAAATGTAACCTTTAGAACCATAACATTCGGAACCATAACCTTTTAGAAAATTTTATAGCATTCAAGAAATGTCACTTTAAGAAAACGCAGCAGTACAGAAATGTTACTGTAAGAATTCGCAGCAGTCCAGAACTGTTACGGTAAGAATTCGCAGCAGTGCAGAATTGCTACTGTAAGAATCCGTAGTAGTGCAGAATTGTTACAGTAAGAAACTGCAGCAGTTTTGAATTGCTACCGTAAGAAATCGCAGCAGTTTTGAATTGTTACTGTAATACTTCTTACTACAATAGTTTATATGATCAAATAGTATATATATCTTCAGTTTTATCATAGTCATTCTATCATTCCTATTATATTACTAAAATTTAGCTATTTGGTCATTAAAGAAACTACACCTTTAGTAAAATAACTTTGTTACTAAAATATCAAATTTTAAAGCAGAAATCCTTATGCCAAGTTAAAAGTATTTTAACTTACCCTTTATTTTCTTTCAGTAAATAACATTTTATCATTTTTTTTCCCAAATGATACTATTTACATTAGTTAAAACTTACATTTTTTTCCCACAAAACATTTATCATTTTACTTACTATTACATAAATTAAAACCTACAACTTATAGGTTATAATAAAATTCCATTATTAGGTCAAATTGGATTATTAAATTTTTAATTAACCTTCATACTGTAAATTAGATTCCAAAACTTTACATTTCCAACTATTTATTTCTTATAAAAATTTTAACACATGTAAACAAATTTACAGAAATCCTTACATTAAATTTTAGTTGAGATTTATCTATAGATATCCAAAATACTTAATAATTTTTAGAAAATCATTTTAAAATCAACCACGGAGTCTGTATAAAATTCTCTACCCTAGGACAAGTAAATACGAACATATATCATTTTAATCCGCAATTTATTAATTTTTCGGGTTTATATCATTTCAAACACGCAATCCCAAGTCAAATAAAATTGCTCAGGCCTATCATTTCAGCCCATAACAATTTTCCTTAATCCAAAGATCATTCGGGTATGTATCATTTCAACCCATAGTGAAGGAACTTGTAGCATGATTTCAGAATATTAAATAAACATAACAATATACAACATATCATGGCATATGATCATAACAGGTAAAATATGGTATGAAATAACATAGTAATATTCAATGTATCATGGCATATGATCATAACAGGTAAAATATGGTATGAAATAACATAAAATTATTCAATATATCATGGCATATGATCATAACAGGTAAAATATGGTATGAAATAACGTAAAAATATTCGATAGTGAAATTTCTTAACTTGCATACACAAATCCATACAATTCCATTGTCATCAATTCACCAACATATAAGTACGTTGTCAAGAGTGATTACTCACCTTACTTTGGTTAGCAAAGTGATTCAAAGTGCAACAAGCACGACAAATTATGGACAAACTTGAGTGAGAGGAGAATCAAAATCTGATGTTTTGAAAAATAAAATAAATTCCATATGTAAACAAATAATTCACATAGAAAAAAAAATAGAAAAAAAAATATTTTTGCAAAATACAATAGAAGAGGCTTGTCTACGGGGTGCATAGGCTAGGGTATAGAGGTGGTTTGGGTTAGGTTAGGCTCGGCCATAGGAGTTTGGGTTAGGATTAGGCTCGACCTAGGGATTTTGGACTTGGTTTTGTGGTGCAAGTCTCGGCTTTGGTAGGGTTTTGGTGAAGTAGTGGCCGAAAATAGAGAAGGGGGAATGGAGGCCGAAATTGGTGAAGAGGAGAGGGGGAAAGGAAGGAGGAAAAAGGGGTTTTGGTTGGAGTTTGGTGATAGGGAGGTGATGGAATAGGTGTGGCCGAAATTTCGAAGGAGAGGAGGAGGAAAATTGTAGAGGAAAAGAGGAAGAAGGTCTAGGGTTTTGAGGAGGAAGATGAAGAAGAACTTACATTGTTTTTTTTTCTGTGGAGGCACAAATGAAAGTGAATAGCCTATCACAAACCCTAGGATATTAAATAGGCTTCTCATCTAACTAAAGAGTTTTCTAGCCCGTTTGTACAAGCCCAAATTCACAATGTAAATAAGATAAATGTTAAAGGAAAAATAACTGCGTGTAATACGCCAAAAGTTGTTAGTTTTGAAAAGTAGAAACCAAAATTTAACAAAATGAAAAACCAGGAAAATGTTAGAATTAATCCATCTTCATAAAAAAATGTAAAAGTTCAAAATTCAAAATTTAAAATTTTCACAGAAAGTCAAACTTTGACCAAAGTTGACCAAAATTTGCATTTAAAGAAAAATCTTTATTTTATTAAATTTGGAAGAACATTTCACATCAAAACTCAAAATATTACATTAAATTTCCTAATTTATCAATTTTAAAATAATTATATTCAAAATTTCAAATAAATTTTCATTTAAAATATTTTCAAAATTTGCGAGTTATTACAATCTCTTTGGTTCTTCTTATATTTCCATTATTATTTGGTTTACTTCATTTATTATTTAATAATAGTTTTATTGATCCAAATTTTAAAAAAATCTTCTTAAAGTACGATTATTAGGGTATCATCAGTCTTAATTAGTCAGATCAGGTGAACCTTCAACCATATGATCTATAGCTTGATATGCAAACAAAGAATTGCAGTGAAACATAAGATCATATATATATATATATATATATATAATTTTTGAAAAAGTAAGTAGTGATTTCTTTTGTTTTCAATCTCAACTATTTCTTATGCAAATAAACAATTGATCTTTTGTTTCCAAATTGTCTCCGTATGTGGATTTGAGCATATTGGAACATTATTGAACTTGATTTTAATTCCCTGCAATCAAAAATGAAAATGAAGAATAATATGTAGTCCTACTATTTGTATTGCATTTCCAATATCTCTCTATCAAGCTTATTCTTTTTCCGAATATTGTTGAAACCGAGGATTTCTTGGTATAGCTTTTGATCATGATTTGTATTGTGATCAAGGAGCAATACCTCAGTGTTTTAAAGAGGGTTTACCTTGACCTATGTCCACCTTCAATTTATATTAACCTAAGTTAAATGGAATCTTTAGCTCGGTTACAAGAGTCAAATATGATACTTTATATATATTAAAACGCCTAAGATTAAAAGAATTTATTTAGTCTCTTATACTCATTATGTCTTGCATTAAATGAATTAATATTTACCTTATCAATAAGCAAATCAACGATTGGTTCTATTTCATTTAGCACTAAAATTCGAGTAATCATTAAGAGAGTAATTCTTAATCGTAATAATCCTCGATCGTAATTTTCTATTATGAGTATTATGTCAAACATACCAATTGTGGTTGGCGGTAAAATATTGATATTCCTACTAGAACAAAGTTTTAGTTTCAAATATTTCCTGGGAAAGCTTTTTTAGAAATTTCATTATAGCATCTATAACTACTTTGATTTTGGTGGGTAACTCGACAAATAGAGATATATGATGATAAACTTACTAATGTTTTATAATTATTGAATTTAGAAAATTTAGTTAGACGTGTGTATTCGTAGATGCATAAGAATGCATGTCTTCTTCCTAAAATGGGTAAAGATATACTTTGAGGCTAATGTATGCAATTTATATCTCTTAAAAGCATTCCTGCAGTGGAACAAGATTAGAGAAAACTTAACCGTGACTCTTTTAAAATCCACAAAGATCAACCATTAAATTAAAATGACATAGTTTATATTATTTTAGTGCATGAGTATTAAAATGTTATACACTATTCAGGTTTACTGCTTAACGACATAGTTTTTCCATTTTAATTTAATACGCTCTACTGTTTTCGTTGGAGAAAACATTTTTTTATTAGTATTATTTTGATAATTCTTCTTATATAGAATGGATAATTTTATACAAAATTTTGTAAGACTTTCGTCTAGGGCATCATATAATCGAGGCACAACCAAAAAAGTCACCGTATTCGAATTTTTCTAAGGAAAATGCATTCCCATTTCCAGATTATCAAGCTTCTCACGATTGTTTCCTTTTTACTCTCTCTGCCGTCTCTTGCAGTCCCATGGTCTCTTATAGTGCAGCCAGTACTCCAACTCCCATATGATGTTGCTTCTTTAACTACTCCTCTACCACTTGAAGTTAACATATGAGTATCTAATTGTTTGAATAAGTTGATTAAATAAAATTTATAAAGAATGTTTACTACCTTAGACTTCATTTGGGAATATTCTAGTACCGGTTATGAGAGGTTTTGAGAGGACTAGTTTTGACTGTTAATAATCGTAACGATTTTGGAAGATTTGCAACAAGTATTGTTATAGTCGATCAATATGTGCTTAAGATTTTAATGTGCACCAGTTTTAATAGTTTTCCATAAAGGTAACATTACATATATCTTCTTGTTATTTTCTATTTTGAATTTAAAGATTAATTTTCCAATATGATTTCTATGGATATAACTGAAAACATTTAGAATCCCTCAAAACATTCCAATTTGATGGTTTGAGAATTACTATCAAAATTACACTACATCTGTTTTCATTGTTTTGCCAATAAAAACCGATCAGAAAAAACTTACCAACAAGGGTTATGATGATAACTGAAAAACATAGCCATTCAAAATCAGTCAAAACCGGTTGAGAAAAAACTCAAAGCGGAGCCTTAATTGATTTCCTGAAGTAACACAGGAATATCTAATTATTTAATGTTAATTAAATAAAATTTAAGAATGTTAGTTACTTAAATGAACTTTCTAAAATGATAATAGCGATGGGTTATCATTTTTCCCTTCAACGGTTGAAATTTAAAGAAAAGAATGTACAATAACTAAGCTTGACTGATCTTTCTGAAGAGAGGAGTCTTCTATTGCAAAAAAAGAAAGAAAGAGAGATTCAAATACGTTAATCTTCTCGAATTTAATCTGTGCAATAATTGCATGAAGTAGGAAGCCATATATCATAACAGTTGACTAAAAATTTAGCCAGCATCAGAATTAAGTTAATGCGCTTGTTTTAATAAAAGTTACTTACCAACACTAGGCTTAAAAATGAAAAATGAAAAGTAAAATGAGCAAATACAATAAATGACACGATATATATAGTGGTTCGGCTAATCTAGCCTAGCTCCACTATGAAAATCTCTTACTATGTTGATCTTTTACATTATAAGGAATTACGAAAAATATTTGGACCTAAGCTTACAATACTAATATACTTAAAGATCTATTATGGATTTGGTTGCAGGAAATGAATTCTGAGATGAGAGAATAGCTAAAATTCAACTAGAAGTCAACCAGCTTTCAAACCCTTTGATGTTTTATGGTAAGGGGTATTTATAGTAGCTAGAGTAGATCCGTGGATGGCTGAGATTGTAACGGAAATAGGTAGGAACAATTCTTGAACATAGGTTTGATCGCTTGGGTTGATGGAGGACAATTGGAAATGTGGTCGGAACATGTGGTTGTTATGCATGCCAGCTGTGATGCCATTTAAGGCGTTGTTTTGTGTTGAGAAAGACGGAATGATACGAGTGTAGGTGCATATTTAACGACATGCCACAATAGTAGGTGTACTAGTTTGTATTTTTGACGATTAGCACACTTTTCTAGGCAACAGCCTGGAGAGAAGCTCTCGTGTACAATGAAATTCGGTTGCTTATTACCAAAGATTATTGAGAATAAAGCTGAAGATTGTTAAAGACACTACTTAAGGAGATGAGCCGATCATGTGGTGATAAGACTGCCTGTATGTGGCTGGTCATAGGCGGGCTAAGATAAAGTCGGGCCATAGACTAGTTGTTTTAAAGCCTAGTCAAGTCAAACAAGTTGGCTAATTAGATCTCTTGCGCCAGGCCGAGCCTCGCCTAGGGGTCCAGGTCGGCCTAACAATCATGTTAGCTTGCTTGCTAGATTGGCAAGATTCCGGCTGAATATGGGCCGGCTTAAACATGGTTGGGCCAAGAAGTGCTGGACGGCTTGGATTCGTGTGGGGCTTAAAATTACATACCGACTTGTCTTCGACGGCTTGAATCTTGTTATGCATTGACCTGAAACAGGTTGGGTCTTTATGTGCTGGCCGGTTTATTTTTTACTTGCGATAAGTTTGAGGAACAATAACCATCATTAGTGCCACAAAGCATGCATGTCAAATGTGCTAAGCAAAGTCCTCTAATTCTTGAGTATCTTTATTTTCAATCATTCTCTTTATTATTTAAAGAGTTCGTACATGACGTGTTAAGTGTTGGCAATGAAATGTAATAAAGTAAAATAAATTATTCATACATCCTTTATTTTTCTATAATAAAGTGAAAGCGTATTAAGTTAATTTTCTATAAAGGATTACTGCATTAAAAATAAAGAATCAAATTTTATTTACAACTATGTGAGTTAGTACAATAGAAGTTAATGAAATATGGTAGTAAAATTGCAATATTCAATATGTTCTATTTATATCCATCACTTGAAAAATGTTTTTTTCTTAAAACGGTTGATATGTATTTTCTTTTGTTGAGGAAAAAAACTGTCTATGTTAATTTTTTCTAGAAACAAAACTTTACTCTCGATGGTTTTGAATGTAAGTTAGAACTTTTGTAAATTAGTACTTTGATATGCTTAACTATGAAGAGATAAAAGAGTTTACTTCAAAGACTGCAAGATTTTTTTTTCTTCTTTGAACCGTATTAACTAGTTCAATTATCATGTTGAATTTGAACTTTTTCTAAATATTTAATTCAAATGAATCGGTTGGCGGTTGCTTATATTTCGTAACTAATGTTAACTATTATAATGAATTTACCTTTTGTTTTGTACGTATAAAAATAATAATATTGAATGGCTTAGTTGCTTATGTGTTGATGCTTGTAGTTTTGCTTGTTGCTGCTCTAATTTTTTTTACAAAGAATTGATTTGTTTACCTAATTAATCTATTTTAATTTTGTATAATTATGGTAGGGTTACATAGTTGATCTGTATTCTCTTAGATATCTACATTGTAACTTTGTTTTGGGTATCTATATACATAGCATACGCCCAATACCATTAGTTATGGTGTTCACAAATCAAGGACAGTTAAGACAAGCATACAACATACATAGATGGTTGCTTTAGTTTTTAAAGCACACTTCTGCTTTAGTATACACGGTAGTCTAACCTTTTTATAGTCAATTCTATTACTTGTTGACAATTGTTGATCCATTGTTCAAAAGTTAATTATTCTTGAAATTTTGTATCTTATAACTTGGTTGGGTTTTAACTTCTTACCCCATCTCCATGAACCATAAAATGAATTGAGTTGGTGAAATTTTTAAGTTAAGTTGATCAAGCCATGATAACTATTTTCTTGTCTATTCTCACCTTGTTATTTTCTTTACCCACCACATTAGTCTAAGAAAATTTTGAAAGACAAAATTAACCTTCATAATTATCTTATATATAAAGCAAATACTTGGGCAAGCACCATTGTCCTGGTGGTTAAGTGATTCGGCTTTGGTGCGAGAGGTCACAAGTTCGAAACTTGCATAGCGTGATTCGAACGTTTATTGACATTGATATGTTGTCCCAGTGACATGTTGTATATAAAGTACCATTTCAAAAAAAAAACTTGGTCAAAGTAGTCAAAGTGAGCCTTTTTAGAATTCCACAAATACCCACCACCATGTGAATTACACATACTACAAAACACTACTAAAAGTGGGCTATTTTAGTCATTTTCTTACCCCCCCCCCCACATTGTTGTTTGTTTCAGCGCCTAAAACTTCTCCACGGAACTGCCCACGTTATCCATTTCTTTCATTTCTCCTATCTCAAAGAACGACTCCTCTTCTCCTCAAAGTTCAAACAATGATTTTGGAAAATGGGGAAATCAATAGCAAAATAATACCATGGAGTGGTCAACTATTTAAAAGCTTTAAAAAGATTTGCCACCTGTTTTGGCAAACGTAGACAGCTTGATTTCAACCATGGTACTCCATAAAACCCTATTTCTAGTTTTTTTACCAATAGATCTTTATATACTTTGGATTTTGTTTATATTAAATTTGTTCCCATAGAATCGCAAAGATTTTGTTACTCAACGGATAACTTCTTATTTGGATTTTAGAAAACGAATAGTTTTGAATCTTCACTGTATCTAATTGTTTTACGTTTAAACTACAAAATACTGATAATTGTTTGATTGCTCACACCTACTTTATATGATTTAAAACTTCCCAAATATTCAGATCCTGTACTAGGTATTAATATTATGAAATTTGAAAGGAAAGAAAAACAATTGTATGGAAAAAGTTTTGAGTTTTCAAATTATAATATGGATCTATTCTACATGGAGTAAATGTTTTCTATAGCTATTTTTGGTTGATTATATTGTTGATTTTTTTCAAGGAACTTTTCATGATGGGAAGATGATGGATTTTTTTTGTCAATTGTGTCCAAGATATTGGAGATACTTGAATTTCATTCCAACTCAACTCTAGGTAATTATTTTCTTTCAATAAGTTTTCCATGTTGATTCTAAAAATGGTTATTAGCAAACGAAATAACTATTTTTGTCACATGAACCACTAAAGCATTCGCCTTTTAACAAATTTGAACATTAGAATAACATCGATTTTATTTTTCGTTCAGCAAACTTTCATAAATGTCAAGTAGTGAAAAGTCCAGTGCAATTAGATGTGTAAATATATGACTATAGAAGGGGCTATAATTGACATTCAACCCACTGGATATAAAAAAATGCTAACATTATTCTTCTTGCCTGCAGCCTTTTCCGTATTCAAGCATACTGAAGTGCATGTAACTATAAGTACATTTTCGCATTTTTCAGTAAATTTGGAGACAAGATCATCGACTACAAACTATTGTTAGTATTTTAGAATTTAAGTGCACAAGATATGTTAATATTATTATCCATAGCCAGCATATATTATTGTTATATTAATATAAAATGACATTATATCCGACACTTGATTTGTTTACACGTTCATGTGAGAATTCTAATTTCTTATGCATACCATTGCTTTTTAGAAAATTTATTCAACTTGATACACATTTATAAAAATGATCATTTTTTAGGAGAGATTCACATCATTTTTGGACCTATGATTGTCCACAAATCCCCCCATCTACTTCTTCACGTTGAGGTCAAAGTTTAAAAGGGAAGGTATGTGAATTGTCAGCAAAATTAAATTAATATTATTTAAACTACTGTTAAGGACTGTTATGTTAGATAGCTTGCTTTTATCAAAATCTATTATTAAAATTAATCTTAAAATGAAAATTATCATGAAGCTTGATTCATAAAAAATTTCACTGACAAGCACCATTGTCCCAGTGATTAAGTGATTCAACTTCGGTGCGAGTGGTCATAAGTTTGAAACTTGCATATCGTGATTCGAACATATATTGATATGTGAGTTGTGTTATTTTGTCCTGTGACATGTTGTATCTAAGTATCATTTCAAAAAAAATCACTTCTTTTGTTGTATCAGGTGCTCCTCTATTATAATTTGAGAGATAATTAAGAAAATAAAATGTAATTGGAGAATAATGATTAGTTCGATCGAGTAAGTCACGAAGCAAGGTGATGATCTTTTTTCTTCATCATTTTTAATAAACATACTTCAACTTTGAAAATGTTAACTTTTTATTTGTATATTTGCTTTAGATGTTTACTTATAAGGCTAATTACATTGTATTATGCATAGTTAGGGGTTGTTATTTACTCATTATTTGGAAACTTTCGCCAACTCTTCTTTCTATTCGTTTTGTTATACAAAGTTTCATTCTTAGCCCTGTTCTCCTATACTTTCCTATTTTCCCATTTGTCCACAAAACCTCATTATTTTGTTTTTGTTTATTGAGAATCAAAAGCCTGGGCTTAATGTGGACAAAATTGGATGATTGTCTACATCAGTTACAGTAAGAATCTTTTATGTTGTTCAATTATACTTTATAACAAATTATGATGCTTATATTAAATGAGTTTTCATTCTCTCTTCTATTTTTTAAATATGTCAACATCGATTTCATCTAAAATGAGTTCATTTATTTATCTTCTCCTTACTAACGTTTTGATGTTATATTTAGTTATTTAACTAGGTTCAAGTATTTTTGTAGTGAATTTGTATATTTTTTGTTATGTATTAGTGGTACGATTGTTAGTTTTAAAGATTTTGTATTTTGATCATTGGTAGTTAAATTTATAGAGTTGTTTAGCAATAGCTTTTTTGGATGAATGTACTTATTGCATCATTAGTTGTTCTCAATTTTTAATATAGTTTGAAAGAAGTAATCAAGAAATCAATTGTTCTATTGTAGCACTATCATTATTTTCTCATACATCTTTGTACCTAAACATTACCTATTTATTTTAAAATCGGACGGCTGTCCTATCTCAATTTTGTCAGAATGAGTACATTGTTGATTTGGCATTTTCTTCCCACCATGCTGCATGCCCCTTGAAATGCAAGATTACGATAATATGATAAGCATATTTGAAAATAGTAAGTGGAAAAATGACTTGGAGGTTGAAACCTTTTCTATTGAGCAAGCTTAGAAGGCAGTACCTGTGCTTTTTTTAAAAGAGGCTACATCATAACTTAAGAGTTGCAACTTTTTTACAAAAGTAGCTTAGACTAAAAAGTTTTGTGGAAATATCTTTGTTGCATCCCATGACTTCTGATAGCAGATGAACATTTCGTCTTAGCAAAGCAAGACACTATTTGCTTTCATCTTTGAGTCTAAGATGCTTTCAAGTTCTAAAATTTGTAATTTATAATTTCTGATTGATGAAACACCCGATTAAAGGAAAACCGAAGTAGTACAGTAAATAATGTGCACATACTGCAAAATACAAAAAAATAGCAAAAATGGTTACATGGCCCTACTACGATTTAACTATAGCTCATAATAAGAACCTTTTTTAATTGTAGGCGAAGCGGTCATCCCAAAAATGATGGACCCATTCTTCAGCCTGTGGCAATATCCCTACATCAACAACAGCGGTAGGAAAAAAAAGGACATTGCATGATTCGTGTAGAAGACAAATAATAATAAGCAAAATATATAAAATGGTTTTCGCAAGATGTATCAATCTTGCATATGCACATTGACACTCATCAATTATCAGTAGTTGTATCATAGAGAAAGTCATGAGACCATGTCTCAAGGCATCCAACAATATCTACAGAGTCATGACCATAATATGCACAAGGATTTAAGTCGTTCTTTAAGCAAAGGATGCATTCAAATAACTTTGAAAAGAACATACCACCGAATTATGATATTTAGCTTTCATACTTAATATAAGCATTAGTACTCGCAAGCCGCAACTTTACATAACTCATGTACCATTACTTTATTTATTTATATTATTGAGTAACAACACGATAACAAACTTACACACATATATTCGGATATTCCAAGAGCTAAGTAATAATATATCAGGACTTAATTATGTGTACAACATGCCAGCATAGATAATATATAATAGTGTGGTAGAGTTAAAAGACAAGAAAAACTCTTCAATGGCTAGGCAGGTGGGCATGGCCCAGATGCAAGCCCACCAAGCCACTGGGTTTGAGCAACCGATATACGAAGAGGGAAATATACTTTTATACCATGCATATGTGTGTGTATACAAACTCTGAGTAAGAAAATATTATTTCAATATCGCAGTTACTTTCAATTGCATGGTATTTGTAATTTTGTGGCCCTAAGTTTCATTCCCACTAGCATCTATCAAGTCCATTTTTCCTGTTGAACAATTATACTATAATTATTTCTAAAGAATTGACCAACTGTTTTTTAATTGATCATATATATGGCTGATATTCAACTTCTAAAGAAATTTGAAAAATAGTGATGAATATTTCTATATTTTATCATTTTCAACACAGAATTGTAAGGTTTGGTTAATTCACCAAAAAAAATTATATTTCCAAGATTTCCAACAAATTTACTTTTTTATTAAAAGAAATATAAAAGTCGGAGTTTAAAAAAACATAAAAGTGCTGAGTTATTACTTATGATGCAAGTTTTTTAAGTTCCAAACTATTGAAAATGCTAATTTTAATATTTGCTACATTTCTTTATATATTGATGTAATAGTCTATTACTTTCTTTATCCGTTTAATTATTTTCTAAAATAAGTTAGTCTCATTCATGTTTTGATAAATGATTGATTTGTGCATGTATCCACATAAAAAATGCAACATTACGTACATGTCAAGTCATTTCGTAAGATTAAACAAAACCTTACAAATAATGTTTTATAATACCAATTCCTCCAATGCATAAGCCAAAGTACTCGTTTACTTTATAAAAATAATATGTGCTTAAATTGGTTACGGAGATGGATTCAGGATCTGGGATGCTAGGCCCACGTAGGTTCGAATCCCGCTTCCTCCATTAAGGAGTTAGGCGTTGTCCATGGTGTGCGAAGGCCAGTATGAATGGGGTATACACACCACGTGGGGTTTACTTAAGTGAGTATCTATGTATACAATGACATTAAGGTTCCAAACGTTACGTCAAAAAATATATGCTTAACTGACCAACGGATCCTAGCAAGCACCATGATATCTAGATTAAGAATGCTTTTCGATGCCATGTAGTGTAGATGAATCACACCATCATCTGTCATCTGTGTTCGCCGGTGCATTTGTCTTGACTTGAAATTGTAGACGGAACCAAATTTACTAATTAAGAAAACAAAAAGTAAACTTTATCAGGCTTTCAAGCTATATGCATTACCGTTAGGAAATCGAAAATTAAGTTATTAGTGTTGGATATTATTTCCTTGATTGGAAATCGAATTGAATTATTGCACCGATACAATGAAATGAGAATGGTTTGAAAATTAAAGAAACTGGAGGGCACAATGGAGATTTATGGGGGTGGGAAGAGAAGAAGATGTGGTGTAATGACCTGCCATTTCGAACCATTCAAATCGACAATCATCCACACATGTCAAACTTGAATTGCTCAAAACAATAGATTGTGAATTTATATTTGGCAAAACTTAGCATATATAGTAAAAATCAATCATAGAATCACAAACACAGAGTAATATAACAATAAGCAGCGGAAATAGATAAATAGTAGTTCGTGAAGCTACTATAGAACATCAGAGTCTAAAGTAAAATACAACAGAAATCCAATACATAGAAGTCTCAAATACAAAAGCCAATGACAAGTCTGAACGTAAACAACTGGAAATAACTGAAATAAATGAATGTTGAATAGATAAAAGATAGATCGCCAAGCGAAGCTCCAAGCTCCAAAGATGAGTCTCAAATGCTATGACACTCAGGCTGACCGGAGCATAAAACAAACACAAAACACTTGAGTCAAGATTAACATTATTACGCAAGTAAATCAACTCAAGTGAAATGGCAAGTAAAATGCAATGTAACTTAAAGGATGTTTGGGATTCCACTCTTTAAGGATCCGTTAAACTATCTACATACATAATACAATACGCTACATATATAATGTCTACAGTAAAGTAAACTATTAAAATAGCGTTAAGGCGTTACCCATATCCCCCTTAACACATTTTTATATAAATGTCGTAGTCTATACAGTACCGTAATTCCTCCGTAAATTGGAGGGCTATCAGAGGGCACTTCATAGTGTACGACACAAACCAAACTCGTAATGGGCTCAATAAGTCATGTGACAAGGCATGCGAGGCGATGCCTAGTGTAGGATACTATCGTTTTGTAGAACCGGGCTGATGGTAACGCATAGTAGCTACTACCGTCCACCTCGAGACACACTCCCATAATCAAAGGTGCACCCAATCAAATCACAAAGTAATAAATATGGTATAGAAGAAGTATGCTCGATCGGAGGTGCGACCTCACTTGGCCTAGGTATAGCTCCTGTTTTAGTCACATCAAGCTGACTTGAGGGGGTCCAGGCTACATTCATACCTCATACAGAGTTCGTCAAACCATCCTACTTCATTCTAGATTCTCCACCACGTACACAGTTGTTAAAGTGGTTTTCGATACTGGCAGACAGTATGACAATATCCGATCCGAGTCTCTTTAACAACTAAACGCTTATTTCACACTGTGGTCATTTTCATTTAAAACGGTTCATACTTCATATCAAAATATCATATTCATTTCGAAATCATATCACTTTCGAAATCATATCACTTTCGAAATCATTATTCACTTTAAATCATATTCATTTCCAAAATCATAACCACAAAATAGGTTAAACCATCATGTCAAAGTATTCGCATTTAAATCCATTAAATCTAAATCGTATCTGTTCCAACTTAAATATTTTAGATATTGAAAGTAGTTTATATATTAGAATAGTTATACATTAAAATAGTTTATATTTAAAAATAGGTTATGGATTAAATAGTTTATATATTAAAAATAGTTTATATATTAAATATATATATCGAAAATAGTTCAAATTAGAATTATTTCTCCCAATTTCACAAATCAATTCAAATCAACTTTTGTTCCAAAATTCAATTTAAATCAATATTGGTTCAACAATTTCAATTAAAAAGGTTAAAGGTTCAATTCAAATTCTCATTGAAACCATTTTTAATTTATATCGATTTCAAATCCAGGTTTGAACTATAAATTTAAACCACTTCCAATTCAATAGGTTTCAAAGTTTAAATATTCAAACAATTTACAATAACTCAATTTGATAAATTTCATTTATATTTCAAAATTCATCTTTAATTTTATTTAAATTTGAAAATTTTCACTTAATCATTTTTATAACATTTAAATAAAATTTAAAATTACAAATTTAAATCAAAATTAAATATTCAATTTCAATTTTTATTTAAATTTGAAAATATTCATTTAACCACCTTTAATCAAAATCCAATTATCAAGTTATAAAATCATATTTTAAAATCTCAAAATTAATAAGTTCAAATCAATCCTTATTTAAATACAATTCTTAAACCAATTGAATTTCAAATCAATTTTTATTTAAATACAATTCTTGAACAAATAAAATTTCAAATCAATTTCAATTTATCTTTCCAATCTGAATTTATTAAAGTTATTACAAAAATCTATTTTCAAAATATAAATATAAATTTAAATAAATATTTTAAAACATATTATATATATATATATATATTAGTTAAATTAAATTTTATTAAATTAATTTTATTATATTAATTATTATTAAATTAAATCTTATTTTATTAAATATATTGTATAAACTCATTTTATATATATATTTAAAAATAATAAAATTATAAGTAAAATCTTAAAATTTACATTTTCAACTTAAATTATAATTTAAAATTTTCCAAACATATAATTTAAAAATCTAAATTTTACACATATATTAAAAATAAAATCTTTATATTATATTTTAAAATCAATATTCAATTTGAAACATGTATTTAAAGTAAAATATTTTATATTATATATTTAAAAACAAATATTTATTAAAACCCATATTTTTCAAATTTCTGGAAATCAATTAAAAATAGACCAACGGTGTGTGCATATAGTTTTCTAACATATGGTCAAGTGATACAGATATTTAACATTTCAATCCGCAATTTAATATTTACGGGTATATATCATTTCAATCCACAATTTAATACTTACGGGTATATATCATTTCAATCCGCAATTTAATATTTACGGGTATATATCATTTCAATCCGCAATCCAAAAATTTAAAATCAGTAAAATCACTTGGGTTTATCATTTCAACCCATAATGATTTTCCCTAATCTACAATATCGTTCGGGTATGTATCATTTCAACCCATAGGGATTTCCTAAACTAACAGGGAACTTGCAGTGTAAGAACAATGGCATAATAATTTAAAATAGCATAACATATCAACTACAAACATGGATCATAACTAACAATTTAAAATATAATATATATAAAACGTGTTATGGTGTCATATGTCAATTAACATAGGTTAGCAAATGCAGATAATAACATATCATACTTAACAATTAAATTTCCAACCAATTCAAAATTTAACAACATATTTCAATCGTCATTTCATATGAATTAAATTTACTAAATATAAGAATATTAATCGTGTGTGATCGTTTACCTTTCAAGGTTAGAGAAACAACGAGAATGACAAGCAACGGACACGGATACGCGGCTATGGACACGCACGTGGATACGCAGCAAACGGGGCAACAACAAGCCAAAGAACTGATGCGATAAATTCCGGACAGCGGCAAGCAAAATAATGAACTTGAATTCTATATATATATATATATATATATATATGCTTTATATATATATATACATGCTTTTCTCTTTTTTTTTAAAACAAGAGGAAAGAAGAAGCGAAGGGTGCCGCTGCGACAAGGAAGAGGGTGGACTTGGCACGGCTGCGGTCAAGGTAGAGTAAGGTGGAGGAGCGGCTGCTCGGGGCTGGGTTGTGGCCAGTGGAGGAGTAAGGTGCGGAGGCGGGTCAGCAACAGTTTTAGTGCGTACTGCAGCATAGAGGAAGGTTGCAGGAAAAGCGGGTTGTGCTGTCGAGTGGAGAGGCGTTCGGGTAAGGTCGAGATAGAGAGGGGAGGTGGCTGTCGAGTTGATGGTGGACTGTGGCTGAGCGTGCTGTGGGGAGAGAATGGGGTGGAGGCGGTTGTCAGGTGAAGTTGTTGCGGTCAGTGGAGAAAGAGATGGCGAGGCTGTGGGATGGTGTGGCGTTAGGTTGGAGGATGGCGGCGCAAGGAGTTTGGAGAGGCCGGGTTGGCTGCTGGAGCTAGGGGTTTGGATCGGCTGTCAGGGGGGCAGTGGGCTTGCGGCTGTGAGAGGTCAAAGTAGGTGGGTGGTTGTCTGCAAAGAAAGGAGGACGAGCAGGTCAGAGCAACGATTGAGCAAGGTGCGGAGAGTTTCAAGGTGGCCGGATCTGAGCTCGGAGACAGCAGAGGAAAAGAATGGCGGCAGTGCAAGGTCAAGAGGGAGAGGATGGGTTCGGCAACACAAAAGAATACGAGCATGTTAACAAAAAGGTGGATACGAGCATGATTCTAAAATAATATAAAATTTATAAGCTTGTTATATCTTATTCTTCCTCCTCCTTCTCCTCTTTTTTTCTTTTTTTCTTTATTTTTTTTTATTTTTTTTATTTTTATAGAATGGCAGGAAGAACATGATATTTAACTGATATAAAATATTTAGGTTTCAAAATTATTTTATTTTAATCAAATTTTTAACTGATATTTAAATTTTAAATTGAAATTTCACAACCAAATAAACTTACATATTTTTTAATGAAAATCTATTAGTTGTTATACTTAAATAGACGCATATCAAATATCAAATTTTCATTGCTAAATCTTATTATTTATTTTAAATATAATTTAGTTAAATACATTATTTAAATCGTTAAAATTTTCGGATCATTACAGGTGGTGTGATTGTTCTTTGTGACATAATGGTGTAGCTAAGGAAATTGAGGGGGTGAGAATAGAACTGCCCTATTTTCATTGTATCGTATCGTGAGATATTGTTTCGTTCCTCTTAACAAACTGCGTTGACTTTTGTAGCTTATGAAATTCAGCAGTGAGCCCGTCGAGCCAAACATTAAGATTTAATTAACTTACTACTTGGAATGTAATTTGTTATAAAATATGGTTAAACGATAAGAAATTACGCATAAAATTGGAGGATATATAATATATTATAATATTAACTAACCACAGAGTTGGAGGACATTCTTCTCTAAGTTTACAATAACTCAGTAGAATATATTTCTAACATATATTTACATATATTCGGTTCTTATATTTTATTTAGAATCATAGCCATTAAAGGTCCACTTTATAGCAATAACGTTAACATCATCTAATATTTTATGATGTAACCTCTTGAGCTTGAATGCATTTTATTATGCACTGCCATCATATTTGCAACATTCTACCACGATATTATATGAGCTAACTATGTTAGAAAAGCATTGCCTATTTTATATTGGTGACATTAAATTAAGTTGTGAATTTGAAATAGGAAGTAGCTATTACTTATCAGATTTCATATATTTGATTTTGTAGCTCAAATTAAAACGTAAAATGTAAGAGAGAAGGAAAACAAAGAGTCAAGTATAGAGGTATATAAATTTCTATTTATTCTTGATATTATGCACAACTAAGGGCTGACCATTTATATATTGGCTCGGGGTATATAATGCGATGATAAATTATTATTTAACACAAAGATAACATGCAGATACAGTTCCTTTGATAATTATAAAATTATTACATGGACATTGCGGGTTTCATTTTTCTTAGTTCGTTTTCACTCGGGGAAGCTTTTATGACGTTACATGTAGTAGTTTAGCCTTTAAGAAAACATTGTTGTTTAGATGAGTTTCACCATGCACCAAAGTAAAAACTTATAGTTGTCCTAACCTCATTTTCTGGGCACTCTAAATTGCTAGTCAACCTGTTGAAATATTTAGGTGCAACTATTAGACTTTTGAGCCAATATATAAGTTAGGAATCATGTTGATCGACATATAGGAATAACATTCGGTCCAACCATGAAGTTCTAGAAATACTTATATATACAAACAAAATGTTAGAAGTTTGAATCTCATGATGAATAAAAATTAATATTTATTTTCAAATAAATTTTTTGAAATATAAACAAGGTTACAACTTTAAATACCTTTACAACGAAAATTACATTTTCTTCGTTATATTGTTGAGTTTATTTTTATTAGACTAAATAGAAATTTCAAATTTAATAACGTTGTAAGATACATTTATATGCAAATGTCAAAAATTCTGATAAATTGGACTTAATTCCCATCAACTAACTTTTTGGTTAGCATTGGCCGTGTCCGTGAACGTGGCCTCAACCGCCTTCACTTTTTAACGGCCTGGTGTTGCAGGTGCATGCCTTGTTGGCCGATATTATCTTCTACTGTTTTTTGGTGCCCTTTGGAGCTCCTGGGTATCTCAGGATAAATCTATTAAGTGACTAATTTGTTATCGGTTTTAAGCATCAAACTTGACATTGTTCTTAATTGTCGTGCATATTCTAAACACTCCAACATTACCTGTAATGTATATGATTAATGTAGTAGAAAATTTTCTCAGTGCTTAGTGCTTAATTTTTAGTATCAACTATTGCCTTTCTGATTCTCATGAAAATTTTATACTTACATGTATATTTCCTCGTTTCTTCGTTGCAGTCATATAAAGTTACCAAGTAATAATTTTATGTGACTAGCAACAGTTTCGCAAGTTGTATGTTAAAGCGAGCACTATTTCAGGTTAGGTGTAGTGGATGTTATTCTTTCTCATTTTAGTATTTATGTAGCTACTACATTACATTAAGAATAGCTTATATTTGTGAAAAAAATTCATTAAAATTTTATTATCTTGATTCGGTTCATGTACATTTAAGAAGAGCTTGTATTATGAAAGAATTTCATTAGCAGTTTGTTATCTTATTTAAGTTCATGTGAAATTAGACTAGTGGATTTTTGCTGACATCTAAAACAATTACATATTTAACATTATTACAAGGTGTAAGTTGTAATCTAGAATGTAATGTATTGTCTTGGTATCAACAACGTGAAAACTCGTGCTTCATACATGGAAGTTGAAAAAATATAGTTGTATAAGAAAATAACGGTAAAATATTAAAGCATATACTAAAGCAATTAAATAAGCATGGGTCCTATAAAATAGGATTAAAGGTGTACAAGAAAATAATGAGTCCACTACGTAACATATAGTTCTTTAAGTAGAATCCTATTATAATGCAACATACAATACGTGTTATATAATAAGGTTGTGTAAACCTCTCTTGTTAAATGCTTTTATAACATAGATAGAACAATCGGTATATGATACCGTTGATATATATGATAAGTGTTAACAAAGAACAGAGAGAACTAATAAAACAGTATCACAATAATTAATAGGCAAATCATAATTAAAGTAATGTGTCTTCTTCAAACAATTCAGTTGAAAAACATTTATGTATAGCCGTGCATAAGTAATAGAGAATATCAAAACATTAATGGATCAAAAAGTAACAATGAAGGTAGACTTTAGCAGCGAAAAATATGATTATTTTATTATTATTACAGTAGAACCAAAAATTCGGATACTTATAATTCTATTTTTAGGAACATGTTGATGTCAGAAAGCAAGCAAGTGAGCAAAGAGAAACAATTTTTCATGTTTTTCTTTGACCCAAAATGTAAGCTATCTAGTTTCACTACAAGGATAATTCAGTTTAGCATCGGCCTATAGCCGACTACGGCCGACTCCGGCCGACTCGAGCCGTCGCTAAAGGCCGACGCTAAATAGCTCGTCGCCAAGTGAAATGGTGACGGCAAAGGGGACGGGTCCATCCTCTAATTTAGCGTCGGCTAGAGTCGGCTAGCCGTCTCCGACCGACGCTAAACATAGTCCACGTGTAAAAAAATAAGTGATCAATAGACCGACCCTAGCCGACGTCAGCCGACTCTAATCTGGGTAAATTTTTTCTGTATTTCCAGCACCCCTTTCTGCCATCCATCCACACAATCATATATATTCCACAAATATACTTCACCAAACAACAATATACATCAAAAATATGTCCAACTAAGAACCACAAAACATCAATATACATCTCCAAACGTTCATATATCTCCAAGCATTCATCATCACAAATATCCATAATATTTACCAAATTCAACCAAAAGTTCATCAAAAAACATATATAAAAACATGCTACCACTCATCCCAACCATCATCAGCGCCAGATCCCTATGATGGCGGCATATTCGTCCCGTGCTCTGCCAAGTAAGCACCAATCGCCTCGTCTAGTTGCAGCTTCAATCCAGTCTTACTCCAATCGTTCAACTCGGCGACTTGTGCTTACAGGGCCGCTATTGTTTCTTCAGCCTGTTGTTTATTGTAAGCGGCTTGCGTCGTTGCCTGTATATTAATAAATTCATAGTTATAGTTTATACGTAATATTCAATAAAATTTATAAACTGGTTAATGAATTAATTAAATTCAATAAATATTACTGCTTGATTGCCATATCCATACTGTCTACTTCTGGTCGGCGGGTCGGTAATACGAGCGAATATCATGTCTGTCTCCTCAACGGTCAACTGCACCCTGCCAGACTCTTCAAACACGCGAGCAATCTCCTGATCGCATCTCTCCTGTGTTTAGAAATATAATTTTGAGAAGATGAATATTCAATTTAATGTACTATTAAATAAGAGGAAAAATTTATAGCCTTTATACCCGGATATTCGCTGATTTGGCGTCTCACCATTCATATGTTACTTTGCCATATTCATCTGTATGCTCGACGGCGTGTGTTCGGGTGAAGACGTCTAAATGAGACGGTGCAACACCACCTCTCTTCCTCGTTTGAAATTAGATATGATTAAAGAATGTATATAAGTAAATTACAAATAACAATTTTTATATTTACCATTTCTTCTCTATATTGCTGAAAAGACTTGGATCCACCGCGGTGTGTTGCAGGATTCCTAAGCCTGTTTGCAGAGTTCCTCGATGCTACCGCCTGTATAATTTAACTATTATATAAATATTTAAACGAATTATAATTGCAGACATATGAAAGTAGAAAATTTACCTTCGCGTCTTCGCTTTTCCAATATTGCAGAAACCGCACATACAGATTTTCACTCATCTAGTTTGGCTTTTTACCGGCCTCTTTTATCTTGGAGAGCGTACAACTATAGTTTTTCCTCGTCTTCCTCTCCCAGTGCGTCCTGATCGTCCCGAGATCTTCGGGATCCACAATAAAGGACACCTGCACGTTGAAATTTAAATGAATTATATAAATTGCATATTAATTTTCAAAGATCAAATATGTCAATCTCAAATTAATTAGAATTTTATACTTACCTGGAGGTCAGCCCATATGACATCTCTGATATAAAGTGGGATACTATCCCAGTGCTCCCACAAGTCCGTCATCCTACTACGATAGCTGTTTCGAGACACAGCTAGAATGGGCTCGGATGGCTGTAAATCGAAACCCCTGAATACATTTTGATATTGTCAGTTACTAAATCATAAATATACTAGTAGCATGCACTAAATAATATAATGAAGTTGCAGTAAATTAAATACTTACCCTCCATCGGTCTTCGGCACTAAGTATGCTCTCTAGCGATTATCGGCCATACCACTACTACCCTCGCCATGATCAGGGCCTCGTGAACCTTGGGACCGCCTGCCGTGTGACATAATATCTGCTAGAAACATGCATATATATATATATATATCATTTCATATAATGAAAAAATTATATATCATTTCATAATTAGAAAACATGCCTGATTAATAATCACATACACATAGCTCACAGCAGAATAATAAAAGAATAATACAACAAATGATACGAATTTTCATTACATTAACACAGGTTCTAGAATTGACATAATACAACAAACGATACAAATTTTCATCTTATATACATTACATCATCACTAATTAATAATCAATCTTCGTCGTTTTCTGATTCTGACTCGGTCTCACACTCTATATCGTCATTTCCCTCTAAAGTCTCAAATGCTTCTATTAGAATATTTGATTCATCGTTCAAAGGCCTTATATCAGCATGATCATCAGTTATTATTAATTCATTATTTGGCTCAAGATCTGCTTGATAAGCTGCTTCGTCTGGAATATTATTTCCGTCAAGTGTAAATCTTGCCTTTGTTTTAAAAACAGCCGACCAATCTGCTTTATCTCGTTTTAGTGATGGATAGGGAGCAAAATAAACCTGTAATGCTTGTTTTGCTAACATGAAAGGATCATACTTTGAGTAACGTGAGTTATGGTTTATTTCAATAAGTTTATAGTCTTTGTGCACGTTGATACTAGAGCCCGGAACATTGCTAAACCAATTGCATCTGAATAAAAGTACTTTTTCTGTAGATTGGACAGAATATGTCAATTCCAAAACCTGTGTTAAGACGCCGTAAAAATCTTTTATATGTTCATCTGGATCATCAGTCCCTTTGACAAATACACCGCTGTTATAAGTCATTTTTTCAGCACCGTATTCCTTGGTGTTGAATTTAAATCCATTCACGAAGAATATTGGATAAGTGTTGACATTTCTTTTTGGTCCTATCGCAAGACGTTCCAATCCTTCATCACCGACACAATTTCTTTGATCATAAACGTATTTCGTAAACCAGTTAGCAAATTCTTTGCTGAGATCGCCAAGTGGATGTTCTGATTCGTAAATACTGCAAATAAATGTATACGTATATTAAGTGCAAAATCAATTTAAATTGGGTAACTCGTAAATAATGCAAATATGTACTATTATCGAGAATTATCATTCAATATTTACCTAATAAATGGTGCAACGTCAGCACAATTAAGAAGAACGTATGTGTGTGCTATATGGTAATCTCTATCGTCTAACCATATTTCCACACATTTTCCAACATCTCGGCCATTCTATCTAAAAATAGAAAACATTGATTCAGAACAATCTTGTTCAACGGCTTCATCATTACGCGAAACACTTGCAAATGATAAGTTCACATGGTCACTGAAATAGTGAGAGAAAAAGAACGAAGCTTCTTCTTCGATATATGATTTGCAAATCGAACCTTCAACTCGTGCTTTTTGTCTAACTTTTTTCTTGAGATGATTCAAGTACCTATTACAAAATTTATTCGATTAAAATTTACTTACATCAAATTCAAATTTAAATTATTATTTCAAATATTCATAATTACCTCTCAAATGGATACATCCATCCATATTGTACAGGACCTCGAAGAAGTGCTTCATATGTAAGATGAATAGGTAAATGCTCCATTACATTAAATAATCCTAGAGGAAATATTTTCTCAAGTTTGTAGAGCAGTATAGGGATGTCATTTTCAAGTTTACGAATACACTCAACTTTTAACGTGGTCGAACAAAGCTCTTTATAAAACGGACTTAATTCTGTTATAGCACTCCACACTTTTACGGGCAATAGTTCTTTGAGAACAACGGGTAAGAAATTTTCCATCATGACATGGAAATCGTGACTTTTCATCACACTCAATTTATTATTTTTTAAGTCAACACATCTACGGAGATTTGAAGAAATCCCATCAGGACATCTCAGCCCTTCAATCCACTTCAACACAAGTTTTACTTGATTGCTGTCTAGCTCATAGCATGCTTTGGGTTTTTTACTGTCATTAGGGTTTATATGAAGTTCGGGACGTTTACAATATTGTTCTATATCACGTCTTGAATTGAGATCGTCCTTAGTTTTACCTTGGACATTCAAAACTGTATTAAACACATTATCAAACACGTTTTTCTCGTTGTGCATCACATCAATATTATGTCGTAGTAAGAGATGCTTCCAATAAGGTAACTCACAAAATATACTTTGTTTGCACCAATTATGCCAGTTCGATTTACCTGGAATTTCAGTCTGTACTCCAGTTTCATGTATCTTCGGATATTCTTTAACTAGTTCATATAATTCTTCACCTGATAAAGTCGTTGGTCGTTGTCTGTTCTCTGCTCTATTTACTACAAAGTTTTTCTTATCTCTTCTATAAGTATGATTAACATGGAGAAAACATCGATGACAATCAAACCATGAAATTTTCCTTTCATGCGGTAATGAAAATGCCCGTGTATCTTCCATGTAGTAAGGACAAGCCAGACGACCGGCCGTACTCCAGCCTGAAAGCATTGCGTAAGCTGGAAAATCACCAATAGTCCATAACAAAGATGCAAACATACGAAAATTCTTTTTTTTCGACACGTCGTATGTATCCACCCCTTCAGACCATAATGTTTTCAACACTTCGATCAATGGCTGTAGATAAACATCGATTCCTTGTGTCGGATCATCAGGACCAGGGACGACAATCGTAAGAAACATATATGGAGTTTTCATACACATCCACGGAGGTAAATTATAAGGTGTAACGATAATAGGCCAAGACGAATATTTACTACCAAATTGAGAGAATGGTGAAAATCCATCTGTACATAAACCAAGTCTCACATTACGACTCTCTGCGGCAAACGCATGATAAGTCTTATCGAATTGTTTCCATGCTTCTCCGTTCGATGGATGTATCAAAGTCCCCTCTTCCTGCGTTCTCACATTGTGCCATCTCATAGGTGATGTTGTCGCAGATGACGCATATAACCTTTGAAGTCTGAGAGTGATGTGTAAATAATGCATTCTCTTTTATGGAACTTCCTTTCCTTTTTTTTCTTGGTTTCTATCTTTCCTCATTACATATTATGCATTTCTTAAGATTAATGTCATCTTTCCAATACAACATACAACCTTTTATACATGTATCTATCTTCTGTTAGGGCAAACCGAAAGCAGACATTAGTTTTTTCACTTTATAATGACTATCGCACGTCAGATTATTGGGTGGCATATGTCGTTTTGCAGCTTGTACAACTGCTGTAAATCCAGCTTCTGTAAAATTGAATTTTTATTTCATAGTAATGTATTCGACAGTAACTGACAATTCTGTTCCGCTACTACAACCTTCCCACAACGGTCTTTTCGCAGAATCCAGTAAATCATAAATTCTTTTCACCCCCTCGATCGGTTCTTCTTTGACATTTACATCATTAACTTGAATAGTAGGGAACATTGACCGTGCTGCATCTTCCACCATATCTACTATTGGATTCGTCGTAACATTATTGTTATTCACCTCAACCTCGGGCACTATAGAATTAGATGCGCCAATTTTTTCTCCATGATGATCCCAGAAATAATAGTTTGGCACAAAACCGGATTTACACAAATGTACAATAACTAAATCCGGTTCCCGATAATGAAAATGTCGACATTTACGATACGGACAACAAATTTGTGTGCCGCCTTCTTCATTATTAGCTTTAGCGAATTTAACAAATTCATGTACACTATCCTTAAAATGTTTTTTCGTTGAACCTTTCGTTTCTGTTCGACTTTCATACATCCAGGTACGGTCGAGAAGATAGTTGAACATTTTTCCTAATTTAAAAACATATATATATATTAGAAATTTCGACAGCATTTCTTTTCTGTTCCTATACGCATATATACTTTGCATCTGAAGTTTTATGTGATTATTATCGTATTTTCTAATGTACCAAAGCCTTTTGGGACTAAAGGCTTTGTTGCTGTCTTATTTTCGTTTAAATTATTTATATTAACTAGAGATAAACTAAAATACCTACACCCAATTATTCCCAATTCACACTTTCAAATTCCCAATTCCCAATTCCCAATTTCCAATTCACACTTTCAAATTCTAAATATCTACACCCCAATTATTCCCAATTCACACTTTCAAATTCAACGATTTCATACTAATTAAAAATAACCTAATACACTAAATTAGCAATGCCTACACCCAATTATCATCATAATAATGTACATTTAAACCTAATTAAACAATTTAATTCGAAATTAGGGTTTAGAAAATTACCAAATTCAAGAAGAAGAAGAGATTCTGGCGAGTTCCAGTGAGTTCTAGGCTTCTACGGCGACAACGACGGAGAGTGACGGCTAGAGAGGGTCGGAATCGGTGATAGGGAAGAGAAAAAATGGTTTTTTTAGGGGAGCAAAGAAAGTGAGGAAGAAGGGTTCGGCTGAAACCTGTATACGCGAAATGGCGTCGGTTGGCGTCGGCCTGCATCGGCCCGATGGGCGTCGGCTAGCATCGGCCGTATATATATTTTTTTAAATTCTTTTTTTTACACCTATTTCGTTTAAAAAAATAAAAAACACTACTACATTATAAAATAAAATAAAATTGACATTTATTATTATTATTATTGACCCAATGACGGGTCGTGATAGTTTAGATTGGTATTTTCGATGATATATGTTCGTGTAATTCGAAAAGTTATCGTTGTTGAAAATCTAACTCGCACGACCAATCGATGCAACTTTTAGTCGATCCGCTATATAAATTCGATAAAGGTGGTTATTTGTAACATTTTAAAGAATTAAAATAATTTTTAAACCGTTGGGTAATCAATTATGAATTTTTAAATGTATTTGGTATAATAAAATTATATAAAATAAATTATGCAGCGTAATAATAAATTTTTTGGATCTTATGTCGATCTAAGGTATTTTGGAGATGTTTCCAAAATATGGTTAAAAAAATAAACGAATCTGGGGTGTCGATCTTGAATTTCAAATTTATGACCGTTCGTGGACTTTCAGACAAAAAACCTTCGTTCGATGGCCGAACGACCTTCAAACGAGACCAAATTTGAACCAGCGATGCTTTGTAGTGTTTTAATCGAATCCGTACGGTTGGATTCGCAAAAAAAATCATCGAAAATAAAATTATCCCAGAAATATGTCATTTTGTAGGAGTTAGCTATAACACTTATATTATAAGTGTTATAGCTAACTCCTAGACAATGACATATTTCTTGGATAATTTTGTAGGCGATGATTTTTTTGCGAATCCATCCATACGGATTCGATTAAAACACTACAAAGCATCACTGGTTCAAATTTGGTCTCGTTTGAAGGTCGTTCGGCCTTCGAACGAAGGGTTTTTTGTCTGAAAGTCCACGAACGTTCATAAATTTGAAATTCAAGATCGACACCCCAGATTCGTGTATTTTTTAACCATATTCTAGAAACATCCCCAAAATACCTTAGATCGACATAAGATCCAAAGAATTTATTTTTACGCCGCATAATTTATTTTATATAATTTTATTATACCAAATACATTTAAAAATTCATAATTGATTACCCAACGGTTTAAAAAATTATTTTAATTCTTTAAAATGTTACATATAACCACCTTTATCGAATTTGTATAGCGGATCGACTAAAAGTTGCATCGATTGGTCGTGCGGGTTAGATTTTCAACAACGATAACTTTTCGAATTACACGAACATATATCATCGAAAATACCAATCTAACCTATCACGACCCGTCATTGGGTGAATATTAATAATCATACATGTCAATTTTATTTTTTTGGCCATTTTAGTATTGTTTTTCATTTTTTCAAATGAAATAGGTGTATATAAGAAGTAGATTGAGAAAATAATTAAATAGCCGACGCTAGCCGTCTCTATTCGTTACAGGCCGACTCCAGCCGACGCAAAGTTCAATAAAATATTATGCCGTCCCCAGCCGACTCCAAAAAGGAGACGGAGCCGACTCCGGGCGACTCCATGCTCCGTCCCCATTTTAAAGTATTCTAGTTGTGTTTGTTGGTCTCATTTGTTGTTTCCTGCAATTTAATTATGTTAAAGTCAATAATAATGGTAGCAGTAAAGGATGCTTTAACAACACAGCAAAAAGAAATAACAATGTAAGTAGTTTTTTTTGATAAAAAACAAAAGCAATATGTAAAAATAGGAATGAAATTTTATATTTCTATACACCTGCAATTTAGAAAGCACGAAAAACTGAAACATAGGTTAGTGGATGGTCATGCATTGGCATGAAAAACAACATGTACAAATTAAAATAATTATGGGTATAGGACATGGTTAATGGATAAAATTCTTTGTTTTGGAACTGGATTTAATTTGATGGTTGTCTAAAAGTAGCAACTGCCTATGTGAACATAAATCGAGCATGTAAGATAAGAGCATACATGGAGTGTTACATGTGAAAATATGTATAATCATGGAAGAAAAAGGCAGACTCATATGGTGTTCACCTAAGAAGTTTCTTATAGATGAATTGTTTGTAAGTTAATTTGCTAATTCATTTCTAAATATGTTGATATAGATAAAATTAAATAATGTGCTAAATAAATGTATTCCAGACCTAGTGATAACTTAGAGGATATGTGTATTTTATAAATGTAATTACCAAAAAATTCAACTTTTGACCTATTTGTAATGGTCTCGAGTGGACGGTAGTTGACAGGGTCAGATTTGTACCTAAAGCAACACAAATATTCAGAAGCAGCTTGTTCTTAATGGGAGAAAACTAAGATAAAAATAGCAAGTGTGTACTCTTCGGAAAAAATATTTTACTGAAATCTCTAAGCACAGTAAAAGAAACCAGCAATTTCATTGGTGGGAGGAAAAATGATTCGACGGCTATAGAACTTTAGAGTCATGTTGTTTGAACCGGTTGCCCTAATAATGAATCCTATACTTCATAACAGATATAATTTTTTTAATTAACAATTAGCCTGTAAGGTGATGTTTTTCTAACACATATTCATCAGTCAAAATTTCCTACTATAATATCAATATTTGCATTAAAACATTAACATCAATATACATGGTTAGCAATTTCCAATGTCTGGCCTGAATATGCACTTGCATATCAAATGACAGCAAGAATTTTATCTTGATTCAACTTAAATACTCGGTAGGAAAAAGCAGTAAAAGATATAAAGATTAACCTGCTTATAAGTTATCTATGTACCTGGTACACTTCATTATCTTTAATAATCCTCATAACGCTACATTTATATTTAAAACAACTTCTACAACCGTACAAAGGTTCAAATTAAATTTTAGCAAAACACAATTCAATTTTTAACAGTATAATGATTCAAAACCTTGCATTATATTCTCATACAAACAAAGTAGTATCATTGCTAAATCATTATGAGATAAAATATGACACTCTTTATAACTTCGTTGTCCATGTATTTCAATCCATCATTTATTATTCTTGAATAAATGGATTATTTATTCAAGCATAAAGTTTTTCATAGCGTATTTGAACCTAGAATCATTTACTGTGAAGTCTGCAAGGTTCGGTATGAAATAAAACTAAAGCACTCACCCTATGCGTTGAAAAAAGGTCCAGCAATGCCATCTAATTAGTGGAAGTTTGAGAATAATGAGTTTATCATAAAATTTGGTTTTTTGAAGATTGCATTGTGCTCCCCATTTAAGATATATAGATCAAAAAGTTAATAGTTAACATCCTTTAGTTATATTAATAGAGCATATATTAAAGCGATAGCTACCAAAGTGTCAAAGAAGCAACGTGTGGATGAAAAATAAATGATAACGTAAATGAAATGGAAAACGTAGAACTGGAATCATCATGAAGCGATGTCCAAATGCAATTTTGAAAGTTTGGTTGAAATTTTATTCAATTAATATATTTCAAATGAATCACTTTGTTTTCTACTTGACTGCTAGGTTTTTGTCCAATCGTCAACATATTTCAGTCATCCATGATATGCTCTTTTTATTTGTCTTTTTTTTATTTTGGCTAGATTATTGATATTTCTCTTTTCCCCCACCTAATTTTCAAATCGATGTTAGGGCTTATAGGGAATTGGAATAGCTGATGTATGCAATATTTTTGTTTTTGTTTTATTATATTATTATTGATTCCAATTTACTGAACCAATCTTATTTCACCTTTCAAGGAAGGGTATTGGACCTTGATTGAATATTGGTGCCAACCTTTACAGGTAAGGTAGTAGAGATTTAACTTGAGTTTATGAAGACAATTCTCTCTCGTTTCTAAAATTATGATGAGTATGATCATAAAGAAGAGATGAACCTAAGAAGAGTTAATTAATAGGAGACTGGTTGATTGGGTCATAAAGAAAGGATATGCCTTAAAGGAAATATTTACATACATATTTAATATTATTTATAATAATATGAATCCTATTGCTGATTGGTTTTCAAATATTCAGTGATATAATAAAACTGAGGATGTTATTGTAATCAAGTATAGTGTCATGCTTAAGGAGGACGTGGCGAAGGATAAATAGAATGAGCATATTAGGTATATGCCTAGCTAATATGCTATTGTTTAATGTTAAAGCCGAGAGTTCAAAATACCTTTGATTCGCACTTGATGGATAAAATGTGCATATTACGTATGACGTCATCTTAATTAAAATTATATGATCATGACAAACTAACTAATTTAATAACACATAATTATAGCAAGACATTTATAGTGCTATTTGCATAATTATTATCTTATCTTGAATGTCACACTTGGTTAACAAAAACTACCACACACTTGAAAAATGATAAATCATCCTCAACATCAATAATCGATTGGTCCTTGATGATACCTGGTTATTTTTATATATAATGGATTAGAAACGCTAAAATAGAAGACTCATTACAATGCAGAGTAGCTCTACATTACAAATTATTCTCATGTTTTTTAACAAATTAATAAAAATAACAATGTATAATGAGATATATCTCAGACTTTTGGTTGTTCTTTATAAATCATTACAAATGAAACATTCTGAGAACCTACTTCAGTGCAAATTAATCTCATTATATCTTCCAGTACTCTTAGTAGTTGCAATGACCCGTAGTAGTAGATAATACTCTCATATTGACTATGTTCTTCCCAATTTCCTTCTCTTCTCATTTGCAAAAAAAAATTAAAAAAATTAATACAAACATATAGAACAAATTTTGTTTATTTCAATACTGGAACTCGTAAAATTATCTCTTATTCAGAAGCTTTGTAAACAGTTTAAATAAGAATTAGAATATATATATATGTCTTTCAATTTGATAGCTAATTATACCGACTATGGTTTCATAAAGGAAAATGTACAAATGCATATAAGATTAATGTTTCAATGTATAGATAGGAGTGGAAAATGAAGAGCTTATCCCTCTAATTTGTATAATATAGTAGGTTCTCATTTCACATTTAACACTATGTTGCATTCTTTTTTCTTTTCACCAACCTTTATCAAAATAATAAATATATTAAAACATAACATGATAATATAATGTATCACTTTTTGCTAACATTATCGTTCAAAGTTCCATGAAAAAAAGTACTAAGCAAATTAACAGTTAGTAATAATACCTTGCTTACTTTGCATGTCAATAACCTCTTAAACTCAATTTTTCCATGTCAAAATGTAAAATAGAATGTAAGATTTTTAAGTTGTTATAGAAAAAACATTGGAAAAGGTTACAAATATTATTATGTTCTCATATCAATTCATCTCATCCAGCTTACAAAGCTCAAAGATTGTTCGACTATAGTAGCGAAAAAATATCGGGTATGTACTTCAATCTAAGTATTTTTCCTTATTTACGCTTTAGGCAATACATTTCCACATGAAATAGCAAAAAGAGTTAACATATGCTATAAAATTTCGATGTGCCTAACACCTTGAAATGTCCTCAAATAAATGTTGTAAGGAAAAGTTTTAAAATAAAGCATATAAAGTATCCAATAGCTTGTTGTTTTTATTTTTAATTTGACATAAAGCATGCACATAATAAAATGTAAGAAACTAAGGCTGTGGACTTTTGACTTACATGTTAATAATCTATTGATCTAAAGAAAATGAATGAATATTTATAAACCTTGAAATAATGACCAAACCTCATTCATCCCAAAGCTAGTACTAATTTTTTTAATTTTGATTGAACAATCCATGTAAGATAACAACCAAAATAGTAAAAAAAAGATTGTTAAGAAGACTCCACTTTTAGTTAAGTGGAGGTAAATTTTTATGAGCCTTCATCAATTGAAATTTATTATGAAAGATATTTTAGTGGTGATATATTTTAAAATGTTAATATAATAACATTCAAAAAATTAAAAGGCAAGCCTTAACATGTTTAAAAAGCCATATACTGTTATAATATATGTAAATATAAAAGTGAATATGCTTTTGTGTTTTTCTATTTAGTCTCACATCATGGGATATGTTCAATCTCATGCTCCAAGACCTATATATAAAGGAGCCTATGTAATGTAATTGAAGGAACCAATCTCTGAGGAATGAATAATATTTCTTCTGCCTCTTTCTCTAATTGCTTCTGCTCTTATTTCTTTATAACATATTCTTATTTGTTTACAACACGTTATCAGCACGATCTCTAAACAAAAAAAATATATAGATTTGAATTGTGATAATCTAAAAGATCGGATCTACTTTGTTTTTCAGATCTAATTATAGTTCTCAAGATGGTAAGCAATTTTTCATATTTAATTATATCGATCTTATCTTTTTCAGATCTGATTCAATTAATTTTATCTTCTTAGATCTCAGTAAATCATAGATCTAATTTTTTGGATCTCATTCTATTGTAGATTTTATGTTCTAATTTTTTAGATCTTTTGTAGATCTTGATATCATGCTCAAATGATATATCTTTGAGATCTATATATTTTTATCATGAGATCTATTCTTTTCCATGTGTATTCATCCTTTTCTGTTGTTATTTAATTATTAAAATTAGACATAACTTCTGCGATTACTTATTTTTTACATATCTTCCTATTGAAATCAATTTTATTTATTCGTTTAGAATTTGTACTTGATAAATAGTTCAGTTTGAATTGATTCAATATTTCTAACAAGTGGTATTAGATCCACTCATCTTTGATTTCATTATGAATTTTTGATTTTTTGAGTAAGTTTTGAATCGACTTATTTACAAGTCATTAAATTCTTATAATATCTTACTCAAATTTCATATTTATTTGATCTGTGTACGAAAGATTTTTTTTTTTGATAATCTTGGATTTGGTTTGAAGCTAAAATTGTTTTTCCTAGACCAAAAGGTAGCTTCTCATGTAGAAAGTGTAACGACCCGTATTTTTAACACTTTAAAAATACGAATTAAAAAGAAAATTTTGGATAAAAATCCGAAGGAAATAAAATTTTGTGTTGTTAAATGTAAATTACAAGTTAAAATACAAAACTGAATTCTGAAATAACTTATTTGTAAATTAAATACGGATGTTAACTTGTAATTGAACGTAAGTAAGGATTTAAATTTGAATGTAACAAGTAATTAAATTGAATTGAATTTGATTGTAAGCAATGAAATAAATAAAATGGTAGATTTAATATTGAAGTTATAATATGGAAATCAACGTAAATGAATGTAATTTAATATTACTGTGAATTTAAATAAGATGATAGCTGAAGAAAATGAAAGTAAATGAATTATAAACTATTGATAATAATGTATAAGTAAATAGTTGATTCAATAATGAAAGTGTAAATCGAAACAAAAGAATTCATTTGGAATTAAATAACTTGAATTTGAATTATAATATAATTGAACGCTGAATCTAATATAATCTTTTATATTGGATTTATAATGGAAAACTAAATTGTAAAAGATTGTTAATTACTGTGAAATTAAAAATGGGATTTGTGAACAATTGAAATTTGATTTAAAAAGTTAATAATTTAAAATTGGTAATTTTATATTGAAATTAAACAGTCGAATAATTTATTTTTCGAATATTGGATTTAATTAGACAATTAAATCGATAATTTAATAAGTAAAATTTCATAAATAATTGAAAATCGAGTTGAATATGATTGAAAATGATTTGTAAAATTTTATCTTATCATATTGGAGTTATAGTAATGTTATAGAACTTTTAAAATTGAATTTAAAGTTAATTTGTGAAAATTGAATATTTTAATATTTAATTTTCGACTAAAAAAATAGACATTTTTCGAACAGTCTCAGAATTGAACGAAACTTGTTCCATTGGATCCGTAATAGTTGTTATTGTCGGATTTCAATTATTGTAGCAATCGGAGTTATCGTTTGACCGTGGCAGCTCGAAACGCATCGAATTGTTTTTAATATTAATTCGGCAAGTGAAAATAGTCATTTTTCAAAAAGTCTCGGATTTCAACGAAACCAGTTTCATTGGATCCGTAATGTCATATTATTGTAAGGTTTCAAATTTCGTGTCAATCGGATTTACCGTTTGTCCGGGGCGAGCCCAAATGCGCAGAAATTTGATTAACCGATTTAATTTTAAATCGATCGTTTATTGCCATAACTCACACATACGATCGAATTAGCTTCCGAAACCTGTTCCATTGTGTTCGGAACGTGGGGTAAACCTTAGAAACGCCAGCCGGCACGCTTCGTTTGGAGTTCGGAAAATTTTGGGTGAATAGTGTTTTGCAATTTTCTATAAAAGGCCCTCCATTTCACAATTTGCAAACAAAGGCTAGGGTTTCAAGCCACCGCCACTTATACTTCAATGGCCAGAAATGCACGAATCTTCTCCCCTCAATTACTCAAAATCCGTCGATAATTAGAGAAAACTTCCAACACGAAAGTTGTAGAGCACGACGAGAGCTTCAAATCCATACGGAGATGATCGAAAACAGAGCTTCGAGTCAACGGGAAATCGAGCATGAAGGGGCTGCGTTTTTCACGCAATTCGAGGCAGAGGAGGAGGCCGAGCTTCAAGCTATTCCAGGTGAAGGTGGAGTAAGGCGGTGGCTTCGAAGTGGTGTAACCTGATCGTCTTCAAGTTGCTCGGTTTGGTCGTGAAAATTCATGGAGTAAAGGCGGCTATGGGTTTGTGTTGTACGTGTTTATCACGTTGAAGAGGAAGATGAAGGGGACGGCCCAGATCTGAAGATGCAGAAATGAACGGCCGTGATCTGATCTAGGGTTAAAAAAATAAAAAATAAAGCTGAAATTGTATATTTAAATTCATACAAACTTTGATAAATCATAACTTTTTCATACGAGGTCCGTTTTGCGCGAAACAAGATGCATTGGAATCGTATGGACTAGCACTACGCTATGCAGCTGGATCGGAATCATTTGGAGCTAGAGAAAATTTTGAGTTAAATCGAACGTCGTTCGATTTGATTTAAAATCGTAAAAATCAAGGTGAGTGTTTTATAACGCTCACAACGTACTAGAATATTCTAATGCTAGTTAAATTTGATATTGTGAAGTGATATTATTTTTATTAGTCGTTGTTGATAAAAATTTAATTGTCATCTAGATCGTCGTTGAATTTAATGTTAGAAATTAAAAATTGACAGTTAAATTAAATAGGAATTTGATTGCGATTAAATTACCTGATATTGATAACTATGAAATTGCTGTGAATTGTATTGTCTATTGGATGATTTATTCGATGGATGCTATTGGTTGATATTTAATTGTTTGGATGTTTATTTGCTTATATATATCCTGTGATACATATGACATTGTGATCGGTTTAAGTGATATATATTCATCTCTGACATTTAACTGAAATAAATAATCACTTGGCCGTAGGATAGAAAATTATATACGGACACCGGATTGGCTAAATTAATTGATTTTAAAAGTTGTTTTGAAATTATTTAAATGAATTGATTTTAAGAATAAAATCCAAATTATGGAAATTGAATTATTTTGAATTGGAGCTTGAAATGTTGGAATTTAAACTTGATAATCGAAATTGTTTAATTAATCGAAGTTTAGTTTTTTTAATTACAAATTGAAATACGGCATAAATTTTCGGAAGTTGATTTGTTTGAAAGATTGGACTTTTATTCGAACTTTGACTATTTCTAAGAAAACTTATATGAAATGATATTTTAGGTTTGAGTTTAGAATTGAAATTTGGATTCAAAAATTTGGTATTGAAAGTAAATTTGATTTAATGTTTAAATCGATATTTTGAAATTGGATTTGGGATTGAAATTGGAAATTAATGTGGAATTGGAAATTAATTTGGAATTGGTAATTAATTTGAAATTGGAAATTAAAAGTGAACGGAATTTGTTTATTGGAATCGAAATTTATATGGAATCAAAATTTATTCGAGTTGAAATCAGAATTGAATCGTTTAAATCGAAATGGAAATTTGAATTGATTTGGGTAGGAAATTGGGAAGTTGACCGGTTTGACTTTGGAATTTGTTTTAAATGAATATTTTAGTATAAATGATTTAAAATCTATATTCTTTAAATATTGAAATTATTTTGATTTTCAAACTGTTTTACTATATAAACCATTTTTATATTCAAATTATTTTCGATTAAACTATTTAAATATTTTCTATTAAACTATTTTAACTATTTTAATTATTTAAACTACTTTTAAACTACTTAAAACTATTTTCTAAAATTTTCAAGCTGGTCAATAAGGTGAATTGTTTATATTTAAATCTCGAATTTAAATATGAATTGGGATAAATGAAGTTGCAACCTAAATTGAAATTCGAAATGATTTTGAAATCGAAATGAGATTTTGAGGCGAAAAGTGATTTTTAAATCAAAATGAGATTTTGTGGCGAAAAGTGATTTTGAAATCGAAATGAGATTTTGAGGCGAAAAATGATTTTGAAATCGAAATGAGATATTGAGGCGAAAAATGATTTTGAAATGGAACCTTACATCTTGAATAGATATGATGATATTTGAAATGGATTTGATTTTGAAGCGAATATGATATTTTGATATCAATTATGAATCGATTTGAAAATGTAAAAGATCGAACCGGTGTGAAAAATATAACGTAGTTATTAAAGAGACCGGGATCGGTTATGGACATACTCTCTGTCGATACCGAAAACCACTTTAATAACTATATTCGCGGAGTGTTGATCCAGAACGAAGTGGATGGTTTGGTGAACGTGTTGACTGAAGAAAGAGAACGATATTGGATGACCCCTGACATGACTAAAACAGGAGCCGCGCCGGGCCATTGAGGATCGCCATCTCTAGCGGACACACTCCTTCGATACCATTTCTATTACTTTTGTGATTCGATTTGGGTGCACCCCGCGATTTTGGGAGTGTTGTTTCGCGGTGTTGGGGTAGTAGCTGCTATGCCCAACATCAGTCCGGATCACGCAACTACTAGTATCCTAGTTGGTATTGCCTCATGTACCTTGTCATACTGATTATCCTATTCGCGACCACTACGATTTTGGTTTGTACCTTTAGTATATGGATTGCCCTCTGGTGACTTCCGGTTTTGGGGAAACTACGGTCTTGTATATGCTCTTGGGAATATAAACTGCGTTAAGGGTGGAATGGGCCATGGCTTAACGCTATTTTAATATTTTTACTTTAATGTAGACATATTATAATAGCGTATTGTACTACATAGTAGATAGTTTAACGGATCCTTGAGAGATGGAAAATCCCGTAACATCTCTTAAGTTATTGCACTCACGTTTGACATAGGATACGAGATGTCAAACCCCGTAAACATCTCCGACGCCGTCACACTCATATTTACTTATTCGGTTTAACTTACATGAGATATTTTAGTCCTGACTCGAGTGTTTTGTCTTTTCATTACGCTCGGGTCAGCCTGAGCATTTTAGATAAGGTTGAAGATCTATTCTGGAGGACGAAGACGGAGTTTGGTATTACATCATTTGTATTCTACTACTGTATTATTTTTCCGCTGCATTGTTGTGTTATCTCTGATATGTATGTAACTCTGATTTATGATGTATAATAATAATCAAATTTATTTATTTAACAGCTTCATGAACTGTTATTTTATTATTATATCTTGTTCCTTCCGCTGCGAGATTCTGAGTTTGTTTCTGTTCTTTCTTTTCTTTTCTTATTTAACCCCAATAACCATCTTCCTTTTAGACGGTTTGAGTTGGACATGTGTGGATTATTGTCGACTTGAACGGTCAAAAAGGCGGGTCGTTACAGTTGGTATCAAAGCTTTGGTTTAGATTACCTGAGCTCTAGTGGGGAATAACTCATTGAAATAGAGGTAAACCTATGAATGAGTTTGAGGGTATGAGGGAGCGTATTTGTTATTTTGATATAAAATGGTTTTATATTGTGTTGATTTGTTCCGTTGAGTATTTATAAATTCTGGTCGGTACATGGGACGCCATGGCATCGATAGGGGTTTCTAAACACTCGAATAGGACAAATTGACATAATATTGTTTTGACTTATATTTATATATAAATATTACACGGATATATAACTTTGATTTTATTGGTTGGTAGGAGATGATAATATTAGATTATCGTCGTCAATTGGTTGACTTGTCAATATTTCTAAATTATTGACAAATGAAAAAAAAATGAATTTGGAAAATATAATTGGAAATGGAATTAAATGAATATGATTTTAAATTTGAGAATATAAACTCCAATGTTTTGAAATTTGTACCAATGGTTTGGAAATAATCTACGTATCATTTGAAAAATTTGAATAGGAATGATTTGCCAAATGATTTTGAAATAAATAAGTGGTGTATGCCCCGCTTGATGTTTGGAAAATAAGTTTCGGTAATGAGTGCATGCATTATCGACGTTTATTTTTCAAAAGTCCGAGTGGGGGAGACCCTCAATGTTTTCTGTACTCTTTGAATAAAATGGAAATTGAAATTTTTCTAAAATATGTAATAGAATTTGAAGGTTAAAAATGAAAATTTAAATTGCAATAGTAAACCTTAATGTGATTAATAATAAATTGAAGATTTATTAAATAGGCTCAACACTAAAATTTAATGAAAATAAGTTGTATATTATCAACTACACTAAATTTGCATAACCATAACTTACCTAATATTTAAAAGTTTAAAATGCATATTATGATAAGTAAGAAATAATATACAAGTACGATTGTGAAAACAAAATGTGGAGATTCTTTGATAGTTGTGAATATAAAAGAAATTCATTTGAAATTGAATAATATATACTTAGTTAATAGTGTGAATTTAATTTAAACAAGTAAATTAACCGAATTGAAACAATAAAGTAAACAAATAAATTAAATGAGGGAATTTGCTTTAACTTAAACAAAGCAAATGAATGAGTAAACTGGATTTGTTAGGAATTATAAAAGATGGAAAGTTAAGCTAAAATTTAGAGTGAAAGAAATATACAAAGGAATGAATTAGATTTAAATCAATGAAATATAAAACTTGTAAATGGAAACTAAGTAAATTTGAATAAACTAAATGTCAATAAACTTGAAATTGATTGACTTGGTGGGAAATTTTGTATGGATGTTAATGTTGTGGTGCAATTGTTGTTAGATGGATGTTAATTGATTAAGTATGATTCATTTTGTTAATAAATTGAATAAATGGAATATAAATTTAAATAATTAAATTCAAATTTGAAGTAAGGTGATGTTGAATATAATTGTATTCAATTTAATTTGAAGAAAAATTGTCTTGAGTTAAATGTGGATGTAATAAAGTGAATAAACCGGAAAACAAATTTAATGTAAACTTATTTCATAAAAATATAAAAGAAATTAACAACTTTGTGTTAATGCTTGATTTTCCGGAAACTTTAAATTGGATAGTTTGTATTTGTAATAACAAACAAATGTAGAAATCTAAAATTGCCCGGTATGTGCTGAAACTAAAAGTACCATAACTTTTAAATGAATAATCGGAATTTGATGATCTTGGACTTTTAGGAAAGCTTAGAATCTGTAGCACGACTTTTGTTTAGAGTATTTCAGAAAATTCATTCGTTTACTAGGTTAAAAATGTAAATGTCTATCGCTGTCCCGTGTAAGAATAAGCAAAACCAATAGCATTTGACCTTAGTATTTATGACATAACTTTTTACTGGTTTATCGGATTTTCATGATCTTGTACTTTCTGGAAACCTCAGAACCTATGCTCCAACTTTTGTTTTAGAAGCCTTGCATTTTGCTGAAGTTTAGAAGGTCAAAAGTGTGCGTGAAGGTCGCTGACCTGCACGGACCTGAAACGTATTCCCGTAGTAAAACAGCCGTAACTTTTGAACGGATAGTCCGAATTAGACGATTTTGGACATTCCGGAAAGCCTGAAACAAATGCAATAACTTTTATTTAGATTTCCTTACAAGATTTCAACGTTTATGTGACTAAAAACTTGTATTTGTTTGCTGTCCTGAATTTAGAATCTCGGTTTTGAAGCTAAACATGTTATACGTATGTTGTTTATGCTAAGTATATCGATCTGTCTTTATATGCATGGTTCTAACTTGGTTATTGAGCATTTTAGTAGGTAGCAAAGGGGTTGCGCTTCGCTTGTGAAGCTCGCTTCTACGCTAAATGCAAAATGTAAGTTAAAATGCTAATAAACGCTTAACAAAAGGTACGTTCTCGGATTACGGTTTATGTTGTGATATACTATTGTGTTCCCCATGTTTTGGGATGCCTCATTCTTGTAATGAGATGTATATCACGCAATTATTACCACTGTGAAATTTTTCGGTCCTAGCCGCGCAAAGGAGGTGCTGCCGAATTTTTTTCAAAAATCCGGAAGTTAGAAAATTTTGAGATTGAAAAAAAATCCTATAACTAAATTTTGCAAATAAGTCGAATATTTTGAATGAATTATATCTAAATGATGGTTTCTCCTTCTCCGTTCCTTTTCGAGGACGAAAAGTTTTAAGTGGGGGAGAATGTAACGACCCGTATTTTTAACACTTTAAAAATACGAATTAAAAAGAAAATTTTGGATAAAAATCCGAAGGAAATAAAATTTTGTGTTGTTAAATGTAAATTACAAGTTAAAATACAAAACTGAATTCTGAAATAACTTATTTGTAAATTAAATACGGATGTTAACTTGTAATTGAACGTAAGTAAGGATTTAAATTTGAATGTAACAAGTAATTAAATTGAATTGAATTTGATTGTAAGCAATGAAATAAATAAAATGGTGGATTTAATATTGAAGTTATAATATGGAAATCAACGTAAATGAATGTAATTTAATATTACTGTGAATTTAAATAAGATGATAGCTGAAGAAAATGAAAGTAAATGAATTATAAACTATTGATAATAATGTATAAGTAAATAGTTGATTCAATAATGAAAGTGTAAATCGAAACAAAAGAATTCATTTGGAATTAAATAACTTGAATTTGAATTATAATATAATTGAACGCTGGATCTAATATAATCTTTTATATTGGATTTATAATGGAAAACTAAATTGTAAAAGATTGTTAATTACTGTGAAATTAAAAATGGGATTTGTGAACAATTGAAATTTGATTTAAAAAGTTAATAATTTAAAATTGGTAATTTTATATTGAAATTAAACAGTCGAATAATTTATTTTTCGAATATTGGATTTAATTAGACAATTAAATCGATAATTTAATAAGTAAAATTTCATAAATAATTGAAAATCGAGTTGAATATGATTGAAAATGATTTGTAAAATTTTATCTTATCATATTGGAGTTATAGTAATGTTATAGAACTTTTAAAATTGAATTTAAAGTTAATTTGTGAAAATTGAATATTTTAATATTTAATTTTCGACTAAAAAATAGACATTTTTCGAACAGTCTCAGAATTGAACGAAACTTGTTCCATTGGATCCGTAATAGTTGTTATTGTCGGATTTCAATTATTGTAGCAATCGGAGTTATCGTTTGACCGTGGCAGCTCGAAACGCATCGAATTGTTTTTAATATTAATTCGGCGAGTGAAAATAGTCATTTTTCAAAAAGTCTCGGATTTTGACGAAACCAGTTTCATTGGATCCGTAATGTCATATTATTGTAAGGTTTCAAATTTCGTGTCAATCGGATTTACCGTTTGTCCGGGGCGAGCCCAAATGCGCAGAAATTTGATTAACCGATTTAATTTTAAATCGATCGTTTATTGCCATAACTCACACATACGATCGAATTAGCTTCCGAAACCTGTTCCATTGTGTTCGGAACGTGGGGTAAACCTTAGAAACGCCAGCCGGCACGCTTCGTTTGGAGTTCGGAAAATTTTGGGTGAATAGTGTTTTGCAATTGTCTATAAAAGGCCCTCCATTTCACAATTTGCAAACAAAGGCTAGGGTTTCAAGCCAGCCGCCACTTATACTTCAATGGCCAGAAATGCACGAATCTTCTCCCCTCAATTACTCAAAATCCGTCGATAATTAGAGAAAACTTCCAAAACGAAAGTTGTAGAGCACGACGAGAGCTTCAAATCCATACGGAGATGATCGAAAACAGAGTTTCGAGTCAACGGGAAATCGAGCATGAAGGGGCTGCGTTTTTCACGCAATTCGAGGCAGAGGAGGAGGCCGAGCTTCAAGCTATTCCAGGTGAAGGTGGAGTAAGGCGGTGGCTTCGAAGTGGTGTAACCTGATCGTCTTCAAGTTGCTCGGTTTGGTCGTGAAAATTCATGGAGTAAAGGCGGCTATGGGTTTGTGTTGTACGTGTTTATCACGTTGAAGAGGAAGATGAAGGGGACGGCCCAGATCTGAAGATGCAGAAATGAACGGCCGTGATCTGATCTAGGGTTAAAAAAATAAAAAATAAAGCTGAAATTGTATATTTAAATTCATACAAACTTTGAAAAATCATAACTTTTTCATACGAGGTCCGTTTTGCGCGAAACAAGATGCATTGGAATCGTATGGACTAGCACTACGCTATGCAGCTGGATCGGAATCATTTGGAGCTAGAGAAAATTTTGAGTTAAATCGAACGTCGTTCGATTTGATTTAAAATCGTAAAAATCAAGGTGAGTGTTTTATAACGCTCACAACATACTAGAATATTCTGATGCTAGTTAAATTTGATATTGTGAAGTGATATTATTTTTATTAGTCGTTGTTGATAAAAATTTAATTGTCATCTAGATCGTCGTTGAATTTAATGTTAGAAATTAAAAATTGACAGTTAAATTAAATAGGAATTTGATTGCGATTAAATTACCTGATATTGATAACTATGAAATTGCTGTGAATTGTATTGTCTATTGGATGATTTATTCGATGGATGCTATTGGTTGATATTTAATTGTTTGGATGTTTATTTGCTTATATATATCCTGTGATACATATGACATTGTGATCGGTTTAAGTGATATATATTCATCTCTGACATTTAACTGAAATAAATAATCACTTGGCCGTAGGATAGAAAATTATGTACGGACACCGGATTGGCTAAATTAATTGATTTTAAAAGTTGTTTTGAAATTATTTAAATGAATTGATTTTAAGAATAAAATCCAAATTATGGAAATTGAATTATTTTGAATTGGAGCTTGAAATGTTGGAATTTAAACTTGATAATCGAAATTGTTTAATTAATCGAAGTTTAGTTTTTTTAATTACAAATTGAAATACGGCATAAATTTTCGGAAGTTGATTTGTTTGAAAGATTGGACTTTTATTCGAACTTTGACTATTTCTAAGAAAACTTATATGAAATGATATTTTAGGTTTGAGTTTTGAATTGAAATTTGGATTCAAAAATTTGGTATTGAAAGTAAATTTGATTTAATGTTTAAATCGATATTTTGAAATTGGATTTGGGATTGAAATTGGAAATTAATGTGGAATTGGAAATTAATTTGGAATTGGTAATTAATTTGAAATTGGAAATTAAAAGTGAACGGAATTTGTTTATTGGAATCGAAATTTATATGGAATCAAAATTTATTCGAGTTGAAATCAGAATTGAATCGATTAAATCGAAATGGAAATTTGAATTGATTTGGGTAGGAAATTGGGAAGTTGACCGGTTTGACTTTGGAATTTGTTTTAAATGAATATTTTAGTATAAATGATTTAAAATCTATATTCTTTAAATATTGAAATTATTTTGATTTTCAAACTGTTTTACTATATAAACCATTTTTATATTCAAATTATTTTCGATTAAACTATTTAAATATTTTCTATTAAACTATTTTAACTATTTTAATTATTTAAACTACTTTTAAACTACTTAAAACTATTTTCTAAAATTTTCAAGCTGGTCAATAAGGTGAATTGTTTATATTTAAATCTCGAATTTAAATACGAATTGGGATAAATGAAGTTGCAACCTAAATTGAAATTCGAAATGATTTTGAAATCGAAATGAGATTTTGAGGCGAAAAGTGATTTTTAAATCAAAATGAGATTTTGTGGCGAAAAGTGATTTTGAAATCGAAATGAGATTTTGAGGCGAAAAATGATTTTGAAATCGAAATGAGATATTGAGGCGAAAAATGATTTTGAAATGGAACCTTACATCTTGAATAGATATGATGATATTTGAAATGGATTTGATTTTGAAGCGAATATGATATTTTGATATCAATTATGAATCGATTTGAAAATGTAAAAGATCGAACCGGTGTGAAAAATATAACGTAGTTATTAAAGAGACCGGGATCGGTTATGGACATACTCTCTGTCGATACCGAAAACCACTTTAATAACTATATTCGCGGAGTGTTGATCCAGAACGAAGTGGATGGTTTGGTGAACGTGTTGACTGAAGAAAGAGAACGATATTGGATGACCCCTGACATGACTAAAACAGGAGCCGCGCCGGGCCATTGAGGATCGCCATCTCTAGCGGACACACTCCTTCGATACCATGTCTATTACTTTTGTGATTCGATTTGGGTGCACCCCGCGATTTTGGGAGTGTTGTTTCGCGGTGTTGGGGTAGTAGCTGCTATGCCCAACATCAGTCCGGATCACGCAACTACTAGTATCCTAGTTGGTATTGCCTCATGTACCTTGTCATACTGATTATCCTATTCGCGACCACTACGATTTTGGTTTGTACCTTTAGTATATGGATTGCCCTCTGGTGACTTCCGGTTTTGGGGAAACTACGGTCTTGTATATGCTCTTGGGAATATAAACTGCGTTAAGGGTGGAATGGGCCATGGCTTAACGCTATTTTAATATTTTTACTTTAATGTAGACATATTATAATAGCGTATTGTACTACATAGTAGATAGTTTAACGGATCCTTGAGAGATGGAAAATCCCGTAACATCTCTTAAGTTATTGCACTCACGTTTGACACAGGATACGAGATGTCAAACCCCGTAAACATCTCCGACGCCGTCACACTCATATTTACTTATTCGGTTTAACTTACATGAGATATTTTAGTCCTGACTCGAGTGTTTTGTCTTTTCATTACGCTCGGGTCAGCCTGAGCACTTCAGATAAGGTTGAAGATCTATTCTGGAGGACGAAGACGGAGTTTGGTATTACATCATTTGTATTCTACTACTGTATTATTTTTCCGCTGCATTGTTGTGTTATCTCTGATATGTATGTAAATCTGATTTATGATGTATAATAATAATCAAATTTATTTATTTAACAGCTTCATGAACTGTTATTTTATTATTATATCTTGTTCCTTCCGCTGCGAGATTCTGAGTTTGTTTCTGTTCTTTCTTTTCTTTTCTTATTTAACCCCAATAACCATCTTCCTTTTAGACGGTTTGAGTTGGACATGTGTGGATTATTGTCGACTTGAACGGTCAAAAAGGCGGGTCGTTACAGAAAGCAAGATCTAAATGATCTGTATATGGTTTGTGTAATTGAATAAAATTCTGAAATGTTTTTATTTTTGAGAAATAATCTTAATTCCCTAAATTTATGAATAACTTGCATTGATTTGAAGATTTACATGTTTGTTTTGATATATTTGGTAAAGAATTATGATGTTAATTTTCTTATAAGGGAAATAATTTCGATCTGAGATGTATAGTTGTGAATGATATGGATAAATCTGAGATGATAATTTTGTTTATTTAGAAATTTAGATTATTGGGAAATAAACTTTCACTTTAAGATATCCATTTTAATTTTATTATTGAGTAATATTGAACCTAGATCTGAAATGAAATTGTGTTACTTTAAGTATTATTTGTTCAATTGGTCCATATATTTGTAATGAAATCATTTTGTTGTGACGGTAGTTATATTCTAGACCACGTAAAGGTTAATTATAGTTATTTTTATCAGAAATGAATTAATTGTAGGTGTTATGGTAATAAATTAAATTATTTATTATCATAAATGTATTAAATGCATTGGTTATTGTAAATTAAACGATGTTGTATGTTTGTGTTTGGAATAAGAATAGACATATGATTTACTATTTGATGTATTTATTTTGACAAGTAATGTCTGGTGTAATGGAAGAAATAGGTTTAACAAAACCTTGAAGTTGTGCAAAGAAAATTATTTTGATATATGATTTATATTTGCAGAAGAAATATTTTATTGTTTCTTAGAGAAACAAATATAAAGATAATACGTATCTAGAAGATCGTATTAAGTTTAGATCTAACATTGATTTTGATTTAGCACATCTGAAGTGGATAGAAACATTAATAAAAGCTTACATGATAAGCTTAATATCTTCCAATATTTTCTTAAAAAAGAAGGGAAAAGGAAATAAGAATCGAGAACCTGCAGTTTCTATAATGATAAAAGGTTGAGTTTCCATAAATCAGTGAATTACAAGTTTCCTCAAAATAAAGAACCAGAAGTTCTAACTAAAAAAAAAAGAGGATCGGAAAATTTAACCATCAACGGAAATAGGTTTTGACAACAACCTGAAGTTGTGCAAAGAAATTATTTTAATAGAAGTTGTATAACTCAAAGTCCAAGACTTGAAGTCTTGAATTATCAAATGACTTTCTAATAAAGTTTACAAGTTCGAATTCTTATCAGTATTTTTTTTTAAATTTGTCAAAATGTACAAGCTAAAAAAAAAGAGAAGTTTACACAAAATTTGAGAACCTGAAGTTCATAACAAATTAATGAACGTGAAGTTCATGAATTAGAAGCCCGAAGCTCTATTGAAATTGTGTAAAATGATAAGGTTGTACTTCTTGAAGAAGTTAAAGGAAGTTAATAAATCATAATATGAGATAATGATGCTACATTTAAGAGATTACAAAATCTCCAAATGAGTTATACCTTACCTTATATCTTCAAATGTACATTATATTAACCAAATATCATGAAGATATTATGTTATATGATATTTCAGACATCACCGGATTGAAAAAGTAACAATTAATTTAGTCTTGGAAAGGGATGTTTATTATTTGGTATGAATAGATAATTCATATGCCATACTATTTATATACACAGATATATGTGTGTATATATTAATCTCTTGAAGAGACGTTTTAGAGATTTATTTATATTTATATTGCAAAATCCAACATCCCAGAAGAGATGTTATAGGAACTTTATTTTTGTTACATTACACTTCTTAAAAAGGAAATACTATATTCCCTGAAGGAATATTATATAAAATTTTCGAAGTAATAACAATAATTTATCCCTAAAAAAAGGGGGGAATTGTATACCAATATTACACTCCAGAAGTAGTGGTTTTATCTTCTTATCTTACTTTCATTTGCTGCATCTAATTTTGTTACTATGTTTAAAGTTTGATATGTCATTTCAAAGATAGTTACAACAAAAATCTCCAGTAAGGATGTTTTATGTTATTGTAAAGGTAGTAATTATGTAATTTCTACAAAAGAAATATTGTACAATTATATGGCATTCCAATAGTGCATATATATCTCTAGAAGAGATAAATTCGCTCCAGAAGTGGTGATAATAAAATATCCCTAAAAGAGACTAATAAATTAGGAAATGATAACATATCTCTAGAAGAGAATTATTTATATATTATATAATTTTACTAAACCAAATAAATGCATAGAAATTTGATTATGAAGGATCCTAAGTTAGTTTAGATTAGATCCTAAAAGATTAAGAGCTATGCAGCATGTATCATATATTTCATTATAATTATATCAAACCTCCCAAATAGGTAAGAAATTAAATTATCTCTAGAATATATTGTTCTTTGTTCATATGTCTAATTATATCATAAAGGTCATGTTCCCAGTTATTATTTCATAAGAAATATTACACGCATAATCATTTCTTGAAGAAATATCTTTAAATATTCTCCTGAAGAGATAGTCTATATTTCATATCATAATTTTCATGCAAGATATACACACGGCCTTGTAGAGATCTATATCTGTAACATTCCAAGTATCCAAAAGATACTCTTATTATTATTTTTGCTGCATTTTTTTTGCAGAACTCTCAAAAGAGATGTGTAGAAATGTCTATATGCAATTATAAATTATTCTTTGATATGTAATAATAATTAATGTTAAAAACTGATATTTGAGATATAATTGAGGAATAAAACTTAACAACTTGAAGTTGTGTGTATATATTGTTCGAACCAGAAGTTCAATATGGTTCCAAACCAAATGTTTTGAACATTATCATGCGGTTTTGACGGGTTCACATTGACATTGATTTATCAATAGAAATTGATAGTTTGGATCCTTGAATAGTTTTTTCTAAAATAAAAAATATCACTAATTCAAATAAGAAAGATTATGAAAATTTATAATATATATGTAATACGTGGACGCACGTATACATCCATATATGTAAATATTTAGCTAACAACCTGAAGTTTGTTATGAGTTCTTCTTATAGATTATGCATAGACATTATTTAGTGATTTAAAATTCAATCAACATAAATGTTGAATGACCTGAAGTCATGTATGTATTCAAATGATCTACACAATAAGTAAATTCCTCTAATTGGCTAGATCAATGAATTAGAACAAACTCTAATAAGAAATATCAATTGAATGCATTTTATCAACTGATAAAAGAATTATCCTCCTATTATTAATATGTATGGTGTATTTGCTAGTAGCAATATCATAATGGATCAAAATGAGAATCCAAAGATGATTATTATTTAATATGACAATGTTTGTAAACATTGAGGGGGAGGATAAAGGGATACAAGCTCATTTTGATCATCAATGTTAAATATTTGTTAAAATATACAATGATGCAAAATATTAAGTAACTTGAATAAATTATCAATAATATCCCTAATAGACTTTCTCCAATATAGATTTGAATCCCTGAAGGATCAAAATGTGTAAACCACATCTGAAATGTGGTTCAAAAGTCAGTTCAAAATATTTTTGGAGTAAGTAATAAAGATGCCAAATAAAGGAGGTGAGTGTTCTTGAAGAAACACTTAAGGGTGCTTTGAAAGAGATCCATGACATGATTGTCAAATAACCCTAGAAGTGGTTTAGGTACCTAAAATATGATAAATAAAGAGATCTCAATAAATGATATCTAGAACTGACAATAAATAATCATTGATTATAAATTTATAAATAATAAAGCGCTTATGTTTATAAATGGATTAAAGATCCTGAATTAGAGAAAAACATGATTGGCCATCATGAAATTCTCCTAAATAAGAAATGTGGACCTGTAGTCCACAAAATAAAATTAGAAACATGTATATAAAGTGGCAAAAGCACACTAAAACTATTAAAGCACATATAGTATCAACATCATGTTATGTGCCATGGGCATGTTATTTTTAGAGATAATTGAATTGATTGAAGCAGTGAAAGTGTTTGAAACACTTAAAATACCCCGAAGGTATAAATATTGTTTAAATCATAATAAACAATGAAAGCATACAAATTCCTGAAGAATATAAATAACTTTGGTGGTTATAAAGAAGGTAAAAATCAAGGAGCGTAGATTACAACTTCTTTTAAGTATTGTTGTAATGAAAATATTGATATAATTCATGATGAGTAGATTACTTCCTATTTTTAAGTATTATTGTAATGAAACTCTTAATATTCATTGAAGTGGTAGTTGCGATATGCAAATACTTATTAAACTATACAAATTCCTGAAGAATATATATAACTTTTATAGTTATAAAGAATGCAAAAGACATGAAGTGTAGATTACAACCTTCTCTAAGTATTGTTGTAATGAAAATCTTGATATACTTTAAGATGAGTAGATTACTTCCTGCTTTTTAGTAATGTTGTAATGAAATTTTTAATATTCATGAAAGATGTATAGTTGCAATACGCAAAACTGATGTGAAGCGCAAAAATGAAAGCACATGAAGTGTTTTTTCATAAAAGTAGCATACAAAATGCATAAAATGCAAATTATATTTGGAAGAAACAATCTTAGAAATTTGGTTGTGTCGAATGAAACTATTAATAAATTGTATTATCAATGGGATTCATATTTATGGATCCAGAAGTATCTATAACCAATTTGAGTTATCGAAAGATGAATATGAATTCAAAGGAAAATTTTAAATCAGGGGGAGCATCCATAAGTATTTTATAATGCACTCTTTTTCCTTAACTAAGATTTTTCCCACTGGGTTTTTATTAGTAAGGTTTTAATGAGGCATTATCTTGATCCAGAAGTATCAACTCTCAGTAACATTTGAAAATAAGTTATAATGTACTCTTTTTCCTTATTTAAGATTTTTCCCATTGGGTTTTGCTTACTAAGGTTTTAACGAGGCATTATCTTGATCTAGAAGAATCAAACGTCTTTTCAAGAAATAACATCTCAAATATGTTATTTAAGTTAAATTGTATTTTTATCCTTGACTAAGATTTTTCCCGTAGGGTTTTTCTTAGTAAGGTTTTAACGAGGCATTAGTTTGATCTCATTTGAAGAAATAAGAAAATAAAATATGTCATTGTACTCTTTTTCCTTCACTAAGATTTTTCCCATTGGGTTTTTCTTAGTAAGGTTTTAATGAGGCATTATTTTGATCCCGAAGTATTAAAATCTTTAAAAGGAATATCATTGTATGATATATATGATTTCAAGTTGCACTCTTTTCCTCGTTCAAGGTTTTTCCATTAGGTTTTCCTAATAGAGGTTTTTAATGAGGCAACATACAATATTCATTACGACTGAATGGATGTATGAAAGCAAGATAATAATGAGGGTGAGCAATTGTCATGGACGTTTCAAAAGGAACAATTTCTAGCTAACATATGAGCATTCAAGATTTTAAAGGCGCATATTCAAGGGGGAGTGTTATAATATATGTAAATATAAAAGTGAATATGCTTTTGTGTTTTACTATTTAGTCCCACATCATACGATATGTTCAATCTCATGCTCCAAGACCTATATATAAAGGAGCCTATGTAATGTAATTGAAGGAACCAATCTATGAGGAATGAATAATATTTCTTCTACCTCTTTCTCTAATTGCTTCTGCTCTTATTTCTTTATAACATATTCTTATTTGTTTACAACATATACCATTATTTTGTGAGCATGAAAATAAATATTATGTTTATATATAAAAAATTAATGATTGACTAATGGGAATAACTTCAAGAAAGATGATGCAACATGTTAAGTTATTCCATGATGTAGTGACTCCCCTCATACCATTTATTGAATTATTAAAAATCTATGCCCCTCTTCACCAAAATTAGTCCCTTTTAACAATCCTCAAAAAATAAAATAGGTCTAACAACTGAAATAGCACAACAGTAAAAAAAATTAAAAGGCAAGCCTTAACATGTTTATAAGGCCATATACCATTATTTTGTGGAAATGAAAATAAATATTATGTTTATATAAGAAACAAAATGTAATTATTGATTAATGGGTATAAGTTGAAAGACGTTGCAACATGATAAGTTATGCTAAAAACGACATACCAATGCATTTCTCAGTTCTTTAATAAGAAGCTAAACTATTATATTTTTCTTGAATGTGGTTCACAGCCACATAAGTATTCTTTGAATTTACCTCTTCTGTTCAATTTTTTTTTAAAATTGTTGAATATTATTATTGAGAATCATAATAAATAAGCATATGCAACAAACTTCAAAAAACCAAAAAGGCTAAAATTAAATGAATTTTTATATGGCTAATCACAGCTATTACAACTTATCCACATTTCTCGTCTAAATGAGAAATACACAACGTATTATTACTCAATTTCCATGCCATAAACAAGTCCCTAATTAAATTTTATATTACTTCATTTTATGAATTCAATTCTTGTATACTAAATAAATATTTTGGAAAAAAAATAGTGCAAAAGGCATTCATTCCTTTTAAATCTTATGTCTTATATTTTAATCATTTTCTTCATAATGGACATAAATTCATGGCCATTCAAATTTTTACGCATCACCTATGCTGATCAATCTATGATGACATTGTAAGTGGCTACTTATACAATAGAAGAAGGTTAATAGATTTGAACAATAGGTGAACATTGAATCTATACCTACAAACTTTAAAGCTTGAACTAATTTAATCAAATTCAAAATAAAATAGATTAAGCTTCACAAATTAAGAAAGCTTATAAGTTAAAAAAGTGTGTATGCAAATTTGGCATTTCTAAGAATAGTATGTTCTGCACTTTTCAACTAACAATCAAGACTAAAGATCAAACGGTAAATCTTTCAAGGTATGTCTTCTTTGATTTATCCAGTGAGACCTTGCAATATATAAACACAAACTCTCATGGAAATTACTCTAAACAAATTTTAGATATTACACTTTTTAGCCAAGCAGCTTGAAATGACCCTTTAAAAGCAATAGGGCATGCCATTCAATTGAGGTCAAAGATGGAGCTTATACCCTAAAATGATAAAAAAATATATATAGATGTATAGTTAAATGAATTTTCCAAGAATATAAATGGAGAAAATTTGGAAATCAAATATAGTTTTATCCCAACGCTGCTTGCAAATTTTAAAATTGGAAATTTTTTGGGATTTCAGGCATGAGCATTTATATCCAAGTTAAATTGTATTGTCAAAAAAAAAATTACTCAAAAAAAAATTATTATTTTAATTCAATAATGGAAATATTGTCATGGTTCGCACAAAAACACATGTACATTTCTACAAGCAAAAATATCATTGACACAATTATATAATTAAAAAAATGGTTGAGAAAATATTAGAGTAAAATTAAATTCTGTAATTTAAAACATCCAAAATATATGCGACATAATGACTTATTTACAATCGGTGTATGAAAACTCAAATACTCATTGTAATGTGATGGCCCATTAAAGAAATTGAAATTAAAAGCTAATTTTGTTCACAAATTAATAGAAATAAATGCCACTGCACATAACACAGCTTTTAGAAACAACATGAACACTGGAAATGTCATAAGATTTTAAAGGAAATTAATTTCAACCATGTAACCATTAGTTCTCCAACATGGACGAATTGAAAACCTACCACATGTTGAATACATTTAAAAACCATGCTTTAATTTCTTTGACATAATGAAGGTAAGAGATTATTATGTTCACTCCAGTATTTTTAAAGAAAATGATCATATACTTTGTTCATGTGTAAATGTTAAATTACTACAAAATCCTAATTTTTATGGGCCCTAAGAATTTTTATTTCACAATGATCAAGTCTAATTATTATTTCTTACATCTATCTAATTATTATTTCTAACATGATTTAAATCCAGGCTAATAATATATTTTGTATTGAAATACTCAAACAAATTTATTTAGAAAGTACTAAATGAAAAGTACATAAAATGTTTTGAAGACAATTAAAGAAAATATCAGACGTAGATAATTCTTCAACTCTGCAAATACAAAATCAAATCGAGCACGTGGTGTTTACATTATTCGTAGCATACATTTTAAAACCTTTCTTTTATGTACCGTTGTTAAATTAAAATAGATGACGACATGTTAAGTTAATATAAATATATACCATGGTTGTTTTACTTCACCGTACAAAATTAAAAACTCCAAAATGCATTTACATTATTAGATGTGGTGATAATGTAACTATCATTTGTAATTGAAGTAAATTTAGATTAATCAATTTGCAGCATCCATAAGATTCCATAGTTAAAACAGATAATGGACTTGAAGTCTATTTTTCATGCTATTTTTTCATGTGTATCTTTGAAGCTACTTTGCACTTTCTAGGGGCATGACTATGTTATCTCTTCTAATTGATAAATGGTTGAAATGAATCAAAAAGAAAAATCATAAATAATTTTTCTTTCATAATCGGCAGATCTTCAACGAATCTACAAAAACATCCAAATGATATTTTTTATTGTTTCATTGTTGTTTACCTAATTATTTTGATTCATTATATGATATCCATATTGGTATATAAAATAGAAAATTAACTCTAATATTTGTCATCATATTTGTCAAAGCATACATACAGTGTATCAACAACACCACGCATACCAATCATTATACACACATACATACACATATATTAATAAATCCAATAAATGTACAATAAGATTGAATTGGAGTTTTCAACCCAAATCGGCAAACCTAAGTCGTGAATCCTAGTCGACAAAACTAACGAAGCAAAAAAATTGTTTATGATAACAGAAATCGACAATCCTAATCGAAGAAATTATGGAGATAAGAGGAACCTAGCTAATCTAAACCTATCGCAAAAATATGTAGTAACGGGTGCTTACATGGTGAAAAGATATAATAGGCATCAATTAAACCCTCTGATGAACCGAGTACGTGCACCCGCAAGCCGACAAGGAAAGTCGACAGGCATCGAGACAAAAAGAGGGCGGAGCGGATAACCATCAGCAGACTGGTTTTTGCAATGTAGGGCCATTCTGGAAATTAGGGTTTTGCATTTATCTTTGATTTTGGGGAATTAGTGCGCTTTAAATTTGACCCAAGTTGAAGATGCTCGAATCAGTGATGGCCGACGGTCGTCGTCTTCATTGGAGGAAAAGCAGCAATTGAAGGATCACCATTAAATTTATTTTGAAATAGGGTTAGGCGTCAGGAAGGATGAGAAAGATGTTCAGACTAGTTTGATTTGGAGAAGGAGATACTATGGTCGAACGGATGAGAAGTACATAAGGAATAAGATACGGGACCCTTCAGTTCAAAAATTCAAGGAGGCTTCTATGCTCTTGAAACACAACTCAGTAATCATAATATAGTATAGATTCATGGAGGACAATTTTATATACTCTTTGAAAATTTAATTTCTGATGATAATTCCTATATGAAAGAAAGTTGCTTTTTGAATTAAGTTGATTAAAGACAAGGTATGGGTAACTTATTAGTTTGTTGTTTCAATGAAAAACCTGATAAACAAGTTGTATAAAATTAACAAGACTCTGTTGATAGAAATTTGCCAAGTTTCTAAGAGTTACCAAGTTTGCTTCGTTTTTGCAAAGACTAAAAATTACTGGTTTATTAATTAGTTCTCCATTGTAATTGAATTTAGGATTGAAATTTGAGTAGTATGTTATTGGTATTGCAGACCACGTAAAACCTTTGGTCGTTTCATAACTAGCTGTTATAACAGACTTTTAATCAATAATATTTCAAAATAATACAAAAAATCCACCTAAAAATTTGACCTTTTATTCATTTACGGCATTTGTACTTACTAAGCAGTGGTATGCATTGTTAATACAAAAAGTAAAATTTAATAGTTTTAAATCTTCTTATTACATCAAATTTGTATTTTTAGTAAACCACAAAAGTATGCATGTTAGACGACTCATGTTGACTTGCAATTTTGAATGTGTTAGAAATTTCGAAGCTATCTAAATTTTCTTAAAGTTGATACCGAAAGTTTATAGATTATATCCACATTTTTTTCCCTTCATGTAAAAGAATATTAACATAAAAAGACTAATAAATACTACAATGTGGTTGCATTAGAGGGATATACACACACATTTTTTGAAAACGACACACACGCACCCATAATTTCAAGCTATCGCAGGTTAATGATAAAGGTTATCACATGCTGAAGAAATTAAAAGCTATCGCAAGATGAAGAAACTAGAGCTATCACAAGTTGATGTTATAAATCTATCGCAAGTTTATGTTATAGAGTTGTGGCAAGTTGATGTTGTGAAGCTATCGCAAGTTGGTGTTATACACAAGTTGATGATATAGAGATCTCGCAAGTTGATGAGATGGAGCTAGTGCAACTTGATGATATGGAGCTACCGCAAGTTGATGCTATAAGGATATCACATTTTGAAGGAATTAAAAACTATCACAAGTTGAAGAAAATAGAGCTATCGTAGGTTGATGTTATAAAGCTATTGCAACTTGATGCTATATAGCTGTCCCAAGTTGATGTTGTGAAGCTATCGTAAGTTGATGTTGTAAGACTATCACAAGTTGATGATATAATGCCATCACAAGTTGATGATAAAAGGCCATTGCAAGTTGATGTTATAAGGTTATCACAAGTTAGTGTTATAGAGCTATCGTAAGTTGTTGATATAGAGCTATCGCAAGTTGATACTATAAGGCTATCACAAGTTGGTGCTATAAGGTTATAGCAAGTTGCTGTTGTAGAGCTATTGCAAGTTGACAAAGTAAAGCTATCACAAATTAGGCTATAAAGCTATCATAGATTATTGACGAAAACAAATCATCGCAGGTTGAATAAATGGAGCTATCGCAGATTGATGGAGATAGGCTATATCATATTGAGAAAACTGCTAAAAAGATTATGACAAAGCAATAATGTCCCATGACAGCAAAATCTTGACCATCCATTTTCTATGGATGCCACTTGTCAAATATCAAAGGGCCTAAATTCTCTATAAATAGGCGTACACGTAAATAGAATGGCCGGATTTTGAATTATCATTCTTCCTCATTTCTAATCTTATTTAGCATAAATATGAAGTTAGAGTAGGGACTCTAATGGCCAATTAGCTCAAATTCAAATTGTGGCTTTGTGATTTAGCTCTTGAACGATTGCCTATTTGCATACATAACCATTTTTGGATATGATGAATTAGTATACTTGCCTAAGTATCACTAACCTTCATTGAATAAGCATATACGCTGGGACCAAATTCTGGTCTAACATTCTACGATGCTTTCACTGAGAATTGAACTTGGGAACAACTCTCTCTTCAAGACATTCACCATGGCCATTTCCCATCAAGGGTTCTTAGAGCCCCACTTACTTCACTCGACTTCTTATTGGATTAACCTACAATTCACTAAAGAATATGAGTTGGGTTTAAGAAACTTAGCCCTTCAGACTTTGGCAGAAAAGATAGAAACTGCCTGATATGATCCGGACAAATAAAGTATAAATCCCTTTCACATAGGATAGAAACCTATTTTTGCATTAATGATTGAACTAAGTAAGGAGATAACAGTTCAAAAGCATAAGAAAGATGACCCATTTTCTCGGATGAGAAAAGGTATACAAACCCAGGCTAGGGGAACTGTGTTTGAAGAAGAAATGAATTTAGATTTTGATCGATTTGCTCAAAATTGGAGTAGCGTGATTAACATATCCACAAAAAGGAAATGGGAAATGAATAGAGAAGAAGTCCAAATCCCATAAAAAGAAATGAATTTAGAAATTATATTTCCAAGAAACCTAAGACCCTTCTGTATCTCACATGAGGAAATTAACTTCCTTACCAAAGAAAGATTGAACAATTGGCCTCCTAAGAAGAACATAAAGAATGAAGTGAGATATGAAGGAAGTGAGTATTATTACTACCACAAAGTAAATGGGACTAGACTGATGAATGTTGGATGCTGGCTGGAATTATCGAGTATTGCGTGAGAAGGAGAAAGTTACAAGAATTTGTGGTAGGCGACTTGTCTAGGAGTTATGAGGAAAATACGACTTCTTTCCTCGGTCAACAATATCTTTTTGGGCCTAAAATCAAGAAATCAATCTTTAAAACAAAAGCGATGATATATTCGATCAAATAGTCTACTAAAGATTCAATTTGATACTTCCTAAAGATAAAAAATTCATCTATTCTAGTTAAATTTTAAGTTCCATTACCTCTTTCATCATAGTCTCTATATCCGAAGGAGGATCAATAATGTGCCGAACTACCACAAGAAGGTATTACTTTTACTTTTTTTTCTTGCGACAGATGACATCAAGGAAACTTATGGAGTCAATTTGAGAAGTTATAGCCTTTTTATAAATCTGCTTAGGACTCTTCGATTGAGAAATTTGATGAGATAAACCTTTTTGATTGCTTTCGAGCTTTTGAATTTTCAAAGTAAGTTTAATCTTCTCATGTTCCAAAGTTACCACCTCGAGTCTAAGATTAGAAAACACTCACTATATTCCTTATCCCATTACTGTTTTATCTTATGGTGACATTCAAATTTAAAGGATCTACTCAGTCAAGCTAGTTTACCAGAGTCGTCTTTTGAAGATGAAGATATCGAGGAAGAAATGGTAACATTGCTACTATGTGTTGTGTGGACTTAAAACGAAGAGGAGACCGACAAAGAATCTTTCTTAGAAGATTTCACTTGAGTAGGAGTTGGAAGTCATTTTCATCTTCACTTAAAATAATCTCGTAAGATTAGCATTCGTCTCTGGATCTTAGCAAATCACTCTCCATATCAAACATCCTTGGTGAAGTTAGGCAATTTTAGTATCATACTCTAACTAATGAAGATAAAATCTTAAATTGAGCTTACCACTTAATTCTGGAATTTTGCTATCTTCATAAAAAATCTTCTTCTCATGTTCAAAAACTGCTTCTCGAGAAGATCTCAGAATATACTTCAATCGGATGTATTTCTTATACCATTTATTCGCCTCATCTTTATCAACTAGCGACAGATCCGATGCGAAATGAGAAGAACAATTCTTTATGTCAAAGATTAACCCATACTAGGTTCTATCATGACATTATGTAAGATTAGGATCATCAAGAGACAAAGTCAAATCTTTGTCTTAAATCAAAACATAAATAACAATAAGCACATAGGTAAAGAAAATAACACAAATAAAGTACTTTATTAATAACTTGAAATACAAACAACACCTACATTCAGCTAAAATTAAACAAAAAATATTTATCAATTAATTCTTAAATTGTATAATAATATCTTGAATTTTCTGAAAAGATGAAGCGGAGATAGGAAATGTAGTAGTAAAGGGAGCTCCAATACCGAAGGAGTGTTAACAGTGGAAACCACAATAATCTCATTCTTAATGAAGGGGGTTGACCTCGTCGCATAGTAATTTTGCATAATTAGTCTGTATTTCATAAAGATATTCTTTTCGGTCTCCTAGAAAATTAAAATCTATTCCGTGGAATCATGTACACATAAATGGAGGTCATGGAGAACACAATATTTTGAAAAATGAGGCTCTTTAATTGAGGATAAACTATACTTAAAAGTCCTTTTTAACCTAACCAATTTACTTAAAACAACTTTAGGGGCAGGAGATAAAAAAGAATACTTATAGGAGAAGAGGGCAAGCAATCCAGCCGGCAAATCATAAAGGGAAAGTTTAACGAGTAAGATGATGGATGTAAGGAATTATAATAGCCCGTGTTTTACATATCGAAGGATCGTAAAATATTATTATTTAAATCAATAAGGTCGTTTGACTCTAAAATTTTGAGAAATGACCACTGAGCATATTTTCCACCTTTAGAATTTTTATCTAATAGTTTGGACTCGTAAGGGATCATTGATACTGATTTTAGCAAGGAATAGGCTCGGATACGCGTTTTAAGGGATCTTTGATACTCGAAGTGTTTTCTAATGTTCTTGTAAGCATGGATATCGTAAGGATGCTCATTGGGTGCTTGGAGTGGCTACCCCGAATCGGCGAAATGAATCTATATACCCTGGATCAGTGGAATAGATCTACTTTCAGCTATGGGCTGGTGGGCATGTACATTGAAAACCGAGATTTCTCTATTAATCCCTAGTAGAGGAATGGTCATACGAGTTATCTTTTATCCATGATACACTGAGTGACAGTGAGGATTGGTTGATGGATGTTATGTTTGTTATGGTTGCTTTCCTTGTTGTTCATCACTATAGGGATGTCACATGATAAAAGTATTGTAAATATGAATACTTAGACACCTCGACATTGTACTTAGGATGTGGTACACCTTTATGATGATAAAAGATGATATTTTAGCATATACTATTATGTGCTAACTCTATGGATGCAGGGACATATCAGGTATGATTATAATACCTTTGTTTCTTATTATATCGACTTGTATAGTATTTTGAGATTTCTTATCGCTCACACCAAACTGTTGTCTGACTCGATGTTTTATGCTTTGCTTCTTATTATCTCAAGTACTCAATGAGTAGAATAGATAGCAGGTTTAGGTGGTACACAGTTGCTGTGTAGAGGACGAGCAGAAGACGGTGCTTTCTCATATTATATATGGACTTACTATTGCTTATTCCTCTATGCGACACTGTGGAGTGTAGACAATGTTCATTTATTATATTTAGAGACAATTATCTTTTGAGATTATTTCCAGCTGTATAAACTCTATTTCTTACTAGTACAACTTAGTGAATCCGTGTACTTTAATAATGTGGTTCATTTAGTTATTACTGCATTGTCTTTTATTATATATGTGATGTTTATTATTATATTTTATTCAATGCATTGTGAGATATACAACAAGTTCTATGATTGTTTCTCTTCTTTTTACTCTTTCCAATCATCCTACATCGATCGGGCACTAAGCAATGCACTTTTTAGGTATACTGGGTGTCGGAGGTGTAGGACGATTATAATGTTTGGTATCAGATATTAGGATATGTGATTAACCTGAGTTGATATTGTGGTCCAGTAGAGGTAAGAAAGGAGCTATCACCCTAGATTGGATCGAGAACATGCATATATATAGAAGAGAGAGTGTACCAATTATATATTTTAGTTTTCAAAAATATATAGTGGTATATATAGTATATAAGTCTATGCACAACGAGTATCATTAGCGCAAGTTTTTATATGAGACTAACCATTCTCGTTAAGGGTCAAAAATAAGGCAGCATATATGAAACACTACAAGAAACTCCATCTCTGTAGTCGAGGAAGGAGCAGGTGTGGGGGCTGCTAAGCCGGACTTACAAGCTATGTTTAACGCGATGATGGCGAACAGGTTCCAAAATGCCCAAGCAGTTGCTCCTAATATTGCTGTAAGTAGTGGTGCTCATGTGCACATACCCAGAGTTGATTTCGCAAAGCTGAATAAAAAAAATCACCAGTCTTGGAGGCAAACCGTTCCATGGAACAGAGTCATCAATGGAAGTGCAAGATTGTTGGACACCTACAAAAATATTTTTGATAACTTGGAGTTAGATGATGCGATGAGGAGGAGGTTGTCTTTTCGACAGCTCCAGGGGAGAGCCACAAACTGGTGGAATGCTATTAAAGTTGCTACACCTATTGACCACTTTACTTCGAACCAATTCAAAACTATATTCGAGGAGAAGTTTATACTGACTGTCCAAAAGTCAGTGTTCTTTAGGAAATTTGCTGGGCTAAAGCGGGGGATGTGTTTGCCTTTGAATATGCGACTGCATTTGATGCCTTATCAAAGTATATGATGACTTTCATGGACACTCCCTTGAAGAAGAATGAAAAGCTTATCATAAGATTGGATGATTACTTAAAGGAGAAGCTCATGGGGCACATTGATGAGCCGTTTGAGAAGGTAGTTGAGAAAGTCCTTCGGCTTGAGAATTCATACCCTAAACCCAAATCTATTGTAATTAAGGAAGAGCAAAAACCATAGGAAGGCGGTAAGGCGAGTAGAAATGGAATAGGAATAGGAAGTAGTTTTAAGGGAAAACTGCTGAGAAGAAGGAAAAAATGGAATCCTATTTCCTATGGTTGTAAGGATAAGAGCTACTTTATTAGGGATCACAAGTTTGAAGAAAAGAAGAAGTGCTATAACTATGACATGTTTGGGCATATGCAAAAGAGTTGCTTATAACCATTGCAGTAAAAGCAGGTGGTGAAGTCATATACTTTAGATGTTGTTCTGACTTCGTCGAGTGCCCCTTCGACGAAGGAGAAGGTGAAAGATATCATTATTCAAGGTATGCTATCTATTTGTGGTGTTTCCATATCTGTTTTGTTCGATACTGGAGCTTGACATTCCATTATATCTAGTGACCTGGTAGATAGATTACAATTATGATCCTAAATAGTTGACCGACTTTTCGTAGTGACAAACCCTATTAGAGGCTCCACTAGTCTTTGTATGGTTTGTCGTGGTTTGGTCTTATCGAGTCATAGATGCTTTTTTTGTGATTACTTTGTTTTGAGTTATGTTGGGTTTGGTATTATCTTGGGGATGGACTGGCTAAGGAAGTATGTGATAGTGGTGGATTGAAAAAAGCTGTTGGTGACGAATAGGGATGAGGACGCAAGTAGTGATTGGCTTTGTAACGACCCGTATTTTTACGGATCGAAACATCGTAAAACAGTTATCATTTGGTCGCATGTTGTTAAGTCATCTAGGGTTTAAGTCGTTCAAAACTTAGGTCGCGTAGGAGTTAGATCGTGAGCGACTTAAGAGAGTGGTGCAACCTGGGGACTTAGGTCGTGGAGCGACTTAAGGTATTGGGCGACCTAAGGAATGGGACAACTTATAGAAGTTGGCGACTTAAGGAGTGAAACGACTTAAGTAAGTTAGGTTGGCAACGACCTAAGGAAGATAAGTCGTATAGGAGTTATGTCGTATAGCAGTTAGGTCGTATGGTGGCTTAGGTCGAGTGAACGACTTATAGGATTGGGCGACTTATAGGAAGTGGCGACCTAAGTGTTAGCGGCATAAGGAAACTTTGCGAGTTAACGACCTAAGGGATAGGTCGGCAACGACCTAAGGAAGCTGGTGATAGAAGTGAGCGACCTATAGAAGTTAGCGTAGTTAGGTCGTAGACGACCTAAGATGTTAAGTTGTTAAGTCGTAAGCGACCTATGGGGTGCTATGATAGTTAGGTCGTAAGCAACCTAAGATGGTTAGGTCGTCCAAACGACTTAAGTGTTAGATCGTAACCCAGTTAGGTTGCATGAGTATTTAGGTCGAGGCATTGTTAGGTCGCAAAGAAGCGGTCTGTGTTAGGTCGCATATTCGTTAGGTCGTAAGTCGTATGAAGGCGCTGATCTGCTAAGTGCTAAGTCGTTAGGTCGTATAAGCGCGCTTGCGTTAAGTCGTAAGTCGTAGGGATGTGTTAGGTCGTGTAGTGATAAGTCGCGCGCAGGTGTTAGGTTGTTAAGTCGTGGGCTTTTTAGGTCATGGGGTTTTAGGTCGTAAGTCGTGGACGACTTAACTCCGAGCGACCTAAGGGGAAATCAGCCTATAAATAGGAGGGTTTCTCTTCATTTTTGGGATCCGGATATCGAAGCGACGAAGTGTTTCCATTTTGAGAGCTTGACTTCAACACTTCTTCACTTCTTTTCTCCACTCTAATCTAGTGATTCCTTTCATCCATATCGAAGATCAAATCAAAGATTGAAGAGCTTAGATTGAAGATCTACATCCATTGAAGTGAGATTTCATCGTTTGAAGCGGATTGGTGATAGATCGAGCTAGATCCTTCGCTGTCCAGATCTGAAGCGTGTTGATTTGGGGTTGTTTAGGTGATTTGGTGAGTGGTGATTATCTCTCACACGGATCCAAAGGAGTATATCGGATCGTTGGCTTGATTTGGTGTTAAAGTAGAGATTTCCATGCATTTTCCTAATCATATGTGTAGATCCATATAGATCCATTGTCCATGATGATTTGATATCCATTTTACTACATGTTAACTTATGCAAGGTCATTCATCAAGATTATAGAGACATTGCCCATGTTTTCATGCTTGTTGGATTTTGACTCTTTAATTACGAAATTGCCATTGTTGTTATAATTGTCTATTTAGATCATATTTGAATGCTTGTTTACTTGGATTAATGTCTGATTTGATTGATTGCTATGAATTAGATGATTGATGACTTGATTTAGACCGAAGATGATTCAAAAGCTAAGAGAAAGGCTCTTGAATTGGAGAAGCTGCTCGTGGCATATGTAGTGGATGATGAAGCTCTTATGCATAGATTTGATGATGATGATGTAGAGATGAAGCTTTGCGAGGATGTGATGAAGCGAGGCATGATATGAGATAGTCTTGGTCTAATCCAGACGGGATCATTCCAAGCATGTTGACAACTCGGTGATATGGTTCGAGTTGAGGATAATGGTTGGCTCGAGAGGCGCTTGAGCTAGTATGAAAATAGTCGTCGAGGAGGATGACTAGAAGGCTGAGATCTCATTGTTGTTGAAGGTTCTAGCATGCTCAAAGCAAGAGTACGTTGGGCAGATTCGATAGTCCCTGAAGGCTAATGATTGATAGTCAAGTACTCTGGGCAGATTCGATAGTCCTAGGCACGGGTCACGATGACGTGCAGAGTTATGTCTAGAACTAGAGTTTCCATTAGCCCTTGACGGACGGCTGAAAGAATGTGCCGGTTATTCAATTATCGATGATATCAAGGCAATGATAACAGTGATAGCCAGAGTCATGGATGTTTGGTTGTATCGTCATTCGGTCTCAAGAGCGGTATTTTCTGGGTGCTTATCTGATCTTGGTTTAGGCCTTGGGGGTTTGTACTTGGAAAACATCGCCCTTGACTCAAGTGATAATTGCTTTACCTTAAATTTTGTGCTTTGCTATGTTTGCTTCTGCTTAGTGTGTGTCTGGGGGCTATCACTGTAGAAAGAGGTGGAGTGGGAGGGTTGTATTCCTATTCCTTTTCCTTTATGCTCTTTTGGTATGTTGTTAGTTAATTTACTGCTCACTAAGACTGTTGTCTGACTCAAGGCTTTATGTTTTAACTCTTATTGCCTTGGGCTGTTCGTCCATTTTGGGACGGGCAGACTAGGTAGCAGGTGACAGGTGCTGTTCTTGCTTTCCACGGTGTTGATATCGAAGACAAGCTGGAGGGTTGCATATTATCTTCTTATTATATGTACTGGGTGTTCCGCTGTTTGTATTTTCTTTGAGTGTTATGTAGTGAGGCTTGTTGTATTGACTATTCAGATGTTGTATTCAACTATTATGAAGTTTTATTGATGAGATTCTATTCTGTGAAGCTTCACTATATGTATGTTCTATTGTATTTTGTCCATGCGCTGTGTGTAATACGATAGATTCTGTTGTTTTTAATTTACCCTGACAATCGTCCATGGCTGCCTGGCACACTTTACAGCGCACTTTCTCTAGGTTCAGTGCAGGGGTTATGGGCGGTCGTCACATTTGGTATCAGAGCTTTGGTTAATCGATTTTACCCAACGCTCGTTGACGTAACTACGTATGAGAGACGTAATTGTATTTTGATGGATGATTACTATATATAATATAGTAGCTTAGTAGAGTTTGAGTCCTTTATGCTGTTGTTTCTCTAGGTGTGCTAATCATTCCTTTTTATAGATATTAAGGATGAGTCGAAGAGGGAGACCAGCTGCTAGGGAAGGCCGTGCTACTGAAGGGGCTGCTGATTATGCTGCTATGTTCGAAGCTATGATGACTTCGATCATGAGAAGGATGCCAACTCCAGGGCCATCGGTGGATGTTGGAGTTCAAGTCCAAACTCCAAGACCGGTGGATTTTGCTAAGTTGTGTAAAGTCTATACTGCTCTTGGAGGAAAGGTTTTCTTGGAAACAGAATCAACCATTGAAGTTCAAAGGTGGATAGATGCTTGTAGAAGGATTTTTGGTGACTTGGGAATTGAGGATGCAACTAAGAGGAAGTTGGCATCAAGACAGCTTCAAGGAAGAGCTTCTGATTGGTGGAACTCCATCACTATTGATACTCCGGAGGAAGAGATCACTTGGGAGCAATTCCATGCCAGATTTGAAGCTAAGTTCATTTCTACAGCTCAGAAGTCTGTTCTGTTCAAGAAGTTTGTGGAGCTCAAGCAGGGAGGAAGACCAGTTCTTGAGTATGTTTCTGAGTTTGAAGCTTTGTCCAAGTATGACCGGTCGTATATTGAATCTGAATATCAGAAGAATGAGAAGTTTGTGACAGGCTTGGACAGTTATCTTGGGAGGCAGTTAGTGGATCATTTGGACGATTCATTTGAGAAGCTTGTGGAGAAAGCTCTCAGGCATGAGAGTCTGTTTCCTAAGGAAGGATCTGTTGTTGCTGTAACCAGGGAAGAGTCTAAACCCCAGCAGGGTGGAAACAAGAAGAGGAAGCAGCAGCAGCAGAAGGCTAAGAATGACCAGAAGAAGCCGAAGAGCGAAGTGACTTGCTACAATTGTCAGCAGAAGGGCCATTTCTCTAAGGATTGTAAGAATCCGAAGGTACCGATGAAGTGTCACAACTGTGACAAGCCGGGGCATATCAAGAGGAATTGTCCAGAACCGCGGAAGGACAAGCAGATTGTGCAAGCTTATGCTTTAGGAGCTGTTCCATCGTCTTCGAAAGCTCCTACCGCTGAAGAGAAAGGAAAGAGTGTGGTGGTTCAAGGTACTCTTTTCCTATGTGGTGTTCCAGTTAGAGTGTTGTTTGATACTGGGGCGTCGCATTCGTTTGTTTGTAGCGAACTTGTAGGCCGGTTGGGTTTAGAACCGGATATTGTTGATAGGCCATTGGTTGTGACTAATCCAGTTGGGGGTTCGTCTTGTTTGTGTATGTTATGCCGTGGTCTGATTGTATCGAGTCATGATTGCTCTTTTGTTTATGATTGCTTTATTCTGAACTTTGCGGGGTTCAGAATTATTTTGGGTATGGACTGGCTTAGGAAGTATGCGGAAAAGGTTGATTGTGAGAGGTTGGAGGTGACAGTCGAGAATGTGGAGGGGCGAAGGATTGTGATACGATGTAAGCATGAAGAAGGCGTCTTCATGAGCTTCATGTATTCGCTGGTTGTTCCACGGGATGGACTGTCATCTGTGCCAATCGCTAATGGATTTGAGGATGTCTTTGATGAGGTCAAAGGGTTACCGCCGTATAGAGAGATCGAGTTTCGTATAGTTCTAGTTGAAGGAGCCAGACCTGTTGTGATGCCTCTTAGGCGGATGGCGCCTAGGGAACAGCAAGAGTTGAAGGTGTAGGTTGATGATCTTTTGCAGAAAGGATTCATTCGGCGTAGTGTGTCCGAATGGGGTGCACCAGTTGTGTTTGCAACCAAGGCAGATGGGTCATTGAGATTGTGTGTGGATTATCGTGAGCTGAATAAAGTGACTAAGAAGAACAAGTATCCATTACCGAGAATAGATGACTTGTTTGATCAGCTTCACGAAGCGAAGGTGTTTTCTCAGATGGATTTGGCAATGGGATTTCACCAGTTGAGAGTGGCTAAGGATAGTGTGCCGAAAACTGCTTTTAGGACACCATCCGGTTTCTTTGAGTGGCTGGTAATGCCGTTTGGATTGACAAATGCGCCAGCATATTTTGTGGATCTTATGAATAGAGTGTTCAGAGATCAGTTGAACAAGTTCGTGCTTGTGTTTGTGGATGATATTCTGATTTATTCCAGAACTGAAGAAGAGCACAAGACGCACTTGCGTATTGTTTTGGAAATCTTACGAAAACATCAGCTGAAGGCTAAGTTTTCGAAGTGTCACTTCTGGAAGAGTGAAGTGAGGTTCTTAGGCCATGTTATCTCTGGAAATGGAATAGTGGTTGATCCGCTAAGGTGGCAGCAATCCAGGATTGTGTTAGACCTAAGAATGCATCTGATGTGAGAAGTTTTCTTGGATTGGCAGGATATTATCGACGGTTTATCAAAGACTTCTCCAAGATAGCTGCACCGTTAACAGGATTGATGAAGAAGAACCAAGTGTTCAGATGGGATGATAAGTGTGAGCAAGCTTTCAGAATCCTGAAAGAGCGATTGACAAGTGCTCTTGTTTTGACTATTCCAAGTGGGAATGATGAGATGGTGGTTTACACCGATGCATGTGGTACTGGACTTGGAGCAGTGCTGATGCAGAGGGATAAATTTGTTGCGTATGCAAGTCGACAACTGAAGCCGCATGAAAGGAATTATCTGACTCATGATTTGGAGTTAGCGGCGATTTTTTTTGCTCTGAAGATGTGGAGACATTATCTACTGGAAGTTCGATTCGAGTTGTTTACAGATCATAAGTCGTTGAAGTATCTTTTCTCCCAAAAGGATTTGAATCTTCGGCAGCAACGATGGCTAGAGATTTTGGCATCTTATGATTTTGGTATAGCTTATACTCTGGGAAAGGGTAACGCAGTGGCAGATGCGTTAAGTCGAAGACATGCAGGATTGGGAGCCATGTTTTCAGAATGGAAGAATCTCGAGTATTTAGCTGGATTTGACTTCAGGCCTAGATGTGAATTGGAACCTGAGATGTTGGCAAACTTATCGGTAAGACCTACTCTTGTGGAAAGGATTGGCGAGAGCCAAAAGCGAGACGATAAGCTTGTCAAGATTATCCGTGATTTGGAATCTGGATTGGACTCAGAAAACGATAAAGGATTCGAGGTCGATCAAGAAGGTTGGCTTCGGAAGCAAGGACGACTAGTTGTTCCCGATATAGATGAATTGAGGAGTGAAGTTCTAAAGGAAAGTCATCACTCAAAGTTGACAATTCATCCAGGAGGAAATAAGATGTATCGGGATATGAAGAGAACCTACTACTGGGAAGGTATGAAGAAGGATGTTGGAAATTTTATTTCCAAGTGTATGAACTGCCGGTTGGTAAAAGCCGAACAGAAGAAGCCAAGTGGATTGCTTCAGCCATTAGAAGTTCCTACATGGAAGTGGGAACAAATATCGATGGATTTTATTGATGGGTTACCTAGAACAAGAATGGGAAATGAAGGGATTTGGGTCATTGTAGATCGTTTGACTAAGAGTGCAAGATTCATTCCTATTCGATCGACTAGGACTGCATCAAAGTTGGCTGAGTTGTATGTTAAGTGGATAGTTCGATTCCATGGTATTCCAAAGAGTATAGTGAGCGATCGAGACCCATTGTTCACTAGTGGATTTTGGAAGAGCTTCCAGGAAGTCTTGGGAACCGAGTTGTGTTTGAGTACAGCTTATCATCCTCAAACAGATGGTCAGACCGAGAGAGTCAACCGAGTTTTGGAAGATCTTCTTAGAGCTTGTATTTTGGATTTCGGAGGATCATGGGAAGATCATCTTTATTTGGTGGAATTTTGATATAACAACAGTTACCAGTCGAGCATTGGTATGGCACCATATGAGGCATTGTATGGAAGACCGTGTAACTCTCCGACATGTTGGTTAGAGACTGGAGAAAAGCTGATACTTGGGCCAGAAATGATTCGACAGACTTCGGATTGTATAGAGGTCATTCGGCAACGAATGAAGGCAGCCCAAGACCGTCAGAAAAGTTATGCCGATAAGCGTCGTAAGGATTTGGAATTCGACGTTGGTAATATGGTTTTTGTAAAGATTTCTCCTTATAAGAATGTTATTCGATTCGGGAAGAAAGGAAAATTGACTCCGAGATTTGTTGGACCATTCCCGATCATCGAGCGAATTGGAAAGCTCGCCTACAGATTGGAGTTACCAAAGAAGATGTCGAGTGTGCACAATGTTTTCCATATATCCTATCTACGGAAGTATGTGCACGACTCGAATACAGTGGTTTCTGCTGATAGCTGTGAAGATTTTGAAGTTGATCCAGTCGATAAGAGACCTCGTAAGCCGCTTTGTGTTGTGGAAACCGACACGAAACAGCTTAGGAGGAAGGTAGTTAAGTTGCTCAAGATACAATGGAGTGATGATGATAACGACTGTACGTGGGAGGTGGAAGAGAGGATGAAGGCAGCTCATCCTGAACTCTTCAAGGTATGGCCCTAAGGTGTCGTGTCATCTCACGATATTGTAACTTGTTCTAGTTTTAGAATTCTGCATGCTAAGCTAGAATTGGATACATGGTTTGTTGATTGCAATGGATGGTAGGCGTGCAGAATAGTCTTTGATTGCTCTTGTTTGTTTGGAATTTCGGGGATGAAATTCCTAAGGGGGAGAGAATGTAACGACCCGTATTTTTACGGATCGAAACATCGTAAAATAGTTATCATTTGGTCGCATGTTGTTAAGTCGTCTAGGGTTTAAGTCGTTCAAAACTTAGGTCGCGTAGGAGTTAGATCGTGAGCGACTTAAGAGAGTGGTGCAACCTGGGGACTTAGGTCGTGGAGCGACTTAAGGTATTGGGCGACCTAAGGAATGGTACGACTTATAGAAGTTGGCGACTTAAGGAGTGAAACGACTTAAGTAAGTTAGGTCGGCAACAACCTAAGGAAGATAAGTCGTATAGGAGTTATGTCGTATAGCAGTTAGGTCGTATGGTGGCTTAGGTCGAGTGAACGACTTATAGGATTGGGCGACTTATAGGAAGTGGCGACCTAAGTGTTAGCGGCATAAGGAAACTTTGCGAGTTAACGACCTAAGGGATAGGTCGGCAACGACCTAAGGAAGCTGGTGATAGAAGTGAGCGACCTATAGAAGTTAGCGTAGTTAGGTCGTAAACGACCTAAGATGTTAAGTTGTTAGGTCGTAAGCGACCTATGGGGTGCTATGATAGTTAGGTCGTAAGCAACCTAAGATGGTTAGGTCGTCCAAACGACTTAAGTGTTAGATCGTAACCCAGTTAGGTCGCGTGAGTAGTTAGGCCGAGGCATGTTAGGTCGCAAAGAAGCGGTCTGTGTTCGGTCGCATATTCGTTAGGTCGTAAGTCATATGAAGGCGCTGATCTGCTAAGTGCTAAGTCGTTAGGTCGTATAAGCGCGCTTGCGTTAAGTCGTAAGTCGTAGGGATGTGTTAGGTCATGTAGTGATAAGTCGCGCGCAGGTGTTAGGTTGTTAAGTCATGGGCTTTTTAGGTCGTGGGGTTTTAGGTCGTAAGTCGTGGATGACCTAACTCCGAGCGACCTAAGGGGAAATCAGCCTATAAATAGGAGGGTTTCTCTTCATTTTTGGGATCCGGATTTCGAAGCGACGAAGTGTTGCCATTTTGAGAGCTCGACTTCTACACTTCTTCACTTCTTTTCTCCACTCTAATCTAGTGATTCCTTTCATCCATATCGAAGATCAAATCGAAGATCAAATCGAAAATTGAAGAGCTTAGATTGAAGATCTACATCCATTGAAGTGAGATTTCATCGTTTGAAGCGGATTGGTGATAGATCGAGCTAGATCCTTCGCTGTCCAGATCTGAAGCGTGTTGATTTGGGGTTGTTTAGGTGATTTGGTGAGTGGTGATTATCTCTCACACGGATCCAAAGGAGTATATCGGATCGTTGGCTTGATTTGGTGTTAAAGTAGAGATTTCCATGCATTTTCCTAATCATATGTGTAGATCCATATAGATCCATTGTCCATGATGATTTGATATCCATTTTACTACATGTTAACTTATGCAAGGTCATTCATCAAGATTATAGAGACATTGCCCATGTTTTCATGCTTGTTGGATTTTGACTCTTTAATTACGAAATTGCCATTGTTGTTATAATTGTCTATTTAGATCATATTTGAATGCTTGTTTACTTGGATTAATGTCTGATTTGATTGATTGCTATGAATTAGATGATTGATGACTTGATTTAGACCGAAGATGATTCAAAAGCTAAGAGAAAGGCTCTTGAATTGGAGAAGCTGCTCGTGGCATATGTAGTGGATGATGAAGCTCTTATGCATAGATTTGATGATGATGATGTAGAGATGAAGCTTTGCGAGGATGTGATGAAGCGAGGCATGATATGAGATAGTCTTGGTCTAATCCAGACGGGATCATTCCAAGCATGTTGACAACTCGGTGATATGGTTCGAGTTGAGGATAATGGTTGGCTCGAGAGGCGCTTGAGCTAGTATGAAAATAGTCGTCGAGGAGGATGACTAGAAGGCTGAGATCTCATTGTTGTTGAAGGTTCTAGCATGCTCAAAGCAAGAGTACGTTGGGCAGATTCGATAGTCCCTGAAGGCTAATGATTGATAGTCAAGTACTCTGGGCAGATTCGATAGTCCTAGGCACAGGTCACGATGACGTGTAGAGTTATGTCTAGAACCAGGGTTTCCATTAGCCCTTGACGGACGGCTGAAAGAATGTGCCGGTCATTCAATTAACGATGATATCAAGGCAATGATAACAGTGATAGCCAGAGTCATGGATGTTTGGTTGTATCGTCATTCGGTCTCAAGAGCGGTATTTTCTGGGTGCTTATCTGATCTTGGTTTAGGCCTTGGGGGTTTGTACTTGGAAAACATCGCCCTTGACTCAAGTGATAATTGCTTTACCTTAAATTGTGTGCTTTGCTATGTTTGCTTCTGCTTAGTGTGTGTCTGGGGGCTGTCACTGTAGAAAGAGGTGGAGTGGGAGGGTTGTATTCCTATTCCTTTTCCTTTATGCTCTTTTGGTATGTTGTTAGTTAATTTACTGCTCACTAAGACTGTTGTCTGACTCAAGGCTTTATGTTTTAACTCTTATTGCCTTGGGCTGTTCGTCCATTTTGGGACGGGCAGACTAGGTAGCAGGTGACAGGTGCTGTTCTTGCTTTCCACGGTGTTGATATCGAAGACGAGCTGGAGGGTTGCATATTATCTTCTTATTATATGTACTGGGTGTTCCGCTGTTTGTATTTTCTCTGAGTGTTATGTAGTGAGGCTTGTTGTATTGACTATTCAGATGTTGTATTCAACTATTATGAAGTTTTATTGATGAGATTCTATTCTGTGAAGCTTCACTTTATGTATGTATATTGTATTTTGTCCATGCGCTGTGAGTAATACGATAGATTCTGTTGTTTTTAATTTACCCTGACAATCGTCCATGGCTGCCTGGCACACTTTACAGCGCACTTTCTCTAGGTTCAGTGCAGGGGTTATGGGCGGTCGTCACAGGCTTCCTATTGGTGGATGAGGTTATACTTAGCTTTCTACATTCACTAGAGCTCGCACATGATGTGTTGTCATCTATGCCTATCGATTGAGAGTATCTGGATGTATTCGATGAGGTGACTGAACTACCACCACACCGAGATTGAGGTCTCCAGAAACTTGATGAAGGATGCCTAATCAATAGTAATTCCTTTGAGGCATATGGCACCCAAAGAGCAGAAGGAGTTAGAGGTGTAAGTGAATGACCTGTTGAGATGAGGATTCATTCGTCAGAGTATATCTGAGTGGGGTGTGCCTATAGTGTTTGCTACTAACATGGATGTATCTCTGAGGTTGTATGTAGATTATCGTGAGCTAAATAAGATGATAAGGAAGAACAAATATCCACTCCCGCATATTAATGACTTGTTCATTCAGCTCCACAGTGCGAAGGTGTTCTCTCGGTTGGATTTGGCGATCAGATTTCACCAATTGAGAGCAGCGAAGAAGGATGTGTCGATCATTGATTTTCGTATGCCGTTTGGTTTTTATGAGTAATTGGTTATGTCGTTCGGGCTAACCAATGCCCCCGCACACTTTGTCGATCTCATGAACCGTTTCTTCAGGGTCAAATAAATAAGTTTGTGCTTGTATTCATAGATGATATTCTAGTATATTCTAAGATGGAGGAGGAACACAAGACACAATTGAGGATTGTGCTTGAAGTGTTGGGGAAACATGGGTTGAAAGCGAAGTTTTCGAAGTTCTTGAAGTGTCGAGGAAGCATAAGTTTAAAGAAATTTTTTATAAGTGTCACTTCTAAAGAAGGGAAGTGAGATTCTTGGACCATATCGTCTCTAAAAGGGGCATCATAGTGGATCCTACAAAGGTGGCAGTGGTTCAATATTGGAATTGATCTAAGAACGCTACTGATGTGACAAGCTTCTTACGATTGGCGAGATGTTATAGACGTTTTATCAAGGACTTCTTGAAGGTAGCTGCACTGTTGACCAATTTAACAAAGAAGAATCATACTTTTTTTGGGACGCAAGTGTGAGCATGCATTCGTGAGTCTGAAGGAAAGGTTGATTAATGCACCTGTGTTGACCATACCGAACAAGAATAAGGAGATGATGGTATGCACTGATGCTTGTGGTATCGGATTGGGTGTGGTACTGATGCAAGGAGGTAAGGTTGTCAGATACGGTAGTTGGCAGCTGAAGCCATGTGAGAGAAAGTATCCAACCCATGATTTGGAGTTAGCAGCGATAGATTTTGCTTTGAAGATTTGGAGGCACTATCTATTAGGAGAAAAGTTTATTCACAGACCACAAATCCTTGAAATACCTTCTCCCAGAAGGATCTCAACCTTCGTTGGCAATGAGGGTTACCCTCTTATGACTTTAGCATTTTTTATATGCTCGGTAAAGGAAATGCAGTTGCCAATGCATTGAGTAGAAGACATATGAGATAACCCACGCCCTAGTGGGTTTGAATTTTTACTAAATTGAAAACCAAAGTCCACCAAAGTGCGGATCGTGGTTTGGTATCCTACAAATAAATAAATGCATATTAGAGCACTATCGATATAATCTCACAGCAGAATAATAAAGTATAAAAACATATAATTACCGACCAAAGTTGACACTTCTGAGGTCAAGTGTCCTAGTCAGCTCGAGCATGCATAAAGAAATATTTCCTTCCATCGTTCCCATCTTGCACCAGTACTTGTCCCTCTAAAGCTATCATATGGGTTGTAATGAGGAGGGGGTCCGAACAACGTTCTGCTAAATGATGAACTATACACTTTATACATAACATTAGTGTGACACCCCACCTCTATACTCACACTAGCCAAGGACACTACGGGGTAATGCCTTCGACTAGCACAAAGAATAAGGCTGCTGAGGAGCAACATCTGTGTAATTGGTTTGAGCGAGAACCGATACGTCAAATAGTATATCAGGCATTTCATTTCAAGAGGAAATCTGACATATCCAATCCAAGCTCAAATCTACTACACAGTGGCTAAAGGGCCTTCAGAATCAATATAAAATAAACATAACATAAAATCAGTCACAAATATTCATATCACTAAGGTGGAATCAGATATGAATACAACACATAGAAGTGAACACCATAGTAGTGGTCATACAAGACCCACTACATCACAAAAGAATAGGTACATGTTCTACACAAAAGAATATGTATACATTAAAGAGTCTCTATCTCGTATACATGAAAGACAAAAACCACTAAGCTAAAGTAGTTAGCCAAAAGTCAGAAGCTAATCCCTGCTAAGAAGTCAAGTGGAAGCACCTGAAACACCTCGGTCTGACCCGAGTATTATTTAAGAAGAAAAATAATAAACGGATCAGTCTAGCTATACTTATCATGTAAGATGAGATAGGATAAGAGATATGACAAAAATATATGATAACAATAATACCATGCCGTGATAAGTATATATTTGATAACAATGAAAATCATACAATATCTCAAGTTTTCTCAAATACCCAAAAAGAATATCATATTCTTTAGCTTATTCACCAAACCTCAAATATGGACAAAACATATGAATGCAAATCGCAAAAATTGGTGAAACACAAATTCCAGAAATCATCAATTAGAAATCCAAAAAACATAAAAGGGGAAGGCCTATCATAAACGAGAGCATGAAAACTCACCAACACGTGTATCATAAATGGGACGCTATCCCATGGGTTGCTAACCCATAGAGCCGGTGCAACAAAGTAGTACAACAATACGCCCGAGGAACCTGAAACTCAAATAGGCCGGAACAACGACGTAGTACAACGATACGCCCGATGAACCGAACTCCATAAAACGGTTAAAAGACCATAGGTCACTAGCCCATAAAAATGAGATGAAGCTCTACAAAACGGGGTATAGTCCCCCACGTTAAACCATAAAATGATCATCATAGATCAATAAGTGTAAATTACACCAAGTTAGTAAATAAATGAGTTTAGCTTCATGTCCCATAACCATTGGCTTAACTTAAATATTTATGAACAAATTGAAGATTTCCACTCGAAAATTGTCACGAGATTTCAATCGAACAAGTCCAAGAATTAACTAACGACGTAAACGCAAGCGTTTCATACCACTTATTTTGCTAAGTCATTTAATTAGATTTCTCATACAAATAAGGTAAAGGTTTGTATATACTAATAGATTGGAAAATAGTTTTAAAAAGAGTTTTGTATTAAAAGTAGTGTTGAAACCATTTCTGAGAAAAAGTTTTAGTATTTACTACTAGTATAAAAACCTTTGTATTTTAAAGTGACAAATCATAGAAACGATTGTAAAAACAATCTATCACCAAAAATCCACATTCGACGATGTGAATTAAAACCATGAAAATCGATATCAAATCCATCAAATGGAAACACTAAAAATCCAGAAAAGAAATCATCAAAGTTGGTATTGATTTACAATAACTATTTGGATCGTCAAAGATCAATAAAAATTGGAAATCTAGGCAAAAATAGGCAAATAGGCAAAAAAATAACAGAACTAGGCGTCTAGTAGGTTTAACCAGACGTCTGACCATAGGTTCTGGAAAGTTATAATTTTTTTCTCCTTTTTCTTTTTATTTCCTGAAGCCTCCCAGACGTCTGGTTGGGTTTAACCAGACGTCTGGTCCTGAGCTCTAGAAATTTATTTCCGTTTTTTTCAAAAGCCTCTACCAGACATCTGGTAGGTTCAACCAGACGTCTGGTTGCCTGAGTTGGGCAGAAATTTGCTTAGGCCATTGATAGCCAAATCAATTTAGAGGCGATCAGACGAGCGATGAAGGTTGGGGATTTATGTCAAACGACAACCCAGCCCTATAGGCTCTTCGATACACCCCAAACAACATGTCCAAACATTCAAGATAGGATCTTTAAAGATTTTGACTTCAAAATACCAAAATTGAAAAATTCACCAAACCAATTCAAATCAAAAGCAGTTGAACATGAAATAGATGTTAGGAATTCATACCTAACAACAATTAAATCTATAGACATAGATGTGAGTTCAAGAACTCACCTTTAAACTCAAAAACAATAATTGAGAAGCTCTAAAACAAGGAAAGATCAACTACACTTCAATCACAACTCTAAAAGCTCCAATCTATGATCATATGCAAATATTTCCTAAGTTAGGTTATAGGAAATTATGAAAGTTGGAGAGGGATTGAGATGGATAAGATGAAGAGGATGCTTACCTAAGCTTCTCTTTGATTTTAGAACTAGAACTTGAATTCCTAAGAGAAACTAGGGCTTAGGAATTTTAGTTTCCTCTTCCCACCATTTTTCCTAGGGCTTGAGTGTTAGGAATTTATAAATGGAATGAATGAAGAGGAGTGGAGTGGGAGGTATTTGGTAGAAGGTTTGGGTTCTATTATTGGGTTAATGGGCTAGAACACAACCCAAAGCCCAAATGAAAATACCAAAATCCTAATCAACTCCAAACATATCGATGTTTATATTTAAACAAGTTGTAAACATCGTTTTAAACTCAATGGAAGTGGTCTCGAGTCCGGATTCGACTATTTACAAAAAGTCACATTTTGGAATTTAATCCAACCGACGACGTTATATTTAAATAAAACATTTAAATATTTAATCGTAAAATATGCGGGTTGTTACAGTCTCCTCTCCTTAAAGAAATTACGTCCTCACAATAATCAAGAAGAAAAATAAAAAGTAACATTCTGTGACATAACAATACCAAAGAAAAATTTGAAGTGAGAAGTTCACCTTAAGGAGCACGAGAGAGTAAGTCCGGATGTGTTCGCTCGATGAATTCTCTGGATTCCCAAGACCAATCCTTAGGATTTGAGGACCATTGAACTTTCACAAGTGGAACATCTTTATTATGAAGGCGTTTAACCTCCGTAGCAATGATACGAATAGGATGTTGCTCATAAGTCAAATTAGGTGAAACTTTAATTTCTTCAATAACACCGGGATCAAGAATAGAATTGGAATCTCTAAGGCATTTCTGTAGTTGAGAAACATGAAATACGTCATGAATAAAAGAAAATTGAGCTGGTAATAAAAGGAGATAAGCCACGGAACCAGTACATTCGATGATGGGAAATGGGCCAATATATTGAGGTGCTAATTTTCCCGAACGACCGAAACGCACAACACCTTTCATAGGTGAAACACGAATGAACACCAAATCTCCCATAGAAAATTCTAAATTCCTCCTTCGGTTATCAGCATAGGATTTTTGTCTACTTTGAGCTTCTTTCATCCTATGACGAATAAGGTCAATCATTTTTGTGGCTTCACGAATAAAATCTGGACCTAAAACCAGCTTCTCACCGGTTTCAAGCCAACACGAAGGAGATCGACATAGCCTTCCGTAGAGTGCCTCGAAAGGTGCCATACCAATACTAGATTGGAAGCTATTATTATAAGAAAACTCAACAAGAGAAATATGATCTTCCCAACTTCCATTAGAATCAAGAACACAAGCACGAAGGATATCTTCAAGAGTTTGATTCACATGCTCTATTTGTCCATCGGACTAAGGATGATAAGCGGTGCTAAAATTAAGCTTCATTCCCAAAGCTTTTTGAAGACCCTTTCAAAATCCACTAGTAAATAATGGATCACGATCGCTAACAATAAAAGTAGGAACTCCATGCAATTTAACAATTTCTTTAACATAGAGTTTGGCCAAAAGAGGTACGGTCCATTTGGACCGAACGGGAAGAAAATGGGCGGATTTGGTAAGTCTATCTACAATCATCCATAAACTGTCAGGACCCGAACGAGAACGGGGAAGACCGTCAATAAAGTCCATGGAAATTTGACCCCACTTCCAAACGGGAATGTCTAAAGGTTGCAATAACCCACCGGGCCTTTGATGCTCGGCCTATACGAGTTGGCAAGTCATGCAACGCTTAATAAAGTTAGCAATATCAGATTTCATTCCATCCCAATAATAAAGTCGTTTCATATCCGCATACATTTTACTACTGCCGAGATGAATGGTAAATTTAGAACGATGAGAATCTTCTAAAATGTCTTTACGGAGATCACTAATATTTGGCACAATAAGTCTACTAAATTTTCGAATGCCTCCACGAGCATCGATTTCAAAGTCTTTTAAACCATCAATATTTCTATCCCTATAACTTTGGCTAAGATGAGCCAATTCAGGATCTTGCTTTTGAGCTTCAAGGATGCGGTCTAAAAGAGAAGGATGAGCCTCAAGGCTACATAAAAAAAGAACATGAATTGGGGTCATGATCTCGAATCTCACAAGTAGACAAAGTCTTGAGATCATTCCATTCGGATATCATCATGGAAATAACCGCTTGTTGCTTACGACTAAGGGCATTGGCAACACGATTTCCCTTTCCGAGAGTATAGAGAATATCAAGATCATAAGATGCAAGGAATTCGAGCTAACGTTATTGACGCAAATTAAGTTTCTTTTGAGAAAATAAATACTTTAAAGATTTATGATTGATGTAGAGAATAAATTTCTCTCCCAAAAGATAATGATGCCAAATTCTAAGGGCGAAAACAATGGCCACGAGCTCTAAATCATGAGTGGCATATCTAGTCTCGGCAGGTTTTAATTGCCTAGAAGCATAAGTGATAACATGTTCCCTTTGCATGAGAACGGCTCCCAAACCAACATGACTAGCATCGGTATAAACAATCAAGTCTTGGTTCCCTTCGGGAATCACAAGAATAGGAGCATCAGAAAGGAATTTTTTTAATTTCTGAAAAGCAGCTTCACGTTTGTCCTACCAAATGTAATTAACTCCCTTCTTTGTCAAACTAGTAAGAGACACAGAAATTTTAGAAAAGTCTTTTATAAAACAACGGTAATAGCCCGCCAATCCAAGAAAGCTACAAATTTCCATCACACTCTCCGGTCTCTTCCTATTTTGAATCGCTTCAATCTTTGAAGTATCCACGAAAATTCCGAATTCAGAAATAATATGTCCTAAAAATTTCACATGAGATTGCCTAAAATGGCACTTAGAAAATTTTGCTTTCAATTGATTGCTCCTAAGAGTTTACAACACAATCCGAAGATGTTTTTCATGCTCTTCTTCGGTTTTAGAATAAACAAGAATATCATCGATAAAGATAAGAACAAATCGATCGAGGAAGTCTTTGAAAACTTGATTCATTAGGTCAACGAAATAAGCTGGAGCATTCGTTAAACTAAATGACATAACAAGCCATTCATAAGATCCATAACGAGTATAGAACGATGTCAAAGGAATGTTATCCTCTGCAATACGAAGCTGATGAAAATCGGTTGCTAAGTCTAACTGTGAAAAGACTCTAGCACCGCTAAGTTGATCGAATAGATCATCAATCCGAGGCAAGGGATATTTATTCTTAATGGTAAGATCATTAAGCTTGCGGTAGTCAACGCAAAGCCTAATTGTACCATCGGATTTCTTTACAAAGATAGTTGAAGCTCCTCAAGGAGAGGAACTAGAATGAATAAACTGTTTTGCTTCCAATTCGGATAATTGTTTACGCATCTCCTCATTTTCCTTATTGGACATACGATAAGGAGGACGAGTGATAGGTAGAACTCCAGAGGTTAGATTAATTCTGAACTCAATTGCTCGCTTAGGTGGTAATCCCAAAACGGGCTCAAAGATGTCGAGAAATTCACAAACAACGTGAATGAGGGAAATGGCATCTTCCTCATCATCTTTATCGTCATCATGCGGGTTTAGAGAATATAAGGATGCTACCGAATTGGAATCTGAATCTTTAATAACAATAGAAATCTGCTTAACCGATTGAGGATGTCAAAGATGATAGTCCTCTCGGGACATAGGATGTGGGCTTCATAACGGTTAAGCCAATCCATTCCCAAAATTATTTCGAAACCTAAGTAACACATAACATGCAAATCGGTACGGAAAGCATAATCACATGGAATAATTTCAATATCCTTACAAAATAAACTGAGGGTTGCGGATCCACCAACTGGATTCGCAATTCTTAATGAAGTCATCAAGCCCATAACATTTAAAGGCAAAGTATCAACAAGTTCTTTTGATATAAAAGAGTGAGATGCACCTGTTATGTGATCTTTGGCCAAAGCCTCCTACAACCGAATCAACGCGTCTCCAAGAGATGCCGAACCAAAAACTCCACCACCCTCCTGCCGAACCAACCTACTTCCATCTCCATACCGAACCATGCTTCCCACCGAACCATCCTCCTGCCGAACCAACCTACTTCCATCTCCATACCGAACCATGCTTCCCACCGAACCATCCTCCTGCCGAACCAACCTACTTCCATCTCCATACCGGACCATGCTTCCCACCGAACCATCCTCCTGCCGAACCAACCTACTTCCATCTCCACACCGGACCAACCTCACCATCCCACCACCGGTCCGAGCAACTACCGGTCCACTCTACACTCCAACCACCTCCGAACCAAGCGAGGCCGAACCAAGACGTACCAGGCCAGATCACATCAGCCCGGGCCCATCAGCGACTATACACATCCTAGACCCCTACCCCTAGCCTCACTCTATAAATAGAGGGGCAGGGGTACAGCAATGGAGACAAGTTTGAGAGCTCAAGCACGGAAGGAACTTTCAAACAACTTTCTTTTACTTGTATCAAAGCTTTGTACTTGTAATCAGAATAAGAGAAGAGAAATAACATATAAAGTGGACGTAGGCACATTCTGGCTGAACCACTATAAATCTGCGTGTCTTTTTACAGTTTAGCCCCTGTTTTTCATATATTTGCATAAATCGCTCAAATCACTAAGAATAACATAAGATCTACTAAATCATACAACTTCGAGGTGTTTGTCCATTTTTTGTGCAAACATTTTTGGTGCTTTCACTGAGAGCTAGAAGCTCGAAGCTTCAGCTTCATCCACTTAACAAGTTTTCCTAACAGCATCGTCCGCCACTTGGAAAACATGCCTCCCAAACAGAGAAAAGATGTTAACAAAGGAAAAAACATCGCATCCAGCAGTCTTCCAGATCCAGTTGTCACGAATCAAGTAAATCGTCCTCCTCCAGCAACGGTAACAAATGAAGGATAGGCTAACCCAACCACTCCTGCCACAGAACAGCCTACAGCAATTACTAGGGCAGATTTGGACAGAGTTGTTGTTGAAGTAACTAACCGCTTCACGTCCCAGCAGGAAGCCTTGGTGGACCATCTCATGTCACGCTTAAGGGACGCTGAAGAATCCAACCGCAACACTAAATCATGGGGCGAGTCCCAGTCTGGAGGATCTCAGAGACAACAAAGATCTTCCTTCTTCGAAGGAGCTAACGGCAGAAGTAGCCGTGGTAGGAGCCGAGACCGAGCACAGCCCGAAGTTAGGCCTGAGGAAACGTTTGGTACCGAACCCAACGGGGAAGGTACCGGGCGAAGGTCAACTGTAGCTGAGCCTGTCATGCTGCCTAACCACAGAAACGCCAGTGAACGGGGCCGAGCTAGAGTCCAGCCCGAAGTTGGACCCGAGGAAGTGCTTAGATCAGAACCCAACAGGGGGAGATCAAGGCAAGGGCCAACTGTAGCTGACCCAAGCATGCTCCCGGAAGATCAAAGGCAGCCACTGGAAAATATGAGGAATGATAGACGATACCATCCCTACAGGTCATCTGGACGGAATCAATCCCACAGAACAGAACCAAACTCATTTCTATCTGCTCCAAGTTCTGATGAAAGGATGACACGCTTATTCAGAGAGTGTGTCCAACGGGAGCAAAGAGATCAAGGGATAGGCGCTAGGGTAACCAGCCCTTTCGCCCGCAACATTGAAATTGCTATCACCCCCCGAGAATGGAAGATGCCAACAATGGAACCCTACAAAGGAACCTCTGATCCCGTTGTACACTTACAGAGGTACACGCAGCATATGCTCATGAGTGGAGCGACAGAGGGAGTACTGTGCAAATGCTTTCCGCTCTTCTTAGCAGATCTTGCTACCTCCTGGTTCTGTCATCTACCCCAAGGATCCATCAGCTCGTGGGAAATGTTGAAAGAAAAGTTTATCAGTCAGTTCCGCATTCATGTGGAACAACCTAAGGACGCTTATTCCTTATCCAGTGTCAAACAGAAACCTGGAGAGAAGCTGCAGCAATACCTAACCCGATTCAACGCCGCAGCAGCCGCAGTCCAAGATGCCGATGAGAAGCTTATCCTAATGGCCCTCTGTAGTGGTGTGCACCCGGAGACTAAATTCGCTAGAAGGTTGACGAAAGAAAAACCAGCTACTTTACCCGATTTCTTCCATGAAGCCGGGAAATATATGAGACTGGAGGATGCTGCCGTTGAGGGGCAGACATGACAGCAAAATAAGGCAACTCATAGCAATGCCCCTGCTGTGGCAAGGGACGTTCGGAGAAATGACTCCAGAGACAATGATGGGGGCAAAAAGGGAGAAAAGCGCCTATATCGGCCAGGACCAAGATTCGACACTTACACTCCTTTGAACGAGACCGTCGAAAATATCTTCCTTGCCACCTAAGGCGAAGTTAGATACAAACGCCCACCATACAAGAAGGAATCAGATAACGCACAGAAGTCTGGAAAGTTCTGCCGCTTCCACGAATCTCACGGGCATGATACCAACGAATGCCATCATCTCCGAGATCTGATTGAGGAACACATCAGAAGAAAGAAACTGGAACATTATGTAAAAGGTCAAGACAGAACCCTAGCTCCTGCCAATGAAAACCCAAGGCTGCCCTCACCAGGGGCCAACAGAGGAAACCGCAACGCTAGCAGCTCTAGTCAAGAAAAGATAGTGGTCCATACCATCTCAGGAGGGCCACATATCGCAGACAGAAGCTGGAAAGAGATGGAAAGGTACGGAAAGTCGCTTAGAGACAATAAAGACTATGTCAATTCGGATATAGAAGAACGCCACCCGAAGCGGAAAGAAAGTGATGACATCACATTCGGTAAGCGTGACCTAGAAGGAAGGCAGTACCCTCACATAGATCCCATGGTTATCTCTGCCCGACTCGGTCCCGCCGAAGTTTACCGAATCCTGGTAGATACTGGAAGCTCAGTAAACATCCTGTTCAAACACGCATTCGACAAAATGAAGCTATCAATGAAGGATGTATCTCCCTGCGATAAACCACTACACGGTTTCACTGGAGATGCGAAGATGCCTCTCGGACAACTGGACCTCTTCGTCGAGATTGGAAGCCATCCCCGCTCCGTTGTACGGAAACAAACATTTGTGCTAATAGAAAACCGTTCAGCCTACAACGCCTTCTTAGGAAGGCTAGCTTTGTCTGATTTCCAAATTGTCCTAGCCCCATGGTGCCTAAAGATGAAATTTCCAACGGACAATGGAGTAGGGGAAGTAGAAGGAGACCAGGACGTTGCTCGAGACTGCTATGTGACTGAACTTCGCAACAACCATAGGAAGGATAAAGGGAAGGGTGTAGAGATTGCCCTCTGCACAAAAAGTCTGGAAGCATAGCAACTAAAGAAAGCCCCTCCTCTTCGATATACCAGCGACCTTTTCAATGAATTAGACCCTAGGGACAAAGAGGAGGAGGCCACCGCTGAGCCTGTAGAGGCTATGGAGTTTATATCTGTAGACAAGCACGACTCAAGTAGACTATTGAAAATTGGGTCCCAACTAAAAGCCGAATTGAAGGCACAACTCATCGATTTTCTCCGCCACAACTTGGATGTATTCGCTTGGTCACACGCTGACATGACCGGAATCTCCCCCGACATAGCATGCCACGTATTAAACATTGATCCTACCAAGGCGCCTATAAAACAAAGAAAGAGAAGTATGGGGGCAGAGCTATCAGCAGCCCTCGATGAAGAAGTAAAAAACCTACTCGCCAATGACTTCATACGAGAAGCTATCTACCCGGAATGGATTGCCAACCCGGTGCTGGTAAAAAAGGCTAATGGGAAGTGGCGAACCTGCATTGACTTTTCCAACCTAAACGACGCCTGCCCAAAGGATTGCTTCCCACTTCCCAGAATCGACCAACTTGTAGACAGCACAGCCGGGCACGAACTCCTATCTTTTATGGATGCATACTCAGGATATAACCAAATTCCTATGCATGCTCCCGACCAAGACCACACTAGTGTCATCACCGATCGAGGTTTATACTGCTATAAGGTAATGCCTTTCAGACTTAAAAATGCAGGAGCCACCCACCAGCGCCTCGTCAACAAGATGTTTGCGGGGCTGATAGGACAAACTATGGAAGTATATGTGGATGACATGCTGGTAAAGTCAAGGAAAGCCAAAGATCACGTAAGCCACCTAGGCAAGATGTTTCAAGTACTTCGACAATATGGAATGAAGTTGAATCCGCTAAAATGCTCCTTCGGAGTGTCATCTGGAAAGTTCTTAGGATTCATCGTTCATGCCAGAGGGATAGAAGCAAACCCTGAACAAGTCCGAGCGCTAAGGGATATCAAGGTACCTTCCACTCGGAAGGAAATGCAAAGTTTGAACGGAAAAGTGGCCGCTCTAAGCCGATTCATCTCCAAGGCGACGGACAAGTGCGTCCCCTTTTTTGAAGCCCTAAAGAAAGACAAGGGAAAGTTCGAATGGACTGACGAATGCCTGACCGCTTTCCTTCACTTAATCGAACACCTCCAGAAACCACCGGTGCTCTTAACTCCAAGCGAAGGAGAAGAATTATACCTATACCTCGCTGTGTCATCCCACGCCCTAAGCGCTGCCTTGGTAAGGGAAGACAACCGCACGCAACGGCCAGTTTACTTCGTCAGCAAAAGGTTTACTGGGGCAGAAGTTAGATACCCTAAACTTGAGAAATTAGCATACTGTTTACTAATCACCTCACGAAAACTACGTCACTACTTCCAATCCCATTCCATCAAAGTTCTGACCGATCAACCACTGAGGCAGGTACTCCATCGTCCCGACACTTCTGGGCGATTACTCAAATGGTGCATTGAACTGAGTCAGTATGATATCACCTATCACCCTCGCACCGCCATCAAGGGACATGCCATGGCTGATTTCATTGCAGAGTTCACTACCAACGAAGATCAGGAGCAATTGGAAATAACAGAAGATATCAAGTGGAATCTCTTTGTGGATGGTGCATCAAACGAACAAGGCTCGGGGGCAGGTGTGGTAATAATCACTCCCAAGGGAAACAAACTGCACTATGCTATAAGGTTGGAGTTCGCTGCCACCAACAACGATGCAGAATATGAAGCGGTGATAGCTGGACTAGAAATTGCCATAGAAATCGGGGCCAATTCTTTGTGTCTTCACAGCGATTCTCAACTTATTGTTAATCAAATACTAGGAGAATTCCAAGCTCGAGAAGAACGACTCATAGCATATCTAAAGAAGACCAGGTTACTTCTCAGCCGATTGGACCACTACTTAGTCAAACACATCCCTCGGGAGGAGAACCGAGAGGCCGACGAATTAGCAAAGCAAGCAAGTGTGAGAGACATCACCATCTTCGGGGCAGTGACCATCTCAAAGCAACTGGCCCCAAGTTTTGAGCAAGTGAATCTGATAGCTGCAACCGAAGAAGCAACTTGGATGACTCCCATCCGAGACTACCTACAAAGTGGCACACTACCCGACGGGCGTAACGAAGTCAAGAAAATCTTGAGGAAAGCGTCCCGCTATACAATACAAGAAGACATCCTCTATCGGCGCGGGTTCTCTAACCCATTATTAAGGTGTGTCGCCGGAAGGGAAGCCAAGGAAATCTTATCTAACATTCATCAAGGAAGCTGCGGAGATCACACCGGAGGGAAAACGTTAGCAAAAAAGATACTCCGATACGGATATTTCTGGCCCACCTTAAGCAAGGACGCCTTAGATTTCGTCAAGAAGTGTGACAGATGCCAAAAATTTGCTAAGATTCCTCGGCTACCAACAACCGAGATTACTCAGATGACCAGCCCTTGGCCCTTCGCAATATGGGGAATTGACTTAATCGGCGAGCTACCAATGGGCCGAGGTGGGGCCAATTATGCTATAGTGGCAGTTGATTATTTCACCAAATGGGTGGAAGCGGAACCTCTAAATAAAGTATCTTCAGCAAAAGTTATTAACTTCTTAATCAAAAATGTTCTATGCAGGTACGGAGTCCCACTCAAAATCATATCAGACAATGGACTTCAGTTTGACAGCGAGGAATTCGCCAACTGGTGCCAAGAACACAGAATTCATAAAAGCTTCTCATCCGTAGCATATCCCCAGGCAAACGGACAAGTCGAAGCAGTCAACAAAATTCTGAAAAATCTGATCAAAAAGAAGCTCGAAAAGTCAAAGGGCGCTTGGGTGGATGAACTCCCTACGGCACTATGGGCCTACCGCACATCTTTCAGAACATCAACAGGGCACACTCCTTTCTCTTTGGCATACGGATCGGAGGCTATGCTCCCTGTTGAAACCATTGTGCCTTCCCACCGTAGGATCCACTATAACCCAGAAGAGAATGAAGAGCTCCTCAACATGTCTTTGGATCTAGTCGAGGAGAGAAAAAATGATGCAGTCCTTAAAGCAGCAGCCCACAAACAAAAAGTGGCGGCACACTACAACTCCAAAGTCAAGCATCGTACCTTATAGGAAGGGGATCTTGTCCTCAAGCGAATCTTCCCTCGTCCCGGAGCACTAGACCCAATCTGGGATGGACCATATGTAATTCATAAAGATCTCCACAACGGAGCCTATATTTTGTCAACAGTGGACGGAGAGGTGTTCCAAAGGGCATGGAACATCCAACACATCCGTCGATACTTTTCTTAACTTGTATTGCCCATATGAAGTGAATTAACAAAGAGAATCAGTGGACGTAAACATTTTCGTGCCGAACCACTTTAAAAAACCTTGTCTCTTTTTTAACTTGTTCCTTTGTATCTTGGCTGCTTGTTAACTTTATCCTTTTCTGTTGAACAAAATCCTGAGCATATAGCATTTCTATTCAAAGCACTCCACAACGCAACTTCACCTGGACAAGACCTAGCAGGTACTATGCGAATCTATGCCCTCGCCAATGAGACACTTTTGCTCCGGCATCCCTCTGCTGCGGGTTAACTCATTGCTCGCGACGGCCCTCAAAGCCAACTGTAATGAGCCAATTATAAGCCACCGAGAAGGCCGACTATAGCCGAGGCAGCTCATTACGGCGTTAGGCTCGCCGGCAACTGTGAACCGACTATAAGCCCCAACATAAGGTGTGGCCAGCCAGGGGCAGTTCACAGTTGACGATCGGCACCCACGCTAGCCGGCCACAGTAAATCGAATAATACCCACGATTACGGGCCATAATGGCCCGGGTAGTTACTGTGCGCGATCTCGGCTCCGATGTGTCTTAAGTGCGGCTGTGGTAAAAAAGAATTAACTCCCCGCGGAGGCGTAAAATGGGTGACAAATGTCTCCAAGACCCACAGCTAGGGAAAGTGACTACAAAACCCGTTTGCCACGAACTTAAGCACGTCGAAGGCCTTCCGTGATTGGAAGTTTTACCTTTTCACATATTTCAATTTTACTTAAAAAGCTTTTTCCCTGTCCTCTATAACAATCCCTAAAGTACAAGATACAGAGTAGGAGATACTCGCCAATGGGTGTAGGGACTCACAGTTGGATGGCAGGGCATTCGACTGCATTCCATGCTCGGTCATACAAGATATTCAAGACTGCCATCTACGATTAAAACATGAAAGGCGGTATTTTCTTCTTTTGTGTACAAATACATGACTATAATTTGTTCACACCACACGCTAATATTGCAAGTCATGGAATTATGATTTAGAACCAGAATCTGACATCAAACACAATTCAATTACAAGAATATACATAGCTATATTTCTCATGCGACATGTCAAAATGGCAACAAACATTCAGAAAACGACAAAATCAGCTTAAGTTAAAGAATTACACATCAAGAATGGAGCTATTTATTACAAGCAGCAAAATAATACAACCTAAAAGCTACTTTACTGTTTTAAGACTAACATATACAACCCTGTCAAAGTCCACAAAAAAGAGTTTTTTCCAGGTCTAATCAAGGGGCCGGCTGCATTGGAGTTTTATCCTTGTCATGTTGGCCACCTGTCCAGTCAAAGAAAGGATTCATTAGTGATAAGCAACCAAGTTAATGGGGAAACTAAAAAGGAAGACTTACCAGCATAAGCTTATTGGCCATCTTGGTCGTCATCATCCACTTGCACCCCTGCCTCCTCAGCAGCAAGCAACCGCATACCCTCCTTCACCGCCACCTTCTCCCCCTTGGCAAACTGGGCAGTGACCGCATCCATGCTGAAGGCCACGCCACCATCTTTATCCGCATCGGCCTTGGCCTCCTCCAGAGCCCGAAGATAGATCTTAGCCATGACCCTGGGATAATCATCCATCCAGGATAGGTTGCCCTACTTCCAGGTTCGGAAGTACATGTCCTGAAGCATTTCGTCCATCATCCACTCATTCTCCTCAAACTCCCTCATCTGGGCCTCGGAAGCCGACAACCTCCCAACGGCAGCATCTCTCTCCGATCGGTATCTCGAGCAGTCAACCAGAAGGGATCCCCGCATTGCCTCCATCTCCTCCCTCAACTTGGCTTGAGCAAGCTCTGCAGCCTCAAGTTTCCCGGACAATTCCTCCACCTGCTCAAGATCCTCTTTCCGAACCTCGTCCACCGTGGCAATAGCCATGTCAATCCATTCTTTGCAAGTAGCTTCCATTTTCCGCAGTTCGGCCCGACTGGCCTCTTCCATGGTTTTCCTTAGTCGTCCAGAAGCAGCCTCATGCTGAGAAATCTGAATAGCCTGATCCGCAAGCTGTTTGGCCTGATCCGAAACCACCAATCGAAGTCGGATGTTGGCGCTCCCAATCTCCTCTTCGGCCTTAACCAGCCGGGCATGATGCCCCATCAGCTTCTTAGTCTCCTCCGCCACCCGATCAATATTAGCCTTGGCCTCGTCTCCCATAGTGATTATACGAGTAGTGAGTAAATCGAGATCTAAGGACTTAGCTTCATCAAGTACTCGTACCATGGGGTTGCGGGGAAGAAGGTGTTCACCGGTGACCTCGTCAAAGGTAATATCATGGGAGCTTGGATCCAGGTCAGGATGACCCGCAAATGGATTACGAGCCAAGTCAGGACGGTCGATATGAATAACGGTAGGGTTTCCAGGCGGGCGCGGAGAGAGTGCAAACTCGCTATCCTCCCCCGTGATATCATGAAGAGGCTGAGCCGGGAGCTGAGAACCAAGTGAAGGTTCGGATGAAGGATGACTCCTCTTTCTCCGTTGAATACCCTCTTCAATAACCCCGAGAAGAGGACGGTAGCCGACTACATCCCCGGAGCGGTGGGTCGAAGGCTTCGGCTCGGCGGAGGTTTTTGAAAGCTTGTATTGCTCAAGCCTGTGCCGAAGATCCGAGGCCTTGGATGTCTTACATGCTCCTGATATGAAGAACAAGTGTCACAAACTTACATCACTATATAATTCGAGAAAACACGGCAAATTAAAAGATAAAAAGAAAAGAAACACATCTGTGGTTGTACAAACCCTGGGAAGGAGTAGGATACTGCAATAAGTCCTGGATTTCATTCCAGGACGGGAGCGGGTCATAAAATATTCCTAAGTCCCTATCATTAATGAAGCATGCAGGAGTCAAGAGTTCACCTTGAGTCGTCGGAGCCACCTTGGCTGGAAGGGTCTGAGAAGACTCGCTTGCACCGGTCCCGGCCTTGTCCGCCTTCCCGGTTTTCTCTACCAAAGCCGGATCTTCGTCCAGCCCCTCGAAAGCCTGGTGGAACGCATCATCCGTCCACTCCTGAATCTCACCCGCTTGCCCAGGAAGCAAGGCTCCGATGCCATCGCCACCTTTATCACCTTCCCGACCATCTCCACCCTCACCTCTTTCCTCCTCTATGTCTTCCTCCTCCTGGGTAAGTGGACAATTGCTGGGGGAGGGACCGTCCGACTTCTTGAGTTTCTTACCTCCGATGGCTGGAGGTTTTATGAAAGGTTTCCTCTTGCTACTCTCTACCGTAACACCTTCCTTGGTCTGAGCAGCCGCCCTCTCCTCTGCCGTTTCCCTCAGCTTAACTACTGACTGCTGTGGAAGGATTAAGTTATACTCCAGAAGGATCGCATTTCTGATCAAGAAGGCAGATGATCTATATTTCCCGAGAATAGCTTCTATCTCAGCCGCCGTCTGAACCAGGCGGTCAGTCTCCACAATCGCAAAGCCACCTGTCGCTAGCAAAAATGAGAAAGTATGAGAAGAAGCATCGCAATCGGAATAGAAATTATAAGTAAAAGCATCAACTTACATCCAGAAGTAAAGCGCCGAATTGAAACGGAGTCGTCCCTGACAAAGAACCACTCCTTCTTGAACATGCTGAATTTAGAATACAGATCCAAGACCGGCTTGAAGGTCACGGCTGACTCCAAGCTAATGTATGGGGACCCCTTCTTATAGCCCCTCAGATTATATAAGTATCGGATCTCCCGGTTGGAAGGAGCACGACCGTACTTCCTCTGGAAAATGACGAAGAGGCTCACCAGTATAGCATAGGAGTTGGGTTGAAGCTGGAATGGGGCCACCTTGAGATATGTGAGGAAGCTGGTTACCCAAGCGTTAAGAGGCGGAATGGCACCACACATGCAGTGGTATCTGCTGTAAGCAAAGTACCCTTCAGGAGGGTCGTACGGCATAACATCTCTCCCTGGCAACAGCATTCGCGCCCTGTCAATTCCGAAAGAACGAGAGATGACATCAAGCTGCTCCTCCTTGAGGGAGCTAGGAAAGCAATCGGGCGGGGAGTTCAAAAGCTCCTGAGGGCCGTACCCGTCCACTAGTGATCTCGGGGAAGATCCGTGACGTTCTGGATTCGGCTGAGCTGGGGGCACGGCAGAGGAACCTCCTTCACCCCCGGATTTCTTTTTGTCTGATCGAGTTTCCGCTTTACGAGACATTATCTGCAACACCGGAAAAACACATTGTTAGAGCAAGAGGATGTAAACAAATAAATGCAGAAGTTCATTCGGTATTATAGTATGGAGGTCCATTCGGTATTGTCATACGAGGGTTCATTCGGTGTTATAATGTGAAAGTCCATTCGGTATTGTCATACGAGAGTTCATTCAGTGTTATAATGTGAAAGTTCATTCGGTATTATAATCTAGAAGCACATTCGGTAGTACAGTACGAAGGTTCATCCGGCAGTAAAATAAGTCACACCTGGTTCGGCTAACACCACTGATTCGGCAAAAGGTAGGAGTTTTGATTCGGCAATCTCGGATAGTAAGGAAACCACGGTGGCATAGCTCCCATAATTATAGGCAAAGAAGAGGCCACCGGACCAACCCATTCGGCACACATGACCGAACAAGGACGACCAGGCTTAAACAAAGCATGCCCTGTGCATACACACGCCCTACTTTGGGGGGCAAGTGTTATGTGATCGTTGGCCAAAGCCTCCTACAACCGAATCAACGTGTCTCCAAGAGATGTCGAACCAAAAACTCCACCACCCTCCTGCCGAACCAACCTACTTCCATCTCCATACCGAACCATGCTTCCCACCGAACCATCCTCCTGCCGAACCAACCTACTTCCATCTCCATACCGAACCATGCTTCCCACCGAACCATCCTCCTGCCGAACCAACCTACTTCCATCTCCATACCGGACCATGCTTCCCACCAAACCATCCTCCTGTCGAACCAACCTACTTCCATCTCCACACCGGACCAACCTCACCATCCCACCACCGGTCCGAGCAACTACCGGTCCACTCTACACTCCAACCACCTCCGAACCAAGCGAGGCCAAACCAAGACGTACCAGGCCAGATCACATCAGCCCGGGCCCATCAGCGACTATACACATCCTGGACCCCTACCCCTAGCCTCACTCTATAAATAGAGGGGCAGGGGTACATCAATGGAGACAAGTTTGAGAGCTCAAGCACGGAAGGAACTTTCAAACAACTTTCTTTTACTTGTATCAAAGCTTTGTACTTGTAATCAGAATAAGAGAAGAGAAATAACATATAAAGTGGACGTAGGCACATTCTGGCTGAACCACTATAAATCTGCGTGTCTTTTTACAGTTTAGCCCCTGTTTTTCATATATTTGCATAAATCGCTCAAATCACTAAGAATAACATAAGATCTACTAAATCATACAACTTCGAGGTGTTTGTCCATTTTTTGTGCAAACAGCACCCGTATCAAAAAGAACTCAAATAGGATGATCACGGAACATAATAATGCCATCAAGGACAGAATGAGAAATACCTTGACCAAGAGAAGTGTTACTAGGGGCTTGCACAACATTCAACCTTCCCACTTTCTTACTTTGAAGTTTGGGACATGAAGATATAAGATGACCCGAACTTTTGCCATAGCGACAATAAAGGGGTTTCAGACACCTATTTGCATAATGGTCCTTAGAACCACAATTGTAGCATTCTCCACGACTAGAGGTAGGAGTCTTTGCTACCAAAGTTGCTTGCTTCCCTTTCTTGTTGGGATTAGGGCCTTTGAACTTACTGTCGGGATGCCTCTTATTGTCGTTGTTGAAGTTCTTCTTGGCACCCACAACTTCAACATCACTTTCTTTATCGGCCTCTTCAAGTCGAAGAGCGATATCTACAAGCTGATCGAAAGGAACTTCTAGTTTCAAAAGTAAAGCCTTTTTGAGATTCTTATTCAACCCATAGATAAACCTCTGATTTTTCTTCAATGGGGTATTAATATACTCAACCGCATATTTAGAGAGGGATTCAAATGATGCGACATAATCCATCACAGAAGATTCACCTTGAACAAGGTTAATAAAGCATCGAGCTAAAGTTACCTTTGCAGCTTCAACAATTTACGAAACCAAAAGCTCATACCAATCTAATGCTCTCTCCTGGAGCATGCTAGAAGCCACTTGGACTCGATGTAGATCCGCAAGATTCATGCGAGAAAAGATGTGATCGCATGTTCTAAGCCAAGCTTGGACTTCTGTAACGCTTTCGGAACCCTTGAATGGCCTTCCACCCAAATGGGTATAATCACTGCATAAGCATGCAAACCCGGATTTAGGATGAGTAGGCTCAGGAATAGGTCCGATAGCTTGGGCATTCTTTACAAGATCCAAAAGCTATTGGACAGACATGAATACGCCATACTGAGGAGTAGCACTGGATTAACCGGCGCTAGGATGGCCAGGTCTAACCATTTCTATTCTTTAAGAAAGAAAGAAAGAAGAGGAAAAATGTTATTCTCAAAATGAATTCAAATAAACTAGATTGATTAACAAGGCATCATAAAAGGAAATAGGATAGAACGGGTCCTAAGACTCGAATTAAATCCTAAGGCACGATTCCTAAGAGAGATTTAGGACAATGATCCTTGTCATAATATCCTATATTGTTCTGAAGTTTGGCTCCGATACCAAGCCATGACGCCCCACCTCTATACTCACACTAGCCAATGACACTACGGGGTAATGCCGTCGATTAGCATGAAGAATAAGGCTGTTGAGGAGCGACCATCAGTGTAATTGTTTTGAGCGAGAACCGATACGTCAGATAGTATATCAGGCATTTCATTTCAAGAGGAAATCTGACATATCCAATCCAAGCTCAAATCTACTACATAGTGGCTAAGAGGCCTTCGGAATCAATATAAAATAAACATAACATAAAATCAGTCACAGATATTCATATCACTAAGGCGGAATCAGATATGAATACAACACATAGAAGTGAACATCATAGTAATGGTCATACAAGATCCACTGCATCACAAAAGAATAGGTACATGTTCTACACAAAAGAATATGTATACATCAAAGAGTCCTTATCTCGTATACATGAAAGACAAAAACTACTAAGCTAAAGTAGTTAGCCAAAAGTCAGAAGCTAATCCCTGCTAAGAAGTTAAGTGGAATCACCTGAACACTTCGGCATGGCCCGAGTATTATTTAAGAAGAAAAATAATAAACGGATCAGTCTAGCTATAATTATCATGTAAGATGAGGTAGGATAAGAGATATGACAAAAATATATGATAACAATAGTACCATGCTGTGACAAGTATATATTTGATAACATTAAAAATCATACAATATCTCAAGTTTTCTCAAATACCCAAAAAGAATATCATATTCTTCAGGTTATTCACCAAACCTAAAATATTGACAAAACATATCAATGCAAATCGCAAAAATTGGCGAAACACAAATTCCAAAAATCATCAATTAGAAATTCAGAAAATAGAAAAGGGGGAGGCCTATCATAAATGGGAGCATGAAAACTCACCAACACGTGTATCATAAACGGGATGCTATCCCATGGGTCGCTAACCCATATAGCCGGTGCAACGACGTAGTACAACGATACACCCGAGGAACCTGAAACTCAAATAAGCCGAAACAAGACGTAGTACAATGATACGCCCGATGAACCGAACTCCATAAAACTGTTAAAAGACCATGGGTCTCTAGCCCATAAAAATATGATGAAGCTCTACAGAACGGGGTATAGTCCCCCACGCGGACAAAGAGACATCGCATATCGCTAATCTAAACCATAAAATGATCATCATAGATCAATAAGTGTAAATTACACCAAGCTAGTAAACAAATGAGTTTAGCTTCACGTCCCATAACCACTAGCTTAACTTAAATATTTACGAACAAATTGTAGATTTCCACTCGAAAATTGTCACAAGATTTCAATCGAACAAGTCCAAGAATTAACCGACGAAGTAAATGCAAGCGTTTCATACCACTTGTTTTGCTAAGTTGTTTAATTCGATTTCTCATACGAATGAGGTAATGGTTTGTATATACTAATAGATTGGAAAGCGGTTTTAAAAAGAGTTTTGTATTAAAAGTAGTGTTGAAATCATTTCTGAGAAAGAGTTTTAGTATTTACTACTAGTATAAAAACCTTTGTATTTTAAAGTGACAAATCATAGAAACGATTGTAAAAACAATCTATCACCAAAAATCCACATTCGACGATGTGAATTAAAACCATGAAAATTGATATCAAATCCATCAAATGGAAACACCAAAAATCCTAAAAAGAAATCATCAAAGTCGGTATTGATTTACAATAACTATTCGGATCGTCAAAGATCGATAAAAATTAGAAATCCAGGAAAAAATAGGCAAATAGGCAAAAAATAACAAAACTAGGTGTCTGGTAGGTTTAACCAGACATCTGACCCCGTGTTTTGGAAAGTTATAATTTTTTTCTCCTTTTCCTTTTTATTTCCTGAAGCCTCCCAAACGTCTGGCTGGGTTTAACCAGATGTCTGGTCCTGGGCTCTGGAAATTTATTTTCGTTTTTTTTTCTTTTCAAAAGCCCCTACCAGACGTCTGGTAGGTTTAACCAGATGTTTGGTTGTTTGAGATGGGCAGAATTTTGCCTAGGCCATTGGTGGCCAAATCAATTCGAAGGCGATCAGACGAGCAATGGAGGCTAGGGATTTATGCCAAACGATAATCCAACCCTATAGGCTCTTCGATACACCCCAAATAACATGTCCAAACATTCAAGATATGATCTTTAAAGATTTTGACTTCAAAATACCAAAATTGGAAAATTCACCAAACCAATTCAAATCAAAAGCAATTGAACATGAAATAGATGTTAGAAATTCATACCTAACAACAATGAAATCTATAGACATAGATGTGAGTTCAAGAACTCACCTTTAAACTCAAAAACAACAATTGAGAAGCTCTAAAACAAGGAAAGATCAACTCCACTTCAATCACAACTCTAAAAGCTTCAATCTATGATCATATGCAAATATTTCCTAAGTTAGGTTATAGGAAATTATGAAAGTTGGAGAGGGATTGAGATGGATAAGATGAAGAGGATGCTTACCTAAGCTTCTCTTTGATTTTAGAACTAGAACTTGAATTCCTAAGAGAAACTAGGGCTTAGGAATTTTAGTTTCCTCTTCCCACCATTTTTCCTAGGGCTTGAGTGTTAGGAATTTAGAAATGGAATGAATGAAGAGGAGTGGAGTGGGAGGTATTTGGTAGAAGGTTTGGTTTCTATTATTGGGTTAATGGGCTAGAACACAACCCAAAGCCCAAATGAAAATACCAAAATCCTAATCAACTCCAAACATATCGATGTTTATATTTAAACAAGTTGTAAACGTCATTTTAAACTCAATGGAAGTGGTCTTGAGTCTAGATTCGACTATTTACAAAAAGTCACATTTTGGAATTTAATCCAATCGACGACGTTATATTTAAATAAAACATTAAATATTTAATCGTAAAATATGCGAGTTGTTACAATTTCTTTATGTCGATGATCTTCCATTACATGTTGTATCCTTTTATTTTACTTAGTCATCTTAACTCCACGTAGATACTCCCCATCCACTAAAGTAGATTATAACTACACACACATACACACACACACAAACACACATATATATAAGTACCAAAGTCCCCATTTGGACCAAGATAGCATCCCTGCGAGTATCTGTAACCTAGCACTTGTCAGGATCCATCATCAATGCAGTATCACTCTTCGTCGTCGTGTATACCAAGGATTTCCTCATAGTACCTAATAATGGCGTCTTATAGTTTAGACATATTCTTTCTCGTCTTAGGTATTTTCTATGTGTCCACTTCCTATTGTGAATTCAACTACACGTACTATAGAGGACTCAGCTCCTCCGAGTGTTATGGACTCAACTCCACAGACTATAGTGGACTTGGCACCTCAGATTATTATTGTAACGACCCAGAATTTCGAACGAATTTAATTGAAAATATTTAATTTATTTTAAATATTTGAACGGTAATTTAATTTGAATCCCCGATATAAATTCAATTTTGGCGATTTAATTACAGAATTTAATCTGTTGAAAGTTGAATAAAAATTTAAATCTTCAATTTAAAGTTGAAGAAAAATATTTCGAAAGCTTTTAAAATTCGTATTGATAATTCTGAAAATAATAGAAGCTTCAGAATCGAATTTGAAAACGATTTGTTCAGTTTTGAAAATAATCGTTCAAACCGATATTTAAAAATAGTCATTTTTCAAACAGTCTTGGAATTCGACAAAACCAGTTCCACTGGGTCCGTAACGTTGAATTATTGTCGGATTTCAATTTTCGTATTTTTCGGAGTTAATACGTGATCGTACGACACATAAACGCATTGAATCCTTATCGAATTCAATTTGAATTTAAATCTGTAATTGGTCAACGAGAGTATGATTATCTCCCTTTAATCAAGCAGTTAATCACGCCTAAGATTACGCCTAAAATCACGATACCAACTCGTGTAACCCATGCCTTCTTCCAATTTAAAATATCCCTCTTCTTCCTAAAGTCATTTCGTTCAAAACATTTTGTAAACGAATAATGGCCGAAGCCTCGTTCCAATTTATTTTCCAAAATCAAAAGAAAACTCTTTTTCTCGAATTAAATTCGCGATTTCGAGCCTGGGAGGGGGCAGCCGCGTGAAGCAGGGTCGGAATCGATGGATTCGTGGCGACTTCTCCTCTCGTACATCAGCCTCGCGAGTGCAAAGTAGACGCGGGGAAGTTGGACTTGGATTTAGCTATGGGATTCGCAAACGCGTGCTCGAGTGGGAGCGGGTGGTCAGGCGTGGAGCTAGCGATTGGGGTTCGACGTCGACGAGTGTGTCGATGGCAGGCAGCGGCATGATCGATGATGGCGATGCGTAGATTTGTGGAAGGTGACTAGGGATTCTCGAAGTGCGATGGGGTAGAGATAGTGGCGATCTGGAGTCCACCAGAGGAGCAGTGTCGCGACGAAGGAGGCGTGGGCTCGCGTTCATAGCAGCGACTGGGATTTGGGGGAGTTCAATTGGCTCGAGTTCGAGCGATGAAGTCTGGAGGGTAGTCGACAGTCTCGTAAACAGGAGTTCGTTTCTATAGGTATATTTGCTTTTATCATTTAATTTGATTCAATTTAAATTCAAATATATATATAGGGGATTTTAAAATGCAGTGAAGTTTAAAGGAAAATTTAGTTTTAAAATTTAGATTTTTGAAATAAAATTTTAAGAAAAGAAACTGATTGTAAGTTAAATATGAAAGATATGTGAATGAGACTTTAGTTAAAGAAACAGTAATGTTAGTAGAAATTGAAATGTTAGTCAAATAAATTTATTTAAAAGAAATCATTGGATAATTAAAATTTTTAAGCGAAAAATTTATTTATTTGATTTGTTCAAATAGTAATAAGATTATGTAATTGTTATACAAGGTTAAAAATAATCGAAGAAACAGTCTGGATTGGAAAATGGGATGGCAAAAATAAAATCTAAGGTGAGATTTTTCTCACTCAAAAATTGATGTTTGCAGTTATTGATTGTTGATTGGATATGATATTAGATATAGTAGGATATATCTATATATATGTAGCAATATATACATATTGGCATATGTATATATTGGATTGATGATTTCCCGCCTCGTATAGCGGATGAGACCCTATTGCGCCGTTAGTAAGCGGATATTTTTATAAAACCCATATACCGCGATATTCCACCTCGAAGTGGAATTGGTATTGTGCTAACGTCTTTGGATGCAGGGAAACAGGTTGGAGGGATCCAACTGGATTCCTCAACTGTATTTATTTATTTACAGATGTTGATATATATTCTGTTATCATATGATGATATATGATGATTGATGTTGTGATGGACTAATTGATGCGTTGCATCATTGGATTCAATTTTTGAAGTTTCAAAATAACGATTTTAACTTTAAAAGAGATTTTTAAAGAGATTATTTGTAAATATACGTTATTAAATTTTTGAATTAATTTACAAACGTTAAAATTATTAAAGTTATAAAGGTTAAGATTTTGGTGAAATATAACCGAGAGATGATTTTTGAAATAAACAGTTAAGTAATTTATAAAATAGTTTAAATTTGGATTTTTGAATTATTAAAAACGATGTATATAAAAGATGTACAAAATTGATATTTATCAATTAAAATTATTGGAATTTTAAAATGAGTTTTTATAAGTGTTAAATTGTAAAGATATGAAACTTATAGAATTATAACTTGGGAAGATAGAAAATTTATAGGATTATAAATTGTGAAAGTTTGAAGTTTATAGATTTATAAAGTTGAAGTTTATAGATTTATAAAGTATGAAGTTATAAAATGAATGAAATTGTAGAATAAAGACTTATAAGAAATTTACTTGTAAATTGGATTTTTTTGCCTTTAAGTGGAATATTGATCGAATTGTTAATAAAGAAGATTTATAAGTCAAAGTTGTTATAAAAGAGAAATAGAATTTATGAACGTGTTTGTAAATTCGAAATAGATTGAATTGGATAAATTAAATATAGAAGATTCTTAAAGAAGATATATTCGCGATTTTGGATAGCGAATCCCTATTGAAATAAATGTGTAGAAAAGATTGAAATGTGGTTAGTGAAGTATATTCACGATTTTGGACAGTGAATATATTTTTAAGTAAAATGGATATGGTTTTGGGAAAGTGATATTTGAAATGAAGTTAATTGTTTTAAAGATGTTTTCAAATATATTGAATATCGAAACCATAGATTTCAACATTTATTGTTGAAATAGACGTTTTCGAAAAATAAGGAAATGGTGGACTATAACACTGTTGTTATAGTAAATGATTTCCGAAAGGAAATGTTTTTATCTAGTATTGGGAGTTAAATATCTATCTTAAAATCCGAATCCCTATACTAGTGATTTTGAGTCGTCGTAACGATGTTTTACGTAACATTCGTTTTGACTCAAATAGATGTTAAAATTAATGATTTCCTTAAAGAATGAATATATACTTAATATTGATTTAAGTATATCGAATATTTTCAAATGTTGAAAATAAATAGATTTGTGAAATACTTATTTTTAAATAAGTATGGAAATGCTTTTCCAATATGAAATGAACTGTTTTGAGATTTTATCTTCAAAGATAAAATGAAATGTGGAAATTGATTTGAAATTGTTTTCAAATGATTAAGTGTGGAAATTTTATATCTAGTAAAGATATTTTTGAAGATAAAATAATTTGGGAAAATTATTTGGAATCTGATGATGTTGCGCATCTTTATTGATAGTTAAATAACCGACTATCAATAATCACCTTGAATAGGTATTTGTTGTGAATTGAATGAATTTGAATGCCACACTTGTTTTTAAAATAAACGCTCACTATTCGGGTTAGCCGGGAAAGGACCATGGGGTCGTATAACCCATTCTGAATATGTGATACGTCGTTATGAATTGCATTTGAAGACCGGTGTTGAAGACCGGATATTTTTGAAAACGGAAGGATTACCGTCGAGTTACTCTACATCGGCTGATCTCCGGTTTAGAGGTTTTATCACCCTTAGTGACGGGAAGTCCGGACGTGATTAGAAATTTATCCGGATATGCAAGGGCTTCGTGAGAAGTGCCTTCGGTTCTGTTCGATCCCGGAACAGACTTGTATGGATTGTGTGTCTGACGTTACAATTTGAGATATAAAGCTGATTTCTTTCAAATACATTTCTGTTGGTGGCGGAGAATTTATTCTCTTAGCTTAACACCCTTCTCTGAGACGTACGAGCTCAGAGGTTATGTAGTTGAAATTTATCAGCGATATATCCCAATTTGGTAACGTGGCATACTGAGTGTTGCTGTGAAATGATCATTTGTTTGATCTTATATCTTTGTGATCATAGGTTGATCATTTTTGTTTGACCCGAAGCAGGGCTTTGTAGAAAGCGTAGCTTTGTGGACGAGACTTCGTCGAGCCTCACACCCCGGAAATGGTCGAAACAGGAAGGATGCGGCAAGGTTCTAGGGAGTAGCGCCCCTTAGTGTATGTCATTCCTTCTGGATAAAGGTGGTATCATGGTATGGAGCCCAGATACTTAACCTCTGTGGTTGCTGCAAAATTTATTACTTTGTGGTTGTTGCGAATCGGGGATCCTCGGGAAGATCGGTGACGATCGGGGGATGGCATACGCGTGTCAGTAGTTACCTATTTTTGCAGAGGTAACCCGGCCTTGTGTTGGCAGAGATCTAACCGTAACGTTAGGTTCTCGGGTCGTCTATTCCAGGGACGTACCCATCGTGGAAAAGGAAGTTCCTTAGCCTGACCATTTGTTGGAAATCCAAAGAAACAATACGCGACTTGTACGGTTTTAGTTGTATTACCTGCTATGGAATGTGGCGGTAACCTGCTATTGAACATAGTAGCTATAGTAGGCATAAGTGCGGAATGCCTATGCTGGCTAAGATTAATATTATACTTTTGAAATGTTTTCTACACTATGCACTAATAATAATATCAAAAAGAATTTGATTTTGCGTAGTAAGCATCTTTGACTATCATAAGAAGAAATCTCCTCCAATTCTGCGTTTGCATTGTGTGTGTGGTGGGAGGTCTTATGGTAGTTTCATTTTCCAAAGGCATTGCGAAATTGACTTTAAAATCTTCCTGTTGTTTATTTTAAAGAATAACTGTTTTACGATCTCACACCAGTCACCATGACTGACTCGGAGTTTATTGTTCCCTTCTAAACTCTGGGTGCCCACCAATTTCCACACGGGCAGCCTAGAGTTATGTTATCAGGATATTCTGGATATTCTGGAGCTTTGGAGATAAGCTGGATGGCGTAACGTATCACCTATATTTTTGTATTATTCCGCTGTGTATTCTGTATGAGGACAAGTTTATATAACTGTCCATTGTTGTATATTGACTCTGATGATTGATGTATGTATAAAATGATATAGTTCTTTGTTTTAAAGATTATTCATTTATCTATTATATTTTGTTCCGCTGCGATATGTGAGATTCTGATATTGTCTCTGTTTCTGATGTTGTTCTGTTGTTCTTCTTCCTTTTTCCTCTTTTCTTCTTCTTCTACATTTTCTTTCTTTTTAAAACCCTCACTATTGGAGTTTCCGGCACTCGATTTCTCGGCAGTCAATAAAGTGAGTATCGATGTCGAATTTTCGAAAGTCGAAAATTCCCGTACGTGACAGCGTGGTATCAGAGCATATGGTTAAACGACAACCCTGCTCTATTGGGTGTTACTCATTAGAGATAGAGTCAGCAGTACTCTAGAATGAGTTGAGTGTAATAATAGATACGAGTGCGTATTTGTTAGTGAATATAAAAAATGTTTTATATTGTGTTTGCTTATCCGTTGAGATGTTTATGAATTTTGGTCGGTATGTGGAACGCCATATTATCGATAGGGATTTCTAAACACTTAAACGAGGCAAGACGACACAGTATTGTTTTAAATAGGGTAAATGAAATAATTTTGCCCAAAACTATTTTTGTATAGAAAAGAAATCATTTTCTATGAATTATTATAGTATATGGATGTTTGGTTGTTAGGAAGTAATAACATTGCAACATTATCATTGTTATCTGAAATTGAATGAGAAATTAAAAATAACAACCAAAGATTTGAAAATAAATCCATTTAACAAATGGAAATTATAAATGTGAATTGAAATATAAGGAAATAAATTCATATAAGAATAAAATTATGGATATGAATTGTAAATGTGATTTATAAATGAAATTAAAGAATGTAAATTATAAATGTGAATTGTAATTTAAAACGGAATTCCAGAGAAGTTTTTGGAAATGTTTTGAAAGGAACTTGAAAATTTTGGAGATTTGGAAAGTTAAATCATTTTTGGAGTTGAAAATGAATTTCGAAGGTTTTGAAAAATGTTTTGAAGGAATGAAAAGCTCTAAACTCTTTTCGATCGCTGGAAAATAATTCCGATGATGATCGCGACATCACCGGTGTTCATTTTCGGGTTTCCAAAAGAGGAATTGCTGCCAAATTGTTTTAAATGGAAAGTGTTTGGAAAATTTGGGTTTGTTTTGGAAATTCAAAGGATAATTTGAATTGTTTTCAAAATGGCTTTGAAAATGTTATTAAGACTCTGGAATGCTATATAAAAATATTTATGAGAATAATAAATGAGTTGATAACTTATACAATTTGTTGTGAATTTAGATTGAATAAATTTAACTTAAGGAATTTTAAGTTGGATTAAAGTAAGTATAAGTGAATCAATAAAATAAAAAAATTCAAGTGGTAATTTTGAATATAAGTTATATAACTTATAAAATGAGAAAATAGAAGTGAAACGAATTGTTAAAAGTGGTTAAACAATTTTATTAAGCAAAATGAAATGTGATTCTGATTAAGTGATGAAATTTGACCTTGGTAAAGTTAAATAAAAATTGAGAATCTGAATTGGATTGATAAATGAATTAAGATATTGAACTAATTAAATGTTGAATCAGTCTAATGTAAATGAATTAGTGAATGAATAAATTGAATGGAATCAACTGCAAATGAAGTGAACTAAAGATAATCGATAAAAAAATTTCAATATTCAGAATAGAAGATAAAATTGAATTCAAATAGAATTGAAATTGTAAACTGAATCCAAATTAGATTGGAATTGTGAATTGAATTCAAATGAATTTGAAATGTAAAATTGAATGATAATGAATATGTAACTTCAATAGTGAAGTAAAAATGATATAACAAGCATATATCGAAAATCTTGTAATGGAATTGGCAAAATAGTTTGAATGTTGTAACTAGATATTATGGCTAGTAGGATATACAGGTATAAAGGAATTGGAATTTAACTTCGAAGATAAATTTGAATTGCTCGAAAAAGGTATGTATTTGAATATCAAATATGAGATTTGCTGATTTCTTGTCTAGCCGCTTGGCTTTTTCTTTTTAAAATCTGAGAGTCCGTAGGGACATTTTGTAGTCGTACCGTATTAGTCGCGCAAAGGAGACGCTGGCGAAATTTTTCGAAAATTTCGAGTGTTAGAAAATTTTTGAAATTTTTTTGAAAGTTTAAAATTTGAATTTAAACTCGAATTTGAATTTTGAAGTAAACAATGTTGTTTGGAACTTATAATTGAAGTTGGAAACGAGTTGAATTGATAAAGAACCTTTAGTAGAAAGGTTTGTTTTGAAAATTTGATAAAACTTTTGAATTGTGAAAAACAGTAGACGAGTTAAGGACCATTTTTCCTAACTTGTAATTTCGAGGACGAAATTCTTTTAAGGGGGGAAGTCTGTAACGACCTAGAATTTTGAACGAATTTAATTGAAAATATTTAATTTATTTTAAATATTTGAACGGTAATTTAATTTGAATCCCCGATATAAATTCAATTTTGGCGATTTAATTACAGAATTTAATCTGTTGAAAGTTGAATAAAAATTTAAATCTTCAATTTAAAGTTGAAGAAAAATATTTCGAAAGCTTTTAAAATTCATATTGATAATTCTGAAAATAATAGAAGCTTCAGAATCGAATTTGAAAACGATTTGTTCAGTTTTGAAAATAATCGTTCAAACCGATATTTAAAAATAGTCATTTTTCAAACAGTCTTGGAATTCGACGAAACCAGTTCCACTGGGTCCGTAACGTTGAATTATTGTCGAATTTCAATTTTCGTATTTTTCGGAGTTAATACGTGATCGTACGACACATAAACGCGTTGAATCCTTATCGAATTCAATTTGAATTTAAATCTGTAATTGGTCAACGAGAGTGTGATTATCTCCCTTTAATCAAGCAGTTAATCACGCCTAAGATTACGCCTGAAATCACGATACCAACTCGTGTAACCCATGCCTTCTTCCAATTTAAAATATCCCTCTTCTTCCTGAAGTCATTTCGTTCAAAACATTTTGTAAACGAATAATGGCCGAAGCCTCGTTCCAATTTATTTTCCAAAATCAAAAGAAAACTCTTTTTCTCGAATTAAATTCGCGATTTCGAGCCTGGGAGGGGGCAGCCGCGTGAAGCAGGGTCGGAATCGATGGATTCGTGGCGACTTCTCCTCTCGTACATCAGCCTCGCGAGTGCGAAGTAGACGCGGGGAAGTTGGACTTGGATTTCGCTATGGGATTCGCAAACGCGTGCTCGAGTGGGAGCGGGTGGTCAGGCGTGGAGCTAGCGATTGGGGTTCGACGTCGACGAGTGTGTCGATGGCAGGCAACGGCATGATCGATGATGGCGATGCGTAGATTTGTGGAAGGTGACTGGGGATTCTCGAAGTGCGATGGGGTAGAGATAGTGGCGATCTGGAGTCCACCAGAGGAGCAGTGTCGCGACGAAGGAGGCATGGGCTCGCGTTCATAGCAGCGACTGGGATTTGGGGGAGTTCAATTGGCTCGAGTTCGAGCGATGAAGTCTGGAGGGTAGTCGACAGTCTCGTAAACAGGAGTTCGTTTCTATAGGTATATTTGCTTTTATCATTTAATTTGATTCAATTTAAATTCAAATATATATATAGGGGATTTTAAAATGCAGTGAAGTTTAAAGGAAAATTTATTTTAAAATTTAGATTTTTGAAATAAAATTTTAAGAAAAGAAACTGATTGTAAGTTAAATATGAAAGATATGTGAATGAGACTTTAGTTAAAGAAACAGGAATGTTAGTAGAAATTGAAATGTTAGTCAAATAAATTTATTTAAAAGAAATCATTGGATAATTAAAAATTTTAAGCGAAAAATTTATTTATTTGATTTGTTCAAATAGTAATAAGATTATGTAATTGTTATACAAGGTTAAAAATAATCGAAGAAACAGTCTGGATTGGAAAATGGGATGGCAAAAATAAAATCTAAGGTGAGATTTTTCTCTCTCAAAAATTGATGTTTGCAGTTATTGATTGTTGATTGGATATGATATTAGATATAGTAGGATATATCTATATATATGTAGCAATATATACATATTGGCTATGTATATATTGGATTGATGATTTCCCGCCTCGTATAGCGGATGAGACCCTATTGCGCCGTTAGTAAGCGGATATTTTTATAAAACCCATATACCGCGATATTCCACCTCGAAGTGGAATTGGTATTGTGCTAACGTCTTTGGATGCAGGGAAACAGGTTGGAGGGATCCAACTGGATTCCTCAACTGTATTTATTTATTTACATATGTTGATATATATTCTGTTATCATATGATGATATATGATGATTGATGTTGTGATGGACTAATTGATGCGTTGCATCATTGGATTCAATTTTTGAAGTTTTAAAATAACGATTTTAACTTTAAAAGAGATTTTTAAAGAGATTATTTGTAAATATACGTTATTAAATTTTTGAATTAATTTACAAACGTTAAAATTATTAAAGTTATAAAGGTTAAGATTTTGGTGAAATATAACCGAGAGATGATTTTTGAAATAAACAGTTAAGTAATTTATAAAATAGTTTAAATTTGGATTTTTGAATTATTAAAAACGATGTATATAAAAGATGTACAAAATTGATATTTATCAATTAAAATTATTGGAATTTTAAAACGAGTTTTTATAAGTGTTAAATTGTAAAGATATGAAACTTATAGAATTATAACTTGGGAAGATAGAAAATTTATAGGATTATAAATTGTGAAAGTTTGAAGTTTATAGATTTATAAAGTTGAAGTTTATAGATTTATAAAGTATGAAGTTATAAAATGAATGAAATTGTAGAATAAAGACTTATAAGAAATTTACTTGTAAATTGGATTTTTTTGCCTTTAAGTGGAATATTGATCGAATTGTTAATAAAGAAGATTTATAAGTCAAAGTTGTTATAAAAGAGAAATAGAATTTATGAACGTGTTTGTAAATTCGAAATAGATTGAATTGGATAAATTAAATATAGAAGATTCTTAAAGAAGATATATTCGCGATTTTGGATAGCGAATCCCTATTGAAATAAATGTGTAGAAAAGATTGAAATGTGGTTAGTGAAGTATATTCACGATTTTGGACAGTGAATATATTTTTAAGTAAAATGGATATGGTTTTGGGAAAGTGATATTTGAAATGAAGTTAATTGTTTTAAAGATGTTTTCAAATATATTGAATATCGAAACCATAGATTTCAACATTTATGGTTGAAATAGACGTTTTCGAAAAATAAGGAAATGGTGGACTATAACACTGTTGTTATAGTAAATGATTTCCGAAAGGAAATGTTTTTATCTAGTATTGGGATTTAAATATCTATCTTAAAATCCGAATCCCTATACTAGTGATTTTGAGTCGTCGTAACGATGTTTTACGTAACATTCGTTTTGACTCAAATAGATGTTAAAATTAATGATTTCCTTAAAGAATGAATATATACTTAATATTGATTTAAGTATATCGAATATTTTCAAATGTTGAAAATAAATAGATTTGTGAAATACTTATTTTTAAATAAGTATGGAAATGCTTTTCCAATATGAAATGAACTGTTTTGAGATTTTATCTTCAAAGATAAAATGAAATGTGGAAATTGATTTGAAATTGTTTTCAAATGATTAAGTGTGGAAATTTTATATCTAGTAAAGATATTTTTGAAGATAAAATAATTTGGGAAAATTATTTGGAATCTGATGATGTTGCGCATCTTTATTGATAGTTAAATAACCGACTATCAATAATTACCTTGAATAGGTATTTGTTGTGAATTGAATGAATTTGAATGCCACACTTGTTTTTAAAATAAACGCTCACTATTCGGGTTAGCCGGGAAAGGACCATGGGGTCGTATAACCCATTCCGAATATGTGATACGTCGTTATGAATTGCATTTGAAGACCGGTGTTGAAGACCGGATATTTTTGAAAACGGAAGGATTACCGTCGAGTTACTCTACATCGGCTGATCTCCGGTTTAGAGGTTTTATCACCCTTAGTGACGGGAAGTCCGGACGTGATTAGAAATTTATCCGGATATGCAAGGGCTTCGTGAGAAGTGCCTTCGGTTCTGTTCGATCCCGGAACAGACTTGTATGGATTGTGTGTCTGACGTTACAATTTGAGATATAAAGCTGATTTCTTTCAAATACATTTCTGTTGGTGGCGGAGAATTTATTCTCTTAACTTAACACCCTTCTCTGAGACGTACGAGCTCAGAGGTTATGTAGTTGAAATTTATCAGCGATATATCCCAATTTGGTAACGTGGCATACTGAGTGTTGCTGTGAAATGATCATTTGTTTGATCTTATATCTTTGTGATCATAGGTTGATCATTTTTGTTTGACCCGAAGCAGGGCTTTGTAGAAAGCGTAGCTTTGTGGACGAGACTTCGTCGAGCCTCACACCCCGGAAATGGTCGAAACAGGAAGGATGCGGCAAGGTTCTAGGGAGTAGCGCCCCTTAGTGTATGTCATTCCTTCTGGATAAAGGTGGTATCATGGTATGGAGCCCAGATACTTAACCTCTGTGGTTGCTGCAAAATTTATTACTTTGTGGTTGTTGCGAATCGGGGATCCTCGGGAAGATCGGTGACGATCGGGGGATGGCATACGCGTGTCAGTAGTTACCTATTTTTGCAGAGGTAACCCGGCCTTGTGTTGGCAGAGATCTAACCGTAACGTTAGGTTCTCGGGTCGTCTATTCCAGGGACGTACCCATCGTGGAAAAGGAAGTTCCTTAGCCTGACCATTTGTTGGAAATCCAAAGAAACAATACGCGACTTGTACGGTTTTAGTTGTATTACCTGCTATGGAATGTGGCGGTAACCTGCTATTGAACATAGTAGCTATAGTAGACATAAGTGCGGAATGCCTATGCTGGCTAAGATTAATATTATACTTTCGAAATGTTTTCTACACTATGCACTAATAATAATATCAAAAAGAATTTGATTTTGCGTAGTAAGCATCTTTGACTATCATAAGAAGAAATCTCCTCCAATTCTGCATTTGCATTGTGTGTGTGGTGGGAGGTCTTATGGTAGTTTCATTTTCCAAAGGCATTGCGAAATTGACTTTAAAATCTTCCTGTTGTTTATTTTAAAGAATAACTGTTTTACGATCTCACACCAGTCACCATGACTGACTCGGAGTTTATTGTTCCCTTCTAAACTCTGGGTGCCCACCAATTTCCACACAGGCAGCCTAGAGTTATGTTATCAGGATATTCTGGATATTCTGGAGCTTTGGAGATAAGCTGGATGGTGTAACGTATCACCTATATTTTTGTATTATTCCGCTGTGTATTCTGTATGAGGACAAGTTTATATAACTGTCCATTGTTGTATATTGACTCTGATGATTGATGTATGTATAAAATGATATAGTTCTTTGTTTTAAAGATTATTCATTTATCTATTATATTTTGTTCCGCTGCGATATGTGAGATTCTGATATTGTCTCTGTTTCTGATGTTGTTCTGTTGTTCTTCTTCCTTTTTCCTCTTTTCTTCTTCTTCTACATTTTCTTTCTTTTTAAAACCCTCACTATTGGAGTTTCCGGCACTCGATTTCTCGGCAGTCGATAAAGTGAGTATCGATGTCGAATTTTCGAAAGTCGAAAATTCCCGTACGTGACAATTATAGACTCAGATCCATGAATTATTGTGAACTCCACGGACTACTCCATTTATTGAAATACCTCTCTTAAGGGTTATCTAGCCTTGCCTCCTAATAAACAAACTAACAAATAACTATGGTTCTGCTTGACTTAAATGTGATCTACACTAGTAGGAGGTGTTGTTTGTTAGGTGCCACCCTCGTCTTTGTTGTTGATCGATCATGACCGATGACGTTCACGACCAATGTACAGCCCCTACTCCCTAATATGGCACCAGCACATTGACATAACGCCGATCTTTGCTTACCATTGCATTTAAATTGCCTAACGCAATCAAGGCAATACCCATACTAAAAGTTTTAAACAAACCCTATTGGGGTATTCCTTCACCTATATGCAAGTGCACTTAATTCCATGGGTCCTACAGTTGGATATGTCCCACATCAGTATATATAATGTATACACAATTGCTGGTAGCCCCTTGTGGTGGGCAACCTCGCATTCCAACCCAATCTAATGACTATGCAATTTTTATCCACTTAAGTTATTTACTAATTTTAATAATCCACACTCGTTATAAATGCATACTTGAGGTTACACATATATATGTATGTATGTATATTCATTCATACTTGTTTAATTATTGCACCTCCAATTTTTACCGTTAATAACGTTTCTTTATTTCCCTATGCGTTTACATCTTATTTGATTTAAGATCATTAACCGCTTCCATTTAAAAGTTCTAAATGTCTTTTCCCATTTATTTATCTTTTCCTCAATATTACATTTTCTATCTTTACTCCCTTTTATTTTAGATGATTATTTGCCTACCTTTTCATTTCTTTTACTCATTTTCTTTCTTGCTTATATTGCGCATGTATATATACATTAATTCTTTTCTTAGACTGTTTTTATCACATTTATAATTCTTTAATTAATCCTTAGGGATTTCTATATTTTCATGCATTGGAATTATCTCTCTATCCAAATAGAAAGGTTAGCACTGTAAATTTCTACATCTTATCCAAAAGGAGAATTTGCATTACGTTTGGAATTACAATAAATTATCTTTTCTATAGTTATTGAAATAGAAAGTACAAAATACGGTAAATATCTCTATTTTATACATCTCTTTCAATTTAGCTGTATTCTTTGTTATTTCAAACAATGCACTTTTATTTATAAATCAAACTTGATAATCTGTACAAATTCACATTGCAACACCCTATATTCTAATGAATTAAAATACTACTTGAACCCCTATAATTTATTATGATAACTTAACTTACATTCTTACTTGAAATAGTCACTCAAATCTTCAAATCTATAATTATCACATAATTTATAAGTTTTAGTGACTACTACCACCCAATACTAAATTCATGGACTATTAATGCCACACATTATCTAGATTTACATACATGCAATATATGATTCAAGTTATCAATCAATAATAGATAGGGACGGTTTATAATTTAACTACATGTATACAAATTTTAGCCTGCAACTCTAATTTACATTTCAGGCATACATGAATAGATTTACAATAATATCAATACAATTTCATATAAAAAATATAATTTTTCACACACATTTTAGCTTTTCAAATCTCCAGATCTAATCCCTGTTATTCCAGTTTGACTCACTTTTTCTCCCGACTTGAATACATACACCGCAAGTGTACACATATTTATCAGAAATTTAAATTAGAAAAGAGTGGGTTTATTTTATATTTTAGATTCGAATTTATAATTTACCTTGGCTTTGACGATTTGATTCGACTGTATTCTTCTTCTCAATCATCCTCTACTATTCTCCACTTGTATATATGTATAAACTATAACTATTTTTAAGAATTAAGAATTTTGTGGAGAAGAGAAAATGGCAGAGCTCCAGCGTCGCTCTGAAAATATGAGAAGAAAAGTGAGGAGGTAGGTCCGTATTTATATGGGTTCGAATCAATATCAGCCGTTGGATTAAATTATTTTAAATTCGAGTCGTTCGGCCACATGGAAATTCTCTCATTGACAGCTTGATCGGTAGACCGCTACCCCTATCGGCCAACTGCAAGCGCTCAAACAGCGAAATTAAGGGTCGACCGGTTGTATATATCAATGACAAATAATTTGACATGTTATCACTGGTTAGTTTCTTTCCGTTTTCTCTTAATTGAGATAATTTATTTCCACGTTAAGTTTTCTTTAATCCTAAGCAACTATTAATATTTATTAATATTTGCTAATTACTTTTTGTTTCCATAATTATATATATATATATATATATATATATTTATTTTTGACTTGAATTATTCAAACGTTGATAACTTTTTCGTTTAAACTCTGATCGAAAAATTTTATAAGTGAAAACTGATCAGAAAATTTTCATGAACCCAATGGTGTAGTTTTTATAGCTAAACTGGACAATTGTGAAAATTTTATTTTATGATGTTATTATCTATTAATTAATTTTGTTTTAATTAACTATTGTTAAAATTACGGGGTATTACAACATGCCAGCTTAGGAGCATGTTCTTAGAGTTGAAGCGGTTAGAGTTTATCGTTCGGTATGATTTTAGACCTTGATGTGTGTTAGAAGTAGAGATGTTAGCAAGTCTGACCATCTGTCTGATTTTGATCGAGAGGATTGGTACTCGTTAGAAGCAAGACACTAGACTAATATAGATCATAGCAAAGATAGAAGAATGAGTAGAGTCTAATGGGATGAAGCAGTATAGACTTGAGCAAAATGGTTAGCTCTATAAGGATAGGAGATAGTTTGTTCCTAATGTTGATGGGTTACGGGATAAGGTGCTATAAGAGTGCCATCATTCCGCATTGACTATATATCCTAGCGGTAATAAGATGTATTATAATATGAAGCAGACATATTATTGAGATAGGATGAAGAAAGATGTCAGGACCTTCATCTTGAAGTGTATGAACTATCAGTTGGTGAGGGTAGAGCAGAAGAAACCGAGTAGGTTGGTGTAACCGCTTGAAATTGCCAAGTGGAAGTGGGAACAAGTTTGAAAGAGTGGAACTGGGAACAAGTTTCGATGGATTGCCAAGGACCAAAGAAGAGTATGATAGCATTTGTGTGCATGTCAAGAGATTGATGAAAAGTTCTCGATTCATACCCATTAAGTCTAGAAGAATGACATCCAAGTTGGCCGAGTTGTATATGAAATGAATGGTATAATTCCATGGTGTATCTAAGAGCATTGTGAATGACCAAGACCCTTTATTCACTAGTGAATTTTAGAAGAGCTTACAAGAGGCATTAGGGACCGAGCTGCATCTCAGTACAGCTTATCACCTGCAAATCGATGGGCAGGCCGAGAGGGTGAATCGTATATTGGAGGATCTCTTATGAGCTTACATATTCGATTTCGGTGGCTTATGGGATATTCATTTGCATGTGGTGGATTTCACATACAATAATAGCTATCAATCTAGTATCGTTTGGCACCATTCGAGGCATTGTATGGTTGATCCTGTAATTCTCCTTCATGTTGGTGGGATGTAGGGAGCGAGACTAATACTTGGGATAGATAATGATTAGAGAGACTTTGGAGAAGACTGAAGTCATTCGACAGAGAATGAAGGCTGCCTAGGATAGGTAGAAGAGCTACACTGGTAGGAGACATAGAAATTTAGAGTTTTTGGTCGATGACATGGTGTTTATGAAGACTTCTCCATTAAGGAATGTTATTCGATTTTGTAGTACGGGAAAGTTTATGTCGAGATTCGTAGGTCCTTTTTCGATAGTAGAGATGATTGAGAACCTAGCATATAGTGTTGACTTACCTCAGAAAATGGCGGGCGTTCATAACACATCCTACGTCTCTTACCTACAAAAGTTTGTGCATGACTCAGGTGTGACAATTGCATCGGATCAACTTAATGATATCGATACTGAATCAGAAGCTTCGAGACCTCATAGGCTGCTTCTTATCCTCGGACATAATACAAAATAGCTTTAGAGGATGTCGGTGGAGTTAGTGTAGGTTTAATAGGGTGAAAGTGTAGGCAATTGCACATGGGAAACCGAGGAGATCATGCGAACCTCATATCCAGAGCTCTCTGCATGGTAAGGCCTACTGTTTATCGTATTTACTTTCACTTTAGATATCATATAGAATAGTTTAGTATATCGCATGCTAGGGTAGGTTTATCTATATTCTTGATTGCATGGCTGATATGCTTGATGGTTGCTTATGATCGAACTATGATTGACTATTCCTTGATTTGTTTGGGATTTTAGGAGTGAAATTCTTAAAGGGGATAGTGTAACGACCTATATTTTACATATCAAGGGTCAAAAATTATTATTATTTAAATCATATGACTCTAAAATTTTGTAAAATAATAAATAGTTACATTTTTCCCTTTAGAATTTTATCAGTCGATTTGGACCTAGAAATTCTTATGAAGCCTATACATTTTGATAGTAGTTGAATTTGGATATGAAACCACTTCCATTAGAGAGAAATGATGGTTTATTTTCGTAGAGTGATCATAATAGGAAAATAGATCTACCATTTACGAGATATGACTATTTTAAGTTGGTACTGTTGTTGGCGAGATTAGTGGGTAATTAGTTAATCCTGAATTTAAGCTCACTAACCTATTGCAGGATTTGTGCCTATCTGCGAGTGGTGGGACATATCTAAATCCTTTCCAACTTCGTAAAAATATTTCTAAACCTTCATTAACCTAGATTTTATTTTAAAAACTCCTTTTTTCATACCAATCTTAACCTTAAACACAATTAGAAAGTGATTAGCAAAGGGGTTATGGATCTATCATTTTGGTGCTTTGGAATTCGAGTTCTTGTTGTCTACTTTAGATTTGGGAATAAAAGTTGGTAATTTGAGTATTAGGTGAGTGATTTATGATCTCTCACTATTCTATGCATGTCCATATAGTTAAAATTGATGTTTTGAATCTTAAAACAATATCAAACTTTAATTTAACCTTCATATAGATTTATGGACGAATTTAAAACATTAGAAATGAATTTTAAATGGTTTTACACCTCTTTTGAATCATATTACCATTTTAGTATAAAACATGATCTAGGTTATATCTTGTATGTTAATCATGTTTAGATGAATTGTATGTGTTGAATGTATGCTTGTGAATGGTGGTTGCTATTTCATGTATTGTTTTGATATGTTTATTAGTGCTTTTAGAGTAGTAAGGTTGCGGTTGTCGATTTGGGAAAAATAAGGTTAAAATGCTGAAAATCATGTGCATCTTGGAAGAGAGGTTATAGACGAGGAGGAAAGCCTACACTTCATGTCGCAAGTTGCTCGGAGGTGAGTAGGATGCTCAAATTATACTAATGGTACCGATCTAAAATCTAGTCGGTGTTGAAATATGTAGTTCAGGTTGGTGGGAAGCTACTTTGGTTCAAAGACAAGGAAATTTCAAGGAAGTCTTTAGGTCGAAACTAGGAAAGGGTTCTAGGGGCTTAACATAGGAAATTTGGTTTAGTACATAACTCGGCAACGATCTCTTTTGATCAGTATCGACCACTTTTCCAGGTAGAAGAAAGGGACTAGGCACTTAGGAAGTTGATGCTTGAGGAAGGAAAGCTCTAGGAAAGCAGAAGAAGGCAAGGGTTTGGCATGATGTACTTAACCAAAAATTTGGCAAAGAAATCATGTCGGCCCGACATGAAGTAATTCAAGTTGGTACCAACATGAATTGATGCGGCTAACTTAGCTCAAACTTCCAAGAGTGGAAGGACATGTCCTATATTTATGCTTAAACTGTTTGTTCGATCGTTTGACATTTGATTGCGATGTGGCAGCGCGATGAAGGATGATAGCTTCAAAAATTTGAAGATAGTAATTCAATGGTGATGGATTTATGCTCTGATGATGATGGTCGATGATGAATGGAGTCGTGAGGATGATTATCTACAAGTGTGGGTTCTAGCAAGGGTGACTCATGGATAGAATATTAAAAGGTTCTATCATGGAAAGAGAGGAACATGGAATGGTTCCTTAAGGATGAATGGAAACTAGATGGAGTAAGGAAATGGCTCAAATTACTATTTGGAGTGTTTTTTTATGTACTTGTAAAGAATGTGTATTCCGAGGATGCTCTTTGGGTAGTTGGAATGGCTACCCAGATCAATGAAATGGCTCCGTGTACTCTAGATCAATGGAATGGATCTAGTGTCGGCAATGGGCTAGTGGGCGAGTACACTGAATATCGGGATTTCTCTATTAAACCCTGAGTGAGGAATGATCATATGAGTTATCATATATCCAAGGCACACTAAGTGTCAATGAGGATTGGTTGATGGATGCTTTGTTTGTTATGGTTGCTTTTCTTGTTGTCTATCACCGTAGGAATGTAAAATGATGAAGGTATTTTAGACATAGATACATAAACACACAACGTTGTACTTAGGGTGCAGTACACCTTTATGATGATCGTAGATGGTAGATTTGCATATACTATTATGTGCTAACTCTTTGGATGCAGGGACAAGTCATGTATCATTCTGATATCTTTGTTCCTTACTATATCAATTTTTATAGTATTTTAAGGTTTCTTATCTCTCATAGTAGACTATTTTTTTATTTAAAGTTTTATGTGTTGCTTCTTATTATCTCGGGTGCTCTTAAATGAGTAGACTAGATAGTAGGTTTAGGTGGTACATAGGTTCTGTATAGAGGATGAGCAAAAGATAGTGCTTTCTCGTGTTATATATGAACTTACTATTACTTATTCCACTGTCCGACACTGTAAAGCCTAGACAATGTTCTTTTATTATATTTAATGATAGGCATATTTTCAATTTATTCCAGTTATATAAACTCTATTTCTTCCTTGTATAACTTAGTGAACCTGTGTACTCTTATATTGTGGTTCATTTCGTTCATTGTCTTGCTTGTTTTATATCTATAATGTTTATTATTATATTTTGTTTGATGCGTTGTGAGATATACGAAAGATTCTATGATTATTTCGCTTCTTCACACCCTTAACAATTGACCTACATCGATCGGGCATCGCAGCAGCGCACTCTTTAGGTATATTGGGTGTCGAAGGTGTAGGGTGTTCATCACAGGAACACTAAAAGTTTTATTTAAAGGAAAAGCAAAAGTACATGTGTTTATACCAAAGTATAAAATGATTGTTTTTAAAAAAGTGAGGGACAAATGTTATACTTAAAATTCAAGCTATCGCAGGTTGATGATTAAAGCTATCGCATGTTGAAGAAATTAAAAGCTATCACAAATTAAAGAAAATAAAGCTATTGCAAGTTGAGGTTATAAAGACATCATGGGTTGATGCTATAGAGTTGTCGTAATTTGGCGTTATAAGGTTATCACAAGTTGATGATATAGAGCTATCAATAGGTTATGATATAGAGCTATCGCAAGTTGATGTTATAAGACTATCACAAGTTGGTGTTATAAAGCTATTGCAAGTTTATATTATAGAGCTATCTCAAGTTGACAAATTAAAGCTATCGCAAGTTGGGTTATAAAGCTATCATAGATAATTAATACGAACAAGCCACTGATATTTGAGGTAATAAAGCTATTGTAGATTGTTGAAGATAGGCTGTTGCAAATTGAGGAAAGGTTGTAACGACCTGCATATCCGCACAATTCAAGCTGACAATAAACCATCATATCCAACCCAAATTGAACGGAAAGACAAATAGTTATGGGAAAGAAAGAAGAAAGAAGAAGAGAAAAGAAGAAGAAGAGAAAGAGAATTAAAACAAAATAGAATCTCATAATTGCAGCGGAACAACATATAATATAATGTCAATGAACTTTACAAAAGTGAAACTATAATATAAATACATCCATTAGAGTACAACAATAAATCATAATCATCAACTTGGACAGTTATAATAACCTGTCCTCAGAAATGTTGATAATTTCAACAACAATGTAGCGGAAAATAAACATATACGTGAATATGACCTGAACATCTCTAGCTCCTCTGTTGAAGCTCCAAAGCATTCAAATCTAAATCTGTAAATTTGCTCAGTCTGACCCGAGCATTGAAAGAGAAGAACGCCCGGATCAATATGGTAAATCAGCGTGAGAAAACACATCTCAACTGAATTTAAAAGTTATAAAAAAATTTCTTTATCAAACAAATGTATCTCGTAAGAGCACGCTGCACATAAATACAGATGGGTTTTTACCTTATTATAACGTAAACATTTCATATCAAATCCTATTATATTATACTAGTGTCTAGTATACAAAAATATTAAAATAGTCGAAATTGTTACATTGGTTAAATTTGACGGCGTAATAGGTTTACAAAAAAAATGATAGACATGTATGGGAGAATGAATTTCCATACAATGACAGGTAAGGGACTACCTTCCATTCAGTTCATCTCTAGAGGAATGTATCAAGGATACACAAAAATTCCTCCACATCTGGCAAGACTGGTCTATCCCTATTTGGCAATCCTACATGGCCTGGATAGAAACCGAATATGTCATCACACCGATCGTTACCGACCTATCCGAGATGTCTCATAGCATACACCACACACCCTAAATATAGAGGATTATCTAGAAAGGTAATGATCATACCCTAATGGTTGTGAACCACATAGCCTTACGGCGTACCATGTTTAAGCAATTACCTGGTGATGAGGCTTAAGGTAATGTTTAACTTTCAAATAGCACATTCCACTTTGAATACCACATTTCCATTTCCACAATCACACAACTAATTTCAACAAACGTATAACTCCTGAGCTCGTACGTCTTAGGAAAGGGTGTTAAGCTAAAAGAAGTTGTCTTCTTTTCCACCAAACAGATGATACGTTCATAGAGATTAATCAATATAATTAGAAATGCAATGTCAGACATTCGTCCATACAAGTAGTCTAGGAATAGGACGAACCGAAGAAACTCTCCTACCACATCCTGTCGACCTCTAGGATTATCAGAGAGAAGTCCTTGGATATCAAAGATTTTCATTACAAAGCACTACTACCACCATATATATATAATATGCATCGCGGGTCTATTGGCAAGTATCCTTGCATCATGAAGATCTCCGTCTTAAAAAATTATCGGTATAAACCTGCACTTTTGAACACATATATTGGTCCAAAGTGGTTCTCGGATAAATTCGACCCCGATCTCTCCAGACCAACAACGATAAAGAGGCCCTCAACCTCATACGTAAACAAAGTCTCATAGACTTATCACGTTTCCAACTCTCAACTTGCTATCCTTAAGCCAATAAGGAAGCCCAGTAGATTGGAGCACTATAAACACTCTGCACTCCTCGAATCAGCATTCTTAATCCAAACGATAATCAAGCCTACTAAATTGGCTTCGTGCTAGGTTCACGACTAATTAGTTCCTACATCAAGTCAAGGAACCAAAAATGGCCAAATTTGATAGTCAATTATTTAACTATCAAAGAAACAAATAAAATCTAGCACATAAGAATTTACTAGGCCCATTTAATTAATCTTTTATTAATTAAATCAATTTCTAAATATTACTTTAAATTATCTTTTAAAATGATATGTTCTCATAACCACTTTAATCTTTCGATATTTGAAAACATTTCTTTAAACTTATATCAATGTTATAAGTATATTTAATAACATGACCATTTTGGAGACACGCCAAATAGATTTCTATAACTATACAACTTTCGAGTTCATACACCTTAGAACAGGTGCTAAGCATAAGAAGCATTGCTTCCCATACGACCAAGCCTTTAGTATGATAATAATAACTAATTCATGTATTTGACAATGGAAGGTCAAAATATCATTTATTGGGTCAAATCGAATGTGGCGTAAAACATCGTTATGACAATCCGTAAACACTAGTATAAGAATTCGATTAATTATATATATATATCCTGCATACTATATAAAACATTTTCGTTCATAAATCATTTACTATAACAATAGTGTTATAGTCTATGCCCTCCATACTTCCTTGAAAACGTCTATTGCAATAAAATTTTTGAAATCGATGTTTTCGATAGTTATCACATTTTAAATCATTTTTCAAACTATTAAATTCCATTTAAAATTATTACTTTTAAAGATTTTCATTTTAAAAACCATTAACTTCATCAAAAATATTACTTTCAAAAAATTCCTTTAAAATATTATTTAACTCTTAGAACCTTAAATGTATTTCCTTTATATAAAAAAACCATATTTAAATATCAACATAAATCATTTCCATATTTATAAAACTATGTTTATAATTCTCCTTTCTGTTTTATAAAACCTCTATTTTATAAAATCTCTTTATTTATAAAATTCTATTTATAAATCATTCTTTTATAAAAAACTCATTTTACTATCAAAATCCACTTATAAATCCATTTCTTTATAAATCAAATTTATTTATAAAATCCATTCATAAATCCATTTACCAAATAAATTTCAAATCCATTTACAAAAATTTTAATATTCTGATTATAAATCTATTTCTTTATTTATAAAATATCAATTTTGTAAATCCTTTTATAAACTATTCAAAAATCTCTATTTAAAAATGAGTCACAAAACTATGCTTTTATAACATCAAAAATCATACTTTTTAATTGCTTAAAAATAATTTCATTCCATTTAATATTTTAAAAATTATTAAAAGATATACTTCCAAAATCACGTTGAACATCATTTCAATTCAAAATCACTATTTTCTAGTATTTCAAACTACTAAAAATATGGCCCAGTTCTACTATAATAGTAAATAATGTAAATCATATCAATATCATCAGATATGGCAATCAACATATCATATATCAAAAAATATATGAAAAGTAAAATCAATAGTGTGAGGAATCCTATTGGATCCCTCCAACCTGTCCCCTTGCATCCATATAGTATATAATCAATAATATAAATCAACTGCTTCGAGGTAGGATCATATACAAAGGATAATATAAATCAACTAATAAAATAGTAAATCATCCAAACAAGCAACAAATAGCATAAATAAAATTATCCACACTAATATAAAGATACAAGTAGGTTAGAGAGGTGAGTTTACTCATAGAAATTCCAATTTTCGCCAAAGCGCTCTGATTTGAATTAAATTTGAACAGGCGTTCAATTTTAACCAAAATTGCTACTAGCTCTAAATCCATCCAATCCAACTCCATATTGTGGATTTTGCTATTACGGTCGCAACTTGTCACACTCAATTTGGACCTTGTATGAAAAATTTACAAATTAACAAACGTTGAGATAATTAACTTTAATTAAATAAAATTTTAAACCTATAATCACCTTCCCTCCCTCGTTCACGTTCGTTTTCTAGGTCATGAAAACTCGATTTTGACTCACCGCTACACCACCATCGTGGTCCCAGGCACGACCGCGTCCTGTCCAAGTAAAGCACCAATGCCGAGCTCCCCCACGCTATAGGTCTGAACCCATGTAGTACCGTTGATCTTCATGATTTTGCAAATGAAAGGATTTCATTCATCCTCATTTTACGCCTCCTAGGGACAATCAATGGATGATCGGAGGGCGACGATGGGTTCCTAGGGTCGAGGTGCACCTTTCTTCTTTTAGGGTCGAAGGACTGATCGCCCTTTAGCTCACCGTGAAATGATGGCTGTTGGATTTGGTTTTATAGTTAAGGTGGCTTGGGCTATAAATTTTAGGGTTTGCAAATGAGGATAGGTTATGTCCTTTTATAGAAAATTTCAAAGCACTATTCACATGTTAAATTTTTGAACTTTGATCGAGGTGTGCCACCTGACATTCTATATGTTATATCCCTATTCCGAACACAATGAAATATATATCAGAACCCAATTCCATCGTATATAGAAGTTGGCTTCCCAAAATCGAATTATATTAATTTAAATTCATTTAATTAATTTCTATGCATTTTGAACTCACACAACCAAACGATACGTCCGATCGCCGTGAATTTCGACGGCATATAATAATTCACTATTACGGATCCAATGAAACTATTTTCGTCGAAATCTGAGACAGTGCCCCATAAAGTTATTTTCACACGTTAACTAAAATGAATTATTGTTAAAACTGTTCTAATCACTTTAGTTATAAATTAAACTTTACACTAATCATTTATTATTTAAAATTGAATTTAAAAAATCATTCTATAATCCATTTATTCAAATTAAATTTAAGATTAAATTATTTAACAATTCCAAATGTTAAATTTAACACTTTAATTATCAAATAAATTGCTATATCTGAAATTCAAGCTATTTAACTTATAAAATTAACTTTTCAATATTTAAAATCAATTAAATATTCCAAATTCAAATGATTGAAACTCTGGATCATTACAGTCTCCCTCCTAAAAGAATTTCGTCCCAAAATTGCCATGGTAAGAAAAATGCCCAATACCCATTAACTTCTCAAAACCGGTTAGCTGAAATAGATTATAAAATTTCTAAGTCTTTAAAATCAATTTATAGTTGCTAACTAAACCATTCCAAGTTATAATATAAAAATCAAATTTTAGTTATTAATTTTCTTTCCAAAATTCTTAAAAAAATTTAAAGCTTTAAATTTGCAAAAAAATTCTCCAGCGTCTTCTTTTCGTAGTTCGATCAAATATATATATATATATAGATATATATATATATATAATCACAAATATACATCTCATCTTCAAGGATGAGGCATCCCGTAAGGAAAAAATATAAAAATACGATATGTAATCCGAGATGTGTATCTTTTATTAGTATTAGCAAGCATATACAAATCAATATACTATGAAAGCGAATTCAAAATGCGAAGCATATGTCGTCCGCACCTACTAATCACTCAACAACCAATGAGAACAAGTACAGAAAAAGTAATATCAATATATAACATGTACTAATACAATAACCATATGCAAATATAGCAAAGGTAATAAGAGAAACCGTCAAACAATTTAATATTCATCCAATTAATTCATAACCATATTAATTTGCATTTTCCATTGTCAACATTATATTTATTAAAGCCGATAAGATGTACATATACCATCCGTATGCAAAACGATACCTCATCTTTCAGTCGATCACACAGTTTCACTTCCGAACTAGTATCGTTCACACGACCACTCCAGTGCGGACTCAGATCCGGTTCCTTGTACAGAAACCGACATTCTCCTTGCATAGCTATATAATATGATAGAGTATCAAAATCAATCAAAAATCCATATCCAGTATTAACCGTCGAGAATCAAGTGAAAAATTCTAACTTGGATTTGTGTAAATCACGTCGAAATTGTATATTCAAATCTGGATCAAATAGTTATGCGAATAAAATTATATACGTACAGCTTAAGTAGTTATTTCAATTGATTTCTTATTATATCCCATTCTTTTTTTATTCGTTATTCTTATTCATTATTACTTAGTATATTTCTTTTAATACTAATATCATTTATAAACCATTTCATAAAATCATTACACGTTTATTATTAACATTTTATACCACTACTAGTCTTTATCTTCACGTTACAACTTAAGTTGTATTTCATTTAATAACTCAAGTTCATATCCATTTCCCTAATTTATTCCATTAGTTTATTTCATTAATTCATAATCAAATTCAACTTCACTTAACTTTGCTTACATCAAATTCCATTTTAAAATTCATTTCATTTAACTTAACTTAAGTTAAATTTCATTTCATAATTCAATTTTCAAATTTACTTTTCTTAACAGTTATATTCACAAATTTAAAATTTGTTTTAACTTACTAATTCTTAAATTTATAAGTTATAAAACTTAGTTTCTTATGTTTTCAGTAAAACACTTAGATAACAATTTTCAGAATTTAAACACCCAATTGTTTTTTATATTTTTCTTATCATCTTGAAATCATATATATACATAATTCCTTTGTATATCAAATCATACTTCTGAATTTTAAAATCAAAACTAGTTTTACCAAAACAAAACTCCAATGTTAGCAATCCATCACTTAGAAACTCAAAAATGAATACTGATGATGCTACAATCATCACCAGAATTATTTTCCAACGACCGAAGTGAGTTTAGTGCTTTTTATTTCTTTTAAATTCCATTTTATTTACAAGTCATATTTATAAATTTTCATTGTATATAATTTCACTTTCGTTATATAAAACCAATTCTTAATTGTTTATCTTTGTTTATACTATAATAACAACAACTTTTATTCAAACACAAACGACAAACAACAAATGATAAAAATCAAATATTATCATTCACTAACAATCAAATATACCATATAGAACTCTAATAATTTCTAAAAAAATTATTCCTTTATCATTAAAATATAATCAAATTAAAATTATTTCATTTGACCTGTAACAACCCATAATTTTGTAAATATTTTAATTAATTTTTATTTTGAAAACTTTGATTTTTAAATCATTTAAAAGTGAATTTTTAGAATTTTCCAAAGTAAGTTTGGAATTTGTTTGTAATTTATTTTTCAAATATAACAAAATGAATATTTTCTGAAATTTTTATATTTTTGGTCAACTGAAAGTCAAAGTTTGACCACAGTTGAAAATTTTAAATTTGAAACTTTTATTTCTAATCTTTTTCTTTGAAGCAGAATATAATTCTGATATTCGTTCTGCATTTTGTTTTGTCAAATTCTGTTTTATACTTTTTAAATTGGATAAAATACAGTGTTTTACACGCAATGATTTTATGTATTTTATTTTCTTTTTTCTATGTTCATTTCTATACTTTTATTCTATATTTTTATTTTATTTTGATTTGCACTTTGATTATTTAATTGGATTTTATTTGGAATATAGGGTTGGAAAATTCAAAGGACTTCGGTTTCTCTTTCTTTAACTTGTGCCTTTTCCTTTTCCCTTGCCTTTCCACTTCTTTAGCCGTCCACTTCATTTGTAATTCAAGTACAAAAAATTCACTTCTCCTCCTAATTTCAATTCTAGAAAATAATACAACAAATCATGGCTTCCTTCTCTTCTTTCTTCTTCCATTTTTCTTTTGTTTTTCTCTTTTGTTTGCCTCAAGCATGCTCGGCCTCCCCATGTCCATGCCTTAGCCGACCACATCTCCTCCACCACCTCCTAACCGGCCACCATCACCTTATCACCTCCCCTATGCCTTGCCGTGAGCATTAGATCCAAATCCACCACCAAAGCATGTTGCAAACCCAAGCCGAGCCTATTGATCATCATCCCTTCTTTGCTTGCCTCGACCACCCCTTATTCCTCCACCACCTTGCCTTGGCCATGACCCATCTCCATCACCTAGCCATGAATTCATGTGCCTTGACCCAGATCTAACTTGACCAAGCCATTAGCACATAGTGGCCGAGCCACTTTAGCCTAGGGCCGAACCCAATGGTTGCTTGCCTTTGCCTTTTTGCCTTCCAATGATTTGTAACTTGTCAATCTCTTCATACTCTTGCCATAGCCGTGCACTTGTATGTCCATAACCGAGCCTACTTGCTTAATCCAACCATGGCCGAGCCTAGGGGTGATGTGGACGAGCCTATGTATGTTGTGGCCAAGCCCACTTGATGGTTAAGACAAGTTTATGTCATTTGATTCATATTTTTTCCATTGTTTTAATTTATATTATTTGTATAATCATTTACTTATATATGTTATATATCTGTTTGCTTACAAGATTGAATTTTGACTCTTCATCCATTCAAAATCTTGTTTGTGCTTTGTCATGCTTTTCGGAGTTTTAGTTGTGTGTCTTGAATTGTTATCTCCAGCTTTAAAAGGTGAGTCTATCACTCTCGACATTCATACTTATATATTTGTGAAACGATGACAAGTGGATGTGTAGTATTGATATGCTATGTTGCTATAAATTCATATATGCCTGTGATATGATTATATGATGTTATAACCTGATTATATACCTGTTGCATCACCTGACAGCATATGATATGTTTACTGTTTATTTATTATCTGTTTCTCACACTGCAAGTTCCCTGTTAGAATAGAATCACTATGGGTTGAAATGATACATACCCGAACGGACTTTAGAATAGGGAAAAATCATTATGAGCCGAAATGATAGGCTCGAGCGATTTTTATCTTATTTGATTTGACTTAGGATTGCGGGTTTGAAAAGATAGAACCCGGGATTTATATATATATTACGGGTTGAAATGATACATACCCGTACCACTTGACCTAGGTTAGAAAATATTATACAGACCCGTGGTTTATTTTAAATAATAGTTTTCTAAAATTTTAAGTATCTTGAAATATTAAATATATGTGATTTGAACTTAAGTTTGATATAATAATTTTCTGTAAATTTAAGTATTTGGAAAAAAAATATGTGATTTGAACTTAAGTTTGATATAATAATTTTCTGTAAATTTTAAAATTTTGAAATAAAAAAAATGTGATTTTGAACTTAAGTTTGATATCATAGTTTTCTGAAAATTTTAAGTATTTGGAATTTAAATTATCTGAGATTTTAACTCAAAATTGGATTTAAATGATTTAAATAAATGTTATATTGATTTCTGTATGTTAAAGTGTATAAGCAAATTTATGATTAAAAATGGAAATTTTGATTTGACTTAATAATTGAAAATTTAGTGTTAAATGGAATTTGAAGCTTAACTTAGTGATAAGAATATTTTATTTGTGAAATGGGTATTTTTAATAAGGTGTTAAGTTATTGGTTAAAATAAAAGTTAAGTAAAATAGGGTATTTTGACATAATAAATGAATTATGGTTTTAATTGGAGATTTATTTATAAAATTTTATTTCATTTAAACCATAAGTTGAATGACATCTAAATGAATATTTTCTGAAGTGTGAGATGTGATTTTATAAGTTAAAATGGTTAAAATTGAAGTTTTAATGTTTTTGAAATATTATATTAAATTTGGAATTGTATTGGCAGCATTTCCAAAGTGCTGTTGTTTTTGAAATTTAACTAGGTTCTGAAATAACTAAAATACTACAGCACTTTATAAGTGCTACTGTTTCTAAATTTGAACTATTTCCAAAAATACCAATATGTCTACTATAGCACTTTATAAGTGTTGCTGTTTCTAAAACTGAATTGTTTTGCAACACTTAAAATACCTACTGTAGCACTTTATAAGTGCTGCTGTTTTGAAATTGACAATGTTTTTGAAATGTTAATATATTTACCGTAACACTTTCTAAGTGCTGTTGTTGCTGAAATTACAATGAACTTTGGGAATGAATATTATTTTGGAAGATTTTGACATTTGATTTAAATAGTCTAAAGGAATATGTTTTGAGGTGAAATATAAACCATTTTTAAAATTTATAAGTTAATACAATGATTTTGAAATTTGTATAATTGAACGAATGAACTTAAAAATGCTATAACTTTAGTAATGAATATTATTTTTACGGGTGTTATGATTTTTCTAAATACTATGATTTCCAAATGATAACATTTTAAATTGATATGGTTTCAAAGTATTATGGTTTCAAAGTGTTTGGTTTCAAAGGTGTTATAACTTTGAAAGTACTATGATTTTGGAAATGAATTTATTTGAAATAGTATTTAATTAAGAATTTTCTTTGAATATATTGGTTTGCAATTGAAGATTTAAGAATATGACTTTATAAAGTGGTTTTGGTTTAAGATGATTTCAAAAGGAATATTTCAAGTATAAATAAATTGAAGGAAATATTCAGTGATTGGAAATCTGGGTTTATTCAAATGATATTTTGGTTTTGAAGTATAAACTAGTTTGAAATGGATATGATATTTGGTTTTGAAGTATAAATTATTTTGAAATAAATATCCATGGGTTATAATAACGATTGGTTGTTAAAAAGATCGGGATCGGATATGGGCATACTTTCTGTCGATACCGAAAACCACTTTAACTACCGTGTACGCGGTGGAGATTCCAGATTGAAGTAGGATGGTGACGATGATTCCTATTGAGGTATGTACGTGGACCCGACTCCCGTGAGTCGGCATAAGTGGGCTAAAACAGGAGAGATTGACGGGCCAATGAAGTAGCTCCTCCGATCGGACGCATTCCATCGTATACCATTCTATTACTTTGCGATTGATTTGATGGCCATCCTCGATTTTGATTCGGGAGTGTGTTCCGAGGTGGGCGGTAGTAGTTGCTATGCGTTACCACCAGCCCGGATGCGTAATTGGTATATCTACCCAGGCATTGCCTAGTTGTGCCATGTCACCTACCATATCGAGCTTTACTACGAGTTTGGTTTTGTGTCGTAGCCTGTGGAGTATTTAGGGTAGCTCCCGATCTGGGGGTACGTTGATACTGGATAGACTACTGGGACTATTATGTGTTAAGGGGAATATTGGGTCACTCCTTAATGCTATTTTAAAGTAAGTTTATTTTACTATTAGACATTATTATAATAGTGAATATTACTACATAGTAGATAGTTTAATGGATCCTTAAAGAATGGGCGATCCCAAGCATTCTTTAAGTTACTTGTGCATTTCTATTACAGTTCACTTGAGTTGGTTTACATTGTGTAAGTATGTATGTCCTGACTCGAGTGCTTTGTGTTTTGCTTTACGCTCGGGTCAGACTGAGTAGTACCAGTATTCGAGACTCACCTTTGGAGTTGGAGCTTCGCTTGGATCCATCCATTGATTCTGCTTTCAGTCATTCAGTTGATTCCAGTGATGTATTCAGATCTTGTATTTGACTATTGTATTGAGACATCTTTGTATTCATAAAATTCCGTTGTATCTTGTTTGACTCTGTTATTTTATATAGTAGCTTCATGAACTACTATTCTTTGTTTCCGCTGGATTATTGTTATATTACTCTGTGCCTGTGATTCTGTGATTGTTTATATACTGTATATTCTGAGTTTTGCCAAATTTGTAGATACAATTTGGTATTTTTAGCAATTCAAGTCCGGCATGTGCGGATGCGAATGGTTGAAAATATCGGGTCGTTACAATTGGTATCAGAGCTTTGGCTCTAGGCAAGCTTAGCATATATGGTAAATTTATTTACAGAATCACTTTCGTTCGAGCTTGAATTCCTTCTTCTTTGTGCCGATTCCTTTTGAATTTTGGAACATTCCCTGCGGTTCCAAAATCCATTCTTGTCTCTCCCTATTTTTCTTCTTTTGATTCTGGAGTATCCCATAACTCCACTTCGAATGATCTTTATAATGAATAGGCGGTCCAATCTTTGAATGATTGTAAAGGGGTGAACTCCTTTACAAGAAGCATTGATTCACCGAAGATTTCTGCATCCTCGGTTTACAATGCTATCTATCTCTTGTTATCCCGAATTATATCTCTTGAGATCAGATGTAGGTTTGTCCCATAACTCCACATCGATCTTATTCTTGAAGTCATTGTCGACCAGGTTAAGGTTGCCAGTGATTTATATAAGCTTATTCATTCCCTTATTCTGTTATTTAATCATCTTGTCTTTTGTTTCCAACTTATCTTCAAATCATTCTTGAAGTGTATTTGTAAACTAATATTTAAATGTTTTAATATATATTGTGTTGTTTGAGTTGTTGATGTTGATTTGGGTTTCCGATCGATTCGTCTGATCAACGCTATCGATAGGATCTCCAAAACACTTGAACAAAGAAAACTGACACCATATTGTTTTCAAATTTAGTAAATGGATAATTTTTTTTGTATAATTATATTTTATATATGTATGATTTCCTGAATTTTGATAGTTAGTTGAATTGGATGTTAAAAAAATATTATTTGACTCTGTATATATCTTGTAACCACTGGCTTTTGTTTCAAATATAAATAATTGAACTATAAAACATGGTTATAAAGTAATTTGGAAATTTAAATGAATTTAAAATCAAGAATTTAAGAATTTAAGTTTTCGATGATTTCTAACTTTGTTTTCAAAATTTTAAAATGATATATTATTTAAAGTATTTTCAAATGGAAATTGTTTCTAAAGAATTTTAAAGTTTTAAATCAGTGCTCTTCTCCTTGTCGTTGGAAGATAATTTCGGTGATGACTGCAGCATCATCGACATTCATTTTCGAGTTTCGAAGTGAAGAGACCATTATGTAGCTTTGCTACAGTTCTGCTCTGAAGAATTAAATTGATTTGAATTTCTAAAAATTGACTTGATTTATAATATATATATTGATATAGGGTTTAAAATTTGATTTGATATTGTATATATATTTATTTATCTCTAGAATAGTTTGAAGTTAACCGGAAATTTAATTCTTAAATTTTATCTTAAGGGATGGTTTCAATTATAAAATGAAGCCAAAATTTTTGAATAAATATTAGCTTGACATAATTGAAATAGAAAATTTTATTCGTATAATATTCTATTGCATTCCAATATGACTTACCTTAATTATTCAGAAGTTAACAATGTAATTTAATAATGTACAATATAAAATGGTGTTAAAGGAATTTATAATAAATTGGAGCAGTTATAAAAAGTGTAAATAAACTTAATAATATGATTAGATATATTAAGTGGAATAAATTTAATAATAATTTTGGAATAAAGAAGAATGAAATTTAGTGAACAAATTATGAGTATAATAAATGATTGTTCAAATTCATGACTTTGGAAAATTGTTAATTTAAGATAATTGTATGATGAGATAATGAGATTAAAAATAGTTAAGATTTATTTAACTTAAGTAAAAAATCAAATGGATGAAATTAAGTATTAATGTAAGATGAAATTTTCATGGTTTTAGATTTATTATCTTATTCTGTTTTCCCATCTATTTTCTTTCTGGTTGTTTCCATTCTCGGGCATATTGTTTCTAGTAATGGAATTTATGTTGATCCAGTTAAGATCGCTGCGATCAATGTAAATCTTTCTTCTCATCTTTCTTTGTGATTTCATATCATAACTCTATCAATTCGGTTGTCCTTATTTCTCACTATCTTGTTAAAGAATGGAAGGGTATTGCTTATACCAGTCTGTTTTGGAAACTTTTCAAGAATCTTTGATACTCTTCTGAATCTGAGCACTGCTTACCATCCATGGACCGACGGTCAAACTGAAAGAGTGAATCAGATTCTGGAGAATCTTCTTCGTGCTTGTATTCTTGATATTGGAGGGTCTGGGGAAGATCATCTCTATCTTGTTGAATTCACCTATAACAACGATTATCAGGTATAATTTCAATTTTCTTTTCATCTTGGCTTAATCCTATCTCATTTTATCTTGTTTTCTTGGTTTTCCTTGTCTCGTTCCTTTTCGAGGACGAAAAGTTTTGAGTGGGGGAGAGTGTAACAACCCATAATTTTGTAAATATTTTATTTAATTTTATTTTGAAAACTTTGATTTTTAAATCATTTAAAAGTGAACTTTTAGAATTTTCCAAAGTAAGTTTGGAATTGTTTGTAATTTATTTTCCAAATATAACAAAACAAATATTTTTTGAAATTTTTATATTTTTGTTCAACTGAAAGTCAAAGTGTGACCACAGTTGAAAATTTTAAATTTGAAACTTTAATTTCTAATCTTTTTCTTTGAAGCAGAATATAATTCTGCTATTCGTTCTGCATTTTGTTTTGTCAAATTCTGTTTTATAATTTTTAAATTGGATAAAATACAGCATTTTACACGCAATGATTTTTTGTATTTTATTTTATATTTCCTATGTTCATTTCTATACTTTTATTTTCTATTTTTATTTTATTTTATTTTGATTTGCAATTTGATTATTTAATTGGATTTTATTTGGAATATAGGGTTGGAAAATTCAAAGGACTTCGGTTTCTCTTTCTTTAATTTGTGCCTTTTCCTTTTCCCTTGCCTTTTCACTTCTTTAGCCGTCCACTTCATTTGTAATTCACATACAAAAAATTCACTTCTCCTCCTCATTTCAATTCTAGAAAATAATACAATAAATCATGGCTTCCTTCTCTTCTTTCTTCTTCCATTTTTCTTTTGTTTTTCTCTTTTGTTTGCCTCAAGCATGCTCGGCCTCCCCATGTCCATGCCTTAACCGACCACATCTCCTCCTCCACCACCACCTCCTGACCGGCCACCATCACCTTATCACATCCCCTATGCCTTGTCGTGAGCATCAGATCCAAATCCACCACCAAAGCATGTTGCAAACCCAAGCCGAGCCTATTGATCATCATCCCCACTTTGCTTGCCTCGGCCACCCCTTATTCCTCCACCACCTTGCCTTGGCCGTGACCCATCTCCATCACCTAGCCGTGAATCCATGTGCCTTGACCCAGATCTGACTTGACCAAGCTATTAGCAAATAGTGATCGAGCCACTTTAGCCTAGGGCCGAACCCAATGGTTGCTTGCCTTTGCCTTTTTGCCTTCCAATGATTTGTAACTTGTCAATCTCTTCATATTCTTGCCAAAGCCATGCACTTGTATGTCCATAACTGTGATATCCCGGGTTTTTGGGCATAGAAAGTCGGGTCGTGACAGTTGGTATCAGAGCTGTAGGTTGAGTGAATACCTAGGCTCTAAAGTGGTGTCTATCTTGAGAGCGCGTAATTGTTAGTTATATAAAAATGGTTTTATATTGTGTTAATTGATCGGTTGAGTGGTATATGGATTCTGGTCAATACGAGTAGCTAACGTTATTGATAGGGATCTCTAAACACTTGAACCAGGCCAACGGACACAATATTGTTTTAAAGAGGTAGATGAAATAATTTTACCCAGAAATAATTTCTATATAAAAAATATATATTATTTTAAATATATATATTTATGTATTTCTACCTATTTATTGGGTTACCTGTTCGGGTTTTCCAATATGAGTTATAAAGGTAGATAAGGTGGTAGTGTGTGTAACACAATTACCAATAGTTGGAGTTTGAATGTTTGAGGTTGGAAGTATATATCGAGACTGTAAACCCAATATCGTCTCGAGTAAGTTGGCAGTATGGAGTAAGGATGTCTCGGATCTCTGAAGAAAATCCTTTTCAAGATTCGGAGTCCATTATTGGAATGTAAAATTGGTTGAGCTCGGGTGAGCAGATTTTCTAGAGTTGAATCTATTAGTTGTGCAGAAGTAAGTGATGGTAGCTTGGCGACTTCAGGAAGGAGCAGTTGTGTGATAAGACGCAGTATCTATGGATGTTCCCGAAGGAGATTTTCTTTTGGAACAAGATTAAGAAGGTATTGGAGGAACAGTTGATGTCTACCGCAGGAAAGACTCGACTGTATAGGAATTCTCTGATATCAAGTAAGAGAGTTTTGTCTATTTTGAAGTATGGGACTAAGGTCGATTAGTTGTTCTTCGGACATGGTCTCATTGTTCCCTTAAGAAGAGTAAGTTATTGGCGATTGGTTTGGAGCCCGAGTTTCTTTTGGATGTCTGCCATCTTGGAGATTCGTTGAGAGGTTTGTTGATGGTTTTAGTTTTGAGAAGCCTTTGGATTAGAAGTTCTTGGTTAGCTGTGATAGCAGTGCAGCTCGGAGTGTTCGGTGTGCTGTCGAGATAGAGTTTGGAAGCAGCAGTGTGGTTCGTTTCTTCGATGGTACCGGAATCTTTGTGATTCTTCTATCAGCAGTCCGGGAAGATGGTGAATGTTTTCTTGAAGGGTTAACCTTGTTTGGAAAAGTTTAAGGCTGTTTTAATTAGTAAAGAGAGAACAGTTTCTTTGGAATCCGAACTAGGTAGGATCGCAAAAGTGACTTGCGATTAGTTTGAGAGTTCATCTTGAGTAATCTTTTGTATGGAGTATCTGTGTTTTCTCTTCTGCTTCTAGTTTCGAGTTTCCTCTAGCCAAGGATAGCTAAAGACAGTACCCTTGACCGAGGACTCGTCTATTCTTTGAGAAGTTGGTTATGTCTTTAAGATAACCAATGTTTCCGCTTGTTTGTGGATCTAGTTTGTGCTCGAGTTCATCGACATTCTCATCTATTTCAAATCAGAGTTGTGCAGCGAAAGCAAAGGTAGTAGCTGTGCAAGAAAGGAAGTAACCTCAGATTTCTACAAGAAGTTTATGTGAATTTCTAAGTGTGTATAGAATTTTCTGGAATCTGGGAGAAGGAAGTTCAGTCTTCTATTTCTTGTGGAGTAGAGTTTGTGGATTTCAGCAGATTTGAAGATCATTTTGTGCTTGGTTCATATTTGTTTCAGGAAGCATCAACGAAGGTTGAGCTGATCGGGAAGAGATGAGGTAGCTCGGGATCGTCTGATGAGTTAGGAAGATATAAGACGGAGTTTGGAATTCGGAGTTGGAAATTGGAAGTTGTTTAAGTTTTTCTCCGATTAAAGAACTATAAGATTTGGTAAGTCTGGAAAGTTAGCTCCAAAAGTATTTTGGATTTTCCTGTGTTCTCGAGAGAAGTAGTTCTTTTGTCTACAGGATTGAATGACCAGTTTGGATAACTGGAATCCATTCTATTTCACGTATCTCTGAGGGAGTACGTGTATGATCTATTACTGATTGTAGAATCTGCAGTTCAGATGGATTTGGAAGTTGTGCTGGATTTGAGTGTGGTCTGATATTTTGTTCAGATTGGTGGATCTAGAGAAGAGAGGAGCTCTGGAGTATGGTGGTGTAGTTTGTTTAGCTTCTGTAGAGCGAGTCTCCCGGTGATTTATATCCAGGGAAACTCTAGATAGTGTTAGTAGATCTATCCTGATTTGTATTAGGATAGTTAGTTAGGTTTGTTTGATGGTTAGATTGGTTGTTATGGTTGTTAGGAATTGGATGATAGGTATGCTTTGCTGTTAAATCTTTGCAGGGTTATTAAATTAACTTTGTTTTTAATTTCGAGGACGAAATTATTTTAAGGGGGGAGGAATGTGATATCCCGGGTTTTTGGGCATAGAAAGTCGGGTCGTGACAATAACCGAGCCTACTTGCTTGATCCAACCATGGCCGAGCCTAGGGGTGATGTGGCCGAGCCTATGTATGTTGTGGCCAAGCCCACTTGATGGTTAAGGCAAGTCTATGTCATTTGATTCATATTTTTTCCATTGTTTTAATTTATATTATATGTATAATCATTTATTTATATATGTTATATATTTGTTTGCTTACAAGATTGAATTTTGACTCTTCATCCATTCAAAATCTTGTTCGTGCTTTGTCGTGCTTTTCGGAGTTTTAGTTGTGTGTCTTGAATTGTTATCTCCGTCTTTCAAAGGTGAGTCTATCACTCTCGACATTGATACTTATATATTTGTGAAACGAAGACAAGTGGATGTGTAGTATTGATATGCTATGTTGCTATAAATTCATATATACCTGTGATATGATTATATGATGTTATAACCTGATTATATACCTATTGCATCACGTGACAGCATACGATATGTTTACTGTTTATTTATTATCTATTTCTCACACTGCAAGTTCCCTGTTAGAATAGAATCACTATGGGTTGAAATGATACATACCTGAATGGACTTTAGAATAGGGAAAAATCGTTATGAGTCGAAATGATAGGCTCGAGCGATTTTTATCTTATTTGATTTGACTTGGGATTGCGGGTTTGAAAAGATAGAACCCGGGATTTGTATATATTACGGGTTGAAATGATACATATCCGTACCACTTGACCTAGGTTAGAAAATATTATACAGACCTGTGGTTTATTTTAAATAATAGTTTTCTAAAATTTTAAGTATCTTGAAATATTAAATATATGTGATTTGAACTTAAGTTTGATATAATAATTTTCTGTAAATTTTAAGTATTTTGAAATCAACAAAAAAAATGTAATTTTGAACTTAAGTTTGATATCATAGTTTTCTGAAAATTTTAAGTATTTGGAATTTATATTATCTGAAATGTTAACTCAAAATTGGATTTAAATGATTTAAATAAATGTTATATTGATTTCTGTAAGTTAAAGTGTATAAGCAAATTTATGATTAAAAATGTAAATTTTGATTTGACTTAATAATTGAAAATTTAGTGTTAAATGGAATTTGAAGCTTAACTTAGTGATAAGAATATTTTATTTGTAAAATGGGTATTTTTAATAAGGTGTTAAGTTATTGGTTAAAATAAAAGTTAAGTAAAATAAGGTATTTTGACATAATAAATGAATTATGGTTTTAATTGGAGATTTATTTATAAACTTTTATTTCATTTAAACCATAAGTTGAATGACATCTAAATGAATATTTTCTGAAGCGTGAGATGTGATTTTATAAGTTAAAATGGTTAAAATTGAAGTTTTAACGTTTCTGAAATGTTATAATAAATCTGGAATTGTATTGGCAGCATTTCCAAAGTGCTGTTGTTTCTGAAATTTAACTAGGTTCTGAAATAACTAAAATACTACAGCACTTTATAAGTGCTACTGTTTCTGAATTTGAACTATTTCTGAAAATACCAATATGTCTACTACAGCGCTTTATAAGTGCTGCTGTTTCTGAAACCGAATTGTTTTGCAACACTAAAAATACCTACTGTAGCACTTTATAAGTGCTGCTGTTTTGAAATTGACAATGTTTTTGAAATGTTAATATATTTACCGTAACACTTTATAAGTGATGTTGTTGCTGAAATTACAATGAACTTTGGGAATGAATATTATTTTGGAAGATTTTGACATTGGATTTAAATGGTCTAAAGGAATATGTTTTGATGTGAAATATAAACCATTTTTGAAATTTATAAGTTAATACAATGATTTAGAAATTGATATAATTGAACGAATGAACTTTAAAATGCTATAACTTTAGTAATGAATATCATTTTTAAGGGTGTTATGATTTTTCTAAATACTATGATTTCCAAATGATAACATTTTAAATTGATATGGTTTCAAAGTATTATGGTTTCAAAGTGTTTGGTTTCAAAGGTGTTATAACTTTGAAAGTACTATGATTTTGGAAATGAATGTATTTGAAATAGTATTTAATTAAGAATTTTCTTTGAATATATTGGTTTGCAATTGAAGATTTAAGAACATGATTTTATAAAGTGGTTTTGGTTTAAGATGATTTAAAAAGGAATATTTCACTACAACAAAACAACCATATTACAACCTTTTCTTTTCAACTTGCACAAACTGGCAGTAGTAATAGGTATTTTATAACAACTGTTTATATGTAGCAGTTGTAACAAATTTATTTTTAACAAATTTATTTGTTCAGCAGTTGTAATATATGTCTGTAACAACTGTTTATTTGTATCAGTTGTAAATATTTATCTATCACAACTGTTTTTAATAGTTGTCTGCCTGCACTACGAAAATTTACAACTTCCCTCTTTTATTTTCTTCAGCCCGCTCAATGCTTTCGTGTAAACTAAAAAAGTGGCCGCAAAATTTCATAAATCTAAACCCTAACCCTATCCCACTCTGCCATTGCTATCCACCGAAGTAAATCGCGCTTGCTAGAAACCCTCTTCCAAACCCTAACCCTTTACTCTTTGTCATTTTCTCGCCTCCGTGGCCGCATCTCCATTGCTACACGCGTTCGCTTGCTTCCACCGCTGCTACCCGCATTTGCTCGCCGTTGTTGTTGGTCGCCTTCGACGAAGTTGTGGTATGTTGTTATCCTACGATTTTCTTGATTTTATTTGGTTCTTAGTTATTTGTTGATTGAAATTAAAGGTGTTTGAAAGAATTCTTTTGAGAAATTAAAGGAGCTTTGGTTGCAAAGTGCTAAAGAGGTCTAAATCAACCCGAGAAAGAGAGAAAATGTACAATTAAGATTTATGAACAATATATCAGTAGTACGCAAATATAAGGAGGTTATGATATTAGTTTGGGGAGTACCTGTGCCCATTGAGTAATATCCATGTGAGCTTTAATTTGATTTTCTTTCTTCCTTTCCTCTTTTGCACAATCAACTAGAAACTAAACAAATGACAGTGAATGTTATGATAGTATGAGGGATGGATAATTTATGTAAGATGGTTTGAGAAGGATGGTTCTTAGTTGTTTCTGCCAGGACTAGAATATATGAGTATTATATAGTATATGTACACATTGACAAATTTATCTTTTTCCTCAAAAGGTAAATTCTAAATACCAGACAAACCAATCTAGATATATGAACTTCTTAGAAAATGTATCTTTTGCCCTCGTACACACCAACTTATAAGCATTAGAAATTGTTGGTGCGTTGTGACCAGGCAAATTTAATTTAAAGCTACCATACACAAATACCATCCTAATATACTATTTTTATATATATTCTCAAATGAGGTAACTATCAAAGACTTGTCAAAAACTAAGATAGCTGAGAATATAATGCAACTAGCTGCTGCTTTTGTCAATATAGATCAATGTCTATGCGCACATGCACCCCAAACACTTGTATACACACAAAAAATCAGAAGTAAAACATGGAATCATAAATAAACATGCACATTATGAGGTTAGAAGAAAATTTTGTACGTCTTAGATTGCAGAGAATATATGCAATCATAGATTCAATTTGACTTCCAAATTAAAGTCCTCGATACAAAGTAAATCAGAGGACTTCTACATAGTGATATACATTTAGTTTATGATCCCAAGAAAAGACATGAAAATCTAAATAGGTTCTTTAGCAAGCTTGTAACTATTTTCTAATTATATATATAAGACCTTCTCAGCTAAAGCTACAATTACTATAAATTATTCATGTATAGTTAGTTTTTTTTAATTCGGATTTACCGACAAGAAGTTTACAAGATTTTAACTACATCCGCTAGTTTTTGGAACAATATATAATAGGTTATAGCATAGACTCATGCATGGATTCGGATCTATCAAACTGTAGAGTAGTGTGGAAAATAGGCATGAATAACAATTAGACCGATACAGACAGGTTTGTTTGTAAATATGCATGTGTATTTTCCAACCATTGTACACATTGAAGACATAAAAGGCATTTGATTCAAAAACATCATATGGTAGGAAATTTTTTAATTTTTATACTTGATTAAAGTATCTACACCATACATTATTTGCAACTTTAGTTCAATTCTGTAATTGAGCTAATTTCAACTACACTTTTTAGTATATTGCCTTAGAACTGGATACCGATCATGTTTGAGGAGATTTACTCTTGACAAACTTTGTAATGCATACTATGTGCTTTTACATAGTATCAATACTTGAACTTCCAAAAACTTCCACTGTACGGTGATGAGCTACATTCACTACATCCAGCTGCCCTGTGCCCTTCAAATATTGTTCCCTTTTTACTCTGATCACTCAGGCCTCCAATAATTATTTCTCCACCTTTAAATATATTAAATAGACATTAATTCCTTATACTCCTTTCATAAGTTATCAACTAAATTACTCCATGCGAAAGTTTCAACTGTTTTGTCTTAGTTTTTAAATTGACTCCTTGCTTAATCTTTTTATGCAACAAAACAAATTAAGTCACTTATTACTTAATTTACTGTTATCTATTGACCATGGACACAACTTTTCAAACATCAGATTCAGTCACTTTTTTTATCTCCATTTGTTTCATTTCCTTTTTCCGGACAACTGTTGGCATGGGCTTATTACAGTGGATAATTTTATGCAATTTCTATCAGTATGCGGTTGTCCATTTTTACATCATACATAGAGTACTATGACATTTTATACATTGGAAACCAAAATAGATATTACCTGATAAGAGATATACATGATTCATGTTGCTATCCCGTAAAATTTTATTCCTCATTTTCCATAAACATTATGGTAGTAATGAAAATATTTACTGTATTCATCTATTCATATGTTACGGGCCCACCTCTCGACGTCATCAATGTGTTAATCATGTACTTTATGCATGGCGATTAAATAGGTACATATTTCTTCCACTAATTTACGAGTTTTCTACATTCCATCATTATAATTTGCGCAACAGATAGGTGCATATTTCTTCCTGTAATTTGTTACTTTTATGCATTCCATCTTTATAATTTGCTCAGCATTGAAAACCAAAGTTTTTTCAAAAAAAAAAAGGTCCAGAGATATTGGTTGGCTAACCTTTTCTTTTCCACATTACATATATACCATTGCACCACATTACTACTGTAGTCCAACAGTAGTAAACAATTTATGTACTCTTTTCTACTACTCTTTTGACCATAGTATAGATGTCCAATTTGGAAACAACTGTTTGGTCAAGTTGTTTAAATATAGAAAGGATGTATGTTAATGATAGAAGAAGCTTATAGTTCGATCTAAATATGGAGGTTATATCCTTTCAATTATATCATTTTTCTTATTCTTAGTTCCTCTATAGCTACATGATTTAAATTGTATTTGAATATACCGGTAAGAGTACAATATGTTACAGCTATATTTATTTCTATCCGCAGTTGCAGAAGATGGACTGTGGCCTTTAACTGCCAAACTTTGCTGTTTGATTATATTTTTTGCACTGCGTGGAAAAGTACTCAAACATTCCGATAGTTGCACGAGTCTATTACATTTACTATAATTTGTTATTATATTCTCTTTATTTATCAAAGGTAGTGTACTGTTGTTTATCATGATGTGGCTCTCAAACTCAACATGACAGTCGCTCTAAGGTATGTGGGTTGCTTGCCTCCTTCTTCTCTCTTTTATTTAGCTCTGATTTTCTTATATGGTATTCATCCTGCTGATTCAATTGAGGTTATCCTTTCCTCTAAAATTATTGATACCATTAAATAGCAATAGTCTTAAGGAGCTACCTAGAGACATGACACCGTACACCAAAATTTACCCCATTGTTCCTGGAAAAAAGGAAGCTAAAATTTTGTCAAATTCCTAACTAATGTCACTTATTATTCTGCAGTAGATGGTGACGTATTTGTATGTAAGAAACCAAAAAACATAGCATAAGAGTGCAGCGTAAGTTACTGTCACTACCATTGTAATACTCATAACTTATTTGTATTAAAAAAACTTGTTTACAACGTACAACAATTATTTAACTTAACTGATATTAAAAAACCTTTTTAATATAGATTAAATTTTAAAAACATTAGGTACATTTTAAAAACTTATCCGACTTTGATAAATTTTTATATGAAACTTAATTACCTTTTATAAAAAAAATTATTTTTAATCAAATATAGTCAACGTAGAAAAAATAACAACTGGATAAATTTTTATATAAAACTTGAATAGCTTTTATAAACTTTGTATGCATCCCTATTGACATTGATTTAGTATGCATCATTTTTTTACCTTCACTGTCATGTATGAACAAATTTTTGGTAAACTCTTCTGCTTAATCAACTGGAATTTACACCGAAGTTAAAAAATTTAAGAATATCATAACATGTGTTTAAGAAATTCACCACATGTATTTACCAAATATGTATTCATATACCTTCCTAGAGTCGCGGTTTCGTTAGTTGATATTATTTTTTCCTTAATAATCCTAATAATATTGACGGCATGATATACATATTATTGCGCACTAATTTATAGATACAGCATTTATTCTCCTTTGTTAAGGGACTGACATTCTATTAAACAAATTTTTTTATAGTAAAATATGATTGTACAAACTGTAATTTTATTATTTACAAGCATATTAATTGTCTTTTTTATTGACACATCTATTCTACTATATATAGAACATTTGACCAGTTTGTATTCTCTTTTGTCAACTAATCTGAATCTATATACCGATTTCTGATTGATTAAATCATGCTTTTTACACTTATCTTCTCCTTTATTCAATCGCAGGCTATTCTCAATCAATTATTACAGTAATACATAATATACTTTTTCAATAGGTTATTTTGTTTCCACCACCAATGATGATAAGCATTCAACTCAACATGTGCTGCTTTGTAAAAGGAATAATGAGTATTGTACTAATGTCAACATGTAACCGAGTCTACTAAATTGAAGCATGTGCATTCCTTCTTCTATTGTATCATTGTACGAAGAAATGTAGTTGCATGCACACTTAGCAAATAATGAATAAAAAAGATTCCCCTTGATTGAATAAATTGCTGCTAAAACTTATTACTTGCTTCACATGATTGCATCCTTTAAGGACTTACATTAAAATGACAGAACCAGATCACAAGAGACACCTTGAATAAGAATTTTATTTATGATGGAATAGGCAAGGAAATTTTGATTAAAAGAAATATATAACCGTTAAAATATATACCAATTATTTTTCTTACGCAATGCTAAATTGGAATTATTATTTTTTACCACATTTGGCAGTATTTTTGTACATGGGAATAAAAGGTTGGAATTGTCCATTAATGCAAGTTTTTTTTTCTTTCCTCTATATGGATAGGCCTTATATAAACCGAATTTTGAGTGGATATAATCTAAGAAGTTGTCTTTAATGCACACTACGTATACTTTATAACTTAAAGAATTTATGTTATACCTCATTTGCCAAAGAAGTAAATCACGTTGAATTCATTAACATAAATAGCCTGAAGAACTAAAAACATAAACTTCCCTGCAATTTAAATCATGTTGCCGAGTTAGGTGAACTTGGGAGGGGAATTTAGTTGAGAGGATTGGTTTGGGTAATGTTTTGGCTTCTGGTTGGTGATTGGATAGTGGAGAAGTGGAGGCAGTTGAGAGGATTGGTTTGGGTGTTTTGCAGTTTTGTGTTTAGGTGAGGTTGCAGTGATTGGATTGGAATCTGGATATGAAGGGGTGGGAAGGATATTGAATAAAGAGCAATTGCATGCGTACGGAGATATCAGACACTGTGGATATTGAATGCTTGGCCTAAACTCTTTGAATATGATATTGCATGCTTAATTCAACATTTCAGATTTCCTACTTATCAAAAGGGCCTGCATAATTTTTTTTTAAACTAAAGAAGTAAAGAGAGAAAACAAACTTTGCATAAAAAATTTACTAACTCAATCGGTTTGAGGTCCAAAAAAAATGAATTGAAAAATAAAAAAATGGCGATTGAAAACATTGTCGAAAAATAAAATGCAAATTGAAAAATTCGAGGTCGCGAATATGAAGTAGGCGATCGCGAGTTGTAGATGGAAAAAAAGGGATGGAGTTTGATAATTGGTGATTTGCCGAGGAGGAGATTTGCTTATTGGTTTGGGATTGAGTGGCACAGTGGCGTATGTTGGTTGGAAGGTCGACAACTGCTTTGCTGAGGGAAGTGGTGATTATGAGGGAGGTTGAGGATTCTGGGTGAGGGCGTTTGAGGATCGTGCATTTGTTGTACGAGATGCATAAACTTCGGTTTAAGGTTGAAGGTGGTTGTGATGATCAGTAAAGGTGGTTGATGGGTTCTGGAGTTTTGAGGTCGAGTTAATATGTCTCCACAATGTGATATTATGACAGAGGTGTAGAAGTTGTGCCACAGTGGAGTGTATTATGATAGAGGTGTGTTAGGCAGAGCAAGGTGAAGGGGTGATGACTGGTTGAAGTGATGCAAAGCAGTGATGGATGATGTTGTTGGTTGAATTAGAGGAAGGCAGTAGTGGATTGTTGATAGTTTTAAGGGGATGAATTCAGGTTACTATGTAGTTGAAGGTGTTTCTATGCAAAGTTGTATGATGCAGTGGAGTTTAGTAGAGGCAGTTGATGCTCATGGAAGTGTGGTGATGTGGAAGGAAGTTTATACAGAGGAGGTTTGAGGCAGTGGTGCAATGATGTATGATGAGTGTTTGTTGGCTGAAGTTGCAGAGGAGGGAGGTGATAGCAATGCTGTGGAGTTTGTTTTGGTTTGTAGAAGAGGTTGTTTGTGTTTGTAGTGGAGGAAATAGTGGTTGTAATGGAAGCAGGCTTCAACTGTAGGTGAATTGGATGGTTTGGTATGTATTTGTGAATTGGATGGTGGTGGTTGTTGTTATGGTGGGTGAGGCAGTTATTTTAGTTGTGGTTCATGTGCAGGTTGAGGATAGATGGAAGAAGTTGATGGACAGGAGTTCTGTTTGGTTTGTGGGAGGTGATTGTTGCTGTGGCCTTGATGGCAGAGAGTTAAGGCAGTGAAGTGGAATGGGTGCATTCATGAAGGTGGTGCAATGTATGGTGGCAGCATAGTTTGTGGATGGCAGAACTAGGCCGAGGTGGGTTAGGGTGAAGAAGATGCTCCTGCAATTGTAAATGAAATGTGATGCAAATGCAATTGTAAACAAAATGTACTGTAAGTGTGGTTGCAATGTAGTGATGTTGATGTGAGAAGGAATAGTGCAAAGATGGTGAGTGGTAGCAAGGAAGTGAATGTAAGAGAAATAAGGTTAACAAATGTAATGAAGCAACAAAAATTCACAAAGAATATCAAATGCATGTAAAAATTAAATGTAACAAATTGAAATATGCAATGTAAATTTTTTTATATGTAATTGAACTATACAAATGTCACGAAATGTGGAAAGCAGAGAATAGATAGTGCAAAGCAGAGAATAGAACAGAGCAAGCTAGCAAACTCTTGTGTATATTTTTTTAATGCAAAGTAGTTTTTTTATTTTTTTATTTTAAGTTTTGGAAAGAAAACAAAACAAAACCAAACACAACTAAGTCAAAAAAAATGAAAACAAAGCAAAACAAATGCTCAACAGTATTTTTTTCTTTTTTTTAAGAAGACCAAAACACAAAATAAACACAAAATAAAATGAAACAAAAATAATTCGATGACACAAAAATATGCGGTTGCAGTAGGTGGATTTGGTTTGGTACATGATAGTGATATATCTTCCATTCTAATTTTGGTTTGGTACGAGAATCAATGAAAATTTCAAAGCTTTTCCACGTGCATGCATCTTCCTACCATGCTGTTTTTAAAAGTGAATGCATCTTCCATTTTTAAACGTGGAAATTAGACATTGTTTCCTTGTTTTAAACAGGAAAGTAGAAATTCATTTTCTGAATTTCAATGTGTTCAAACTGCGGCACCGAAAGTAAATATTCGTTCAGTAATTTAGGTAAGAATATGAGGAAGTAATTCAGGCAATTAACGCTGAAATGTTATAATCCTAATTAATACAACATCGGAGTTTATGATTTTGTTTGTAGTCACATCGGAGTTTTCAATTTTGTTTTAGTGCATCATGTACCACTTGGAGCAGATGCTTGGAAGGTTTGGATTGATTCAGTGATGGAGCCCGAAGCTATTTTATATAGGCCTATTTCGGATATCTATACTATTGGATAAGCGATTGGGACGACTGTTGCTTGGCATAAGGAATTTATCTCTTTTAATTAGTATGTATATGTACTCTTACTGAAATATGTTATGGATTTAGTTGTGTTTTGTATTGAACTTATGAATTCATAAATGGTGTAAACTCGAATTGTTTTCGATTTTCTTGAATGCAAATGGTTTGTGTTGTTTCAAGTAATTTGCATGATTGTGTATAATATTAACGAAATATTGGTTTTAGTTATGATATTAAGAAATTTATAGCAGTTGTGAAAAGATGATTATAGTTGTTTGTAGCAGTTGTAAAAGTATATGTTGCAACTGTCATTGTTAGTTGTATTTCATCCTTCTACAACTGCAAGCGGTAGTTGTAAAAAGCCTTTTACAAGTGCTAAAAGCAGTTGTAACTAGTCATTTACAACTTGCATGTTGCAGTTGTAAATGGTTTTCCGCAGTGTAAATAAGTTTTCTACAACTAGTAGTGGCAGTTGTAAAAGACCTTTTGCAAGTGCTAAAAGCGGTTGTAACTAGTCATTTACAACTAACATGTCGCAGTTGTAAAATAAGTTTCTACAACTGCTTCTGCAACTGTTCCCGCCAGTTGTAAAATAATTCGGATCTATTACAACTGCGGATATAACGACTGGTTGGTGCTAGTTGTAATAGACATATTACAACTGTTTGCAAAAAGGTATTTTTGTTGTAGTGTTTCAAGTTTAAATAAATTGAAGGAAATATTCAGTGATTGGAAATCTGGGTTTATTCAAATGATATTTTGGTTTTGAAGTATAAACTAGTTTGAAATGGATATGATATTTGGTTTTGAAGTATAAATTATTTTGAAATAAATATCCATGGGTTATAATAACGATTGGTTGTTAAAGAGACCGGGATCGGATATGGGCATACCCTCTATCGATACCGAAAACCACTTTAACAACCGTGTATGCGGTGGAGATTCCAGAATGAAGTAGGATGGTGGCAACGATTCCTATTGAGGTATATACGTGGACCCGACTCCCGTGAGTTGGCATAAGGTGGCTAAAACAGGAGCGATTGACGGGTCAATGAGGTATCTCCTCTGATCGGACGCATTCCATCGTATACCATTCTATTACTTTCCGATTGATTTGATGGCCATCCTCAATTTTGATTCGGGAGTGTGTTCCGAGGTGGGCGGTAGTGGCTGCTATGCGTTACCACCAGCCCAGATGCATAATTGGTATATCTACCCTAGCATTGCCTAGTTGTGCCGTGTCACCTACCATATCGAGCTTTACTACAAGTTTGGTTTTGTGCCGTAGCCTGTGGAGTATTTAGCGTAGTTCCCGATCTGGGGGTACGCTGATACTGGATAGACTACTGGGACTATTATGTGTTAAGGGGAATATTGGGTCACTCCTTAATGCTATTTTAAAGTAAGTTTATTTTACTATTAGACATTATTATAATAGCGAATATTACTACATAGTAGATAGTTTAACGGATCCTTAAAGAATGGGCGATCCCAAGCATTCTTTAAGTTACTTGTGCATTTGTATTACAGTTCACTTGAGTTGGTTTACATTGTATAAGTATGTATGTCCTGACTCGAGTGCTTTGTGTTTTTCTTTACGCTCGGGTCAGACTGAGTAGTACCAGTATTAGAGACTCACCTTTGGAGTTGGAGCTTCGCTTGGATCCATCCATTGATTCTGCTTTCAGTCATTCAGTTGATTCCAGTGATGTATTCAGATCTTGTATTTGACTATTGTATTGAGACATCTTTGTATTCATAAAATTCTGTTGTATCTTGTTTGACTCTGTTATTTTATATAGTAGCTTCATGAAATACTATTCTTTGTTTCCGCTGCATTATTGTTATATTACTCTGTGTCTCTGATTCTGTGATTATTTATATACTGTATATTCTGAGTTTTGCCAAAGTTATAGATACAATTCGGTATTTTGAGCAATTCAAGTCCGGCATGTGCGGATGCGAATGGTTGAAAATATCGGGTCGTTACATGACCAATTTCAAAAAATACCTTGTCGGTTTACTATGTTCAAGCGTTTAGAAACCTCTATCAATACCGTGGCATCCCACGTACCGACCATAATTCATAAGTCACTCAACAGATAAATTAACATAATATAAAACATTTTATAATCAATAACGAGTACGCGCTCATATCTACAATACACTCCAACTCATTCTTGGGTGCTACTGACCCTATCTATAATGAGTACCCAATCAAAGCCTAGGTGTTCGCACAACTCAAGCTCTGGTACCAGCTGTAACGACCTGCAAATCCACACGATTCAAGCTGACAATAAACCACACACGTCCAACCTAAATGGAATGGAAAGGCAGATAGTTATGGGGAAGAAAGAAGAAGTGAAAAGAAGAAGAGAAAGAGAAACCAAAACAATACAGAATCTCACAATCACAGTAGATCAACATATAATATAATATCAATGAATTTCACAAAAGTGAAACTGTAATTTACATACATCCATCAGAGTACAACAACACATCACAATAATCAGCCTGGACAGTTATAGTAACCTGTCCACACAAATGCTGATAATTTCAACAACAATGCAGCGGAAAATAAATATATACATGAATACGACATGAAGACCTCCAGCTCGTTTGCTAAAGCTTCAAAGCATCCAAATCTAAATTTGTAAATATGCTCGGTCTGACCCAAGCATTGATAGGGAAGAATGCTCAGATCAGTTTGGTAAACTAACGTGAGAAAACACATCTCAACTGAATTTTAAAGTTATAAAAACTTTTCTTTAAGGTATCCCATAAGACCACGCTACACATAAACATGGATGAGTTTTTACCTTACTATAACCAAAACATTTCATATCAAATTTGTTACACCAAAAAATCCGCCTTTCAACTAAGTCGAAAGGGACCTTAAACAAAGACCAAGAAAGAAGAGTTCTAACCAAACCTTTCGGAGGAGTCGAAGGGATGCTGCCTTCAAAGTGCAACTGCTTCAAGGCCTTTCGAAAAAGATGAAGAAGTCAAAGCAAGAATTAGCAACCCCTTCGAAAGCTATAGTAAGCCTTTCGAATCGGTCGAAACCAATGACAGTTGAATCTCTTCGAAACCAATAAAGTCAACCTATCGACTGTGTCAAAGGCTTCAAACTCACTTCCACAAGCAACAAGGAGACGAAGATCCATCTAGGACACCTTTCGACAACGTCCAAAGGAACTATGAAGAAAGCAATACTCAAAAAACAGTAAAGGCAGAAGAATGATAAAAGGCATTTCGATAACGTCGAAAGGAGGCATGGCTTTCGATAATGTCGAAAGGTTAAGAGAAAATGAAGAAGCTACTAGAGCATGACAAGGAAAACAAGGAAACCTTTTGACAACGTCAAAAGGAAGCATAACCTTCGACAACATTGAAGGGGAACATAGGCTTCGACAACATCGAAGGGGAACATAGCCTTCGACAACATCTAAGGAAAGCATAGCCTTCGACAACATCGAAAAGGACACCTTTCACAACATCGAAAGGAGGCATAGCTTTCGACCAGGTCGAAAGGTTAACAACAGCATATAAAAGGAGGACCTTCCGACGTTGTCAAAAGAAAGGGCGCGGAAGGGAGGCCGCCTGCATCTATAAATAAGACCCAAGGGGTCACATTATGGATTTCTCTCATTCAAAACCTATATCTTCTTTAACAAAGCAGTGTAACCCTAATTGGGGAATTATTAATTTGGGGAATTCAATGAAATAACATTTCTGTAGATGGAAAAAGAGAAGTCCTGTGCATTACTAATATCTTTACTAATTATGAAAGCTTCTGTTAGATTAACTTTTATATTTCAGGTTTAACTCCATCGAAAGGTACCTACCGACAAGGTCGACAACTCTTCTGATCTTGACATTTTTGTAACCTTTCGAAGCCATCAACTCTGTAGTCTAAAGCTTTCGAACACCAAAACTTAGGCTAACAGATTCAACCCGAAAGAAGTCATCCCCATAGCTTTCGACAAGGTTGAAGCCCACTCCAAATCCACTATAGAATCAGACTTCTTGCCTAAACCTAAAGGAAACTAACACCCAAGTGAAATGACCCTCCTGTTTCTACCTTAATTTCATAAGGATTTTTTTTTCTTCATCAAAGGAAATTTAAATCAAATATAAATCAAAATGCCATACAAGCTATTGACATAGCCACTTATTTCTTTTCTAAGTCTTGTTCTACTGCCATAGGTGCACTTTCACAAATACTAACACTTATATATATATTTATCTTGCCTAGATAATTCTATTTAACTCTAAAATAGTATTTACTTGATCTCATGATAGTTATCAAAGTTGATATTAATTAATAAAAATAAGTTGGATTGACAAAAATTGATAAACCTTGGAAATTTACTCGAAAATAGGCAAATTAGGCAAAATCAGCAGTTCAGACGTCTAAATTTCTATGACAGACGTCTAGATTCGATCTCAGACGACTAAATTTTTATGACAGACGTCTCAGGGTGTCTAAATTTTAAACAGAGAGGAGAAAACATTTTGAACTAAATTCAGACATCTAAATTTTTATTGACAGACGTCTAAATTAGGTCTCAAACGTCTAAATTATTATGACAGACGTCTCAGAGTGTCTTAATTTTAAACAGAGAGTAGAAAACATTTTGAACTAAATTCAGACATCTAAATTTTTATTGACAGACGTCTAAATTAGGTCTCAGACGTCTAAATTATTATGACAGACGTCTCAGAGTGTCTAAATTTTAAACAGAGAGTAGAAAACATTTTGAACTAAATTCAGACATCTAAATTTTTATTGACAGACGTCTAAATTAGATCTCAGACGTCTAAATTATTATGACAGACGTCTAAGTTTAATCTCAGACGTCTAAATTATTAAGACTGCCGTCTAAATTTGATCTCTATGTACATGCATATTCCCACTCAATTTATATGTGTCTGGATGTCCACCTACATTCATTTACACTTCTAAGTTTGATTTAAACTTCCTTTGAACTATCAGAGTCATTTTCTTTTCAAACAATTCAACCAGGATTCAAAACTTATTACCAATATAAATATATCAGTGCATCCCTAGTAATATACACATACATATGAGGATGTAAGTGTTTATCTTGTTTAAATTCAGAGTATATATATTTTTGTTAAACAAATGTATCCTGCTTGATTTGGATTCTAGCAATTCTGACTAAGGTTAATTACTATATTCTTTTGAATATTTGTAACAAGTCAGTAAATCCTATGCATATCTAATTTATATGAACTTAACAATATCCACAAGAATAATTCCAGGTTTTTATAGCTAGACTCATATTTTTAACCTTCAAACTTAAGGTTTTAAGTAACTTGAAATTATCTAATACAATGTATGTACATATACATTTCTATTTCTCAAATACAGGCATATACCATTTACAGATTTTCATCACAATACCCAAATATATATTTTCTTGCAAAAATTCAACCAAGGCTTTAGATTAATCCCAAACTTAATACATCACTAGATTCATTTAGAACAACTAATAAATCCAAACTTTTAAGGTCATTACATAACAACCAAAACAGAACTATAAAAACTTCCCAGATTACATGCAAGTATTTCATTCTAAGTTCTTATTTAATTCTAATTTAGCATGCTTATATAATCACTCTCCTTAGCCACAGCAGCTTCCTATTTAGATCCAGCATTCCCTGAAAGAACATTAGAGGCTGCCCCATTTTAGATGAGACACCCCAGATGCCATAAGCAAACAAGGGTCAGATACAAGATCTGGTATGAGTAAAATCAAAAATTCCATGATATTAGGTAAATGAGTGAGACATAAATATTTTGTTCAAGTGGGCATATCATCTTCGATCAATTTGCCTAACTTGTTTATGACTAATTATATACACATATTCAACCATGCAAACATAGGTTTCAAATAGAAATACTCAGGAACTATCATAGTTCCAGTCCAACCATCTTAGGAATAACTCAAGTTCCTACTTCATCAATTTAAGGTTGCATTTACCAAATTAATTCCTAGCCTCATCTGCCATAAAGGAATCACGGGGACACATTGCAATAAAATAATTCACAATATTGCACAAAGATCTCAGGGCTTAAAAAAACCATGTGCCAACTTGCATACTTCAAATATGACAAGCATTCCAGCAGTCTTCTTGGCTCACAATCCTTAGCTTATTTACTAAGTGTTCATGTTTAATCCTATCGTGAGATAGCTAGGTGACTAAATCCCAGTATAGATGAAACATTACATAGAGTTTACAAGCATAACTCAAGAACAATCTAACATTCATGTCCAGGGAAAATCATATTTTCAAGTGTTTTGGCTTAAAGAAAATACGAGAATAATTACAACTGGGAATAAAGACTAGGCATGTGGGTTATTATTGTTTCATAAGCAACCATGTTTGAACTAAATTCAAGATCTAGCTTAAACAAGATTTCTGACTCATGGATTTTCTATTTGATCAAGGGTTCAGCACTTTTGGATATTTCCATTGCAACCTTGAATCTTTTATTTGAGCCTCAGCACTTACACAAGTGTAATGCAACTCATATACATTTTGGTTTCTATGTTTTCCATGCCATATCTAAACCAGTTACAAGTATTCTCTATTTACTTTCATGATTTTATACTTTTACCTTTCTGGGTGTAACCAAACAGAGCAAAACACTCAAAACATCAAGGCAATCAAAACATCCAGAAACACCCATTAAAACATCCATTGAAGCATCCATTAAAACCATAGTAATGGAATCAAAACATGTAGAAAAATAACATAAATCTGGCTGCCTCATAACAGGACTTAATGCCATGGGTTTAGTGAGATTACTCACAGAAAAATGCTTCTCTTGCTAACTCAGAAAAGAATCCTTTTCAAAACTTGTTTTTCTACTTGTAAATATTTTCTCCTTTGTTTTCTTAAATGTTTTTGGGTAGCAAATGATTTTTTTCTGGTTTATACTTGGGTTTATAGGAGAGGTTTTTCTAGGGTTTTATCATTGTAAAATCCCATTTCTACCCTGGCCAAAACTCATGCATTTTGCATTTCAAATTTGTTTTTTTTCCTTTAATATCCCGACCATATGTGAGACATGTCTTCCCTTTTCCTTTTCCATAATATATATATTATATTCTTACCAAGTCATGATAATTGTGTGACATTGTTTACTTGTTTATTTTCTAAAATCCTCCTTTCTATTTTCTGCCTAAAGCAATTATTTTGCTTGCAATTCGTCTTTTGCCATTTTAGTGTTATAGTTTCACTTGCTTATATATATACCTTTCAGTACTTAAAAATGTATATTTGTATACATATCTTATCTAGGCTTATTTAATTCCTCTTAATTTCAGAAACATATGCACCTATATGTATACAGGTTTTCAAATCCTTATAACATATATATATATATATGTATTTTTTTTCTGGATTTTAAATAAAATCTGTTTACTGATTTAAAATAAAACTTACTTTTCTTATTTTTTGGGATGATCCATATAATTCCAGAAATCAAATATCCATGTTGCAAAATCATGTTTGTATTGCTTTTTAATTCTTGTTTTAAATTCAAGAAATCTGGAGTTCTTCCTTGTGCCATATTAGTGTGCACGTGCACACATGCACACATACTTGCACACAATTAACTCCATATATTCCTATACAAATAAATTCAAATATTTTCAAAATTCAACTAAAATAAGATTCCATGAATTTCTGGGGCATTACAATCACCCCACCTTTTTAGGAATTGTGTCCTCACAATTTTTCTCATTTGACTTTAAACATGTCCAGATTTTATAAAATCTATCAAACATAGCATAAGCGAACAATTCAGTCAAAACAATCATACATATTAAACTTTTTAGGGATTTAGATTTTTACCTTCCACTGCAAAAAGCTTAGGGTAATCCATCTTTATCTTATCCTCTAACTCCCATGTACAATCATTAGGGTCTAGGCTCCATTGAACCTTTACCAATTTCAAAGTTTTGCTCCTCAACTTCTTTTCCTCTTTAGCTAAAATCCCCACTGGTTCTTTCTCATAGACCAAGTCAGGATTTATTTGAACTTGAGGTGGTTTCTCTAGAATTTCCTCTTTATCATGCATCCATCTCCTAAGTTGTGATACATGAAATACATTGTGCATTGCACTCATCTCTTCAGGTAGCTCCAACTTATATGCTAATGAACCTATTTTTTACAAAATCTTGTAAGGTCCAACATATCTTGGGGTAAGTTTTCCCTGCTTGCCAAATCTCAACACCTTCTTCATAGGTGAAACTTTGATGAAAACATAATCACCAACTTCATATTCTACCTACTTCCTCCTCATGTCTGCAAACTTCTTTTGCCTATCTTAAGCTGCTGCCATTCTTCTCCTCACCAATTCAATTTTCTCTGTAGTCTCTTTAACATACTCAGGCCCTAAGACAGCCTTTTCTCCTGCTTCAACCCAACACATTGGTGACAAACATGGTTTTCCATACAAGGCTTCAAATGGTGCCATACCTATGGTGCTTTGATAACTATTGTTATATGTAAATTCAGCCAAATGGAGGTGATCTTCCCAATTACCTCCAAAGTCCAATGCACATGCCCTCAACAAATCCTCCAAAACTTTATTTATCACTTCAGTTTTACCATCTGATTGGGGGTGGTATGCAGTACTCAAGCATAACTCGCTTCCCATGGCTTCTTGAAAGCTCTTCCAAAATCTGGATGTAAAGATTGTGTCCCTATCACTCACTATATTCTTAGGGATTCCATGCAATCTTACTATTTCTCTCATGAATATTTGAGCTAGTTTAGGTGCATTTCTTTCTGCCTTCACTGGTATAAAGTGTGCCATTTTAGTCAATCTATCAACTACTACCCAAATGCTTGTGTTTCCTCTTTTTGACCTAGGCAGACCATCTATGAAATCCATAGATATATCTTCCCACTTCCACTGTGGTATGCTTAGAGGTTGTAATAGGCCTGAGGGTCTTTGGGTTTCTGCTTTGACTTGTTGGCAAGTCATACACTTTGCAACATGTTTGGCCACATCAGTTTTCATCCCTCTCCACCAATAATCCCTCTTCAAATTTTGGTACATCTTGTTGCTGCCTGGGTGTATAGAATATTTGCTCCTATGATATTCATTAAGTACTTCTTCCTTCAATTCTATATCCTTTGGAACACATATTCTACCTTTATTCCTTAAGTAACCATTCTTATCAATGTGGTAGTTTGCTACTTCTTCTCCTTTTTCTATTAAATTCTTCTTTTCTAATAAATCTGGATCTCCCCCTTGCATTTTTCCCACTTTCAAAATTAAATCTGATTGCAAAGTTATCAAACTTAATTTCCCTTTACTCCCTTCTTCAACCATCTCCATGTTTACCTCACTGTTTTCCTTAATTTCCAAATCAGTAAGTAGAGATAAATTTCTAAACTCTTCTATCATTAGCATGGCTACTTTTGCATGCTGCCTGCTCAAAGCATCTGCAACCTTATTAGCTTTTCCTGGAGTATAAAGTATGTCTAAATCATATGCTGCTAGAAACTCAACCCATCTATGTTGCCTCATATTCAAATCTTTTTGTGAAAAGAGATATTTCAATGCCTTATGGTCTGTGTACAAAATAAACTTAGCACCTAGAAGATAATGTCTCCAGAGCTTTAGTGCATATACCACTGCTGCCAACTCAAGATCATGGGTTGTATACTTTGATTCATGTGGCTTCAATTGTCTTGATGCATAGGCTATAACTTGATCTTGCTGCATCAATACAGCTCCTAGCCCAAAACCACTTGCATCAGTATACACAATCAAATCCTCATTACCTTCTGGTACTTTCAATACTGGTGCATTGACTAAGGCCTCCTTGATTCTACTAAAGGCTTGTTCACATTTCTCAGTCCATATAAAGGGTTGGTTCTTTCTAGTTAGGTTGGTAAGAGGTGATGACATCTTAGAAAAATCTTTTATAAACCTCCTATAATACCCTGCCATTCCCATAAATGACCTAACTTCTCCCACTGTGCTTAGCCTTTTCCATGCTTGGATTGCAACAATTTTATTGGGATTTACAGAAATGCCTTTGGCAGATATAACATGCCCAAGGAAATGCACTTCTTCTTTCCAAAATGCACACTTGGAGAATTTTGCTTTTAAATCTTTTTCTCTTAATCTAGACAAAACAAGGTGTAAGTGATTTTCATGTTCCTCTACTGTTTTAGAATAGATCAAAATATCATCAATAAAAATCAAAACAAATTTGTCTAAATAATCCCTGAATATCCTATTCATCAAGTCTACAAAGTATGATGGAGCATTTGTCAACCCAAATGGCATGACAAGAAACTCATATAAACCATACCTAGTGTTAAAGGCTGTGTACTTAACACTTGAGTCCTCAACCTTCATCTGATGGAATCCAGATGCCAAGTCTAACCTAGAAAATATTTTTGCTCCACTAAGTTGATCAAAAAGATCATCAATTCTAGGTAAGGGGTACTTGTTTTTGATAGTGACTTTGTTTAGCTCCCTGTAATCTATGCACATTCTTAAAGTACCATCATGTTTCCTTACAAACACTACTGGAGCACCCCAGCATGAATTACTTGGTCTTATAAATCCTTTGCTTTCCAACTCTTCTAACTGTTTCTTCAATTCCTTCAACTCACTTGGCCCCATCCTAGTGGGTTTCTTAATAATTGGACTTGCTCCTGGCATCAGATTAATCTGAAATTCCACTGGTCTGTGGTGTGGAACACCCTCAACTTCTCCAAACACATCTAAGTATTTGTTAATTATGGGGATTTTTTCAATAGAAGGCTCACTGGAATCCTTACTTAAGTCAATCAAGTGATATAGTTTTCTTTCCTTGGTTATTTCACACAAAATTGTGATTCTTTGACCTCTAGAATTTTGTAATGATATGGTGGATGAGTCTAAATTAATTATGGCTTTGTATTGTCTTAACCAGTCTACACCCAATATAACACCTATATTTGGGTAATTTAAAACATATAAATTGGAAATAAAAACATTTCCTCCTATGTTTAATTCCACATCCACACACATCATGTTTAAAACACTAGAACTTCCCAATGGGCTTTGCACTAACAAAGGGGTTTCAACCAGTATGCAATTTAATTTAAGCAATGCAACTAACTCATGGGAAATCAGAGAATGTGTTGCCCCTGTATCATACACTACTGATATGGGTAGGGTACAAATAAATAAAGTACCTTCCACTTGGCCATGGTTTTCTGCATTAGCCTCTACTGTGGATTTGCTTATGCTTTCCAAACTTGCTAGCTTCCCTTGCTATTTATACTTAGGGTAGTTTCTCTTGATATGTCCCTCCTTACCACATAGGTAGCATTTGAAAGCTCCTCCCTTCAATTCTGGGCACCTTGGTTTGATATGTCCCTCTTTTCCACAATGATGACATGTTATTTTCCTCTTTGTTTCAGTGGTCTTAGTATCATTGGTTTTCTTGCCTTCTGTCTCCTCCTTCTTTTTGTCATAGGGATGATACCTTCCCTTATTCTTCTTATTGTTATTATTCTTAAAATTCTTATACTTCTCCCTCTCCTTGTCATGTTGCTCAAATTTTAAGGCCAGATCAATGATTTGATCAAACGTTTTATCTGCATATGGCAACATAGCCCTACGAAGCCCTAGGTTTAAACCCTTAATATACCTATCATTCTTTGATGCCTCATCAGCTACAAGCATAGCTCCATACTTAGACAAACTCTCAAACCTATGAGTATATTCAGTCACATTAAAAGTTCCCTGCCTAAGCCTGATGAATTCTTCAAGCAATAGGGTTTTGGCTGATGCTGGAACAAATCTAGCTTCCAACATCTCCTTGAATTGATTCCAAGTGATCTCATTTTCATTTCTTCCAGCTATGATCACCTCCCACCAGCTTAAAGCTACCCCTTTCAGTTGTCTTGAAGCTACTTGCCTCTTCCTTTGATCATCCAATTGCATGTCATTGAAAACTCTGTCCAGTGTTCTCAACCATGCTTGAATTTCCATCACATTCTCAGTTCCTTCAAAACTCCTGCCTCCCAAATTGGAATAAGTCTTCAGTAGTTTTGAATGTTCTTCATGTGGGTTCTCAGGCCTATGCCCAATTCCATCCCTTAAAGCCCTCATAAAGTCTTGCATATCAAGCATTTGTGGTGCACTTGATCCTGCATGGTGATGAGATCCTCTTCCTACCATGGTCTGCTAACTAAGTTCTGGGCAAATGGTATTAGTATATTATGAGTACTTCTATAATTACTATTTTCTTATCTAAATTATTTCATCCAAAACAAACAGACAAAATACATTTCTATAATACTTAGCAATCAATGCAACCAAGTGCTCTGATACCAACAGAAATGACCCTCCTGTTTCTACCTTAATTTCATAAGGATTTTTTTTTCTTCATCAAAGGGAATTTAAATCAAATATAAATCAAAATGCCATACAAGCTATTGACATAGCCACTTATTTCTTTTCTAAGTCTTGTTCTACTGCCATAGGTGCACTTTGACAAATACTAACACTTATATATATATATTTATCTTGCCTAGATAATTCTATTTAACTCTAAAATAGTATTTACTTGATCTCATGATAGTTATCAAAGTTGATATTAATTAATAAAAATAAGTTGGATTGACAAAAATTGATAAACCTTGGAAATTTACTCGAAAATAGGCAAATTAGGCAAAATCAACAGTTCAGACGTCTAAATTTCTATGACAGACGTCTAGATTCGATCTCAGACGACTAAATTTTTATGACAGACGTCTCAGGGTGTCTAAATTTTAAACAGAGAGGAGAAAACATTTTGAACTAAATTCAGACATCTAAATTTTTATTGACAGACGTCTAAATTAGGTCTCAAACGTCTAAATTATTATGACAGACGTCTCAGAGTGTCTTAATTTTAAACAGAGAGTAGAAAACATTTTGAACTAAATTTAGACATCTAAATTTTTATTGACAGACGTCTAAATTAGGTCTCAGACGTCTAAATTATTATGACAGACGTCTCAGAGTGTCTAAATTTTAAACAGAGAGTAGAAAACATTTTGAACTAAATTCAGACATCTAAATTTTTATTGACAGACGTCTAAATTAGATCTCAGACGTCTAAATTATTATGACAGACGTCTAAGTTTAATCTTAGACGTCTAAATTATTAAGACTGCCGTCTAAATTTGATCTCTATGTACATGCATATTCCCACTCAATTTATATGTGTCTGGATGTCCACCTACATTCATTTACACTTCTAAGTTTGATTTAAACTTCCTTTGAACTATCAGAGTCATTTTCTTTTCAAACAATTCAACCAGGATTCAAAACTTATTACCAATATAAATATATCAGTGCATCCCTAGTAATATACACATACATATGAGGATGTAAGTGTTTATCTTGTTTAAATTCAGAGTATATATATTTTTGTTAAACAAGTGTATCCTGCTTGATTTGGATTCTAGCAATTCTGACTAAGGTTAATTACTATATTCTTTTGAATATTTGTAACAAGTCAGTAAATCCTATGCATATCTAATTTATATGAACTTAACAATATCCACAAGAATAATTCCAGGTTTTTATAGCTAGACTCAGATTTTTAACCTTCAAACTTAAGGTTTTAAGTAACTTGAAATTATCTAATACAATGTATGTACATATACATTTCTATTTCTCAAATACAGGCATATACCATTTACAGATTTTCATCACAATACCCAAATATATATTTTCTTGCAAAAATTCAACCAAGGCTTTAGATTAATCCCAAACTTAATACATCACTAGATTCATTTAAAACAACTAATAAATCCAAACTTTTAAGGTCATTACATAACAACCAAAACAGAACTATAAAAACTTCCCAGATTACATGCAAGTATTTTATTCTAAGTTCTTATTTAATTCTAATTTAGCATGCTTATATAATCACTCTCCTTAGCCACAGCAGCTTCCTATTTAGATCCAGCATTCCCTGAAAGAACATTAGAGGCTGCCCCATTTTAGATGAGACACCCCAGATGCCATAAGCAAACAAGGGTCAGATACAAGATCTGGTATGAGTAAAATCAAAAATTCCATGATATTAGGTAAATGAGTGAGACATAAATATTTTGTTCAAGTGGGCATATCATCTTCGATCAATTTGCCTAACTTGTTTATGACTAATTATATACACATATTCAACCATGCAAATATAGGTTTCAAATAGAAATACTCAAGAACTATCATAGTTCCAGTCCAACCATCTTAGGAATAACTCAAGTTCCTACTTCATCAATTTAAGGTTGCATTTACCAAATTAATTCCTAGCCTCATCTGCCATAAAGGAATCACGGGGACACATTGCAATAAAATAATTCACAATATTGCACAAAGATCTCAGGGCTTAAACAAACCATGTGCCAACTTGCATACTTCAAATATGACAAGCATTCCAGCAGTCTTCTTGGCTCACAATCCTTAGCTTATTTACTAAGTGTTCATGTTTAATCCTATCGTGAGATAGCTAGGTGACTAAATCCCAGTATACATGAAACATTACATAGAGTTTACAAGCATAACTCAAGAACAATCTAACATTCATGTCCAGGGAAAATCATATTTTCAAGTGTTTTGGCTTAAAGAAAATACGAGAATAATTACAACTGGGAATAAAGACTAGGCATGTGGGTTATTATTGTTTCATAAGCAACCATGTTTGAACTAAATTCAAGATCTAGCTTAAACAAGATTTCTGACTCATGGATTTTCTATTTGATCAAGGGTTCAGCACTTTTGGATATTTCCATTGCAACCTTGAATCTTTTATTTGAGCCTCAGCACTTACACAAGTGTAATGCAACTCATATACATTTTGGTTTCTATGTTTTCCATGCCATATCTAAACCAGTTACAAGTATTCTCTATTTACTTTCATGATTTTATACTTTTACCTTTCTGGGTGTAACCAAACAGAGCAAAACACTCAAAATATCAAGGCAATCAAAACATCCAGAAACACCCATTAAAACATCCATTGAAGCATCCATTAAAACCATAGTAATGGAATCAAAACATGTAGAAAAATAACATAAATCTGGCTGCCTCATAACAGGACTTAATGCCATGGGTTTAGTGAGATTACTCACAGAAAAATGCTTCTCTTGCTAACTCAGAAAAGAATCCTTTTCAAAACTTGTTTTTCTGCTTGTAAATATTTTCTCCTTTGTTTTCTTAAATATTTTTGGGTAGCAAATGATTTTTTTCTGGTTTATACTTGGGTTTATAGGAGAGGTTTTTCTAGGGTTTTATCATTGTAAAATCCCATTTCTACCCTGGCCAAAACTCATGCATTTTGCATTTCAAATTTGTTTTTTTTTCCTTTAATATCCCGGCCATATGTGAGACATGTCTTCCCTTTTCCTTTTCCAGAATATATATATTATATTCTTACCAAGTCATGATAATTGTGTGACATTGTTTACTTGTTTATTTTCTAAAATCCTCCTTTCTATTTTCTGCCTAAAGCAATTATTTTGCTTGCAATTCGTCTTTTGCCATTTTAGTGTTATAGTTTCACTTGTTTATATATATACCTTTCAGTACTTAAAAATGTATATTTGTATACATATCTTATCTAGGCTTATTTAATTCCTCTTAATTTCAGAAACATATGCACCTATATGTATACAGGTTTTCAAATCCTTATAACATATATATATGTATTTTTTTTCTGGATTTTAAATAAAATCTGTTTACTGATTTAAAATAAAACTTACTTTTCTTATTTTCTGGGATGATCCATATAATTCCAGAAATCAAATATCCATGTTGCAAAATCATGTTTGTATTGCTTTTTAATTCTTGTTTTAAATTCAAGAAATCTAGAGTTCTTCCTTGTGCCATATCAGTGTGCACGTGCACACATGCACACATACTTGCACACAATTAACTCCATATATTCCTATACAAATATTTTCAAATATTTTCAAAATTCAACTAAAATAAGATTCCATGAATTTCTGGGGCATTACACCAAGCTTCCGACAAGGTCGAAACATACCTTTAAGAGACTTAACTCTGGGAATTTCAATCTGATTGAAAGGAGGGCTTTCGAAGGAGAATTCACACTTGCTCATCAGTATCGAAAGGACACTTAATCCAGAATCCATACCCTGATTTGAGAAATATCAATAAATAAAGCCAAATCGAGAAGCAATTCCTTAGGGAATCACACTAACTGTTTGTATGAAGGATTATTCATCTTTCTTAGCATTACTTTGAGGTGTTGACAAGAAATCTTGTTAACGAAATCCCAGTATATTATACTAGTGTCTAGTATACAAATAATATTAAAATAGCCGAAAATGTTACATTTCCTAAAATTGACGGCGTAATAGGTGTACAAACAAAATGACAGGTTTGTATTGGAGAAGGGCTTTCCATACAATGGCAGGTAAGGGACTACCTTCCATACAATACATCTCTGGAGGAATGTACCAAGGATACACAAACAATCCTACGCATCTGGCAAGACCGATCTATCCATATTCGGCACTCATACATGGCCTGGATAGAAACCAGATATGTCATTCCTCTATAATTACCGACCCACCCGAGACGTCTCGTAGCATACACCACACACCCTAAATATAGAGGGTTATCTGGAAAGGTGATTATCATACCTAACGGTTGCGAACCACATAGCCTTATTGCTTACCCTGTTTAAGCCATTACCGGGTGATGAGGTTTAAGGTAACGTTTACTTTTCACATAGTACTTTCCACTTTGAATTTCACATTACCATTTCCACAATCACACAACTGATTTCTACAAACGTATAATTCCTAAGCTTATACGTCTCGGGAAAGGGTGTTAAGCTAAGAGAAGTTGCCTTCTCCTCCACCAAACATATGATATGTTCGTAGAGATCAATCAATGTAATTAGAAATGCAATGTCAGACATTCGTCCATATAGTTTTCCAGGAACAGGACAATCCAAAGGAAGTCTCCAACCACATCCTATCGGGAATTAACCCTAGGATTAGTAGCAAGAAGTCTTTGCATATCGATGATTTTCATAACAAAGCACTACTACCACCACATATGTATATAATATGCATCGTGAGTCTAGTGGCAAGTAACCCCACATCATGAAGATCTCTGTCTTCCAAAATCATCATCATAAACCTGCACTTATGAACGAATATATTGGTCCAAAGTGGTTCTCGGATAAATCCAACCCTAATCTTTCCAGACCAACAATGATAAAGAGGCCCTAAACCTCATACAGAAACCAATTCTCGTAAACTTATCACGTTTCCAACTATCAACATGCTATCCTTTGGCCAAGAAGGAAGCTAGGTAGATTGGAGTACTATAAACACTCCACATTATTCAAATCAGCATTCTTAATCCACATGATAATCAAGCCTAGTCAGTTGGCTTTGTACTAAGTGCATAACTAATCAGTTCCCACATCAAGTCAAGGAAGCAAAAAAAGCCAAATTTGATACTCGGTTATTTAACTATCAAAGCAATAAATAAAATTTAGAACATAAGCAATTAATAGGCCTATTTAATTAATCTTTTATTAATTAAATAAATTTCCAAACATTTACTTAAAATTATCTTTTAAAAAGATATATTCTCAAAACCATTGTAATCATTCGATATTAGAACACATTTCCATATATCAACAGTATAAGTATTTAATAACACTACCATTTTGGAGACATACCAAATAGAATTCTATAACCATACAACTTCCGAGTTCATATGCCTTAGAATGGGTGTTCAGTATAAGAAGCAATGCTTCCTTTACCACCAACCCTTTAGTACGATCATAAGAACCAATCCGTGTATTTCACAATGGAAGGTCAAAACATCATTCATTGGGTCAAAACAAATGTTGCGTAAAACTTCATTACAACAACCCAAAAACACTAGTATAGGGATTTGATTAATTATATTTATATAAAAATCCTGCATACTATGTAAAAAAATTCCTTTAAGAAATCATTTACTATAACAATAGTGTTATAGTCCATGCCCTCCATACTTCCCTGAAAACGTCTATTGTAACAAAAATATTGAAATCTATATTTTCAATACTTATCACATTTTATATCATTTTTCAAACTATTAAATTCCATTTGGAATTATTACTTTCAAAACTTTACTTTTGAAGATTATCACTTTAAAAACCATTAACTTCATCAAAAATATTACTTTCAAAACATTCCTTTAAAAGATTATTTAACTCTTAAAAACTTGAATGTATTTCCTTTATATAAAAATCCATATTTAAATCTCAACATAAATCATTTACATATTTATAAAACTATGTTTATAAATCTCCTTTCTATTTTATAAAACTTCTATTTTATAAAATCTCCTTATTTATAAAATTCTTTTTATAAATCATTCTTTTATAAAAACTCATTTTACTATCAAAATCTAGTTATAAATCCATTTCTTTATAAATCAAATTATTTATAAAATCCATTCATAAATCCATTTACCAAATAAATATTAAATCCATTTAAAAAATATTCACAAATTTCGATTATAATCTATTTCTTTATTTATAAAATATCACTTTTGTAAATCTTTTTTATAAACTATTCAAAAATCTCTATTAAAAAATAAGTCATAAAACTATGCTTTTATAACATCCAAAATCATACTTTTTATTTGTTTAAAAATAAATTCATTCCTTTTAATAATTTAAAAATTATTAAAACGTATACTTCCAAAATCACTTTGAAAATCATTTCAATTCAAAATCATTATTTATTAGTATTTCAAAATACTAAAAATATGGCCCAGTTCTACTATAGCACTAAATAATCGAAATCATATCAATGTCATCAAATATGACATTCAACACATCATATATCAAAAAAAATATGAAAGGTAAAATCGGCAGTGTGAGGAATCCTATTGGATCCCTCCGACCTATCCCCTTGCATCCATACAGTATATAATCAAATAATATAAATCAACCGCTTCAAGGCGGGATCATATACAAAGGGTCATCCGCTCATACATGGGAACGTGATAGAGTCTCATCCGCTCTAGGGGCGAAAATATATCCAAACCAACTAATAAAATAGTAAATCATCTAGATAAGCAACAAACACATAAACAAAATTATCTATATTTATATAAAGATAAAATTTGGCCAGAGAGGTGAGTTTACTCATCGAAATTCCAATTATTGCCAAAGCGCTCCAGTTTGAATTAAAATTAGACAGGCGTTTAATTTTAACCCACATTGTTACTAGCTACAAATCCATCCAATCCAACTCCATATTGTAGATTTCACTATTACGATCGCGATGCAACTTGTCACGCTCAATTTGGACCTCGTACGAAAAAGTTACAAATTAACGAATGTTGAGATAATTAAATTATAGTTAGCTTTAATTAAATAAAATTTTAAGCCTATAATCACCTTCCATCGCTCATTCACATTCGTTTTCCAGGTCGTGAAAACTCGACTTTGACTCACTGCCTCGCCATCATTGTGGCCCCAGGAAACTTCGCGTCCTGTCTAAGTGAAACCCCGATACCGAGCTCCCTCACGCCGTAGATCTGAACCTATGTAGTGCCCTCGATCGTCGTGATTTTGCAAATGAACAAATTCCGTTCATCCTCATTTTGTGTTGGCTAGGGAGCTCCGATGGATTATCAAAGGGTGGCGATGGGCTCCTATGGTCGAGGCACACCTTTCTCCTTTTGGGGTCAAAGGTCAGATCGCCCTCTTACTCGCCGTGAAATGATGGCCGTTGGATTTGGCTGTATAGTTAATGGCGGCTAGGTTTATAGATTTTAGGGTTTGCAAATGAAGATAATTGATGTCCTTTTATAGAAAATTTCAAAGCACTATTCACAGGTTAAATTTTCGAACTCCAATCGAGGCGTGCCGCCTGGCATTCTATATGTTATATCCCTATTCCAAACACAATGGAATATATATCAGAACCCAATTCCATCATATACAGAAGATAGCTTTCCTAAAATTGAATTATATTAATTTTAATTCCTTTAATTAATTTCTATGCGTTTCGAACTCGCACAACCAAACGATACGTCCAATCGCCACGAAATTCGACATCATATTATAATTCACTATTACAGATCCAATGAAATAGGTTTCATCGATATCTGAAACACTACGCCAGAAGTATATTTTCACACGTTTATTAAAACGAATTATTATTAAAACTGTTCTAATCACTTTAATTATAAATTAAACTTTACCCTAATCATTCATTATTTAGAATCAAATTTAAACTATCATTCTAAAATCCATTTATTCAAATTAAAATTAAGATTCACTTATTGAATTAATTTAAAGGACAAAAATTAGTATATTTTTAGCCTCAAGGACACGACCTTAATATTTTAACCATAAGGACAAACATTATTTAAAAAATTATTCATAAGGACAAACATTCTTTCAAAATTATTCATAAGGATAAACATTTTTTCAAAACTGCTACTGAACTAACAACTAATACCTAAAAATTGCTACCGATAACTACAAAATGATACCTAAAAACTACTATTAATAACTAAAAACTGATACCTAAAGAAAGCTGTCCTTTAGACTAAAATACCGAAGGTCTGTCTTTGAGGCTAAAACGTTGAGAAATTTTGTCCTTGACAATAATTTCCTGTTAAATTTAATACTTTAATTATCAAATAAATCGTTATATTTGAAATTCAAGTTATTTAACTTTTTCAATATTTAAAACCAATTAAAGATTCCAAATTCAAAGGACTGAAATTCTGGACCGTTACAAAGGTCTTACCGCATGTTGAGAAAATTGCAAAAAAGACTATACTCTGGTCGACAAGGTGGCACACCCTGATTGGTTCGATTAGGTCACGTCACCGTAAAGATATTATTTAGAACTGTGCCACATGTCAAAGTGATAGTATGTCATAATAACAAAATCTTGATTGTCCATTTCCTATGAATGTCGCTTGACAAAGATGTATGGGCCCAAAACCTCCATAAATAGGCTTACAAACCTAACATGAAGGGGCGGATTTCAAATTATTCTTATTCCTTGTAAGCTTGGCTTTTGGACTCTAATGATCAACTAGGTTGTAACATCCCCTATCTTGAGGCACGAAGTTAAGTGCTACAAATGCTACAGTCATCCATAGTATTAACTTCCGATGGCAAAATATGGTAATGTTAATGGTATCCATGATATCAGAAGCACGTGAATATGAAATAAAATCAACACAGATTAAAATAACTTTTTTGATTGCACTTCAAATCAATATTTCATATTTAAATACATAATCCCAAAATGATTCAAAGGTTTTAATCAAATATAATTATTACAAAAACCGCCAAGAGCGACATGTGAAGATGCCCCCATGGATGATCAGAGTACTAAATAGACACATAAGTCTTCATACATCACAGCGGAAATAAAACTAAATAACTCCTATATAGCTAGCCTTGCCACCTGCACATCTTCGGAAGCTTTATTAGTCCGACCTACTAAAGCTGAAAAACCTTAACTCTCAATCTACTCAAATTAATTTTGAGCACCCGAGAGTTTAAGGGGAAAACATGGGTCGAATCAGACATAAAGGCTGATGTAAATAATACTATTACATCTCGGTTTACTGATATTAAGTGAGACAATGTCACTTAGTGGAACGGGTTTCCCCTCATTAATATCCCTTTAAAACATATCTTTTGCAAATCATAATCCTACAAATAAACTGATTAAAACAATAATGGAAATATCATATATGCTCATAAATTAGGTAATAAATGGACTATCTATCTGAGCAATGTAGTTTTGTTTAGCTGACTACTAACCATTGGCTTAGGCCTATCAGAAAAAATAAATAATCTAACACCTTTTAGACAAACTTCTGGATGGTCTGTCCTTAACTTACTTCTCCCAGCATCACCTAATCCTAATGGTTTTGCGGGCTCACCAATAACCTATCCTCCTTCCCTGTATATATTCATTTCTGTGTGTAACATCATTTAAGTCTTACTTGCGACTAAGCCTTAGACACTAGAAATTTAGACTAAATTAGCTAGGGGCTATAGCTAATGTATAGGGCGCGACCCTATACTAGTCTCATCTAGTATTCAAATATCTGAGTCATTTACTCAAGGTTAGCTACCCATCAAAACTTTCCTCGAAAACGTATCTTACAAAATGATTTAACCCTTTAAATCATACTTAAACAAGGAAAACGTACAATTTGCTTTACTCAAATCTCTTTGCCATGATATATGCTTTACCCAAAACATTGTTGATGAAAACCTTCGACACCTTTGTTTAAAAGCTTTAAACAATCTCTTTCGAAACCTTTGAAAGTGCCGCTTTCGAAACAAGTTAACTACTTTACTTTACAACATTAGGCCGAAAGGCCAAAACATACCTTTCAAAGCCATTTATAATAGACCTTTCGAAACATTGAAAGAGTCCCTTTCTAAAGCTTTATAAAACTGTATATATCCTCTTTTAAAATACTTCAAACTTGCATATCGAAAACACTAGGGAATCACCCCTTCGAAACCTTTATCATATACCTTTCGAAAACACTGAGGAACATCTCCCTTGAAACCTTCGTTAGATACCTTTCGAAAGTATTAAAATCCTTTACTTAAAACATACCTTTCAAAAACATTGGGTTCAAGTAAAAGTATGTGGAACATAGCTTCGAAAACTTTAAAACCATTCCTTTCAAAACCTTTAGGTTTAGCTTTCATAATATAAAAAGGGCCTTAAAAGAACTAGAACGAAAGCATCTCTTTTGAAACCATTTTCCTAAATAAAAGAAGTGGATGGTGTCGAAACCCACCCTTTCGAAAGCATTGGAGAAGTGGCTTTCGGGTTTAAAAAAATAATCCTTTCGAAAGCATTGCTTTGAAAGGTAGAATGCGGTAGTAGGAGTTTCGATTCCTTCGAAAGCCTCTTTTCAAAATAAAGGCGGCAACCTCTTTCGAAAGCGTTTTTCTTTAAAACTATTGACCAAGTTGAAAGCAATCTCATTCGAAAGCCTCATTTACAACCAAAATTGTTCTAAGTTTTTAGAAGCTACTTCAATCCCTTCGAAAGTCCTGTTTCGACTCCATACCTTTCGCCCAACTCCAATTCACTATGTATCAAAGCTGATACCATGTGTATTGGTTTCAACTTAGATGGAGGCGGTAGTATGAGGTCGAAAGATGCTGCTATAAGTGGTGAAGTAGTAAAACCTTGTAATTCTGATTTTTAACTTTTTAAAGCATTTTCTTTCTAACCAACTGGCCTTATTTATCAACATATGATTGGTTGCCAATTCTTTTTCAAAATCGTTTATAAAAGTGCTGTGAAATTTTAGAGATTAACAATTTAGAATATATACAAATTACCCTTCTCCTTTTTATAAACATATAAAACATTTAGGTTCCATACCTTAAATAATTTTATATACTTATTAAAACACGTAGGAAAATTCTCATAAATCGCTTTTAATATGTTTTCTAACATATATAAATTTCTGACCCAAACCTAACATATAATAGCCATAATTAATTTAAACCCAATTTAACCATTTTCTTTACTAGAAAATTCATAAAAAATCCAAATTAATTCAGAAAATTACAAAACATGAAACCCATCACTAAAATAATATTTTTGACCTTATGTCAAAATTGCAACGCATTTGAATGTCATTTGATAGGTTTTCAATCATAACTTATCATAACAATATATATGAACAAACAAAATTCATCAACAAGCATATATATATCTATTTATCATTCAAAACGTGGCATAAAACTTTGCAAAAAATATTCGGATCTGATCTAGAACCGAAAATAAGAAAATATGAGATGTAACCTATTATTCACCTTAGCTTGTGATTAAGTAGTTTGAGATTTGCTCTTGAATGAATTTGATTAAGCTTCTTCCTCTTGATTTTAGATTATCTTCTTCTTGCTTTCTCCTAATGGCAACCGACCTCTCTTGGATTTAGTTTTGTTTGTGAACTTGTAAAATGAGAGTGCATGAGGGTTTAGGGTATAAAAATATAACCTATTCCTATTATGACATTATCTCTTACCCTTAACTATTTCATTTTAATTCCCTTTATATTCATTAGTTTATTAGGCACGGCTACCCTCTAATTAGACAAATCTCAATTCCCTTAACCATTTAAATTTTTTCATTTAATTTATCTAGTTAAATATCCTAAAAAATGTTAGTCAAAATTAGGGTCATTATAGACTTCCCTCCTTAAAGAAGTTCATCCTTGAAATTACGATAAGGAACCCATCAAAATCAATCATAAAGGTAAACATACCATGAAACAAGTCAGGATAAGTATCTTGACTCCTGCTCTCAGTTTCCCATGTACAGTCTCTCTCGTCGTCACTCCACGGGACTTTGACTAACCTGAATGTCTTGTTCCTTAGCCTCTTCTCATCTCTTGTGACTATACGAACTTGCTTTCAAACTACAGTCAAATTCGTCTCCACTACTAAGTCATCTAAAACAGTCGGTGTTATAGTAGTCTCTGGATCTCGAATACACTTCCTTAGGTGAGAAATATGAAAAACATTATGAACTCCTGCCAAACTACTTGGTAACTCCATCATATATGCGAGTTTCCCAATCCTTTCTACAATAGGAAATGGTCCAACGAATCTCGAAACTAATTTCCCTGATTTTTCGAATCTAATTACACATTTCATCGGTGATACATTGACGAAAACATGATCTCCAACTGAGAACTCCTAGTCTTTCTATATTTTATCAGCATAACTCTTCTGCCTAAACTAAGCTTCTTCATTCTGGCTCAAATGAACTCAATCATTTCCGCAGCTTCTCTAACCAAATCTGGACCAAGAACCAACCTATCCCAGGTCTCTAACCAACAAACGGGAGATTTGCATGGCCTTCCGTACAAAGCTTCAAACGGTGCTATCTTTATACTAGCCTGATAACTATTGTTATACGAAAACTCGATTAAGTGTAGATGGTCTTCTCATGATCCTCCAAAGTCTAGCACACAAGCTCGTAACAAATCTTCTAATACTTTGTTAATCCTTTCTATTTGCCCATCTGTCTACGGATGGTAAGCGGTACTCATCTTGAGCTTGGTACCCAAAGTCTCCTGTAGACTCTTCCAGAACTCACTAGTAAATAATGACTCTCTATCACTTACTATACTACTAGGAATTCCATGTGTTCTAACTACATCCTTCATAAACAACTTAGCCAAAACAGGTGATGTCCTGGTTGACTTAACTGGAATGAAATGGGCACTCTTGGTGAACCTATCCACTATGACCCATATGCTTTCATTTCCTTGATTTGACCTAGGCAACCCATCTATAAAATCCATCGAGATAGAATCCCATTTCCATACTGGAACATCTAAAGGCTGAAGTAACCCACTTAGTTTATGATGTTCAGCTTTTACCTGTTGACAATTTAAACACTATTTGACCCATAAGCCTACATCGCTCTTCATATCTTCCCAGAAGAAAATTCTTTTCATATCCTGATACATCTTAGTTCCTCCTGGATGAATAGTGAACATTGAACGATGGAATTCTTCTAGAACTTCCTTCCCAATGTTTCCCACATTCGGAATGCACAGTCTCCCTTTCTTCCTTAACCATCCATTCTGGTCAAGAATGAAATATTTAAAGTCATTGCTCTCTGTCCATCCATTAACTTTCTAATTCGATTAGTTAATAATGGATCCTTTCCTTGTTTAGAAGCAATCCTTTTGATCATCACATGTCGAACTTCTAAACATGAAAATATAGTAGTTTATGTACTAGAACTACCCTTAGATCTCCACTACACTCTACATGTAGTCAATGCCTCTAAACCTTTCCACTCAGTTACCATTGACAGTACTGCACTCTGATGTTTTCTGCTAAGTGCATCTGCAACCTTGTTGCCTTTTCCTAGTATATACTCAATACCAAAGTCATAAGTGGCTAAAGACTCTAACCACCTCTGCTGCCTCATATTCAGTTCCTTCCAAGAGAATAGATATCTCAATGACTTATGATCCGCACACAACCCAAATCTCTCTCTCAATAGGTAATGTCTCCACACCTTCAATGCAAATTTTACTGCAGCTAATTCCAAATCATGTGTTGGATATCTAACTTCATGCGGTTTGAGCTGTTGAGAAGCATAGGCAATCACTTTACCTCTTTGCATTAACACAACTCCTAATCATGTTCCACATGCATCTGTGTACACCACTAAGTCCCGATTCCCCTCTGGAATAACTAACACAAGTGCATTCGTCAATAAGTGTTCCAGATTCTTGAACGCGTCCTCACACTTATCAGTCCAAACGAATTTCACATCTTTCCGAGTTAACTTAGTCATCGGTGCCACTATCCATGAGAAATCCTTAATGAATCTTCGATATTAACTGGCTAATCCAAGAAAACTCTTTATCTCGGTCACTGTCTCGGATCTCTTCCAATTATTCACTGCCTCGATCTTGGTCGGATCTACAAACAACTCTTTCTTTGAGACTACATGACCAAGAAACTTCACTTCCTTCTTCTAGAAATGACATTTCAAAAATTCGCTTTCAGTTGGTGTTGCCTCAATGTCTCAAGCACCACTCTACGATGAACTTTATGCTCTCTTTCATCTTTAGAGCATAACAAAATGTTATCTATGAAAACCAATACGAACCTATCCAAGTGCTCTTGGAAAATTAGGTCCATCAAATCTATAAAGAATGTTGGCGCATTAGTTAGTCCGAACGGCATTACTAACCATTCGTATAATTCATAGCTTGTTCAAAATGTTGTCAAAGGAATACTATCCTCTGCCACTCTAAAATGATGGAACCATGTTGCTAAATCCAACTGGGAAAATACTTTGGCTCCACTCAATTGGTCGAACAAATCATCAATTCTAGGTAAAGGATATCGATTCGTTATCATCTTCTCATTCAACTTATGATAATAGATACATAACCTTAACGATCCATCCGGCTTCTTGGCAAACACTGCGGCTGCTCCCCAAGGCAAACTACTTGGTCTGATAAAGTTCTTACCTTCCAAATCCACCAACTTCATCTTTACTCATCTTGGTTGGTGTCATTCTTATTGGCGTTCTGCTCACCGGTTCATTTTATGGCATTAAATCTATGTGAAACTCAATAGCTCGTTTCGACGGCGACCCTACCACGGGTTCAAAGACATCTGTAGATTCTCTAACAATGAAAACTCGAGTCAACTCCTCTTCTACCTCCACAATACCTAACAAAACATTAACCTCAAACTAGGGTTTTCTATGGTGTATACAATTCGATCTCTATAGTCAGGGTGTTTAAATGATATTTTCCTATCATGGAAAATTATCCTAGCATCGTATTTACTTAACCAATCCATACCCAAAAATAATTCCGAACCTACAAAATCAAACAAATACAAACTGTAAACAAATGTAAGACCTAACAATTCAAACTCTAACTGCTCACATCTCATCCCAAGAGTTACATATCCTCCTATCGGATTTGCAACCCTTAAGGAAGTAACCAGGTGTGAAGGTTCTAGGTTAAGTTATCTACCAAACAATGGGATATAAAAGAATGTGATGCAGTAGTATCAAATAGAACTCTAACTGATACACCACGAATCAAAAGCGTACCTCCCAACACATTTCTTCCCTTCTCCTCTATGGTTGGTCTTGAGGTAGCTGGTTCCAATGCAAACATCTTGCCTTTCCCATCCTTGGCTGGCTCCTTGCACTGGTTCTTATAGTGTCCAATCTAATCATAGTTGAAACACCTTACTCCTTTCTTCTTAGAAGCTTTCTTCCCTTTTCCTATCCGGCATTCATGAGCATGGTGTCCTTTGTTATCACACTTATAACAGACAACTTATGCCTTTCCTTTCTTAGCAACTCCACCCTTCTGAGCTCCCTTCTAATGGAAAAACTTCCTCTTCTGACTCTGCCCTACTTGGGCTTCCTCTGCCTTATTTCCTTCAAGATAAGCAAGCATCTCTTCCTGCCTTAAAGCCATCTCAATAACAACATCGCATGGGTCTCTAATATGTGATAATGTGGCCTTAGCAAGCGTACCTCCCAACACATTCCTTTTGATGATAATATCAACCATAGCATATCTGTATCTTGCTAACTCCTCAAACCTGGTTGCATACTCAAGTACTGTCATATCTCTCTGCTCCAACTCAGCAAACTTCCTAAGCAGAGTAGACTTAGCAACCTCTGAATTAAATCTCACCTCGAACTTCCTTCTAAATTCAGCCTAAGTCATGGTCTCCTCATTGACTCCTATAGTGACACTGTTCCACCAAAACAGTGCTGCTTCCAGTAATTGCCAAGAAGCAAGCCTTCTCTTTTGCTCATTATTGAGCCCAAAATTAGCAAAAATCCTCTCGCAATGAAGTAACCAATTCTCTACTTCGATTGTGTCTTCAGTACCAAAAAACTGCTTTCCTCCAAACCGAGCATAATCTCTTCTCAAAACAGCATAATTATTAACTAGTGGAGCTCCTTGATTTCCTCTTTCAGCATTTCCTCCAGCTAACCCCGCAATAATTCCTACTTGCATCATGTTAACTAAAAACTGATACATTGCTCCCATAATAACATGGGGGACTCCAGCACCCACATTTGCAGCTTGTGCCTCACCTGGGTTCCTCCTGGTATTTGGTTTGGCATTCCCATTGGTTATGGTGCTTCCCCCTCCAATGTTAACTCTTCCACTTCTTGCATCCATATCTTACGTCCGTAAATCTGCATTTGAGTCTTTGTAAGATACAGAAGAATAACCTAAGAGAGATGGGAGAATAGAGATAAAGCGTATACTTATATATAGAAAATACAAGTATGTTACTATAGCATTATCCAATACTCCAATCTTTTCTCTAATTCCTTAAGATTATATTTTCAAAATCATTTTAAGTTTGAAATTTCTTTTAAGTTTTTTGTAAACCTATGCTCTGATACCAAGTTGTAACATCTCCTATCTTGAGGCCCGAAGATAAGTGCTATAAATGCTGCAGTCATCCATAGTATTAACTTCCGGTAATAAAATACAATAATGTTAATGGTATCCATAATATCAGAAGCACATGAATTTGAAATAAAATCAACATAGATTAAAACAACTTTTCTGATTACATTTCAAATCAATATTTCATATTTAGATACATAATCCAAAAATGATTCCCAGGTTTTGTTCAAATATAATTATTACAAAATACGCCAAGAGCGACATATAAAGATACCCCTTGGATGATCAGAATACTAAATAAATACATAAGTCTCAATACATCACAACAGAAATAAAACTAAGTAGCTCCTATATAGCTAGCCTTGCCTCCTGCAAGTCTTCGAAAGCTTTATTTGTCCAACCTATTAAACCTGAAAAACCTTCGCTCTCAATCTACTCAAATTAATTTTGAGCACCCAAGAGTTTAAGGGGAAACATAAATTTTGGTCAGATATAAAGCCTGACATGAATAATACTATTACATCTCGGATTACTGATATTAAGTGAGACCACGCCACTTAGTGGAATGGGTTTTCCCTCACTAATATCCCTTTAAAACATATCTTTTTGCAAATCAGAATCCTGCAATCAAACTGATTAAAACAATAATGGCAATATCATATATGCTCATAAATCAGGTAATAAATGGATTATGTATCCGAGTAATATAGTTTTGTTTGGCTGACTACTAACCATTGGCTGACATGGGCCGACTAGACAAAATAAATAATCTAACACCTATTAGACACACTTCTGGATGGTCTATCCTTAACTTACTTCACCCAGGGTTAACTGATCCTAATGGTTTTAGAGACTCACCAATAACCTATCCTCCTTCCCTGTATATATTCCTTTCTGTGTGTAACATCATTTATGTATGACTAAGCCCTATACATAAAAAAATTGGACTAAATTAGCTAGGGGCTATAGCTAATGTATAGGGTGCGACCCTATACCAGTCCCATCTAGTATTCAAATATCTGAGTCATTTACATAGGGCTAACTACCCATCAAATTTTTCCTTAAAAGCATATCTTACAAAATGATTTAACCCTTTAAATCATACTTAAACAAGGAAACCGTACTATTTGCTTTACTCAAATCTCTTTGCTATGATATATGCTTTACTCAAAACATTGTTGATGAAAACCTTCGACACCTTTGTTTAAAAGCTTTAAATAGTCTCTTTTGAAACCTTGGAAAGTGCCGCTTTCGAAACAAGTTAACTACTTTACTTTATAGCATTAGGCCGAAAGGCCAAAACATGCCTTTCGAAGCCATTTATAATGGACCATTCGAAACATTGAAAGAGTCCCTTTCGAAAGCTTTATAAAACCGTATACATCCTCTTTTAAAATACTTAAAATTTGCCTTTCGAAAACACTGGGAATCATCCCTTCGAAACCTTTATCATATACCTTTCGAAAACACTAGGAAACATCCCCTTCAAAACCTTCATTAGATACCTTTCGAAAGTATTAAAGTCCTTTACTTAAAACTACCTTTCGAAAGCATTGGTTTCAAGTAAAAATATGTGGAACATAGCTTCGATACCTTTAAAACCATTCTTTTCAAAACCACTGGGTTTTGCTTTCAAAATATAGAAAAGGCCTTAAAAGAACTGGGATGAAAGCATCTCGTTCGAAAGCATTTTCCTAAATAAAAGAAGTGGATGGTGTCGAAACTGACCCCTTCGAAAGCATTGGTGAAGTGGCTTCAAAGTTTAAACAAAAGAATCCTTTCGAAAGCATTGCTTCGAAAGGTAGAATGCGGTAGCAGGGGTTTTGACCCCATCGAAAGCTTCTTTTCAAAATAAAGGCGGCAACCTCTTTCATAAGCTCTTTTCTTTAAAAATATTGACCCGAAAGCCATCTCATTCGAAAGCCTCATTTAAAACCAAAATTGTTCTAAGATTTCAAAAGCTACTTCAACCCCTTCAAAAGTCCTGTTTCGACTCCGTACCTTTTACCCAACTCCAATTCACTACGTACCGAAGTTGATACCATGTGTATTGGTTTCGACTTAGATGGAGGCGGTAATATGAGGTCGAAAGGTGCTGCAATAAGTGGTGAAGCAGTAAAACCTTGCAAATCTGATTTTTAACTTTTTAAAGCAATTTCTTTCTAACCAACTAGCCTTGTTTGTCAACATATGATTGGTTTCCAAATCTTTTTCAAAATCTTTCATAAAAGTGTTGTCGAATTTCAGAGATTAACAATTTAGAATATGAACAAATTACCCCTTCTCCTTTTTATAAACATATAAAACAGTTAAGTCCCATACCTTAAATAATTTTATATACTTATTAAGACTTTTAGGAAAATTCTCCAAAAATTCTCATAAATCATTTTTAATATGTTTTCTAACATATATAAATTTATGACCCAAAGCTAACATATAATAGCCATAATTAGCTTAAACCCTATTTAACCATTTTCTTCACTAGAAAATTCATAATAAATCCACATTAATTCAGAAAATTATAAAACTTGAAACTTATTCCTAAAATAATATTTCTGACCTTATATCAAAATTGCAAGTCATTTGGATGTCATTTGAAAAGTTTTCAATCCTAACTTATCATAAAAATCTTTATGAACATACAAAATTCATCAACAAGCATATATATCTATTTATCATTCAAAACATGGCATAAAACTTTGCTAAACATATTCGGATCTGATCTAGAACCGAACATAAGAAAATATATGTAACCTATTATTCACTATAGCTTGTGAAGAAGGAGTTTGAGATTTGCTCTTGAATGAATTTGATTAAGCTTGTAATGCCCCGTAAATATATCACTTTAAATAAACGATCGTTTAGCTTTATCGATATAACAATAATTTTGTAAATAATTATTTATATTAATTTATATGATTTTATAAATAAAATATGATCATTTTAATTTTTTAAGAATGATAAGAAAATTTATTTTCAAAATTTGTTTACAAAAATATTCATATTAATTTAAAAGAGAAAACATGACCAAAAATCGGAATCGAGATTTGTAACGATACAACGTGTGGAAGTTGTGTGACATTGTAGGAATATGTAACATACACATGTACATATGCATACATGAGAACATGCACATAAACATATATTTACAAAAATAATTAAGTATAAAAATATAATATAAATTTATAATATATTTTAAGATTTCTTACTCCTTAAGCATACATAAGTCAACATATGCATACATGAGATGATGGAAGTGATGGGCACATGGAGAGGGGATGATTGCCGTGCCTGGGAGGGGGAGGTGTGTTGGTGAAGCCATATAATGGTGATGAAGTTGATGATGTATGCATGGATACTTTTATACTCTTCTTTTCCTATGAATACCCTAGCCTCTTCTCTTTATTTTCATTCATCCTCTTCTTTATATTTTCTAAGCTTTGTCTTCCACTTTAATGGCGTCCATCCTAAGAGAAATAATGTCAAAATTTATTTCTAAAAGAATTTAAATTATAATATATAGCTATATATACTTAAACACCTCAAAACAAACCCAAATCTCCACCTTTTCTCTTTGTTCTCAACAATCTCCACCCCACTTCATCATAAACCAAGCAACTTCCTTGCTCAACCCTAGGCCATGCACCCACAAGCCACCCTAAGCTTTGGTTATGGTAACTAGGAGCTAAAATCCAAAGAATAGTGAGCTTTGGAAACCGAGTAGTGGAGCTATAACGAATTTTTAATTAATCATTGAAAACTCAAGGTGAGAACTCCTAAACTATTATATGATATTTTGGATGATGATAAGATGCTTGCAATGGATGTTTATTATTCTTTGATCATCAAGTTTGGATGCTTTTATATGAATATTGAGTATATATGCAACTTACGGAAATACACGTCGGTAAGCATAAAGGAAATCACTTTCCTTGAATTAATAAAATGGTATGTATGGAATGCTAAACCTCTTTAAAAAGGGTTTAAAAATGAGTTTGAAATTTTTTATAAACATTTAGAAGTGTTTTGGTGAAGTTTGAATGAGAATTGAAAAATTAGACAAAAATGGGCGCTTCGCGTAACGACAATTCGCGATTTTGTGCCGTAAAAGTCAAATGAGTGTAAAAGATGGAATATAGCTCGGAATTCTTTGAGATAAGAATTTTCCAAACTACTATATCCATAGTTTTCCAACGCAAAAGTAAAATCGATATTTCAATTAGTAGATTTTGAAATATGAATAAACCAAGTTTTGGAAGAAAAAAAGCGGTTTTGCAGTTCGAAATCAAAAACTGAATTTCTTTGGAAATGGTGTTTTGAATTTGTTTAAAAATATGGAATAAATCTTATAAATATTATAAAATGTGTTAAAAGTGATTTGAGTAATAAAAATGAATTTTCAAATAATAAAAAGTCATTTTGATCAATATAGCTAAAAAAGCTCTTTTCGTAGCACTTTTTCGCAGTACTTTTCTATAACTTTTGAAATATAGTTGTAAACTTAACAATTCTTTTTTAGTTATTTCATAAATATTTTAAATGATTAATAAAGTTTTTTAAAGATGATTTGAAGGATTTTTGGAATGATTAAAGATTTAGAGTTGATCAAATAACTTGACCGCCTTACGGGTGTCAAAGAGATAGTGTCTAGGCTTGAGTTTAGAAAACCAGTTTTCTGCTTTCCTTGGCTATCCGGACTGGCCCAATGGAGGGGATAGTGAATATTTTTTACTCGGGTCAATATATTCCTAAATGAAAATGAAACAATTTCGAATTTATTCTTAGTAAAAAGAAGTTTAAAAGTTATCAAGGTATTTTATAAGAGAGGTTTAATATCTCCATATATACCGAAAATAATGTTTAAGAAATACATATCTCCAAAAGAGTTTTTTTGGATAAAAGAACTGAATCAATTAAAGAATGATTCCCTATTCACAAGAACATCTTTTTATCGATGTTTGTTTCGAAGGAATCGAGATCGGATCTGATCTGGCACCTACCCCTCGTGTTAGGGATGCTCCATCAGTTGAAGTATGCAGCATGATACGAGGTTCTTGCTTTCTATTTGGTGGCGAGCAAGAGACTCTTACCCCTACATGTCCCTAAGATAAGGGTTGGTTGTTAGTCGCGAGGCTGGCCGTAAAATCAGATTCGAGGTACCAATGTGTGCCATGGTAGTCGTGTCCACTACTGATGGTTGAAAAGCCTAGGTAGGGGGTGCATCCACTGTCGATGGTTGAAAATCCTAGGCACTCGCATTTGGTATCAGAGCTAAAGGTTAAGCATGAACCTTGGCTTTAGTGGGGTATGACTCATTAGAGATAGGGTTAGTAATACCCTAGAATGAGTTCAATTTTTGGGAGTGCGCGTTTAGAATTCTTATCTGAATAAAATCAAGTTGTGTTATATATCTATTCTCCAAGATAATTTTGACTTTGTATTCTAAAGGTTTCTTACTAAATTCAGGTCGTAAGACATGAGTACTCATAGAGGACGAAGTAAGGGAAATAGCAGCACCACAACAACCAACGGTCGAGCTCTAACCACTGCTGTAGAAGAAATAGCTCTCGTACAACCCCAAGTTAATTTTTCCACCCTGTGTAAGAATTATACCAGCTTAGGGGGAAAACTCATTCAAGGGTACAAAAGCTATCATTAAAGTACAGGCTTGGATTAAATCATACGAGAGGATCTTTAAAGCATTGAACATCAGTGATGAGCAAAAGAGATTTTTGGCCTCATGGCAACTTTAGGAAGGGGCTCTAGCTTGGTGGAAGTCTATTAGCCTAAATGATTCGAAGGACAATTTCTCTTGGGAAAGGTTTAAAAAGGTTTTAGAGGAGCGGTACATGCCAGCATCCGGGAAATCTCGTCTTTACAGAAGCTTTACGGATCTGAAGCAGGACAAAATGACTATTGAGGAGTATGCAAATAAGTTCAATGAATTATCTTGTTTTGGGCTAGGTCTAATTGACAAGCCTTTAAATAAAAATGAGTAGTTCATTTTCGGGACGAACGAGAAATACCAGAGCGGGATGATTGCCCATGTTAAGGGGTCATTTATATATTTGCTGGATATGGGATTCCATTATGAAACATTGGACAAGACGAAGCCGGTAGTAGCTCAGACCAACAACAACAACACCACCAACAGCTGGAAGAAGAAGAAGTTTAATCAAAATGGGAAAAAGCCAGGTCAAGGAAAATCTAGAGGAGAAGCCCAAGGTAACTATTTGAAAGATGCTACATGTTACCATTACCAACCAAAGGGCCACCTAGCGACTCATTGCAAGAACCCCAAGGTTCATAGGCCACCAGCAAACTGCTATAATTGTCATCGGCTGGGATACATGATAAAGGATTGTCAAATTATGAGGAAGGGAGAGCAAGCAAGAGTTTATGCAATAAAGGATAAGCCTTCAACCTCTCAGGATGTGAAGGGCAATGGAGTTTTGGAAGGTAATATTTTTATATAAGATGTTTTAGTTAGAGTATTGTTTGATACAGGAGCTTCTCATAGTTTTATTACTAAGGAAACAATAGAAAAATTAAAACTTGAACCTAAGATAGTTGATGCCCCTATTCGCGTGACGAATCCTATAGGTGGTACCACTAACCTTTGTATGAATTGTGAAAAAGTCTCAATTTCCTATTCTTCCCATCAATTTCCTTTCGACTTATTTGTCTTAGATTTTATTGGATTCGAAATTTTGCTTAGTATGGATTGGTTAACTTAGTATAAAGCTGTTCTTGATTACGTTAGCAGGATGATAACCTTATGGACCGGTTTTGGGAAGTTTATAGAAATATCTTACGAAGATGCTAGTCCAAGGAGGGGAAGTTTCCTATATGCATTAGATTCATCCCAGAGAGGATTAGAAACAATACTCGTTATTAAAGAATTTCCAAACGTCTTTGAAGAAGTGAAAAGTTTACCCTCGCATCGGGAAATCGAATTTCATATTGATTCGATTTCTAATGCAAGACCAATTAAACAACATGACCGAAGTATGGCTACGAAGGAGAGGGAAGAGTTAAGTAAACAAACTCAAGATCTATAAAAGAAAGGGTTGATAAGACCGAGTCGTTCAAGTTGGAGACCGGCGGTAGTTTTTATTGCCAAGTCCGATGGATCTTTAAGGTTGTGCATAAATTACCAAGATCTAAATAAATAAACGATTGAGAACAAGTATCCTCTACCTCGAATAGATGACTTGTTTGATCAGTTACATGGTGCTCGGGTATTCTCGAAAATGGATCTTGCTAAAAGATTCCATCAACTAAGAATCGCGGAAGAATGCATCCATCTAACCGCATTTAATGGTCCGAACACTTTCTTCGAGTGGTTGGTTATGCCTTTTGGGCTAACCAATGCGCCCGCTTATTTTGTAGACCTTATGAATAGAGTATTTAGAGATGTACGCAATAAATACATGTTAGTCTTTATTGATGATATCCTTATCTATTTTAAGACAGAAGAAGAACACGAAAGGCATCTAGAAATTGTGTTGGAGATATTAATAAATAATGTGCTTAAAGCCAAATTCTCGAAATGTCATTCATGGAAAAGGAGGTAAGATTCCTTGGACATATAGTGTCAAGGGACAGGATTTCAGTATATCCTGTAAAGGTTGCAGCTATTCTAAATTGGAAGCAGCCACAAACCCCTAAAGAGATTCATAGCTTCTTAGGTCTGGCCGGGTATTACAGAAGATTCATTCAAGACTTCTCAAAGATTGTCTACCACCTAACGAAGTTGACCATGAAAGATGCTAAATTTATCTGGAGTCCTAAATGTGAAGCAGCATTCCAAGAACTCAAAAAGAGGTTAACAACCGCTTCAGTTCTAGCAATATAAATGGAAATAGTGAATTAACGGTTTATACAGATGCTTGTGGAGAAGGAGTTGGTGCAGTTCTGATGCAAGATGGGAAGGTGATTGCTTATGCAAGTAGACAACTGAAGGTTCATGAGAAGAATTATGCAATGCACAACTTAGAATTATTAGCCGTGGTGTTCGCATTAAAAATATGGAGGCACTATTTGCTGGGTAATAAGTTTTCATAGTTTGTTTCAATTAAAACTTTGAATTGACCTTAGTAAATATAATTCCCTCTTTTAATTAGGTGAAAAGTTTGAGCTCTTTACAGAACATAAATCTTTAAAGTATCTTTTCACTTAGAAAGATTTAAACATGAGGCAGCAATGTTGGTTGGAATTTCTTGCATCTTATGATCTAGATATTTTATACGCACCCGAGAAAGCCAACATAGTCGCTGATGCGTTATGTAGGAAATATGCCGCTGTTTCTTATTTGGTAGTAACTCCATCTCTTTTGAAAAGAATTTCCAGCAAGCAAAAAGAAGATTAATTCCTAAAGAAGATTTTTAAAGTTAAATACAAAGGGCATAATTCAAGCTTTGGATTTGATAGCCACTTTGTTTTACGATTAAATGAGCGAATTTGTGTTCCAGATGTGGAAAATCTTAGGCAAGAGGTATTAGCTGAATGTCACAAAACTAAACTTAACATTCATCTGGGAATTAACAAAATGAACAAAGATATGAAGCGTACATTTTGGTGGAAAAGCATGAAAAGGGACATATCCATTTATGTTAGCAGATGCGCCAATTGTCAACAAGTCAAGAACGACGAGCAGAAAATTGCAGGATTACTTCAACCTTTGGAGATTCCAACTTGGAAGTAGAATCAAATATTAATGGATTTCGTTGATGGTTTAGCTCGAACGAGGAACAGGAATGAAGGCATTTGGGTTATCATAAAGCGATTAACTAAAATTGCACACTTCATTCCAGTAAAATCAACAAGGACCGCTGCAAGCCTTGCCGAGATATATATGAAGGAGATTGTATGATTGCATGGAGTTCTGAGCAGTATAGTAAGCGATCGGGATCCAACCATTACTAGTCAGTTTTGGGAAGCATTACTGACCACTTTAGGAACAAGGCTGAATATAACCACTGCCTATCACCCCCAAACTAATGGATAGACGGAGAGAGTCAACTGCATTTTGGAAGATCTTCTCAGAGCATGTTTTCTAGACTTTGGAGGCTCCTGGGAAAATCATTTACAATTAATAGAGTTCTCTTATAACAATGTTATCAAGCTAGTATCGGCATGGCACCGTATGAAGCTCTATATGGTCGTCCGTGTAGGTCACCAGCATATTGGATCGAAAATAGAGATCGATTAGTACTTGGTCCTGATATGATATGAGAAGTTTTAGAGAAGGTCGATATGATTAGAAAGAAGCTAAAGGAAACCCAAAGCAGACAGAAAAGTTATGCAAACCAAAGGCGTAGAAATCTAGAATTCTTAGTTGGAGATTCGGTCTTTTTGAAAGTTTCTCCAATGAGAGGAGTAGTGAGATTTGGAATAGCTGGGAAGTTAGCACCTTGATATGCTAGACCTTTCCCATTCTTGAACGAATCGAACCACTAGCTTATCGAGTGCAATTACCAGAAAGGTTGGCAGGAGTGCACAATATTTTTCATGTATCTCATTTAAGGAAACATATGCATGACCCAAAGCAAATCATAGAAACAGCTGCTCAGGAAGACTTGGAGGTGAAATCGAAGTTGGCAATTATTAGACGATCTGTTCGAATCGTTGATTGTGATGAGAAACAATTAAGGAGGAAGGTAGTAAGGCTAGTCAAAGTTCCATGGAGTGGAGACGCTGAGGATTGCACTTGGGAAACGGAGGATAGAATGAAAAAGGCATATCTCGAATTTAGGATGGAAGAATGAACTATATAAATCATGTCATTGTAGTATACTCACTGCCTGTAGTATAGTCACTTATCCATATTTTTGTATATATTCATTATATTGAATATATTTCCTTTTGAGCTATTTCCTTCTTATCTTAATTTCGAGGACGAAATTCTATTAAGGAGGGGAGTCTGTAATGACCCGTAAATTTATCACTTTAAATAAAAAATCATTTAGCTTTATTGATATAACAATAATTTTGTAAATAATTATTTATATTAATTTATATGATTCTATAAATAAAATATGATCATTTTAATTAGTTAAGAATGATAAGAAAATTTATTTCAAAATTTGTTTACAAAATATGCATATTAATTTAAAAGAGAAAATATGACCGAAAATCGGAATCAGGATTTGGAATGATATAACATGTGGAAGTTGTGCAACATTATAGGAATATGAAAGATACACATACACATGTACATGTGCATACATGAGGACATGCGCATAAACATAAGTATACAAAAATAATTAAGTATAAAAGTATAATATAAAATATATAATATATTTTAAGATTTCTTACTCCTTAAGCATACATAAGTCAACATATGCATACATGAGATGATGGAAGCATGGCCACATGGAGGGGGGAGGTGTGTTTGTGAAGCCATATAATGGTGATGAAGATGATGATGTATGCATGGATACTTTTACACTCTTCTTTTCCTCTAAATACCATACCCTCTTCTCTTTATTTTCATTCATCTTCTTCTTCATATTTTCTAAGCTTTGTCTTCCACTTTAATGATTTCCATCCTAATAGAAATAATGTCAAAATTTATTTCAAAAAATAAATTGTAATATATAATTATATACTTAAATGCCTCAAAACAAACCCGAAACTCCACCTTTTCTCTTTGTTCTTCACAATCTCCACCCCACTTCATCACAGGCCGACCCACTTCCTTGCTCCACCCTAGGCCGTGCACCCCCAAGCCACCAAAACTTTGGTTAAGGCATCTAGGAGCTAAAATTCAAAGTATAGTGAGCTTCGAAAACTGAGTAGCAGAGCTATAGCGAACTTTGATTAATTGTTGAAAACTCAAAGTGAGAACTCCTAAACTATTATATTATATTTTGGATAATGATATGATGTTTGCAATGGATGTTTATTATGCTTTGATCATCAAGTTTGGATGTTTTTATATGAATATATATATATATATATATATATATATATGCAACTCACGGAAATACACATCGGTAAGCACAAAGGAAATTACTTGCCTTGAATTAATGAAATGGTGTGTATGGAATGTTAAACCTCTTTAAAAATGGTTTAAAAATGAGTTTGAAATGTTTTATAAAAATTTATAAGTGTTTTTGCGAAGTTTGAATGAGAATTGAAAAATTAGTCAAAAATAGGCGCGTCTCGTAATGGCAGTTCACGATTTCACGCCGTAAAAGTCAAATGAGTGTAAAAAATGGAATATAGCTCGGAATTCTTCAAGATAAGAATTTTACGAACTATTACATCCACGGTTTTCCAAAGAAGAAAGAGAATCGAGATTTTAATAAGTATATTTTGAAATATGAGTAAACAAAGTTTTGGAAAAATCGCGGTTTTGCAGTTCGGAATCCAAAACTGGATTTCTTTGGAAATGATGTTTTAAATTTGTTTATAAATATGGAATAAATAAATAAATGTTTAAAATGTGTTAAAAGTGATTTGAGTAATAAAAATAAATTTTCAAATAATAAAAAGTCGTTTTGATCAATATAGCTAAATAAAGCACTTTCCGTAACATTTTTTCACAACACTTTTCTATAACTTTTGAAATATAGTTTTAAACTTAACAATTCTTTTCCAGTTATTTTATAAGTGTTTTTAAATGATTAATAAAGTGTTTTAAAGCTGATCTGAATGATTTTTGGAATGATTAAAGATTTAGAGTCGATCAAATAACTTGACCGCCATATGGGTGTCAGAGATATAGTGTCTAGGCTTGAGTTTGGAAAACCAATTTCCTACTGTCCCTAGTTATTCGGACTAGCACGACGGAGGGGATAGTGAATTTGGTTTACTCAGGTCAATATCTTCCTAAATGAAAATGAAACGATTTCAAATTTATTCTTAGTAAAAAGGAGTTTAAAATTTATCAAGGGATTTTATAAGAGAGGTTTAATATCTCCGTATATATCGAAAATAATGTTTAAGAAACATATATCTCTAAAAGAGATTATTTTTTTTGATAAAAAGAACTAAATCAATTAAATAATGATTCCTTATTCACAAGAACATCTTTTTATCGATGATTGTTTCGAAGGAACCGAGGTCGGATTTGGATGATTCCTATCCGAAGACCACTTCGAACCACTTTACGTATTTGAAGTGAAGATATGGATATGAAATTTAGGATTTTTGTAATGAAGAACTAATTGTTGATCATTTGGGGATAAAATATACATATAGTAGCAGTAGTCACTTCGTTATGAAATATCCAATGCAAGGACTAATCGCTACTAATCCTTAGGTTAATTCTCGACAGGATGTGGTAGGAGAGTGCCTTCGGTTTGTCCTGTACCTGGACAACTTGTATGGACTAATGTTTGATGTTTAATTTCTAATTACATAAGTGATCTCTATGAAAGTATCATCTGTTTGATGGTGGAGAAGGCAACTTCTCTTAGCTTAACACCCTTTCTTGAGACGTATGAGCTCAGGAGTTATATGTTTGTAGAAATCAGTTGTATGGCCATGGAATGGCAGTGTAGCATTTAAAGGAAGATGATGTGTTGTATGAAAGATAATCGTTACCTTGTGCCTCACACCCGCAAATGGCCGAAAAAGGGTAGATGCGGCAAGGCTATGTGGTTTGCAACCATTAGAGGATGATCATCCCCTTTTAGATATATTTCTACCTGCTATTACGTTCGGGTTTAAATTATTATAGTGTATGCTAAGAAACGTCTCCAATAGGTCGGTAATGAACAAGGTGATGACATATTCGATACTATCTAAGAAGAGGTAGGCCAGTCTTGTGTTGGTAGAGGACCATCAGTTGGGCCTCAGTACATTCCTCTAGAGATGTACTACTGGAAGGTAGTCCCTTCACCTGGTCATTTTTATGGAAACCCGTTCTCCAATAAGTGCTGCCATTTTGTTTGTAGAACCTGCATTTGTGGTTAGTATGCTGGAATTTAATAATGTAACAATTTCGGCTAAGATTAATAAGTTTACTTGCAAATGTTTTCAAAGATGTGTCATTAAAAATATTATCAAGTATTTTTACATAAGAATGTTTTGGTTATCATAGGTAAAAATCCATTCCGTTTTTATATGCGACGTGGTCTTATGAGATACCATTTTGTTTTCAAACAACGTATTTTGAGTTCTCACACCAGAGTTTATTTTGTTTTCCCTTTAAACTCTGGTTACCCTATTTTTCTGAGCAGCCAAGTAGTCGGGATTCTGTTTGGATTATTTTGGAGAAGAGCATGCTGGAAGAGATTTTTGGAGCATGGAGCTGAAGCACCTGATATGGATGTCTATCTGTCTATTTATTTTATTTTTCCATTGTGTCTAAGTTAGTTAGTACCAGCAAGTGTGGGAGCAGGCAGTTATAATGTTCCTAGCTGGGTTAGTTCATACCAAAACTCTGATATACCCTAGTGAGAGTAGTTGTATGTACTATCTATCTATCTATCTATTTTAACGTAATGTGAGAATTTGTGTTTCTATCTTTTATATTTACTTTACTTTGCCCCTGAAAATTTGCCTCCCCAGCACTGATTTACGGCATGTGAATACCGTGGAAGTATTAGTGTCGATTTTTGAGTGTTGATGAGACTGGTCTTCACAAAGCTTCTTCCTCTTGATTTTAGCTTATCTTCCTCTAGCTTTCTCCTAATGGTGGCCGACCTAATGAGAGTGCATAAAGGTTTAGGGTATAATAATATAACCTATTTCTATTTTGACCTTATCTATTACCCTTACTTATTTCATTTTAATTCCCTTTATGTTCATTACTATTAGGCACGTCTACCCTCTAATTAGACAAATCTCAATTCCCTTAACCATTTCATTATTTCATTTAATTTATCTAATTAAATGTCCTAAATAATGTTAGTCAAAATTAGGGTCATTACTTAGGTCAAATTCAAATTGTGATTATGTAGAATTTATCTCTTGATGAAATAACATACTTGTCCAAAAGCTCGAACTCTTGCCTAAGTGTAACACCCTAAAAATTTAATGATAACTAATTTAAAATGAAATTAGTAAATAATAGTAAACTAGAAAATGGAATTTTTCACAAACGTTAGAGTTTGGCTATGAAGTTTGCACCAATGTGTTCGTAGTGATTTTCTTATCAACTTTTATATATAAAGTTTTCCAAACTTAAACGATAAACTTATTAATGTTTAAAGATTTTGAAACAGAAAAAATTATATATATATATATATAATTAAGGAAATAAGTATGATTAATCAACGTTGGTTAACGTTAACGAATACTTAATGCTTCAGCAAGTTTAACGTTAAAATGGTATGAAATAATAATAAAAAAGAGACAAACCGAACTTCAATAAAATAACACGCCCGGTTGACACCCTAGTTCAATCGATCGACCCCTAGTTGTGGAGCGGTCGACTGATAGTGCTATAGCGGTTGTAAATTGAACCTAGGCTAAAAAGCTTGGATTTAATATAATATAATCTAATGACTGACATTGATTCTGTAATGACCCAGAAATTTCAGCACTTAGATTTGTGAGTATTTACATTAATTTAAATATTCAGATAATAGATTTTGTAATTAAAATAAAAACTCTTTGGAATAATAACTAGAGATGGTTAAATAGTTTTCAAAAATTTATTTGCAAAAGTAATTAGTTCGAAGAAAAATAAAAAATATGATCGGAATTCATTTTCTGAATTTTTCGACTTTTCGTCAACCAATTTTTTTTTTCTTCAGTAAAATGCGTGAACATTGTTGAATACTCATATGCATCAATTTTAAAATAAATTAGAGTTATGTTATATATATACACTTAAAAAATGTGACTTGTTATGAAATAATAATAATTTATGTATAAACACGAAAGCACTTAACATTTAAAGCTATTAGTACTTAAAACTTCATTTAACCCAACATGAGCTTCTATGTATGTACTTAGGAAAACATGAAATGATGTTAGGTGAAGTAAGATATTTTTATTTCCTTTTAAATTCTTTTTATATCAATTTACTCATATACACTTCCTGATTACATTTTCAAGAAGGAAGAAAATCTGATCTTGTAAAGCTTTTCAAAATCTTAAGCAAAAATTTCAAAGAGCAATGTGGAAAATGATTTTACAAATATTAGCGGTTGATTTAAGAGCATACTTACTGCTAAGCACTGTATTTATGTAAATAATCAATTACAGGCTTTTACTTTATCTTCTCTGTTTTGGTTTATAAACTCAAACATACACCGTCCCAAAGTTTAAAAATCAATAACTCATAAACCACTTGATAATAGCTCGAGCCGTCAACTACAAAGATGTTCATTTGCAATCATAGTTATTTTAAAAATTATTTGTTCAATGTTTTGTTAACTGTGACGACTGGGATGGGCTTATTATAGTAAGCAAGCTATAAAAGTGAACTTTTGAACAATTTTAATTTGACAAATGGATTGTATAATCTTATTTATCACATTGATTCTTGATTTTTAATGGTATACGAGTGATTTTTAAGTTGGGAATTTGTGTTTGGGAGTAAGCTGAACGGAATTGGGTAAATCTTGAAATTCTGACAAGTTTGTTGATGATGGGTCATATGGTCATTGTTGGAGGAACCTTGAACCATGGGAGGGCCATTGGCGGAGTTGCAGGGTCTCCGATGGGGTATGTAGTGTAGTCGAGTTGCATATAGGTTTTAAGGCTGTTGATTTTTGGGTTTCAGGAATCAGAGTCGTGGCGGCATGGTGATACATTGAGTGTGCTCGGTCCTCATCTTGAGGCACGTGAATGGCAGGTGGTGGTGTGGGTGTAGGCCGAGTGTGGTGGCGTGTCGAGCTCGCTTTTCATTAAGGGCGCTTTTTTTCCAGTGGAGTGTCAGATTTCACTAAAGCTACTTGAGATGGGGGACGATAGGGTAGACATGATGAGGAGGCGAAAGGAGTCACATCGGCGTTTGGTGGAGCAGCTCACCTGTACACGTGCACGGTGAACGTCGTGCATAGTTTAGGTGGAACTGGGGAAGACCGAGTTTTGGAAGATGGAGATGGGTTACCTTGTTTCCTTGATTATTTTGTGCGTTTGGGTCTTTGGGGCAGAATGTGTTTCGGTTTAGTGGTTGTGTGCTCGGCCCATTAGCTTTTGGGTTAGGGACATAATTAGTTATTTAAATACATAATTTAAATGGTCAAACTTTGAAATACCATATCTTGCTCGTATGTGATCCATTTGACCTATGGATTATTGCGTTGGACTCGTATGAACGAGTACAACGTTTTAATGTAACTTGTCAATGACTTTGGGAAAGTATAAATTTAGGGCATATGAAAATGCCCGAATTTAAATTACGTTATTCTAAATAATAACGTTATTTAAATTTATATGCCCTATTTATTGATACTTATTCGACCAACTAAAATGCTATTGAGTTAAATTGGATTGAATATGGTAACTGGACATCTGTTTAGCGGAATAAAACACCATTTTGCTAATTAAATTAATTTGACATTTAATTAGCAGAATAAATTCCTGTTCTGCTATCTTTTAGTTTAGACATCTGATTATGTATGCCACTTAGAATAAGTGATATGTTAACCAATGACGGTTGAGTATGGAATTTATTTACGTAATCGTGGATTATGTAAATATCTATTAACTTGAAAAGTTAAATTGGATAATATGGTAGCTTATTTTAAGTACCATGGTGTCGTTAAGCCTCTTCAAATTTGAAAAACTAATTATTGATTGGAAAGCTATTTTAAGAATAATTATTTTTATTATAAGGTTCAAAGATAATTATTATTTAATAATAAATTTTAAAAAGTAATAATTCTTTATTAATAATATTTCAAAGATAATTTATAGTTTTTTAAATAATGATTTAAGTTAATTATTTTATTAATATGATTCTTAAAAGTTGTCTCTTAAATGTTATTTCAGAATGTTTAATTATTATTTAATAAGTAATTTAGTTATTGTGTAGAAATGTTTTAATTTAATCATTTATTCAAAATGGCTCAACTATATTTTAATTTTTAATTAAGGTTATTTAATTATATTGATTTAAGTTATTAATTATATTTATAGGTTAATTAATTATCATATTTAAATTATTTAAAGTTAATTAATTATTATCCTAATATTGTTTTGAAGTTAATTTATTAATACAATATTAGTGTTTAAAATTAATTTAATATATTATTAATGATATTTTAAAGTTATTATTTAAATGAGATTTAAATTAAATAGAATAGAGGGATGTTTAAATAATAACTTGTTAATTTAAGTTATTTTAAATAATGTATGGTTATATTTTATAAGTATCGAAAATATGGTGGTTTGTGAATATACTTATCCTGTTGAGATAAGTATGTGGAGGTGATTCCAAGTAATTGAAATTTGATTTTAAAATAATAGAAAATTAATTAAAATGAGGCTTTGTGATTTCTATGGAAAATGTAATCTTTGTTTTAAATGGTTGTTTATTTGATAGTTAAATAACCGACTATCAAATCTAGACTAGAACATAACTCTGAAAATATCTAGGAGAAACACGGGGATTATATGATACAGTTACCGTCGGTGGTGCTATACTATATGTATAAACTCGTTTCATTCTTTTAGGACGAATGATAACCATATAGAAGTGAACTCCGCTCTTATCCTTGTCTGTTTATTTCCTAAAGAACCAGGGTTAGGTTTACCGGAAATTATCGAAAGTTGTTTCAAAGGGACCGGAACCGGATATGTTATCTGAAAACCACTTCGATCCAACTCAAGCATTTCAAACTGAAGATAACTTGAAGAATATGGAATCAAAGATGGGAGCATTGAAGTGCAAGGGCTGCTTGCTACTAGTCCTGAGGGTGATTCTAAAATGGATGTAGTAGAAGTAGTGCCTTCGGTTTTTCCTTATCCTGGACAACTTGTATGGATGAATGTTGGCACTGCATTACCGCTCGGAAGGCAGTGTTAGCATTCCAAGAGGGTTGCTATTCAAAAGTTAAGCGTAGCTTCAAGCCTCATTAACCGGGAATAACTGAAATCAGGGGAGATGCGGCAAGGCTAAGTGGCTTGCTCCCATTGGGGTGTGTCATCACCTTTCTAGATACATCTACATATTTATGGATTGGTTGTGCATGAAATCTCAAATAAAAAGGGGTGCAAAGCAACCGAGGTGATGACATATTCGGTACTCTTCAGTCAGGGGTAGGCCGATCTTGTGTTAGCAGGGGATCCAGGTGTGGTCCTCCGTACATTTTCTAGACGTGTACTGTGATAGGTGGTACCCTGGTGCCTTGTCATAGTATGGAATCCATTCTCCAATATTGATTGTGCTCAACTATGTTGAGATTTGAGATGCAAGCATTTCAGCTATTTTCATATTTTACTTTGACCTCTAGACATTATTATAATGTCACTGGATTTTCTAATATAAAGGTTTTGGTTATCGTAAGGTAAAAACCGTCCGTGTTTATATGCCGCGTGGTCTTACTAGATACCATTGATTTTAAAGGATTTTAAAAGTTATAATAAATAAAATTCCTTGTGATTTAAGTTCTCACGCTGGTTTTACCAAACTGACTCGGGCGTTGTTTTCCTAAAATGCTCTGGTCAGACCGAGCATATTTCTAGGTCTAGTTGGATATTTTTGGAGCTTCAAGAGACGAGCTGGAGGACAAGAGACATATTCACGTACATGGTTATTTTTCCATTGCATTCATTGTTATATTATTTAGCAATTGTGAGGGCAGGTTGTTATAACTGTCCGGGCTGAGTAGGTTGGTATACTCTGATTGATGTTAGTATATACATATACTACAGTTTTGTTTTGTGTAAAGATTTTTTATCTATTATAGATTATTCGTTACATAGTGGAATTCTGTGTTGTTTAGTTTCTTCTTGTCTTCTTTCTTCTTTTTTTCCCTAACTATCCGCCTTTCCATTCAATTTAGGATGGACGTGTGTAGTTTATTGTTAGCTTAAACTATATGGAAAAGTGGGTCATTACAGTTGGTAGCAGACCTTAGGTTGAACAAACACCTAGACTTTGGTGGGGTTTACTCATTTGAGATAGGGTAAGTGAGACCCTAGGATAAGTTTGAGAGTATATATATAAGAGCGCGTATTTGTTAGTGATATAAAAATGTTTTATATTGCGTTATTTGATCTTTTAAGTGGCTTAAGAATTCTGGTCGATGCGTTTGGCCAACATTATCGATAGGAATTTCCTAAACACTCGAACAAGACCAACTGACACGGTATTGTTTTAAAATGGGTAAATGAAATAATTTTACCTGAGATTATATTTTACGTATAAAAGAATAATTTTCCAAAAATTTAATATAATTATTCTTGGTTGTGCTTGTTTGCTAGGAAATGATAATATTTTATCATTATCTTCTAGAATTTGATTAGTCATGCTCGTCCAGTTCTGAGCATTGACAATTATCGGTTAATCTATCTGGAATCTTCCTTTTTGAAACTTGGTTTGGGTAGATAGGAATTTGGGAACATTGAAACGAATACCTTGTGAATTAAGTTTCACAATTTGAATATAAGGCATTCGTTGATAATGTTAGGTTAAATTTTGATTTCTAAGAGTGTTTATTTAAAAGAAAATTTTGAATTTTTTGGAATGAATATTTTAGAAACGATTCTAAATAAAAGGAATTCGAGAGTTCAAATTTCGGTGATTTTGGCAAAATGGATTTCATGGTTTATAGGTTAATTGTAATAATTGAAAATGTTTTTGGGATAAAAACATTTCTAAGTGGAGTTGTGCTACCATTCAGATTTTGCTATATAATTGTTTAGATAAAATTAATTTTGATTTGATTCGAAAAGTATGATTTGATTTACTATAAAGCAATGGTTGTATTATCATTTCAAATGATATTGGAGAAAAGAAATAATAGTTTTATTTGGGATAGTTTTAGAGTATATATGGTTTTGGAAATTGCAATAATAGTTATTTGAAAATATATTTTAAGTATAATTCTTTTAGAAGAGAATTTAAAATGAAAGTGGTATATTTTTTTTGGATTGGTTCGGAGAATAAGTCCCGATTTGTTTGTGGTGATCAGAATAATCTTCTAAGTGACGGACGAATGTTTGCTTTGGTGAACGGTATTGTGCACTTAGTAAATTATTTTCTTTGACATTGTACAGTCAGGACAGGTTTGAATCTGGTAAGTTGGAAACAGATAGTTGTTAAAAAACTATTTATTTAGAAATATATAAGGTATCTTTACAAAGGGCGTTTTTTTGAATAATAATAAAAAATAAATATTGGAATCTACTTTAGACTGGAATGAGATAAGTAGGATTTAAAAATACGATGTTTTGTGTATGTAATTAGGATATAGGAGAGCCTATATAAGTTAGAAAATTTGAGTCATCTTTTAAATGCTTTGTTTTATATTTGGACCTTAGTAGGACTTGGAATCTTATTCCAAGGATTTTTGTTGATTTATTTTAGAGGACTCCCGTTGTCATTAGAGGACTGCTTATGAAGGCTAGGAGGCTCGGTGATCAGGGCATGGTTAGCCGGATTCTGGAGGATATTTTCCATCCGTCACTAGAAGAGGAGTTCAAGGAGGAAATCGAGTAAGAGTTCGAGGAGGCAATCGAGGACGAATTTGAAGAAGAGGAAGAATTTGAGGAAGAGGAGGAGTTAGAAGAAGTGGAACCCATTCCAGAGGACGAGCTGGAATCAAAGAATGATGATGCAATCATCTGGGAGATGGGGGAAGTCATTGAAAATCCAATTGCATTGGAGGATTGGGATGTCCTTTTAGATGATGCATGGTGGCCGAGAGCAGAGATGTTGATTCCTAGATATCCCAACCCAGAGATCATATGGATTTCTGATGATGACGGCGAGTCCATAGTATTAGAGGGACTCAAGGTGGCGGACTCTGATGGAGAGAGTCCACTTTGAGGAGTCCACTTATATGTTTGATGTGTGTTTAGTGTTTGATGATAACAAACTATATATATCGTATTTTAGATGTGTTTACAGATTATACATATACAGAAATTTTATCATCACAGAATTTGAATTCAAACTGAAATTTTATTCAAACAATCTTTCATTACAAATTTTGAATGGTACAAATTCTGACTCACTATAACTGTACAATTTCTGAATACATCACAATTCGATTTTACAGTAACAACCTCACTACATCACTCAATCACTCATCCGCATTGTCCAGCTTCAGTGTTTGTCTTGTCACCTGTGGTACCTGTATAATTAACAATCTACAGCAGTAATCTGAACAGAAACGAATTTGATTTGCAAAAGTATAAAATTTGTTTTTAAAGCTGTCTCAGATATATGGGTTAACGTCATCATCTTTGATTGTGTAATATCTGTGCATATCAGTATTCATATCAGGGACAGGTATTTACGAGTGGCTGCAGTACACACGTATGCACGTGTGCACTGCCTCGCCAAACTCGTGTGCACAGATAGCAAACATGAAGCACAGTTTCACAAATAATCACTGCAACAATACTTTTAAAATGGAGGCAGAACCAGAATGCACAATGGATGCAACATCGAACCAGGAAACAGTTTCACAAATGCAAAGACCGGAGAAGTCAAAAAATGAAGCAATATACAAAACTCATCTGGACAGTGCAGTGAAAACAGATCAAACAATGAACCAGTTCAACATGATATGCAATCTGACTCAAGCACATCAGTATGCAAGAATAAACAACCCAGTGCCAAAATCCAATACAACTGCAATCATGATCATTCAAAGACAGAAGCTACACTTATCATAGTGTAAACTGCAACTACAAAGGCAGCAAGACAAGTGCAGACAAATATGATCACATTCAAAGCTATGTGATTTCAAGTTAAAGACCAGAGGGATATAAACAACTGTAGCAGTGAAGGTTAATGTCAGATGAAGCTCCCATCAGGATCACCAGTAAACAAGTCAAGGCAGTGAAGTGATTCAAGTCTAAAGCATAACTGCAAACAAGATCATAGTTTGAACTAAAAGCTACAACATAAATACATACAATGGCAAGCTAACTGGCATATGAACAACTACAGAAGGTCGAGAAAGTATTCAGGGATGAACATGCATGAATCAGGAAATCAAGCAAATGCAACAGATCGAAACAAGTATAGTTCAAACCAGGGTGCACGACAATGAATGCAGAGGTCAGAAAATTGAAGAAGATCAGTACAGTGATACATGAAATCGCATGAACAAGTTCGAACAACCAGACAACATCATATTCACGAATGCAATGTTCAAGTGGAGACCAGAGAAGATGGCCAGAGACGAAGACAGGGATGAACACAAAGATGGCCGAAGCCGTGTCAAAGCAAGTGTTAACCAGGTCAAAAATCAAGAGTGTGCAATCTTTGAAAAAGTCAAAACAAATAGAAAAAGGAAAGTTTTAACGTCGTAACCATCAAGCAAAATCGAACGTTCAAAATCAAAGCCGTAAAACAGAAGGAATTCCCAAAATATATCGGAGCTTAAAACAGGAAAGTTTCAACAACGTGGTGATCACGTAATATCAAATCAGAGGTCTATATAAAGGACCCAAAAATCATCATTGACGGTGTGAGTTCGAATACAAAAATCGAAGAAGGACAAAGCTAAAATCTTACCAGAAGCAACATCGAATTCACCGAAGCACGAAGCAAAGCCAAAGCCAAGCAACATCAAATAACTCAATTCCAGAGCCGTAGCTTCAATTCCAGATTGAACGAAGCCGTAGCCTCGAATAAAAATCGACAGTGCAACACTCAAATTCAAGAATCGATCAACAGAGGAGCGCGCAAAGCCGAAGCCAAGCACAAGATCGAAACTTCAACCAAAGCCCTAATTTTCAGATCAAAGAACGAAGCAGAAGCTTCAAGTGGCAACAGAGAGGAGCATCAGCTCGTATTCGCCAGAGATACAAGAAAGGGAAACAAGAAGCCCCAATTCATACGAGATACAAGAGAATCGCCGAAAACCCTAAATTTTGGAGTCGCCATTTTTCTCAAGGGATCGGGCTGGAGATAAAAGGAATTGGGCCAGAGATAATATTGATCGAGAAATCAAAAGAAGCGGGCCGACATTATTGAAGAAAAAAAAGGGAAGTGGGCCGGGCTAATTATCAAATTAGGTTTTTAAAGCTTTTATTTTAATTTAGGCCGGGTTTAATTAATATAGGTTTGGGCCAATTTTATTTGAGGGCAAAAATTATTTTACATTGACGATTTAAATGTTGCCCTAGGGTTAAACTGTATTTTGTATTTCAGTTTGTATTATCAAAGTCCAGTTAGAGTTAATCACCACCTAGAGTTTAGGTGTTGTCAGATTGTCTAGTTAGGGTTAGTTCAGTGAGCAGGGAGGCTGCGAGTTTGCAAAGCTCTATAGGCGGGAGCAGAGTTTGCGAGTAAACGAAACTCTATAGGCGGAGCAGGGTGTGCGAGTCTGTAGGAGTGTTTGTGAGCGGAAGCGAGTGTCTGCGAGTCTGTCAGAGTGTTTGTAAGCGGGATACTGTTTAACTCTAATAGAAATCTGGGAATGCAGCAGTAGGCAGGGGTTGCCGAAGCTGGGTAAATTCTGTGTGTGATTTACTTTACTGCATATTTATTTATCTGCTGTTTACTTCCGCGTTTAATTTGAGAAAATTTGTGATAACCCTATTCACCCCCCCCCCCCCTCTAGGGTTAATATAGATCCTACAAGTGGTATCAGAGCGAGGTAATTTCTTTTTAACTCTAGAGTCATGAATTTATCAAATAATGCTTTTTCTGAGGGGCAATCTATTGTTAGGCCACCAATGTTTAATGGGAGTGATTATGCGTATTGGAAGGTTAGGATGGGTATTTATCTTAGTTCCGTAGATTATGATGTTTGGAATATCATTGAAACTGGCTATACACCTCCCACTATAACTGTTGGTGATACTGAGATTCCTAAACCAAAGGATAGGTGGGATGCTAACTGGCTATACACCTCCCACTATAACTGTCCAGTGTTGTGTTGTGTTGTACATTGTTGTTGTAAACTCTGATGATGATGTAATGTATAAACTGATATAGTTTTGATTTAAAGAATATTCATTGATCTATTATATGTTGTTCCGCTGCGAATGTGAGATTCTGATATTGTTTTTGTTTCTGTGTTTTTCTGTTGTTTCTTCTTTCTTTTTCTTCTGTCTTCTTCTACCTCTTCTTTTTCTCCATAACAATTCGGTTTTCCGGCATTCGATTGCTCGGCAGTTGATACAGCGGACGTATTAATGTCGATTTTTGGAAGTCGAAAATCTCGAAACATTACATTTGGTATCAAAGCATATGGTTAAGCGATAACTTTGGCTCTGTTGGGAATTACTCATTAGAGATAGAGTCGGTAGTACTCTAGAATGAGTGTGAGTGTAATAATAGATACGAGTGCGTATTTGTTAGTGAATATAAAATTGTTTTATATTGTGTTTGCTTATCCGTTGAGTTGTTTATGAATTCTGGTCGGTATGTGGGACGCCATATTATCGACAGTGGTTTCTAAACACTTAAACGAGGCAAGTCGACATAGTATCATTTTAAATTGGGTAAATGAAATAATTTTACCTTGATTATATTTTGTATATAGAGAAATAATTTTTCAGAAATTATTAAAGTGTATATAAATTGATTGTTTGGTTGTTGAAAATGTGAATATATATAAACTAATGAAAGTTGTTTGAATAAATTATATAAAAACAACAATTGTAGAAGAATGAAGTATATAAGCAAATGAATTATTCAGTATAGAATTATAATTAAAATGATTTGCAATTGTGAAATAATCTTGTATAAGTAAAGTAAAATAACGAAATTATATGAGAAAGGATTTATAAATGTGATTTATAATTAAAAGGAAATTTTTGAAAGAATATCAAGCACTGAATTCACTAGTGGTGCTGGGAAATAATAAGGGTGATGACTGCAGCATCATCAGTATCATTTTCGAGTTTCTATGTGATTGATTTGCTACCATAATAAATTGAAAAAAAATTGAAGTGTTGTTGTGATAAACAAATTTGAAATTAAAATCCAAGTTGTAATTGATGAATATAAATAAAATGAATTTTGAACTTATAATGTGAAATAATAAAATTTTAACTTTGGTAAAGTTAAAGAATTTGGTAGGTCAACTAAATAAAAGGGTATATAACTTGGAGAATGAGAAAAGATAAGTAAAACCAAATGATAAAATAGTTAAACAAATGATGTTTAATTGGAATATAACTTAAGTGATGTTGAATGAATTTGATTTTGATATCGAAGTAAATTAATAAAGTGAATTAATGAAATGAAGTGATAAATATGAACTTGAGTTATATAAAGGAGATTCAACTTTAGTTGTAAAATTAATTAGCAATTGAATTGAACTAAAGAATTGAATGTTAATCAATCGAATGTAAATAAATTGATATGGAATAATGGATGTAAGTGTTAATTCATTAAAGCTAATAAATTAAATAATTGAATGGAAGTCAATTTAATATTAAACCAATTGGAATTAAAAATATTGAACCAAATTGAATGTGAAGTAAAACAAAGTGAATAAATTTGGTTGTGTTGAATATACATTGGTTGTTATATGATTGTTGGTTGATTATATATAATTCATTTAGTATTAATGAGATTGAATTGAAAAGAATTGAAAGTTATGTAATTGAATTTGAATTGAAAGTGAACTAATTGAAAATGAATACATGAATGGTTTGAAAATTTTGTTGAAAGCATTCAAATTCGTTTTGAAACCTTATAAATTGTTTATGGGAATTATTTGATTGCATTGCTTATGGAAACTTTGTATTTGTTATTTAAAATTAATGAAATGGAAATGAATTTTCTATATATGTCACTTACATGTTTAAATCGAGTAAGTACAGGTGCGGTGGCTGCCATTGGTTGGATTTGGTTGCGCTAAAATGCTAAAAAAAATAACTGCTTTGCTTAAAAATGGTAAAAAGGTACGTCTATGCAATAAAAAAATAGGAAATATGAATTGTTTTTCTGCTTTTCCGACCGTGTGGGTCGATGTATATATATTTATGTCTATTGTGATCCTACTACGATTGAACCGCGTAAAGGAGACGCTGGCGAATTTTTCTGAAAATTTAAGGCGTTAGAAAAAAATTTGAAAAAATTTGAAAATTTTGGAAAATTTTTGTTAATGAAAAGTCAATTTCCAAATTGAAATGAAAATGTAGGAATTGAACTAGAAAATGGAAACCATTGTTTTGGTTGAAGTTAAAGGTTTTGGAAAAAGTGAATATAAAATTTTCACTAAGTGGATTTTTGAAAAGTTAATGAATTTGGGACATTTTTCTTACTTTGCAATTTCGAGGACGAAATTCTTTTAAGGGGGGAAGATTGTAACGACCCAGAATTTCCGTCATTTGAAATTCGTATATTTAATTGATTTTAAAAATTAAATAGTACGATTTATAAGCCGAATGAATTTAATTTCGAATATAGTGATTTAATTGAATAATTAAATCGATAATTTAATATTTGAAATTGCAATAATAATTGATAATTTGATCAAATGTGTATAAAAATGATTTATAAAGTTATGTTAAATCATATTGAAGTTGTAATGATGTTATAGAACTTTTAAAATCGAATTAAAAGTTAAATTGTGAAAATTGAATATTTTAATATTTAATTGACGAGTAAAAATAGTCATTTTTCAAACAGTCTCGGATTTTGACGAAACTAGTTTCATCGGATCCGTAATGTTAAATTATTATATGGTTTCAAATTTTGTATCAATCGGAAGTACGGTTTGTCCGGGGCAAGCCAAAACGCATCGAAATCGGTTTAAATCGATTTGATTTAAATTTGATTGTTTATTTTCGTAACTCGCACATATGACCGAATTAGCTCCCGAAACACGTTCCGTTGTGTTCGAAACGTGGGGCAAACCTTAGAAACGCCAGCCGGCACGCTTGATTTCGAGTTCGGAAAATTTTCGATGAATAGTGTTTTGGCCATTTTCTATAAAAGGACATTATCTTTTCCATTTGCATTCAAAACCCTACTAGGGTTACAGCAGCCGCCATTAACGTTCAATGGCCAGAAATACATCCTCTTTCTCCCTCATTTTCTCCAAATCCGTCAATCTATACAAAAAGTTGTCAACTACAATATCGTAGAGAGCATCAAGATCTCTCTATCCAACGGCTATGATCAAGAATGGAGCTACGAATTGATGGCAAATTGAGCTTGAACGTCCGGCATACGTTCACGTTTTTCGAGGCGTGGGAGGCACCGAGTGGGCGCGCGTTCTGGACGGAGGTGGAGGTGGCTAAGGTGCTTCGTTTGGCGATGGTATGATGGGTTCTCGACGTCGAATGGTGGAGCGGCTTCAAGCCCTAGGTGGCGTGCGTATGGGTTTGTTTGAACGTGATATTCACGTTGAGGAATAAGAAAGAGTGTTCGGCCAGATCTCGTTGATCAAAAACGTGTGGCCTATATTGAACGAGGTTGAAATTTTAAAAATGAAATTTGTAAATTATTATATTATAATTCGTACGAACTTTAAAATGCAATATCTTTGTCATACGAGGTCGAAATTTGACGAAACTTTTTGCATTGGAATCGTTTCGACGAACACTACGCAATGGATCTTGTTTGGAATCGATTGGAGACAGTGGAAATTTTGGGTAAAATTAAATGCGCGTTTAACTTTATTTGAAAAAAATACTGCAACCTTTATTGAAAGCAAGGTGAGAACTTCTCACTCAATCGAATATTTGTTTCGATTTAAATTTTAAATAGTTGAATTTAAAATTGCTTGACTGTGTGAATTGGATGATAAATTGTTATCTATTGTGTTGAATAGACCCTATACGCCGTATATTAAGCGGAGGTTATTTATTAAAAACATATACCGCGATAATTCCACCGTGAATTGGAATTGGTATTATATATGTATTTTGGAGTTGATTTCCCGCATTATATAGCGGATGAGACCCTATTGCACCGCATAATAGCAGATAGTATTTTATAAATCCCATATACCGCGATATTCCACCTCAAAGTGGAATTGGTATTGTGTTAACATCTGTGGATGCAGGGAAACAGGTTGGAGGGATCCAACTGGATTCCTCAAACATTTGAATTTATTTCAATGTTGTGTGTTGATTTATTTATAATCGCCGTGTGATTATATTGTGATTGAAATTGTTGACTGCTATAATTTAGCCGAATATATTTCGATATCGTTGGATACCAGAAATAGATAAAATTGGATTTTTGAAATTTAAGTTGAAAATTTATCGAAAAATTTATTTTTGATAATTGGATAAATTTAAAAGGAGTTAAAAGATAAAAGTCTTATTTTTGAGCTGTATTGAATTGAATTTCAAATTTGGAAGAAAAGGCTTAATAAATGGATTTCAGAAATATTAATTATAAATTGAAGAATTTATTTAAATTTGGATTTTTAAATAGATTTGAAGAGATAAAGGAATTTATTTTAAAAAGGAAATAATTTGGAAATTTGTTGAAAATTGATTTGGTGTTTTGAAATAAATCTGAAAATGTTTTGGTAATTAATTGATTATTAATTTACTATAACTAGTAAAATTGATTTATAGAAATTTATTTGATTTAAATTAATCAGATAATTAAATTAATCCTACTTATGGATATTTGGATTTTATTGGATGTCGAATTGTTTGACATCTTTGATGTGTGATGCTTTGTGATATATCCTGTTTTGTGTTGCGATTTGTAATTTGTTTATCTATGATATATATATATATATATATCTGTGATCTGTGAATGAAAGATAAGCGTTATCGTTTATACCGCTTATCAATTATATTGTTATATTTGATCTGTGATGGTTGAATGTTGTTGCACTATTGTGTTAAACCCTTGGACTACACAATACACACACAAATGTGGATTTCACGTGGAAATCGTTTAAGTCACAGATTTTTATCAATTTTGGAAAATTGAGTTTTTGAATCCAAAATAGTTTTGGAATTGGAATTGAAAGTTTTTGAAAATGAGTTTCAAAAATAAAAGTTATTTTAAATAACTTAATAGAATTGGAATTTAAATCATTTGATTTAAGTTTGAATTCGATATTTTGAAATTGATTTCAATGAATTGGGAATTTTGGTTTAAAAGATTTTATAAGTATAAAAGGTGTTTATATGGGTTTTTTTTAACCATTAAAAATATGGTTTTGGAAATTTAAATGTAAATTCAAGTTTTATAATTGGATGGCTTTAAACTGTGTAATTGTAACCAGTTTTTCCCAAAATGAAAACTATCCGTTTTCAAATAATCATGGCTTTCATAAAGTGAAAATATTTCCAATTTATATCGAAACAATTCAAGTTGAAATGAAATTGTAAATAGTTTGGAAAAACTATGAATTAACCTTTGTGAAGATGATTAAACTTTATTTTGAAATCAAAGAAGATTTTATAAGGTGTATCTTTTATATTATAAAAGACTTGAATTGTGAATAGTTTTGAAAGCTATAAATTAAATCTGATTTAAAGATTTAATGGGTTAATCCAATTTAAATGGAAATTGATTTGGAAATCTGTAAATGAATCTTTGTGAAACTGGGTAAACTTTGTGAAGTAAATCTTTTTGTTTAAAGATTTAAAATGGTAATTTGTTTAAACCATTTGAAAGAAAGGATTTGGGTAATAAGTTGTGACTTAATTGAAATCCCTATATCCATATGTTTTAAATATTGTGCTCACTATTCGGGTTAGCCGGGAAAAGACCTTTGTGTCATATAACCCATTCCGAATTAGTGATACGACAATATGGATCGTATTGAAGACCGGTGTTGAAGATCGGATATTTTCGAAAATGAAAGGACAACCTGTCGAATGTCTCTGCACCGAGTTGCTCCGGTATAGAGATTTATATCACTCTTCTTGTGATGGGAAGTCCGGACGTGATTAGTGAATACCCGGATTGCAAGGGCTTCTTTGGAAGTGCCTTCGGTTCCATTCGATCCTGGAATGGACTTGTATGGATGTGTGTCTGACGTTACACTTTGAGATGTAAAGCTGGTTTCTATCAAATACATTTCTGTTGGTGGCGGAGAATTTATTCTCTTAGCTTAACACCCTTCTCTGAGACGTACGAGCTCAGAGGTTATGTAGTTGATGGTTACTAGTGATACATTCCCAATTTGGTAATGTGGCATACGAAGTGTTGTTGACCATTTGTTGATCAAAGCGTGGCTTTGTGAAAAAGCGTGGCTTTGTGAAAAAGCGTGGCTTTGTGAAAAAGCGTGGCTTTGTGAAAAAGAGTGGCTTTGTGAAAAAGCGTGGCTTTGTGGACGAGACTTCATCGAGCCTCACAACCCGGTAATGGTCGAAACAGGAATGTTGCGGCAAGGTTTTTAGGGGTCGCGCCCCTAGGGTATGTCATTTCCTTCTGGATAAAAGGTGATATCATGGTATGGAGCCCAGATATTTTACCTATGTTGATGCTACAAATTTATTATACTTTGTGGTTGTTGCTTTGTGGTTGTTGCTTTGTGGTTGAGGATCCTCGGATAAAGGTCGGTAACGGCCAGGGGATGACATAGCTTGTGTGTTAGCTACCTAGTTACAGCTGTACAGCGTGAGGTAGCGTCAGCCTTGTGTTTGCAGAGAGCAGGTTGACTCTCGAGGCGTCTTCCCAAAGGCGTTTCCATTTCGGTGTAAGGAAGTTCCTTTGCCTGATCATTTGTTGGAAATCCAAAGAAACAATACGAACCTTGTACGGTTTTAGTTGTATAACCTGCTATGGAATGTGGCGGTAACCTGCTATTGAACATAGTAGCTATAGTAGGCATACAATAATGGTTGTATGTTGGCTAAGATTAATATTGTACTTTCGAAATGATTTCCTACACTATGCACTAATAATAATAATCTAATGATTTTGCATAGTAAGCATGTTTGACAATCATAAGAAGAAATCTCCTCCAATTCTGCGTTTCCATTGTGTGTGTGGCGGGAGGTCTTATGGTAGTTTTATTTTCCAAAAGCACTGCGGATATTTTCCACTTCCTTTGTTGTTGTTGTTTTTAAAGATAAAAACGGTTTTAGTTCTCGCACTAGCCACCATGACTGACCTGGAGTTTATTGTTTCCTTCCTAAACTCTGGGTGCCCACCAATTTCCACACGGGCAGTCCAGGGTCAGGTTATCAGGTCATTCTGGATTCAGGAGATGCTGTGGAGTTCAGCGGCGAGCTGGATGGCGAGACGTACCACTTGTATATGATATTATTTTTCCGATGTGTATTCTGTATGAGGACAAGTTTACATAACTGTCCAGTGTTGTGTTGTGTTGTACATTGTTGTTGTAAACTCTGATGATGATGTAATGTATAAACTGATACAGTTTTGATTTAAAGAATATTCATTGATCTATTATATGTTGTTCCGCTGCGAATGTGAGATTCTGATATTGTTTTTGTTTCTGTGTTTTTCTGTTGTTTCTTCTTTCTTTTTCTTCTGTCTTCTTCTACCTCTTCTTTTTCTCCATAACAATTCGGTTTTCCGGCATTCGATTGCTCGGCAGTTGATACAGTGGACGTATTAATGTCGATTTTCGGAAGTCGAAAATCTCGAAACGTTACAGTCATTACCTTTCTAGATACATCTACATATATGGATTGGTTGTCATGAGATCTCAAATAAAACGGGTTGCAAAGCAACCGGGGTGATGACATATTTGGTACTATCTAGTCAAGGGTAGACCGTTCTTGTGTTAGCAGGGGATCCAGGCGAGGTCCTCGGTACATTTTCTAAATGTGTACCGTTATAGGTGGTACCCCGATGCCTTGTCATAGTATGGAATCCATTCTCCAATAAGCGCCATTTGATTGTATCCAACTATGTTGAAATGTGATATGCAAGCATTTCAGCTATTTTCATATTTTACTTTGACCTCTAGACATTATTATAATATCATTGGATTTTATGATATAAAGGTTTTTGTTATTGTAAGGTAAAAATCTGTCCATGTTTATGTGCGGCGTGGTCTTACGAGATACCTTTGATTTTAAAGGATTTTAGAAGTTATAATAAATAAAATTCCTTGTGATTTAAGTTCTCATGCTAGTTTTACCAGACTGACCCTGGCGTTGTTTTCCTAAAATGTTCGGGTCAGACCGAGCATGTTTCCAGGTCTAGTTGGATATTTTTGGAGCTTCAAGAGACGAGCTGGAGGCATAGAGACGTATTCACGTACATGGTTATTTTTCCATTGCATTCATTGTTATATTATTCAGCAATTGTGATGATATGTTGTTATGATTGTCCAGGCTGAAGTAGGTTAGTATACTCTGATTGATGTCTGTGTATACATATATTACAGCTTCGTATTGTGTAAAGATTTGTTATCTATTATAGATTATTTGTTCTGCTATGAGATTCTGTGTTGTTTAGTTTCTTCTTGTCTTCTTTCTTCTTTTTTTCCCAAACTATCCGCCTTTCCGTTCAATTTGGGTTGGACATGTATGATTTATTGTCAGCTTAAACTCTATCACTACAACAAAATGTATCATCTATAGCACTGTTTCAAAGCGTTTCCGCTTTGTATGCTATTAAACGCATATGAAATAAATAAATGTATAATTTTCAACGCTATGTATGGTAAAAGGCGAGAACAAAATATTTAGGTGGTGACCTCGCGTTTTTTCGTTTCCCTCTCCCTCTTTTCACTTCATCTCCTCAAAAGAAAAAACGAGCAGCCGCAAAACAAAAAAACCTAGCTTCTCTTAAAAAATGCTAAATCATACTGCTTTATCTCCTTATTTTATAACCCTAAATCACATCGTCTCCCTAATTCAAGAATAATAGATCCAACGCCTCTTCAATTTGAATCGCTTGACAGAGGTACTGCGATTTTGTGCCACGTTTAAAATTTTAAGCATGTATTTTGTCAATCATTGATTCTATTACTTCGTTTTCTAGTAGATAATGATTTATCTATATCCTTATGGATATAAAAAATTAATTTTTTGTTTATATTTGGACCCGACTATGGTTATTTATCAAAGTTGAATTTTAGGTGAAAGCAGTATATTTGTAGGTAAATCAAACAAACCTCAGTGGTAACTTTATTTTAATCTATAAGTTCACGATGTCAGTAAAGTGCAATTTTAGGAAGCTTAAGTTTCTTTTCACAAAAAACCACGTACGTGAAGAACTAGATATAAAAGCAAGAAGTTAGGTAAGAAGGGCTTTAAATTGATACCTTTGAGTTTGCTTGATAGAGATTAGAATAAATATGGGGTTTGACTGCTAATTTTGGTTATTATTCTAGGGAGGTACTGAAAGAATAAGAAAGTCATATTGGCCATGTTACATGCAAAATAATATGGAAAGATACATGGCATGGAGTTAGAAATCTATTTTTGGATGTGTGTGTACAAACACACACATATACAAGTTACATATCATATATCATTAATGAAATGTTTTATTTGTCAATGTAAAAAGTGTTAATGTGAATAATTATTGAAATATTCACATGCATATGGAGTTTTCTAACTATTAAGATTATATCTTTAAAAGATAGAGCTTTATATCAAATCTTTGTTAGTATTTAATGAAGTATTCAATATGCTTTCTTAAGTCACACCTAAAAATAAATAAGATTTGTTGATTTTCTCGTATATATTTTTTAGCATTTTTGTTTTCCTAAATTATGATAGGTCAATAGATTGGGAGATGGGGCATTTAAGACTATTGCTAAAGTTAAGGCAAAATATGCTACCTACTTATGCTAAAAGCCCAGCTGTGACAACCAAGAGTGCATTGAAAGCTCAGGTTAATGGAGACGGTAACTTTATAGATGGTAAGTTCAAATTTTGAAAAACATATGAGTTTTGTTTTGTACTTGATAAATATTTTTTAATATAGTTAATTTTTTTATTCCTTACTAGTCAAAATATGGAAAGTTATTCTGTTCATATCAAAAATCTTGTTTTGCCTATAACTACTGCACAGTCTACAAGGAACTAGAGAAAATTAGGACCATGTGATATGATCCTTACGGTAAAAAGCAATTGCAAACATTATGTTAATAATTTGGTCTATGATATTGCACTAGTTTTGAATAACAGTTGGTCATTATAGATGTAAGTTGATAACAATGTTAGTAAACAATGTAAGTCTATGATCAGCGAACTCAAAAAGCTGAACCAAAAAAATTAACAATGTTAATAAACAGTCACTATTAAGTTTTTTGAACGATATAAGAAATTGTGTTTTATTTTTTAACGATAATAAGAAATCCGTGTTAATAAACAATGTTAATAAACAATCACTGGTATGCAGGTTGACTGAACTGTATTCAGGAATCAAAATTCAAGACAAAACAATGCTTTACTTTGTTATTGCAGTATATTTTCGGAGCCTAGAGTTATTTTCAGAGCCTAGAGTCCGTGACAGTAGCAAGTTGTCCAATAATTGAAAGAATTATCTTTCTCACTGATCAAATCTGATTGTCTCAACCGACATCAAATCTGTCTGATATAGCTGATATATCACCTATGTTATAAGATATTGACTGCATATCATGAGATAAATAACCTTTTTGAAGTTGTGAATGCAAATTCTTTCATAATCGGTAATTATAAACAAATATGTATATGTTCTTAAACAACATGATGAACCCAATCAAAGTATTAGATGGGGTTTAATATAGAGAAAGTACAGGATAATGGATGACACTTCTTCCTTGTGCATTTTATTTCGAAATGAATTGTACAAATTAGTGACACACTGATGTAGACGCACACATTTCGAAAGAATAAATTAAGTTCACTGATATAGATGTGCACATGCTGGAAGGACAAATTAAGTTCACTGATATAGATGGCACTCACTTATATTGATGATGTACGCAGTTTGGAAGAACAAATTTAATTCACTGATATATTTCAGTTGACATGAATGAGACTGTCAGAATTTTGCTTAATTACAAGATAAAGTTTTTAAGTATATTTTCAGATTTTGTTGTAGTTAATCAAGCCGCATTCCTCTCTGATAATATTTTTTCATTTTCACATTTTAAGCATGAGTTCATTCATATTATAAATTTTGCTGAATGTTTATGGTGTGTAGATGGTTGAGAGGATAAACTGGATGGGGGACAATTCTGAGAAAGGCATTCAGCAAAGCGGAGGCATTATGGTGAACTATGTGTACAGGTATTTATGTAGAAAATCAAACTTATAACCTAGTTTATTATTATTTGGAGTCATTTGATGTTTACTGTCTGTCGCCTTCAGGTTAGACAATATTGAAGCATATGCCCAGTCATATTCTAAAACGGGCCATATTCATGCACCACCCAATCTTGATCAGTATACAAGCTGACGCATGAATAAAAGCAGGGTATGTTATATAAATTTTTGGTTCACTACAAGAAAATCCATATTTGATAGCACGGTAGCACAACGTTTCAACTGGAAGTCTTATTACAAAATATTTTACTATGAAAAGACCATTAAAAACGCTATTTGAACTGGACCTAAATGATAGCCGCTATGTGTCTGTAACCTAGAGGTAAAATTTCATGTTCCCTCTAAACAAAAATCCCTAAAATTTTCTTTCCCGGCATCTAAAAATTTCCATCGCAATAAAAATTGTTCAATAATTTCCTTCCCACAAAAACCTAATTATAAAATTTTCATTTCTTATAACTCCGTCGTCATCGTTTCTTCATCCCTGCTTGAACTAGTTAGCCCGTCACTAGAAAGATTGTTGAGTTGACTTGAATCATGTCACTTGAAGCAAACCACCGATTGTAAGTTGTGTTTTTATCTCAGTTTTAAATTAATTTTTGATTCATTGTCTTTTCTGATTCATGTCCATTTTACTTTCCGATTCATGTTTACCTATTGATTCATTTTACTGTTGATTCGGTAAAATCATTTGGTTATTATCTCTATTGTACTAAGTTTTAGATGATTAGGTGTTGATCCATAATCAGTTTAATTTAGCAGCAGCTTTTGCTAACAGTCCATCGGTAGATTTGTATGTATTGATTTTAGTTTTCAATTGTTTGTTCAAAATTATTGTTCTTTTAACATTTCTTAGGTATTGTTTTTTTTTCCTTTTGGCAGAATGTATATATTTATACATACCTTGATTTTGTTTCTAGTAAAATTAATCAATTATATTTTCTTCACTCTATTTATATTCATATTGAGGACAGTATAACATTTATTCTTATTACTCTAAACTTTTTATTTGATTAAGATAACACTCAAGTATAACTTCATTAACGAGTTACTTTATTTTGAGGTATGCTACACATCTGGGATTTGGAAAATATTGATTTTTTTAATGATTTCTCAAATTGTTTTTCTAATCACTTTGGTGTTTTGTGGGATTTATTTGAATGGTCTTTACATTTAGTCTGATGTTAAATATGCTGGTTACTTTACCAAGTTTGGATTCTGAAATCAATTTCAGTATGATTTATATGTATAACACCTAATTATTTTTTGTAAAGCCAATTCAGTTTGGTTTATTCGTAATCCACATAAACATAAGCTTTACATTATTTCATTATGCAACTTTATAGGGAAAACTGTCAAACTAACTATATAATGTCCTTATATGCAGCAGGATTATTTGGGAGGATGGATAGGTTAGATATGAGCTTGAGGGATTTGGGGGCATCAGTAGCCAGTGCAGGTCAATGTGTTGGAGTTTTATATTGATTCGGATGATGTGAGATGAAGGTGAGGATTGTTTGTGAGAGGAATAAGTGTACTTTGGAGAAGCTATTTTTGCTTAGTAAGGTAATCTTTTATGAATCTAGGGTAAGTGTTCTTGGTTTGGGCATTTATTGTTTTGTATTCACCTTAACTATGACAAGTATGATTAAATAAATGGCTGTCATAAAACCACGTTCCCTTATCATTCCATACTAAACATACATCAAAGATTTGCACACTATTTTATACATCGAAATAGGAATTAGTTTGACAGTGCTTCATAAATGGAAACCACCTGCACTTCTGTTTTCAACTCAACATTCATGTTTTAGTTCCTGTTCAAGTCTAGCAATCTTCTGTGCACCGGCATTCATCTCTACAAGGCTGGTTCATGCTCTCTACTCAAGCACGTACACTGTCCCAAAGTACACAATGAAGTTTAACTACTTCTGTCAGATCTTGCCCACCAATATTAGCTCAGTACTCGTATTTGCAGCCTCCACTCATATGCCAGTACCTGTCTTCCAATGCACACACAGCCTCACTCAAAAATCGGATGGTTCGCATGCTCTTCATTTCTCGAAGCACTAAGCTCAATCAATCTGAACTAGTAGTAGCTTGCCAGTGTACAGTTTCGGCCAATCTGCAACGCTCTTCGTACTATTTTTTCCCTCATAGCATCTACACCTTACCCTTCGGCCAAGCAACATCTTAACAGCATTAATGTTTTATTAGCAGTTAGAGCATTTACTGCTAAAGTGATGCTTTGCTTCAAAATATTAAGTCTAGCAACTATCTAGTATATGCACATCAACCTCGCAATTTAGCATGATCTTTGTTTTAGAACAGCGCTTCAGCGGTTTCAATGTGATGACAACCATTGATAAGGAAATCTTGGGTAAGTGTTCTTGGTTTGGGCATTTATTTGTTTTGTATTTAGCACCCTAAAGGCACTTTCTTTTATCTCTAGAATTCATATTGAAATTTTGTTTCATATGAATTCATCTTATAGGTTGAAGTAAATATTGACATATTGATAAAACAGTTATGATAAATCCAAGTTCAGTGAAGTTCAAGAATTAAATTACTTGCGTTCAAAATATAAATTTACTGTTGTAGCGATGAACGTAAGTAATGTATTTGAATTAGAATGGAACCATATAACATAAAAGTGAACAATGAAATAAATAGAGTATATCTAATTTCTCAAGATAAACATGTTAAAGCAACACAAGATACTTAACAAACCTGCATGTTAGTTGTACTAAAATTTAGGACGTTATAATTCGCAGGCCATTAATTATCAGGGAAAGAATTGAAATAGAATGCTGTCAAGGTATTTGTCAACAGAGTGTAGTTTGCTGAAATTTGTGATACATATACACAAAGTGCGTCACAGTACAAGATTACCGAGTGGATGTACTGATTTCTAATATTGATAATAAGATGAAAGTTTGGTTGATTCAGTCGCACAGTCGTACACAGCAGTTTTCTTATTACATGCCACACTTACCTTAGTAGGTAGCATAATTTCCAATTCATTAATATTCTTACTACCTGTTACAATAACATTATTATTTAATTCGTTTTCTACAGGTTTAGCCTTACCTATGTCATCCACTTTTTCAACTATGCTTCTGACATTTGCCAATTCCATTATGCATGCACTGTCAGCAGGTACATTTTCCTTATTTGTAGTTACTTTGACATGAAAATTGCCTGACGTTTTATTCAAGATATTTATGGCTTTATCAATTTCTACAGGGTTTGGCTCACTGTCCTTCTTTGTGTCAAATATGAAAATTTGTAGCTCATGTTCTCTTTCCTCAAATTCATTCTTTGCTTATTTGATTATTGCAGATGAATGGAGTAAATGTCTAGAGCGCTCTTTTCAACTGGTTTGATTATCATGTGACCATGTCTTGTAGTATTTGTGTTCATTTGTTAGACTATTTTGAACTATTATCATGCGACCATGTCTTGTAGTATTTGAAGTATTAGCAGAATTATTTGAAACTTTTCCACTAGTTTGATTGTGTGTTTCCAAATTAAAATTCACTGCAACGTTATCATTGTTACATATAGTTGTTGTCATCTTCTCGATTTGTTATTTTTGGGATCCACATTTTAATATATATATATATATATATATATATATATATCTGTGTGTGTAATGTGTATACATATATCTATCTGTGTGCATATATATAAAAAATAAAATATAATAAAAAGAAAATTGAAACAAATGCTGAAAATTAATATTACATAGAATAGCGTTTGAAAAATGCTATTGATTCATCAAACGCTATCGCAACTCTATATGAGATGTAAGATTTATGCATCAAAAACGCTATAATAGAATCAAAAATGCTATAGTAGAAAATAAAAACGCTATACAAGCATGACAAGAAATGCTATCGAAAAACATTGTAACGCTATAACATGGTTTGATGAAACGCTATAAAATGTGCTCGAAAATGCTATAGAAGTTAAATGAAGGATTATATTCCCTATAGCGTTTAAGTTTAATAACAGAGAAAAAACGCTATGGTAGGTTGCAAACGCTATGCCCTTTTGTAAACGCTATTAGCTATTATAGCATTTTCCTTCCTGCTATGTAATGATGCCGGCCTACCATAGCTTGTGGTTCCACGGCGTTCTCTGAAATGCTATGGTAGCCTGTTATAGCGTTTTTCAAACGCTATGAAACCCATAAACTGTTGTAGTGTATGGAAAAGTAGGTCATTACAGATTCGAGCTCCTATAAATACATGTCTGACCACTCACAGTTCTTTATATATTTTCTTAAGAAATGGTGACGCTGTGCCTTTTCCTTTCTCCATAAATTCTAAAATCTTTATAAACTATAATGTATATATATATATAATAGCGGAGGATAACAAAGGATAAGAATAGGATCAAATCAGCCAAGGACAAGGTAAATTGTAAATCTAAATCCAAATCTAAATTAAATTCAAATCTCTTCTCAGATCAAAATTTCTAATAAATATGTATATGCCTTCAGTACACATTTTGGTACGAAGAAAAGGAGGTCAGACGGGAATAACAAGATTTAGATTTTTAGATTTGGAAGCTTAAAGGTAAGTGTGAAATTATATATTTTTATATAATATTGGATTTATATCCTTGTAAATATGTTTCTTGCATGTCTGAATATAATTTTCGAACTGTAGGCTAAAATATATACATGTAATGAATTTGAAAACTAGGCCTACATATTCCGTGAATTGTTAACTTTGATTATATATTGCATATACTTGAATCTAGAGAGTAAGTGCGAAAGTAGTCCCTAAATTTATAATATGGTATAATAATTCCATGTTTGTTGGTTGAATGTGTAACGACCCACTTTTCTGTATAGTTAAGCTGACAATAAACCGCACATGTCAACTCAAATTGACCAAAAAGGCGGATTGTTAGGGGTTAAGAATGAGAAAGAAGATAAGAAGAAAACTAAACAACACAGAATCTCACAGCGGAATGAATAATCTATAATATACCATAAATTTTTACACAAACAAAACTATAATATATTTATGTACAGACATCAATCAAAGTATACTAACTTATTTTAGCATGGACAGTTATAATAGTCTGTCCTCACAATTGCTGATAACACACCAATGAATACAGCAGAAAATATAACCATCTACGTGAATATGTTTCTCGGCCTCCAACTCGTCTCTTAAAACTCCAAGCATCCAAACTAATCTGTAATATACTCGGTCTGACCCGAGCATTATAATAAAATAACACCCGAGTCAGTCTGGAAAACCAGCATGAGTAAACACACTCAATTTGAATTATTACTGTTATCTAAATCCTTTGAAAACAAAGGTATCTCGTAGGACCACGCCACACATAAATACGGCGGGTTTTTCCCTTACGATAACCAAAACATTTTATATCTAAATCATCTGATATTATAATAGTGTCTATAGAAAATAAACTATAAAATAGCTGAAATACTTGCATCTTATGTTTTAGCATATTTGGTATACAACTAAAACCGTACAGGCTCGTAGTGGATATTGAGTTCCATACAATGACAGGGCTACTGGGGTACCGCATATCATAGTACACCTCTAGAAAAATGTACTAAATTCGTACCTAACGATCCCTGCCAACACAAGACCGGCCTATCTTGTACTAGATAGTATTGAATATGTTATCACCTCAGGTGTTCCCACCCTATAGAGCGCTCTCTTTTCCATGCACAACCATATCCATAATTATAATATATATCCGAGGGTATCTAGAAAAGTGATAACATACCCTACTTGGGTATGACCCACTTAGCCCTGCTGCATCTCTCCTATTTTAGTCATTCTTGGTTGATGAGGCTTGAGGCTACGTATTACCTTAAGAATAGCATTCATTCTTGGAATGCTAACACTGCCTTTCGAGCAACGATGCAATGATAGCATTCATCCATACAAGTTGTTCTGGATATGAACAAACTGAATCTCCAAAATCACCGTCTTCATTATCTTCACGATATCACAATTCCTAGCTCTCAAATCGGATCAAAGTGGTTTTTGGATAATTTAATCTGATCCCGGTCTCTTCGAAACGATCAACGAAATTGGCCGGGTTTGATAGTCGGTTATTTAACTATCGAATTCACACATAAGCAGTCACTAGGCCATATTATAAATCTTTCAAACATTTATCTTGAAAATATCTTTACAAAGATATATATTCAATCTCTTGCAACATTCCAATATTTGAAAACACTTTCGAATACTTATTCCCATAAAAGGATATTTACAAATCATATCAATACTTAGAAATATTTCCAAATCCAACTTATAATTCACTACTAAGAAAAATATTTCTATATAAATCATTCCGTCGCTAAAATTTCTCCAAAACCTTTAATTCCAATACTTAGGAAAAATATTATAAGTCTTTTTCCCAAAATCTTTTCTAATATCCATACTTAGGAAATATTCCGTATTTATCTCTTAAATCTCTGAAATTTTACTAACTCCCTTTACAATTTCCAAAAATTATTGATTATGCTTATTTATAATCCAACTAACAATTTATAACTCCTTTAATGAATTCCGATTCATTTTCGAAGTTCTCGTATCTAAACATTTTGGAAATTTTCTTAAATTCTAGAATTACTTCATAAGGTTTCTCTTATCCTTTTCATTCGTAAAATAAACCTGGTTTACAAATCTCGAGAGGATTTATAAATAAATTTCAAACACTTACCCTTAAATCCTATATATATAAAAATAATGAGTATTTTTAAAGAATAATAATTTATTTTCAGAACACGTTTAAGTAATCATTTAAAATGTCAAAAAAACCTTTTAAATAAACATCGATACTCGTTCTCAATTCATTTTAAATAAAACTAATCAATTTATAAAAACTTATTACGTATATTTAAATTCTTTTCAACTAATATTAAATATTTAAATAGCCAATTTTTTATGAAATATTTCAATATCAAAAACAGGCTTTAAATTACATAGTTTAATAAATAAAAATTTCCTTTTTAAACAAAAATTAACTTCTTGATAAAAATATATTTTTAAAATTCCAATATAACCAATTTTATATTTACAAATCTCTCTTGGTTCATCACAATCGATTTACTTTCCAATTCCATAGCCCTTTTCCAAATTTCAATATAGAATCCACTAATTCTTTTTAAATAGATTACCATATCTCATTATAAACTCTCATTGTGAATTTATATTTCCAATTTATCAAATGATAATCCTTCCACTTTATTTATAAACATTGTTTATAATTTCATAAGCTCATTTCCAGTTTATAACAGGTTCATATTACTAAAATCCATTTATAAATGATTTCTAATTGAAATTCCATTTATAAATCTATTTCTTAAACAATCCAAACTATATTCCCAAAACTATTCAAATCTCGATTCTGACTTCCATCTCATATTTTAAGAATCTTATTTAAAATCCATCGTATAAAAGACCTCCATTGAAAATTCTCTATTTGGAACCATTTTATAAAATAGCTAAATAAATATCCAAAAATCCAATCGTTTATTTTACCCAAATTAATTTCCTTTTAAATAATTCCAAAATTAATATAAATATTTTCATTTTCAAAATCGCCTTTGAATTTTCTTTTTAAAATTCAAAATATTATTGATGGTATTTAAAATATCAAAATTAAGGCCAGTGTTACTATAGCATCCAATATATCAAATCACACAATAATCCATACCAGATTATTCAATCACATCATATATCACTATATATGCAAAACAATCAATATATTTGAGGAATCCAGTTGGATCCCCTCAACCTGTTTCCCTACAACCACAGATGTTATATAACATAAAATACCAATCCCGCTTCAAGGCGGGATATCGTGGTAATATAGGGTCATCTGCTATTATATGGGGCGCATAGTGTCTCATTCGCTCCAACGGCGGGAATATACCCAAATACTACTATATACACACACTACCATATATAATATAATACTCAACTGATAATAATATATCAATTCAACCAATCATTCAATAATTTATTTTAATTATTATAAATTAAATCCAGTTATCCAAATGAGTGAGATTTACTCACCTTGATTCCAGTTGTCGCTTTCACGTTCTGGTTCCGATTAAATTCGAACGACGTTCGAATTTAACTGAAAATTCTACAAGCTCTAAATTCAACCAATTTGATTCCATAGGAAAGATCTCGTTAATACAAACCCAAGGCGACTGACCGCGTTGGATTTGGACCTAAAACAGTTAACCCACTTTTTGGCAAGGCAACATACCGGCGGATTTAACCCAAACAACTGCACAAAACATAACATAGTCGACGAACAAACAGCGCAAGATGTCTAAAATATGGTTTCAACAAAGATTGAGTCGCTTCAAGTTGCTTGGAGTTTGCTTCGAGTTGTTCCTGGGTTTGCTTTGGGTTTTTAGGCATGCTACTTCGGGTCAAAGAAGGGTCTGCTTTGAGTCGTTGATGGATTGGCATATTCACAAGTTGCTTTGAGTCACCTAGCACCTTGCTTTGAGTCATTGGAGAGCCTACTTCGGGTCAAGGAGTCGGCTGCTTCGAGGAAGGGTCATGGATCGATCAAGAATCATGAATAAAGCCTCGGTTCGTATCCATCAATGGCAGTTCCTCTTCGTATCCATCATTCTCAATCCCATTCGTATCCATCAACAGTTAACGTTTCGTATCAATTCCATTCACACGTGCTTCGTATCGATCTCCCCTCTACATAGTTCGTATCGATTGGCCAACGATCGATACGAAACACACCACTAAAATGATCGATACGAAGTACGGGGATAATGATCGATACGAAATAGCCTCTAAATCATTGATACGAAAAACATAAGTTAATATCGATATGAAGCGGCTACAAATGATTGGTCAGTCAACCATCGATACGAAAGGTATAAGTAGGGATCGATACGAAGTGGAGTGCAAAGCAGGGATACGAATGAGGTTGCATTGGAACGATACGAAGGAACATAGTCAAGAGAAAGAAACAATCGCTCGGCATGGAAAGTGGATCGCTCCTAGAACAATGCACCACATCACCCTGATCGATACGGATGGCATGGACACGAAGAGTGATGGATATAGAGCTCTTGATCGATACGCATATGATTGATATAGATCGATACCAAGCTATCGATACAAACGTGATAACCAACTTGCAAATTCAACTTTGGATCGATCATAACTCAAAATCCACAAGTCCAAACGTCTTCAAATTTTCACCATAGCTTGCATACCACTAAAGGAACGTTCGTGATCGATCCCATTATCATTGGATCATTTTTTGATCGATACGAGGCGATCGTGGATTGATCATGGATCGATCCCTAGTGACCTAGGATCGATCTGGTCGGCCCACCCGCATGCAAGAAGGGGTATTCCGAGATCTAAGTCAGATATTTCTAGATTACGCCTATAAATAGCAGCCCAGTGCTAATAGAAAGGGGACTTTTTGGTTCTTTTATGTTGTTACTCTGCTGGAACTCCATTGTAACTTTAATACTATCACTTGTACGGTTGTAAACCAGTTGAGAATCATCAATAAAACAGTGAATCTTCAAAGTGGACGTAGGCTATAACGCCGAACCACTATAAATCTTGTCTTCCTATTACTTACTTTTTTAACATTTTGAGTGTTCTTCACATATATATTCTCTACATATTGTCTATCTGTGATCTTTGATTGTGAATTAGCGCTTTCATCTGCAATTGGGTGTTTGTGACCAATTTTGGCGCAAACATTTTGGTTCTTTCACTGAGAATGCTAGCATTGAGGGATTCTACCGCTTGGATTTTGGATCTAAAGGCTTAAGGACTTGGATCTGGAAAGATATGACGAAGCAATCAACAAGGATACAAAGAGCGAAAAGGAGTCAGGATGAAGGAAACCAAGAGGCATCCTCAGGAGCTAATCAGACTTCATTTTTCATCACCAGAGACGAGATGGAAAAGATGATGGAGGCTATGCAGGAAGGGATGCTGAAAAGGCAGGAGGAGATGCAGAACATACTCCATCAGATTGGACAAGCTAGAGTGCAGAATCAAAAGAACGCAACTGCGGGAAGTGCTGGAAATAGGGATCAGGAGCATGGAACAACCAGGATTCAGAATAGAGCTAAACCATTAGGAGCAGCCCCTGAGCTAGGGGGCACTCCCCCGAAGCATGTTGATCCAATCTTAGGCAGGATACCAGGCGAAACTGTGCAACATGGCATTGATAGAGGAATGGATGCTTGTCTTGGAGAGCAAATTCCAGGTTTCCCTCATGAACTCAGGGGGCAGATTGGAGGCAATGAACAAGGACTACCTCTTGGAGACAGTGATAGATTGGCAGTGATGGTCAGATGGGCCATGAGAGGAGAACTAGTGAATTGAGATCTGGAAGATGTGAATAGGAGCCCCTTCAAGCTACCAACACTGGAGACGTATGATGGAAGGATAGATCATGCTGTTCATCTGACAAGGTATGTGAGGCACATGGAGGTACTAGGGGCATCGGAGGAGGTCATGGCCCAGTGCTTCCCATTGTATTTGACGGACATAGCAGCACAGTGGTTCAGATAATTGGAAAGCGGTTTGATTGAAAGGTGGACCGAGTTGATTGAAAAGTTTATGAGGCATTTCAGAGTTCACATCTCGAGGCCCAAGAATGTGATGAGTTTGACAGCACTGAAGCAGAAAGCCAGGGAGTCTTTGAGGAGTTTTCTAACACGATTTAATGCAGCGGCGACATCGGTGGATTGCCCAGATCCGTCAATGGTTTTGATGGCAGCCGTATCTGGCATAGACGATGGCATGGAATAAACAAGGGATCCACCTATAGATCTAGGAGATTTTTATCATGAGGCAGAAAGGTTTTTGCGATAAGAGGATGCAAATGCTAAGAGGAAGGAGAGGGAGTTGATGTTTATGCAGTCAAAAGCGGAGAACCGCCTAGAAAGGATTCAGGCAAGGATAAAGGGAAATGGAAAGCAGAGGACAGCTGTGATGAGCCAAAGTAGCCACGAAAGGAACCAAGATTCACCTCTTATATGAAGTTGAATGAGACTTTGGAATGAATCTACCAAGACACTAGGGGCAAGTTCCCTATCGAAGGCCAATCAGGAGGGATCCAACCAATAATGAAAGAAAATCAGACAAGTACTGCCTATTTCACGAACTAAGCGGCCATAGTACAAATGATTGTAGGCACTTTAAGGATGAGATTGAAGGACATATCTAGAACGACATGCTGTTGTAGTACGTGAAAAGGCGAGCAGTGGCGGTGGAGCAGGAGCGACCACCAACCACACCAAATGAGGACGGCTCCGGATCTAGGCATCGTTAGCTTATCATCAATTGACTAGAGTAATGACAAATAAGTAGAAAACTCCATACTCTCACAGTTAAGTCACTTACACATGTACGGGATCACGAACGTTCCTCAGGCATGCTCTGGGACGACTATAAATTGCAACAGTGGAGGCGTTTGCACTTTGACGTTCTGTTTTGCTTTTGCTTTCTATTTTTTGCATCTGGACTTCATTTGGTTGGACATTTCTATTGTAAGACTCATTTGAATGTGATTCTGATGTTTATGATTTCAAAATACGACCACGAATGGTCACAATTCGCCACGAACGGCAGCCGACCATGAATGGTCACCATTCACCACGAACGGCACCCAACCTCGAACGGTCATAATTCGCCACGAACGACATATGACCTCGAACGGTCACATTCCACCTCGAATGGCATACGATCTTGAACGATCACTATTCATAATCAGGTAAGGTTGTCAATCTCTTTACGGGTCAATAACAGGATACGAACATCCAGCTTATGGAACTACAAAGCACACCTTCCTTTCGCAAGCCATGTTTTGGGGGGCAAAGTGTTAACCCGCCTTTTGGCAAGGCAACATACATGTAGATTTAACCAAAACAACTGCACAGAACATATCATAGTCGACGAAAAAATAGCGCAAGATGTCTAAAATATGGTTTCAACAAAGATTGAGTCGCTTCAAGTTGCTTGGAGTTTGATTCGAGTCATTCCTGGGTTTTCAGGTTTTCAGGCATGTTGCTTTGGGTCAGAGAAGGGTCTTCTTCGAGTCTTTGATGGATTGGCATATTCACAAGTTGCTTCAAGTCACTAAGCACCTTGCTTTGAGTCATTGGAGAGCCTACTTCGGGTCAAGGAGGCGGCTACTTCGAGTCAGGGTCATGGATCGATCAAGAATCATGAAGAAAGCCTCGGTTCGTCTCCATCAAAGGCAGTTCCTCTTCCTATCCATCATTCTCAATCCCATCGTATCCATCAACAGTTAATGTTTTGTATTGATTCCATTCACACGTGCTTCGTATCGATCTCCCCTCTACACAATTCATATCGATTGGCCAACGATCGATACGAAACACACCACTAAAATGATCGATACGAAGAACGCATACAATGATCGATACGAAATAGCCTCTAAATCATCGATACGAAAAACAAAAGTGCGTATCGATACGAAGCGGCTACAAATGACCGATCAGTCAATCATCGATACGAAAGGTATAAGCAGGGATCGATAAGAAGTGGAGTGCAAAGCAACGATATGAATGAGGTTGCATTGGAACGATATAAAGGAACATAGTCAAGAGAAAGAAACAGTCGCTCGGCATGGAAAGTGGATCGCTTTTGGAACAACGTGAAAGTACACGTGTAGTACTAAGGATCGTGTAATATGGTATGTTAATGCGGAAACTGGTAATAACAGTAAAGTACAAATTAAAGTAAGCACACCAGGAATTTTTATACTGGTTCGAACTTCCCGTTCTACGTCCAGTCCCAGAATACCCTTTGGATTTAAACTAAAATCCTCACTTAACCCAGAGGAATAGGTATACGACACCTGAGCAGCCGAACAGGAATTTTTCCGCCTCAACAGCCGAAGAGGACTTCAACTTAATACAAATAGTTTGTTGACGAATGTGTTCTGAATAACACTGATTGTCTTTTGATAGTACAACTTTCCTATAATCAAATCCTCAAGAGTATATATGTGTGTGAAGATTTAGAAGGAAGATAATCACGTAGAATCGAAGTATATGAATAAATTCAAGGATTCTAGTGATATTAAATAAGAATAAATGCTTTTATTTGCAGAAATGAATAGAGATTAGATTTCAGAAATATAAACAAGAATCGGTGATTGTAGAAGTGAATTGAATATGTTTATATAGTTGTAGAAGAGTTGTAATCTTTCATGAAGAGTTTTAGTTAACAGTTGTGTCCATACCTCTTGAAATAGAGGACATTCCTCTTCATGAAATGATCGCGTCTCTTCAGAAAACTAGCCGTTTTTCTCTGGTCGGTCGACCGGAAAACCTGGCCGGTCAGCTGAGTTTAAAACGTATACAAAACAGAAAGTCATTGTGCACATGATACAGGGTCGGTCGACCGAGGATCCTGTTCGGTCGGCCGACCTGGTGTTATATGCACAGTGAACATAGTTTTTGCTATAAAATGTTTTGTGTGCGTGTGTGACTATTTGAGGAATGATTTTAACATTGTTCTAAGACTCAAATAAAATAAAATATCCATACTAATCTCTGGATTATAAGATTATCTCCTTTGTAGTGCACGGTATGCACTTATTCTCTTTTTGTCGCTTTCATATAGTATTCTCGTCGTATGATCTCTGAAGCTTGTGTCATGAATCAAAACTCATGAATCAACATTCTTCCCCTTTTTGATTGATGACAATACTTATGTGACGAAGTAATATTGACATATATATTATAGTTCTCCCCCTGAATATATGGCGACTTTTCTGCAAAAATTTGTTAGTTTGCATACATTTCTCCCCCTTTGTCATCGACAAAAAGGAATACTTATAACAGATTAAAGTAATGCAAAACATTTAAATTTACATGGTACATTCTTGAGCTTAATTAGAAATAATTTAAAGATGTTTGCTTAGAACATAACATAACAATTAATTAAGAAACAAATAAAGTACAAGAAATTCTTGAAAGTAAAATAAATTTAAAAATACTACAATTACTCCTCATCATCGTCGGTATCCCACTGTTCTGGATGAATATTTTCATCGAGAGGAGCCGGTTCCTTACCCCGTCTTTGAGTGGTAGGTGCGGGAGTTGCCGATGTGCTGGAACTTGTGTTATCGGATGTAGGCCAAGAGAAATTTGGTGCTGGTCTTTTTCCAGGAGCAACAAATGAAGCACCGGCTTCAGAAGAGCATGATAAGGCATCCCATAAATTTACGAAGAAGCCTTTGATCTTCTTGAAATGCCCATCAATTTTTCGAAGGCGAGAATCCAAAGCTAGTTGATTTTGGGCCAAAATATTAATGGTAGCCGCTGTGCTAGTACCGGGAGGTGGTCTTTGGATAGAGGTCTGACGAGTTATACGTTCTGTAGAATGAGTGGATGGTTGAGGTGTAGAATAGCTGCGACGTAGTTGTTCTCGTGGAATGGTACGCCATTGCTGAAAGGTGGTGATTTGGGATGGTGCATCGGGTAACTTCATTAATTTTATTGTTTGTGAGTCAAAGGTACGAACTTTGGATGTTTCGGATTCCGGAGCATGGGTGACAAAGTTATTAATCAACCGCATTATGTATTCTCCAAAATAAATATGGAGCATTTTCCCTTGGTTGAACGTAAGGAATTCATCCATGAGAAGTTGTGTCCAATTTACCCGAATATTTCCACACATAGCATATAACGCCTTGAAGTTTTCGGGATATACTAAGTGGTATGACCCTCCTCTTGGAACAATAGACTTCATCATGAATCGATGAAAAAGTCATGCTTTAGGTCGGAGAGATGAAGTTTGCCTTAAATCGGTAGCATCATCTTCAAAGAATAGATGACTTAGGCGATCACGAGTTGATGTATTACAGTCTACATCATGTAATGATATTCCACCCGGTCGAGCATTTAAAATATGATTCATTCGATCAATGGAGAGAAAAATCGAAGTGCCACAAACCGATGTCCAAACACAATTTTCAGTGTTTCTCGGTGGATTTACAAGGTTGAGATTTGCTAGGAATAATTTTACCATTATATGATTAATTTTCAAGTTGTTTTTCCTATGGTCAAGAAAACATCAAGACCACTTTCAAGAGCGGCATTTTCAACACCGTAGGCGGTAAAATCAGGATAACTTACAAAAGACTCCTCAAAGATTTTTGCATCTTGAAGCCTTATCCATCTTTCTAAAGCTTTTTCACTTACTAGCCAAGAAGCAATCTGAGAGTCTACAGGAGTTGAGGAAGATTGGCCAGCAGTAGTCTTAGATTTCTTCTTGGGTGCCATTTTTTCTTTGAAGAATTTGAAGAAATTTAGGAAGGTTGTAATGGGGGCTAGGGTTAAAATCTGTTGTGGGAGAGTAAAGTGAAGAGGTGAGATAAAAAGGTGAATGGTTGGGTTAAAATATGTAGGCAACTTCAGCAGTAAAAATTCGTTCGGTCGGCTGAAATTCCTGGGTCGGTCGACCGAGTTGAGGTTCAGAATAGTGCTGAAACTTTCGGGAAGAGCTTCGGTCGACTGGTGCAGGGTATTCGGTTGACCGAGTTAAAAAATGTTCTATTGTCATTCGGGAAACAAGTTCGGCTGACCGAGACAGGTTGTTCGGTCGACCGACTTGTAAGAAATCTGTTTTTAAAAACTTCTCGGTACAGCTTCGGTTGACCGATTCAGATTTTTCGGTCGACCGAGGCATGTGAACAGACTAGTTTGTGCAGTTTTTCAAACAAGAATTATATAAGTATAGAGGGGAATTCTAAAACACGATTAGGCATTGGAAAAGTAGGTTGGGGACCATTTTCAGTGATGCGATCAGAATAGTCGTCGTCCGGGGATGTATAAGAAAGATGAGAATTTTCAGAATTGTAGACGTCATTGTTAGAAGACATTTTTGTTTCAAGTTTTGTTTTGTAAGTAGATTTTTTGTATCTTATGTTCTATTCAATAAACATATGTATGTATATATAACCATTTATTTCTAAAAACATAGTGGTTTAAAATCAAATTTTAGTTTTAATCACAGAACTTTTTAAACAAAAACTGTTTGTAAATGAATGACATACAATGCTTTAGAGTCAAAAATAGTATATTTTGAAATTAAGTTTTAATGGTACAAATTAGAAACAGAGCTGGAACAAGAAACACCCATAGCTCAAGTGGCTATGCTACAACATCTAACATATAAGTCAGAAGTAATGAGTTCGAGTGCCGCTTTGGTCAGAAATAAAATAATTTTTGTTTTTCCATATTTTTGCATATTTTTATTCATAAGTCTTTAAACGACATTATACCTAAATCACGTCTTAGTTTTATAAAAGTATTCTCATTTAGTGGTTTAGTAAAAATGTCAGCTATTTGATTTTCAGTGTTGATAAATTCTAGATTAATTAATCCTTTTTCCAAACAATCACGAAGAAAATGATGTCGAATATCAATGTGTTTTGTTCGTGAGTGATTGACCGGATTTTTAGAAAGATTTATTGCACTGGTATTATCACAATAAATTATTGATTTTTCAAGATGACAATTAAAATCTTGTAATGTCTGTTGCATATATACGACTTGTGCACATGCCAAAGCAGCAGATATATATTCTGCTTCACATATTGATAAAGAAACACAGTTTTGTTTCTTATTAAACCAAGAAACTAAGGAACGTCCAATGAAGTGACACGTTCCGCTCGTACTTTTTCGATCCGTCCGACTTCCTCCAAAATCAGCATCACTATAGGAAACTAATTCGAAAGGACATTCTTTCGGATAAAATAGTCCGAAATCTTTGGTTTTAGTTAGATAGCGAATAATGCGTTTAACTGCTCTCATATGTGATTCTTTGGGATTTGCTTGAAATCGAGCACACAAACAGACACTCATCATAATATCGGGGCGACTCGCTGTTAAATAAAGTAAAGAACCTATCATACTACGATATAACTTTTGATCAATACTTTCGCCATCTTCATCTCTATCGAGATGAACCGTTGTACTCATGGGAGTTGGTTTGGCAGCAGTGTTTTCAAGACCAAAACGTTTGATTAAATTATAGCAATATTTCTCTTGATTAATAAAAATTCCATTTTCAATTTGTTTAATTTGTAATCCAAGAAAATATGACAATTCTCCCATATGAGACATTTCAAATTCATTTGTCATTATAGTTGAAAATTCTTGACATAATTTTTCATTTGTCGAGCCGAAAATAATATCGTCAACATATATTTGAATTATTAAAATATCTTTATTAGTTTTCTTAATAAAAAGTGTTTGATCTACTTTACCGATTTTAAAACCAGATTCTAATAAATAACCTTTAAGACGATCATACCAAGCACGTGGTGCTTGTTTTAAACCGTATAACGCCTTTTTAAGTTTATATACATGATCTGGAAATTTTTCATGATTGAACAAAGGTGGTTGTTCAACAAAAACATTTTCTTTTATGAATCCATTTAAAAATGCACTTTTAACATCCATTTGATATAGTTTAAAATTATGAAAACACGCATAAGCTAATAATATTCGTATTGCTTCAAGTCGGGCGACTGGAGCAAACGTCTCTTCGTAATCAATACCTTCTTCTTGATTATATCCTTGTGCAACTAATCTAGCTTTATTCCTTGTTATATTTCCTAGTTCATCTGCTTTATTTTTGAAAACCCATTTAGTACCGATGACTGATTGGTCACTGGGTCTAGGAACGAGTTTCCAAACTTCGTTTCGTTCGAATTGATTTAATTCTTCTTGCATGGCAAGTATCCAATAGTCATCAGTTGAAGCTTCTTTTATGTTCTTAGGTTTTATGCTAGAAAGAAAAGCTACATGACCAACTTGATTTAATTGATGTCTGGTTTTAACATTCGTATTAACTTCTCCAATTATATTTTGCACAGGATGATCTCTTAAAGTTCTAGGTGGAGATTTTATTATATTAGGCGCCACATTTGTATTGGTTTCATGAATATCAAAATTTTCATTTGCATTATTATTTTCATTTTGAGTAGATTCATCATCAGAATCAATAGTAACACTTGGATTTATATTTTTAAAATTTTCGTTGAAAGAAACATGTAAACTTTCTTCAATAATTTGAGTTCGTTTATTATAAATTCGATAAGCCTTGCTTCGTTCCGAATATCCAACGAATATACCTTCATCGGATTTTGGATCGAATTTACCTAGTTGATCTTTAGTATTTAAAATAAAACATTTGGAACCAAAAACTTTTAGATATGAAATATTTGGTTTTCTTCCATTTAGAAGTTCATATGGTGTATTTTTAGTTAATGGACGAATAGAAACGCGATTTAGTACATAACAAGCAGTGGCTACAGCTTCTGCCCAAAAATGTTTCGATAAAGTTGTTCCATTTAGTAAAGTTCTTGCACATTCTTGTAACGTTCTATTTTTCCTTTCTACAACTCCATTTTGCTGTGGTGTTCTAGGAAAAGAGAAATTATGGTTAATACCTTTCTTGTTACAAAATTGTTCAAAAACTTCATTTTCAAATTCGCCTCCATGATCACTTATTATATTTTTAATTTTCAATGTTTTAATATTTTGAATTCTTTTAACAAAAACTTTAAAATTATCAAAAGTATCACTTTTATTTTTCAAAAAGAAAATCCAAGTATATCTAGAGAAATCATCTACAATAACAAAAACATATCTATTATGGTTAATAGATTGTACTTGAGTTGGACCAAAAAGATCCATGTGTAAAAGTTCAAGTGGTTGTTCTGTAGATATTACTTTCTTTGATTTAAAAGAAGATTTTGTTAATTTTCCTAATTTACATGCATCACAAAATATGTTAGTTTTGAATTTTATATTGGGTAATCCTTTAACTAATTTATTTTTCACAAGTTTGTTGATGGTATTAAAATTTATGTGACAAAATCTTTTGTGCCAAAGACAAGAATCGTTTTCTTTAGCTACTAGACACAAATTTGAATCATTATTAATATTCATATTTAGGATATAAATATTTTTATCTCTATTTCCTTCGAAAATGATGTTGTGATTTTTATCAAAAATGTTACATTTATTTTCTGAAAAAGTTATATTAAAACCTTTATCGCATAGTTGACTAATACTTAATAAATTATGTTTTAAATTTTTAACTAATAAAACATCAGTAATGAGAGGTAAATTAGATGTACCGTTGCTATTAACATTGCCTTTGCCGATGATATATCCTTTTGAGTTATCTCCAAAGGTGACTGCTCCTCCATTTGAGTATATAATGTTTGATAACATTTCTTTGTTTCCAGTCATGTGTTTTGAGCAACCGCTATCTAAAATCCATTTTCCTCTCTTCTTATGTGGTACCTGCAAAAATTTATAAAAAGTTGGTACCCAATCTTTTTTTAGGGTCCTAAGAGTTAGATCTTAGGAAGCCAAACCCATACGGGTTCAGAATTCCCTTTATAGACATAATTTTTGTTATTATGAACAGTTTCCATAAAACTTTTGATATGTTTATTCCTTATTAATATATTATTTGTTTTTGGAATCCATATCTTAATAGTTTTAGTATTTAAATAAACTGTTTTCTTAATATCTTTCTTAATTTTATTATTAATTTTACTTTTAGCAAAATTATTTTGTTTCTTAAATCCTAGTCCAAATTTATTGTTAGAAGTTTGAGAGTTTTCTAGTATACTAGAAAGATTTTCTCTTCCTTTATTGAAATTAGAAACATTTTTAGAAATATCATCAAATTTTAATTTAAGACTAGATTTTTCTAACTCTATATCCTTAATCTTAGATCTTAAACTATTATTTTCAAAAAGTAAAACATCATTTTTATTTTTCAGAATTTCTAATTCCTCAGATATTGACGTAATTTGAGAAGATAAGTTAGAATTCGATTGTTGAGAGATTTCAAGTTCTTCTTCCAATATTACCTTCTCATCTTTTAACATATCTACTTCTAACACTGTTCTATCTAACTTTCTTTGCAACTTCTTATTTTTCTTTTTAAGTTGTTTTGTTAAATTTACTAGTTCAGAATTTATTTCAATTAAATCTTCAAAAGTAAAATCACTTACATCGTTTGACGAAGCCATGAAGCATACATTTGCTTGTTCATTATCACTTTCACTCTCTGATGAGGATGATGAGTCAGTGTCGTCCCAAGTGACTGAAAAAGCTTTTCGTTTGGTTTTGTCCTTCTTGAAATTATTCTTTTTACGATCTGGACAATCTTTCTTCATGTGTCCTTTCTTATAACATTCATAACATTCCATTGTTGAAGATGATGGTTTGCTGCTATTGGAATTGTTGTTGGAATTATTTTTGTTTCCCTTGAATTTGTTTCTGTTGAATTTCAAAAACTTTTTGAAATTTTTAGCGATCAAGGCCATATCTTCATTATCTGAGTCGGAATCATCTTTTTCTGCTTGGAATGCTACATTTTTCTTTTCTTGTGCTCCATTTCGTTTTGCCTGCAAATTTACTTCGTAGGACATTAAATTACCTATCAACTCTTTTGGTTTTAATGTTGACAAATCAGTTGCTTCTTCAATAGCTAGGACTTTTCGTTCCCATTCATCCGTTAAAGAATTCAAGATTTTTGTGACAACATCAAAATCAGTAAACTTTTGTTCTAGTGATAATAAAGCATGATAAATATCCTGAAATCTAGAGTACATGTCATTTATAGATTCATTTGGCCTCATTTTAAAATTTTCAAATTGATGTTTCAACATAGAAATTTTGCTCAATTTAACTTTGTTCGTTCCTTCATGTGAAACTTTAAGAGTTCTCCAAATTTCATAACCGAAAGTGCACATACTAACTCTATTGAATTCATTTCTATCTAATGCACAAAATAGAATATTCATTACTTTTGCATTTGAAGTAGCATCTAGTTTTTGTGTGTTACTCCAAGTTGAGTATTCTCCAGTAGGGGTTGTATACTCTCTTTGTATAATATTCCAGATATCAAATCCACTAGATTGCATATAGATTCTCATTCTAGTTGACCAATAATTGTAATTTATACCATTGAAAAGTGGAGGTCATGAAGTCGATTGACCTTCTGTGAAACTAGAATTAGTGTGAGTGTTAACATCGTTAATTTGTGTGGTTGCCATATTATTAAAAGTAAATATCAAATAACTTTGTGATGGTTATAGGATGACCTTGCTCTGATACCAAATGAAAGTACACGTGTAGTACTAAGGATCGTGTAATATGGTATGTTAATGCGGAAACTGGTAATAACAGTAAAGTACAAATTAAAGTAAGCACACCAGGAATTTTTATACTGGTTCGAACTTCCCGTTCTACGTCCAGTCCCAGAATACCCTCTGGATTTAAACTAAACTCCTCACTTAACCCGGAGGAATAGGTATACGACACCTGAGCAGCCGAACAGGAATTTTTCCGCCTCAACAGCCGAAGAGGACTTCAACTTAATACAAATAGTTTGTTGACGAATGTGTTCTGAATAACACTGATTGTCTTTTGATAGTACAACTTTCCTATAATCAAATCTTCAAGAGTATATATGTGTGTGAAGATTTAGAAGGAAGATAATCACGTAGAATCAAAGTATATGAATAAATTAAAGGATTCTAGTGATATTAAATAAGAATAAATGCTTTTATTTGCAGAAATGAATAGAGATTAGATTTCAGAAATATAAACAAGAATCGGTGATTGTAGAAGTGAATTGAATATGTTTATATAGTTGTAGAAGAGTTGTAATCTTTCATGAAGAGTTTTAGTTAACAGTTGTGTCCATACCTCTTGAAATAGAGGACATCCCTCTTCATGAAATGATCGCGTCTCTTCAGAAAACTAGCCGTTTTTCTCTGGTCGGTCGACCGGAAAACCTGGCCGGTCAGCTGAGTTTAAAACGTATACAAAACAGAAAGTCACTGTGCACATGATACAGGGTCGGTCGACCGAGGATCCTGGTCGGTCGACCGACCTGGTGTTATATGCACAGTGAACATAGTTTTTGCTATAAAATGTTTTGTGTGTGTGTGTGACTATTTGAGGAATGATTTTAACATTGTTCTAAGACTCAAATAAAATAAAATATCCATACTAATCTCTGGATTGTAAGATTATCTCCTTTGTAGTGCACGGTATGCACTTATTCTCTTTTTGTCGCTTTCATATAGTATTCTCGTCGTATGATCTCTGAAGCTTGTGTCATGAATCAAAACTCATGAATCAACACAACGCGCCACATCACCCTGATCGATACGAATGGCATGGACATGAAGAGTGATGGATGTAGAGCTCTTGATCGATACGCATATGATTGATGCAGATCGATACCAAGCTATCGATAGGAACGTGACAGCTAACTTGCAAACTCAACTTTGGATCGATAATAACTCAAAATCCATAAGTCCAAACGTCTTCAAATTTTCACCACAGCTTGCATACCACCAAAGGAACGTTCTTGATCGATCCCATCATCATTGGATCATTTTTTGATCGATATGAAGTGATCGTGGATCGATCATGGATCAATCCCCAGCGACCTTGGATCGATCTGGTGGGCCCACCCACGTGCAAGAAGGGGTAATCCAAGATCTAAGTCAGATATTTCCAGATTGCACCTATGCATAGCAGCCCAGTGCCAATAGAAAGGGGACTTTTTTGTTCTTCTACGCTGTTACTCTATTGGAACTCCATTGTAACTTGAATACTATCACTTGTACCATTGTAAACCAGTTGAGAATCATCAATAAAACAGTGAATCTTCAAAGTGGACTAGGCTACAACGCCGAACCACTATAAATCTTGTCTTCCTATTGCTTACTTTTTTAAAATTTTGAGTGTTCTTCACATTTATATTCTCTACATATTGTCTATCTATGATCTGTGATTGTGAGTTGGTGTTTTCATTTGCAATTGGGTGTTTGTGACCAATTTTGGCGCGAACAAAAACGAAGGAGATAAGGGTTAATAATATTTACAAATTAAATAATATAATTAACTTGACTAATTATATTCCTAATTAATTACCCCTCATAATACATCTTCCTCCCCACTAAACCACTGCCTGTACATCCACGTCCGCCCTCACTTCATGCACGCACAATCATTGACCCATGGTTCTACTCGACGAAATCCCAAATCGACTTCACCATCGCACTCTACGCCCAAAACTCCATCTATCGGACCCCAAAGCTTTGGACTCGATCATCTCCTCCCTCTCGAGACTAAGCAGTACTATCAACTCCCCCTCTGACGACGCGATTTGAAAATAAGGATCAGCGCCATTCTTTGCGCCGAGATGCTATTCGACCCACTCAATCCAAATCCGAGCTCCAATTTCCGAATCAAAGTCTATAGATTCTACAATCTCTAACCCTAGTTCCAAAAATCCATTATTGTTGAAAATCGACTACCATAAATTACTGCCGCAAGCTAAGAAATGGGTATGGAATGGAAGAAAATCTCCTAACGAGCGCAACGGATCGAGATTCGCGATTTTTAGACGAGTATAGATTTTTAATTACATTATTGAAGTTCGGTTTCCTTTTTTTTCTACACTATTTCAAATGAAGAAGAAAATACGGTTAAAAAAAGAAAGAGGTAGGTGCGGCTGAATGCAGAGCAGGGTGGTGGCTGAGATGAAAGGAAGTGGCTGCCTAGTCAAATCGATGGAAATAAATTATTTAAAATTCACAAATATCTAGATATTAATTTCGAACTCCGATCGAGGCATGCCGCCAAGCGTTCCTAATGTTATACCCCTATTCCAAACGCAATGGGACTAGTCTCGAGCCCCAATTCGATCGTATGGAGAAAATAGCATTTTGAACCTATTTATTATATTAAATTTATGATATTAAATTCAATGCGTTTATATCCCGTATGATCAAACGATAAGTTCACCCGCTACGAAGTTTAATTATATGAAGTGAGACCACACCGCATAGCGGAATGGGTTCCCCTCACTAACATCTTTTAAAATATATCTTTGCAAATCTATTCATATAACCATATACTATGCACATGCATTCACAATGGTTAATCTCACAAAACATACATTATGTAAACAAATATAAATATCAGGTAATAGTGAACTATCTGTTCAAACACAAATAACGTTTAACCTTTGGCTGACTCGGGCCTACCAGATAACATAATCATAATCAAAATTTACCTAACATCTGTTAGATTTTTATATTTAGGATTGTCTATCCTTATTTATCTACTTAACATCTCCCATCAGGACGGTCTGTCCTAAACTATCTGTTAAATCTCTTCCTTCTGGACGGTTTGTCCCTAACTTAATCATCTCTCAGGTTCTCCCGAGCCTAGTGGTTTTCTGGGCTTACCAATAACCTATCTGTATACAACATATGTTCCTTTCGACGTGTAATCATAATTTTAGTCTACCTGTGACCAAGCCCTGCACACTGGAATTTTTGACAACAATTAGCTGGGGCTACAAGCTAATGTACAAGGCGCGACCCCATACCAGTCCCATCTGGTTTTCTAATATCTGAGTCATTCATGCTTAAGGATCCCCTCCAATAATTTTCCTTGAAACAATTTCAAAATGATTTAAACCTTTAAATCAAACTTCGAATACGGAAAAGAAATAAGTCTTTATACTTTACTCAAATCATATTACCATGTTAGATATATATTCTTTATTTAAAACTTGGTTGATGAAAACACTTTACCATTTGAAAGAACCTCTTTCCATACTATGGAATTATCTCATTCAATTTCAATGTTTAAACCTTTTGAAAATCATCTCTAAAACCTTTCGAATTCATTCAAAACAAACCTTTCTGGAGTTATAAGCTTTAGACATCCTTCTTTAAAATCACTTTAAGTCATTTCCTTAGAAAAACCTTTCGAAAACTTTTAATAAACCTTTCGAAATAGATCCAAGAATAAACCCTTTGAATGCTTAAACTCTTTAAAACATAACCTTTCGAAGGTAGATTGGGTTCAACTTTAAAACAATCTGGAAACTTATCTATTAAAACCTTTCGTCTTTATTAAAGTAATCTTTCAAAAATATTCATATAACCTTTCGAGGATATCCAAACAACCTTTCGGAAGCCTTTGGTTATATTTCACAAAACAAGGGTAACCACCTAAGTTGAAAGCTTTCCTATGAAAGCCTTAGAGAATTGGCTAACTTTAAAAACAGGCGAACCTTTCGACTAAGTCGGAAGGTTCAAAGTAAAACCTTTATAAAACAGTGGAAAACCTTCGGCGACGCCGGAAGGTTTCAAAACAAAGTAATGGCAGTAGCAGCTACAACCTTTCGACACATCGAAAGGTTTTAAAGTCCTTCTTTAAATAACTTGACCTGGTCGGAAGTGACCAAGCCAAAAGCTCAAGTTCGAAAGCAAAGCAGGTGAAAGCTTTTCACTTATAAAATAATTATATTCCAACCCTTTCGGCCATCAACCTTTCGGCTTAAACCTTTTGGTTTATATTAAGTTCATTACATACCAATTTCTTGATACCTTATGCATTGAACTTTGACTTTATTGAAAGCTAACCCTTTGACTGGGACAAAAGGTCTGGGTCAGAAGGTGTTTAGCCGTATGGATTGAAACATGGAAAAAGTGTGATTTTGTCTTTAAACCTAAAAAGGAAACTTTTCAACTAACCTGCCTTTGTTTATCAAATTCTTATTGGTCAATAAAATACTTTTCAGAATTTTGCTGTCGCAATTACCAGGATTTATAAAACATTTTATTTTGTAAAATGCCCCTTCTCCTTTATAAATATAAAACATTTAAGTTCCATAACTTAAATAATTTATATATCCCTCAAATGACTTATGAAAATTCTGGAAAAATTCCAAAAAATATATTTTAATATATTACCTAACATATTAAAATTTCAAACCCAAATAATAATTATTTCAGACGAAAATAATTTAAAACCCAATAAACAATTTTGTTCATTCAAAAATTCATATAAAATCCATATTAAATCGGAAAATTATGAAAATCAAAACCCATCTCTAAAATATTATTCCCGACCTATATTTAAATTTCCAAAGTATTCATATGTCATAAAATAGGGTTTTCATGCTAAACATTATCATAAAACACGAATAAGCATTTATAATTCCATCAACAACAAACATATATATCTTAAAACTTCAAACATTGAAATATTATAGCAAAATCATTTCAGATCTAAACAAAAACCGAAAACTAGAAATATTAGGGATGTAGTAATTATTCACCTTGGATTTTAGAGATTATAGATGAGATTTTAGAGTGTTGAATTAGCCGATTTCTTCTTTCCTCTTGAATCTTAGCTTTCTTCTTCTTGAGATTGGAAATGGTGGCCGGCCTCAGCAAGTTTTTGTTTTTATGAAATGAAAATAGTGAACGTGAATCTCACAAGGGTTTAGGGTATAAGGTTTTTGCCATTTCCCAAAATAACCTTCTCATTTCCCAAAATAACCTTCTCATTTCCCAACACATTATGGCATGGCTACCTCTAACTAATTAAATCTCCATCTATTACTCTTTACATCGTTTAATTTAACTAATTAAATGTCTTAAATAAGGTTATAAAATATATGGGGTGTTACAGACTGTCTAAGTATGGTGTCTGTATTACTATTACTCTGATGTATTGTATTGTCAATGACTACGTAAAGCTTATGTTTTTTTCTTCTGGAAATGGGTTCCTTTTATTGCTTTAACTTAACATAATTACAAAATACAATACACCACATTAGCCTAAGCAATAATAAGGCTACAAATCTACGTAAGCCATAACTAAAATACAACGCGCATTACAAATTGCACCCAAACAAGCCCTAATAAGATATACAAGTTTACATTCTGCCAACTGCATCAAACATGAAGAGCATTAGAATCAAACACGTTTTAGTCCAGTATCTGGTCAAAACTCTATAGCTAAGCTAAGAAGGCAAGTGATAAAACCATTATGTCCAGTGTCCTATAGCAAATTCCCTGTCCAGATATGCACCATGTGCTACCATATGACTGCAACTTCATCTCCTATGTAATTGCTCATGTTATCTTCTTATCCCTAACAACAGTAACCTCAAATCATTTACCTGTTCTGCAATTTCTGATCTTCATGGTTTCACTGTTAGATTCTGAGTTTTATTTAGTTCTTCTTCTTTATCTCTTTCATTCATTCTTAATGACTCGTCTTTCGGAGTAAGAAAGGCAGTTCGTCACAATCTAAATCCTTTTTCTTGAAATAAGAATATAGGTTTAGAAAACCCAATTTTTAAACTTTAGGATGTTAGAAATTGTGTGCTAGGATTTTTGATGCTAGATATTGGATGTAAAATTGGTTGAACTATATTTCTATTCGTAAAAGTGTGGGAAAAAAATTTTGCAAATTTTTTTTTGATTTTCAAAACTTTCATATATATAGAACTGTTAGTATATATAGGTTGTTCGCACCATATTTTCAAAAATCAAATTTAAAGAATACATTAATGTAGAGGGCGTCAATTTAGTATTATTCAACATATATATCATATGTATTGTGATAAAACGTGCACTTGTACATGATTGGTTGTCAAATTGATTGCACACTAATTGGTTAGTTAGCTAGAATGGTTGCACGTTTTATTACGCTATTCGGTTCTTGAGGAATTTCGAGGAAGAAATTCTTTTAAGGGGAGAGAATGTAACACCTCGTAAGTTTAACGATAATTAATTTAAAAAGAAATTAGTAAATAATTAGTAAAGTCGAAAATGGAATTTTCACAACTGTTAGAATTAGGCTACGAAGCTTGCACCATTGTTTTCTTAGCAATTTTCTGATCAATTTTTATATATAAATTTTTCCAAGCTCAAATGAAAAAGTTATCAATGTCTGAAGATTTCGAATCGAAAATAATTATATATGTAATTAAGGAAATAAGTATGATTAATTAATGTTAGTTAATGTTGATGGATACTTAATGTTAATTAAGGAAATAAGTATGATTAATTAATGTTCGTTAACGTTGACAAATACTAAACGTTTAAGCAAGTTTAACGTTAATGAATCTGTATAAAATGGTATCAGATAATATTAAAAGGAAACAAATCGAACGTTAACAAAATAACACGATCAGTCAACACCAAAGTTCAACCGGCCAATCGCTAGTGGTCGATTGGTAATGTTATGGCGGCTGTAAATTAAACTTAAGCCGAATGGTCCGGATTTAATATAATCCAATCTAACGGCTAGCATTGATTTAATTCATATAAATATAGGCCAACCCTTCATAGTTCTTCTCAAATTTTCTTAAGCAACAACGAAGCTTTGCAATTTCCTTTTCTCCACAAATTCAAAATTTTGTATAAAATATAGTGTGTGTGTGTGTGTGTGTGTGTGTAAGTGGAGAATAGTGGAGAATAATAAAGGAGAAGAATAGGATCGAATCGAATGGTCAAAGCCAAGGTAAATCGTAAATCTAAATTAAATTCAAATCTCTTATCAAATCTAAATTTCTAATAAATATGTTTATGCTTTCGATACATATTTCGATAGGAAGAAAAAAGAGTCAAACAGGATTAACATGATCTAGATTTGGAGATTTGAAAGCTTAAAGGTGAGTTGGAAATTATATGTTTTTATATAATATTGAATTTATACCATTGTAAATCTATTCCTTGTATGACTGATTATAATTTTTGAGTTGAAGGCTTAAATATACACATATAATGTATTTGAAAACCATACCTATGTATTATGTGAATTGTTAACTTTGATTAAATATTGCATATACTTAAATCAGGAAAGTAAGAGTGGAAGTTGTCCTTAATTTTATAATATTGTATACTAATTCCAAGTTAGTTTGTTGAATGATAGATGTTAATAAACAAGAATTGGAAGTTATTATGATTTGGATTGGGGTTTAAGTAGTATTTGATTGAGTTAGGGATATGCTCTAGGGCCAATTATGTAATTTGTTACATATATCTAACTCAATAACCAATCTTCTTCAAAATAAAAGGTATTTTCTTTCTATTTTATACTTGTATAATGTGTTATATTAATTAATTAATTTAATTAAAAGTATATTTAATTGAAAATCCATAAATGGTATATTTTATGATAGTAGTTACAAAGTGTTGTAACCGTGAGTAATTTAACAATGAAAACAAATATACCATTTTAAATGTTCCTAGTCAAAACACATCGTGACTGGATATCGATCTATCATTGAGACTAGAGTACGTAAGACTCTCCAAATATTGGGCAGTGTATTACTCATGACTGTTGAGGGAACCTAAGGGTTATGTATTGGCAGTTAGTGGATAACTATGGAACGACTCACTTGATAGTTCTCTGTTTATTAATATAATTGTGGTCAAACAGAAAATATCGATGCGATTGGCTTACACAGTTCTCTCGGCTTGAGAATACTGTTGATCTTCAATATGAAAGCTCCGCTTTGATTATAGCCAAATCATGGCAAGGCATCTATCGAGGCGACTATATTTGGGTCGAGTGGAAGTATTGGAAGTGAAAAGCTATATAAGAGAGGATTCGTCTTCTCAATTATATAGGGTTATTATCATGGTCAGCTCAAGCAACTCAAAGTCAAAGTCTCTGGCCAGAGCATTTCAGTTAAAAATAATTGTTATTATTGAACCACGAACTTTGTGTTTGGACTATAGAGTTGAATATGGACAATATTGGAATTTTGACCGTTACCAAATTCCATAAATCCAAAGTGATATAGTTTTGACAAAGAGAATTGGTGTAAATAAAAGTCACAACTGGGTAACCCTTAATAAAGTAAAATTGGATTTTACTAAAATCAAGTAAGTGATAAATTTGGCTAAATTGTCACATCCCCTGCTAAGTGACACATGAATGTTAACATTCGAATAGTTCGATGTTAATCACTGAACAAATTTACACCTAACGAATCACACAATCGAAATGATAAATTCTCTTTAAATCAAATAATTTAATTAGTTTATAATTATTATGAATTAATTAATATTTATGAAATATTAATTACAATATTTTAAATTTGATTTGCGGAATAAATATTATTGTATATATTTATATTAGTTATAAATATATCGATCGATATGCGATATTGATAAGCAATCAAATCATATTAAATTAATAATATTTATTTAGGCTTAAATGGGAAATCAACCCATTATATTATGGTGTTAATTCGATAGCAACATAGACTATAGAGGGGCAGCTAAAAGGCTAGTGGCATATTTGAGATGGATGGATTAGATCTAGTGGGACTTAGTTTGAGATGTTATCGACATTTGTCTCTATTTCATCCATTATATAAAGGCCAATAACCCTAATTGTTTTAGAAATTTTTGGCTTCCATTTCCCTATCATTGCTGATCAACCTCATCAATAAGGAGCTTTGACAATTTCATCTCAAATGAATTCAAAAGGCGACAACTATTGGATAACTAAAGGTCTATGATTTAAGGATTAGCAATCTGCCGAATCGAGAAGATTTCCAAGGAGGGAGAATTAATCATTACGAGGTATGCTCTAAGGTAATAATATTATATATGTATTTACTATACTATATGATTATAATTTTTGGATAATATTACGTTATATATATGTATCATTATTATATTGATAGTTAGGTAAGATTCTTATATATATCATCGATCTTGTCACATATTAGATTGGTTATCTATGTTTTAATTTATTAATTAAAAAAAATTCTATACCTAGACCTGAAGTGCATAGTCAAATAAATTTTATTTTAATTATTGTCATTTTATTAATATATATATATATATATTAATATATTGCTTGATTTTAATTACATGACTTTTGTTTAATTATATCATCATATCAAGTTAATAGTTGAACTTATATTTTATAAATGCATATGTACATAGATTATATTTTTCAATGGCTATAAATTAATTTTTAATATTCATTTACTACTATTTATATTATTCAAACCAATTACTAAGTAAATAAATCATATAAAATAAAAAATGTTTCAGAAATCAAAATTAAAATTTTATAAATTTTGTTATTATCCTTTAAACTCTTGGCCATAAAATCAGAATTTAAAAGTCATTTTTTATATTTTTAAAACTCAAATTAATAAATGGCCAAAATCATTCAATTAATTAAAAATATTATTTTGATCGAGAAAATTTTGAAATTTTTTTTATAACTTTAATATATCATGCTTGATTTTCCAAAAATTTAAAATTCGAATAATTTAACATGGAAATATTTTTTATTATTATTTTATTGTATTTTGAATAATTAATATGTACATATATATATATATATATTAATGAAATAAAGTATAAATATTTTTTTTCTATTCTGTGCATTCGATCTGGAAAGGTTTAAAATATATATTAAATACATAATTAATATATTTATATTTATACGTATACATATTTAGATATTATAAATATACTTATATATATATATATATTTAAATATAATAATAATAATTTTGCTATTGTAATTCATATATATATATATATATATGTATGTATGTATATGTGTAAAATGATTTAAGAAACTTTGTATTACATACATACATATATGTACATATATATTTAATATTTGAGCAATAGTATATAGATATAATTCATTAATATTTTTACGTATAAGTTATATAGACGTATACATATACATATGTATATATGTACATATATACATATATATGTATGTGTGTGTAATTATGTTTATATATATATATACATAGTTTTTATTATACATATATATATAAACAACAAGTTTACATATACACATATGTTTGGACAACATTTAATACGTATAGGATGAGCTAACAAGTACGCTACAACGTGAATACCAACATTTATATACGGGTGTGTTATACCTTGCACGGATTATTATATTACACATGCACACACATACATATATGTATATGATACGTATGTGTACTATTATATTTAATTGAACATAGATTAAATAAAATTTTATCTATAATTTGTAATTTAGATGAAATAAGAGATTTTACTTAAATAAAATTTAGAAATGTTCTAGATAAATTAGACATAATAGACCCAATATAGATCCAATAAGGGAATTTTTTTTGAAATTCACTCATATCTTCCGCCATAGACTGCCATAGTTCCAACATTGGTATCAGAACTTAATAGCCTATGCGGTCTAAATTAGTCATGTTAGGGTTAACTATTAAGCACACAATCTAAAGGTTGTACCTATTATAAATGCTAAAATTTGAATTGGGCCTTGGACTGTCAAAAATGTTTGAAAAATAAAATATAATAATTTAACTTTAAAAGTTAAATTTAAAATAAGATATACATACATTATAAAAGTTAAAATATAACAAATTTTCAAAATGCTTAAAATATTAAATATTGATTTTGAAATTTTAAACTTAATAATAAGATTAACAAATAAATTAATTAATTAAATAATTTATTTAATGAAAAATATATATATGTATTATATATGTTTGATATATGTTATGATATTTTAAAATGTTTAAGATATAATAAGTATACACGTATGTATATAATAAGATTTTCGAAATTAATATAATCTAATTAAAATTGTTTAATTGAATTAATTAATTAAATATACAAATTAAAGGTTAATTGTTAAATAAATTAATTAAAGGCTAATTAACTAAATTAATTGATTAAACAAAAATATGCATATATAAGATATATGTACTATACTATAAAGGTTATAGTATATTATAAATATTTAATATAAATGTTATATTAAAATAATATAAAATTAATTAAAATGCTAATTAGTTCAAATTAATTAAATAAGATTTTATTAACATATTATTATACATAAGACTATTATATAAGTTAGTTAAGATATAAAATTTATATAATAATAAAACTTATATAATGTTAGTGTATAAACTAAAGGTGGAACATCTAAGATACCCTAAATAGACAAGGAATAAATACATACGTAAATGTACGTATATCGTGATTTCATATATGTCTGACACTTGAATCACGAGAGTAATTCATAAAGAATTATATAATTCCATAAGTCTATATCACTCGGTTTAAATATTAAAGATTATGAATCTTCAATATAATGTTGTCCTTTACCATATATATGTATATGTGTATTACTTGCATACTCCTTAGTTGTATAGCAGACTTTGACTAGGGATATAATGTGTTGTGTTATCAATATATTGAATAGACGAGGTAAGATAACTATATGCATTTGTTGAGCAGCTCAAGGTACATATACTATACTTGGGCCGTCGTGATATGGAAGGTACGAATGAATAATTTCATTTCGATTTGTTGAGCAAATTTAAGGTCGAAGCGGGATTAGGAGTTGCATATGATACAGCCAACAAGATGTTATTCACCGTCCGTGGAGCTATGACTTGTTGAGCAAACTCAAGATCAGAATTCCAAGGCAGATGAGACCTAACACCTACTAGTAAGGTTGAAAGACTTCTATGTTTCACTTATGGTTTGGTGAAAAAAGACTAGTGGGAGCCTTATTAGAAAAATGAAATAATAACATTTAACCTTTCAAATATTGTAAGAAGTGGAAAATAGGCATAAGGACAAACTTTGAAAAAAAATTAGGCTGAAGGACAACAAGTTTCGTTTTTAGGCTGAAGGACAAACTTTGAAAAAAATTAGGTTGAAGGACAATGCTAAATATAGTTAGCATTTTGTACAGTGTAAAACTGAATATAATGCTAGTTATAATAGCATTTTCTATACTGTAAAAACTGAATATAATGCTAGTTATAACTAGCATTGTCCTTCAGACTAATTTTCTTTCAAAGTTTGTCCTTCAGCCCAAAATAGAAACTTGGTGTCCTTCAACCTAAATTTTTTCCAAAGTTTGTCCTTGTGCCTAATTCCCCCTTGTAAGAACATATGCCATATACTGTTATAATAATCTAAATTGATAAATTTGTGTATTTAATATGATTGATAAATCATTTTATCAAATTAAGATATACAATTAAACTGAATTAAAGATCGGCATATAGAAATATAAGATATACTTACTAACAGATGCTTATTGCATGTTAACTTTTCAACACTGATGCAAGGGGCTTACCCCTCGGATCATGACGGTCCCAACTAGAAAAACGATTGGCGACCCCTCCTGGGTAGGTGGGGAGGCGTAATATGCACGCAGGAAGAAGGCTGAAATTCTCGAGAATACCTACGATTCGGAGGCCGAGATGGTCCCCGATCGCGACAGTCCCAACTGGAAAAACGATCAACGACCCCTTTTGGGTGGGTGGGGAAGGAGGAGGAGGGGGACCCCGATCAAGGAGTAAGTTATTATTCCTTGTTTCTATTTTATTTGCCTTGATAAACAGGGCTGGTGCTTTCACACGCAATCCAGGATGTTGATCCATCTTTTGGGTTAATAATATAGATATTTTATTCTTTTGAAAATCCAATATTCACTTACTTTTCAAAATAGGTTTCTCTACTTCCAACTAAATCCCTTGAAAATTATTTCAACTATATTATTTATTTATTTTTCTCAATTTTTTTTTCAACTTTTATATTGAATTCTTTCATGTAGGGTCAGACTCAGAGTGGATTTTAATTGTCCCTTCTTTTGGACTTTTCTTCTTTTCTTCTTACTTCTCACTTATTATCTTTCAGAATATTAAAAGTTTGGTTATTATCTTGGAATGATTACTACACACCTTCCTTCAGGAACTTATTTAATTCTTACATTCAAATATTTGCAACATATATATTCTTACTTTCCTATTTATCTGAACCTATTGTACATCATCGATTGACAATCCTGTAGGGATCAACAATCATATGGCAATCTATGCTCTACAACGGAGTCAAGCACTATCCAGCTTCAAGGACTCTCCCATAGGTCTCATTCATGCTCTTCTCATGTCAACGTCTTCTAATACGACCTACTTCCTGTAGGGTAATCGGGGTATGTGTGTATCTTCAACTTTATTTATTATTCCAACCCATAGTTGCATTATCCATCTTTTCAGAATATGGTTGCGACTACTTCTAAAGTTGGAATTTATAAGATTCGATGTATAATATATATATATATAATTATAGTGAAACTATAAATATGTTCACTCAACGTATCTTAATTCATAAGATCGACTAACATATCACTGATACCAAATGTAACAACCCGCACCTTAGTGGGCCCATATTTTCGCTAAATCGAAAACCAAATTCTACCAAAGTAAGGATTGTTGATGTTTGGTATCATACAAATAATAAAATTATATCAAAGCAATATCGATATAAACTCACAACGGAATAGTAAAGTATAATAAAACATATGATTAGTGATCAAGGGTGGCACTTTTATCTTTAGTTCCCTTGTCAATGTCGAGAATGCATAAGAAAATCTGTCCTTCCACCGTCCCCGCCTTGTACTAGTACCTTTTCCTCTAAACTTATCATCTGGGTTATAATGAGAAGGGGGTCAAAACAACGTTTTGGTGACTGGTAAATTACAAATTTATATATAACACTAGTTTATGCCGATTGCCTTCCATTACATGTTATGTCTATTATTTTACTTAGTCATCTTGACTTTGCATACGCGTACGATAAGCCTCATTTACTCAAAGTAGACAATAACTACATACCTATATATATATACACATACACCACAGTCCCTTTTGGACCAAGATACTTTCCCCACTAGTATTCGTAATCCAGAAACTCATCGGGATCCATCGTCAACAGAGTATTACATCCTTGCCGACGTGCATACTGAGAAACTCTTGTAGTGCCCAATAACAACATTATAATTATTTAGCTGTATTCTATTCATTTTGAAAGATCTCTACAAAAGGGATATTTAGCCTTGCCGTCTAACAACAAACAATCTAGCAAACAACTATAAGGTGGTGCATTTCCTAATCATGGGCTACACTAGTAGGAGGTATAGTCTGTTTAGGCATAACCCTCGTATTTCCACTGACTGCTCAGGACCGATGATGATATCGACCTATGTAAACAACTCCTACTCCTCATATTTAGATTACCAATCTCACTGTTATAGCATTGATCCTAGCTCACCATCCCATTTAGATTGGCTAATGAGATTTAGGAAATACCCGTTTGGTTACTTAAAATATACCCCTTAAAATGTTGAAACATACTCTAATTGTCCTCTGACACTTCAATCGGGGCAAACCATCCTAATTTTGGTACTCCCTTCACCTATGCGTGAATATATAACTCCACGGGTCCTACAGTTAGATATGTTCCACATCATTATAATACATACATAGCTGTTGGTAGCACTTACGGTGGGCATATTTCTGTTGTGTAACATTACTGGCCTCGCATTTCAAACCATATTAATGACTATCGCATTCTTATTTAGCCTAAGTTATTAGCTACATTCAATAATTCATACCCATCATAAAATGCATACTTGAGGCTTTGCATATATTCGTACTTGTTTATTTACTACTCCTCCATTGTTTAACTGTTAATATTTAGTTATTTTTACATTACTGAATTCTTGTTTCATTAGTGTCAACTTGGTGTCATTTACGACTTACTTTTAACTTAAAAGATTTAAATATATTTTAATGCTTACTTCCCCTTTATTTTATTATCTCTATTTTATTGTTCCTTTGATTAATAACTTTCTTACTTACTCATTTTGTTACTTTACCTATATTTCGTTACTTATTACTTAATTCTAACTTGTCTTTATTGCATATATTAGTTTTATAATTAGACTGTTGTTATTATTACTACTGTTGTTATTATTACTACTTACAATTCTTTAGTTTATACTTAGGGATTTCTATATTTTAATACGTTGGAATTACGCCTTTTACAAAAAGGAAATGTTAGCAATGTACATTTCTATAACTTATATAAAAGGAGATTTGTATTACGTTTGGAATTACAAGGAATTTTCCCTTTTGTTTTTATTGAAATAGACGGTATTAATATGATAAACATCCTTATTTTATTCATCTCTTTCTTTTAGGAATATTTCATGTTACCTCAAACGATGCGCTTTTATTTACAATTATAAAACTGGATAATTTATAGAAATTTATATTGCAGCACACTTCATTTCAGTGAATTAAAATATTACTTAAATCTCCATAAATTTCATAATAACTTCTAACTCATATTTACCAATATGTGCCATTTAACCCACAAATCTGGAATTTCTATATAGTCTTGTTGACTAAGGGGATACTACTTACACTCTAACTTTCTAGATTTAAGTATATGCAACATTTAATTCAAGTTAACAGTTCATAGAATATGTATGCGTGGTTTTCAATTTCATTCGCCTATAATTAACCCTACAAAACTCCCAAAGTAATTATATTCATGCATACAAGGAACAGATTTACAACGGAATAAATCAAATATTATATAAAAATATATAATTTCTCACTTACTTTTAAGCTTTCCAAATCTCCAGATCTAGGCCTTGTTATTTCCGTTTGACTCCCATTGTCTCCCTAACGGAATATGTACTACAAGCATATACATACTTATCAGAAATTTTGATCCGAGTAGAGATTTGAATTTAATTCTAATTTGAATTTAGATTACACCTCTTTGTAGAATTGATTTACCCCTTATTCTTCTCCTCTTTTATCTTTCGCTATTCTCCACACATATCTAATATACTAATTTATAATTTCTTGATTTTCTAGAATTAGTCAAAAAAATAAAATGGTAGAGCTTTGCTCTTTGATTAAGAAAATATGAGAAGAAAAGTGAGGTTTAGACCTATATTTTTAGATATACGAATCAATTGCATCCATTATATTACATTATATAAATCCAGCTCGTTCGATCCAGGTTCAATCTTCGGCCGTTGCCTACCACTAGTCGGCCGCTACTATGCTACCGATGATCACCAGTGGTCAATTGGTCCGAATAAAAGGATCGACTAGTCAGTTTATTTTCATCAAATAATCTCCGTGTTACGATTTAATTGATTTTGGTTAATTTAATTCCTTATACAACATGATTAGATAATTTCTTTTTATTCTAATTAAAGTTAATGTTGCTTAAACATTAAGTAACTATTAACGTTAATTATTACATTTATTTCCCTAATTACATATATAGTTATTTCGGATTTGAAATATTCAAATGTTAAAAACATTTTCATTTGAACTTCGATCATAAAACTTTATATATGAAAATTGATCGGAAAGTTGCTATGAACCAATGGTGCAAGTTTTGTTGCCAAATTCTGACATTTTAAATTCCATTTTCAACATTACTAATTATTAGTTAATTTCTTTTAAACTAATTAACATTCAATTTACGGGGTGTTACAAATTAAAATCGTATTTTTTATCCAATGTTAAGTATCAAGTATTATTATTATTAGAATTCTCATTTCTGATGTTTAATTATGAAGCAGAAGTGACTATTCACTCTCTTCATCCCAATTGTACTTTAAATCATATCTACTCTTGTACATTCGTTTTTCTTTCTAAATGATCAAACCATTCAAAAGAGTACCTTTACTACAACTTCATAACAAACTCTTTACAAATGCACACTCGATCATCCTTAACATTTAAGGATATCAAATATGTTGCACTTTGCTTAAACTAATCAAAAGGTCATTTCAATGATTGAGTTATTAGATCTATCTTATATTTTTGGTCTAACGTTACATATAACACAATATGATCTTTATTGTACAATCAAATTGAATACTTGATCTCATGGTACGGTATTTGCTTATTTCGGATGAACTAATTTCATCGAAATATCGTACAATATAAACTATGACTGTTCATTATATAACACTTATATGTGATTTTATATGGATCAATTATCCATACCTTGTAATTCTTTTGAGTTTGGAACTTATGGAATACACGATCGACCAAATAAACATGCAAGTGACCAAATTATAAATTTATTTAGTAGTTGTAGAATCAAGCGCTTGCATAGGTAATGAAATGTTAACATGCAATAAGCATTTATTAGTAAATATATGTTATATTTCTATTTTTCAATCTTCATTTCAGTTCATTTATATATCTTAATTGATAAACATTTTATCAATCATGTTAAATGCACAAATTTATCAATGTAGATTATTCTAACATTATATGGCATATGTTCTAACAACATTAGAAATGTTAAATATTAGCATTTCTTTTTTATAATAAGGCTACCACTAGTCTTTTATGTTTCACCAAACTCTCAGTCGGAAGATAGAAGTCTTTCGATTTCACTAGTAGGGGAATTCTGATCTTGAGTTTGCTCAACAAGTCATAGCTTTACGAACGATGGATAACTCGTTATCGGTTGTATCGTATATAACTCCTAACCCCTTTTATCTTGTCCTAATTTCACTTCAATCTTATGTTTTCTCAACAAATCGAGACAAAATTATTCACTCATAGCTACCATATCGTGATGGCCTTAGTATAGTATATGTACCTTGAGTTTGCTCAACAAATACATGTAGTTATCTTATCTCATCTATTCAATATATTAATAATATTACACATAACATCCTTAGTTTGAGTTTGCTCAACAATTATGGAATATGCAAGTTATCTATCAATATATATGGTAGAGGACAACATTATATTAAAGATTCCTAATCTTCAATATATTATATTTTAAAGTATAGGTGGATTGAGTAATATGATTATATCTACTAAATAAAAACTTATATTAAACTGGTAGTATAAATATTGCAATAAATAAAGTACACCGGAGATTTTTATACTGGTTCGAACTTCCCATTCTACGTCAAGTCCCGGACTTCCTCTGAAAAATGTCCTCATTTAACCTGAAGGAATAGGTATATCAAACCGCATGTGCTACAGAACAGGACTTTGTGCCTGATAACTTCCAACAGGATTTCATCTACAAAATAAGTAGAACTTCTTATGACTTCTTATGCTCTTGTATAACACAGATTAGCCAGTGTACAACCTTCCTATAACCTTCTTCTTTTTGGTATAATGTGTGTTTATGAAGAAAGGAAGTAATTTGATCACAAGAAAATATTCTTGAATGAATGTGTGATCAAAACTTTAAAGTAACATAGTGAATTGAATGCTTGAGAGTAAATCAAGATTGAGATAGAAAGAACTATAAATCAATGAACTAAATCTTTGAATGGATTGCTTTATATAGATGATCAATAGTTGCAACCGTTAGAGGAATGATTGCAACCATTAACAAAGAAGAATAACTCTTTATGGAGAAGAGCAATTCTTCAGAACATTTTAAAAATATGGCTACTATGATCGTCCAGCCGATTGAAGGAAATAAACCAGTCAACTGTATTTGAGTAGAGATAGACATTTCAAAAATAGGAACTAAACAATTCAAAAACAAGCATTTTCAGTGGACTAACATATTCAATTCTGTTAATTGAGATCATGTTTAGTTGACTAATTTGATTTTTCAGTCGTTTGAAACTGTTAAATAATTTTATGTTTGATTCCTTTGGGTCATAGTTAACTGACTGATGTATATTTTGACTTATTTGATTTCTGAAATTAATTTGTGATCATGTGTGCTTGTATATACCATTAGAAGATATTTAACAATTTATAGAACTCTATACTAAGACACCATGACTGATACTACATAATTGTGCCATCATGGTCTTCTTTTTGTCGAGTATGACTCCTTGTTGATTAATCTTTTCTTGTGCAAGTAGTTAGTATATATAATATAATGATGTATAGTTGTCACTATCAAAATACCAAAATAGATGTTCTAACAATATTGGGTGATATCAATTTATGGAATATTGTATTTCTTATGAAATACCCTCGTGATTCAAGTTTTGGACACATCAGGAATCATGATATACGTATATATACGTATATATTTATTCCTCAAGTCTATTTAGGGTTTCTTTACGGTTCTACCTTTAGTTTATACGTTTATATTATATAAGTTTTATTATTATATAATATCTATATTTTAATTAACTTATACAGTAGTTCTTTTGTATAACATTATTTTAATTAAACCTTATTCAATTAATTTTAATTAATTAAATCTTTAATTAATTTTACATTATCTCAATATAACTTTTATATTAAATATTTATTATACACTGTAACATTTATAGTATAACACATATATCATTTATATGTATATATCATTTAATTAATTAACTTTTAATTAATTATTTTGATTAAAAATTTTTAACTAAATTATATTAGTTTAGAAATCCATTTATATACATAGATATATACTTATGTTATACATGTATACATTTTTCATTAGTTAACTCGTTTAATTAATTTATCTATTTTATTAATCTTACTAATAAACTAAAAAATTAAAAAATTAATTTATATTAATTTTTAAAAAATTTGAATTTTTTTATTATATTATTCTTTTATAGTATAGGTATATCTTATATTAATTTAACTTTTAAACTTAAAATCTTATATTTTTAATTTTCAAACAATTTTGAAAATTAGCCCAAGGCTCAATTTAAATTGGGCATCTTCTATTAGGGGAACCTTTTAGGCTCACATATCTATTTGGACCATGCCTATAGTCAGGTAGGGCATAGTACTTGATTATTCAAACCCAATCCTTCGACACTACCTTTTTTAGACACCCTACTAATTTGACCATGAGCCTGCTTAATCAATTCTAACATGACTAATTTTGACTCCATAGGCTATTGGGCTTTGATACCATTGTTGAAATTGGGCTAGCCCATAGCAGAAGAAATGATTGAATTTCAATCTTCTTACCATTTTGGATCTTTATTGGGCCTATGGAATCTATTCATTAAGAACATTTCTAAATTTCTTTTAAATTTTTTTCTAGATTTTAATATTTTCGTTTTGAAGAATAAAAAATGCAAGAGTTCTTTTCTTTATTGTTGGATCCTTAATTATGGACCCATTCTATATTTCATCAAACTCCTTTTTTGTAGCTGCCGCCCAGCTTTAAAATCATTATTTTATTTAATTTTATAAAATAATTTTATTTTATGTATTAATATTGTATTATATATATGTGTATCATATACACATACATATGTGTGTGCATATGTAACATAGCAACTCGTGCAAGATATAACATGCCCATGTATAAATGCTTGAATTTACACTGCAACGGACATGACCTACTATACAAATATATCGTCCAAATGTATGGTTATATATTTTAATTTATGTATATAAAATATTACACACACAAATTTATACTATATTTTGAATGATTGTGTGTGTGGATGTGTGTGTGTGTGTGTGTGTGTGTATATATATATATATATATATATATATATTTGAAAATGGGTTCTTTATTAATGACGAACAGAACACTAAGGATCCGGTCTCCTTAAAAACATTGCTAGTGTAACAAGGAAAAAGAGAACGATAATTACGCTTTTAAAACTAAAACAAAACAAATAAACTCCTTCACTACAAACAAAAGCAAATCTGGCCAGCCCAATACAACAAAACAGAACATAAAACCCTACTTATGCACCGCTATCTTCTACCCAGGTCAAAATCCAATCTCCAACTTCGAATTAAATTCTTGTCTTCTTCCTTCGCCTCTTCGCATCACCCATAAAATTGAGCACATAGCTCCAATTCGGTATGTTTTTCTCTCTGATCCGTAGTGTAATTCATTCCTTCGAACACTCTTCTATTCCTTTCTAGCCAAATATGGTGGATTCTTATGGAAGCGGCAGTAAAAGCAATGCCTTGACTGAGGCCTTTTCGATCAAATCGATTGCTGATGACTAACTCATTGAGTACAAGCAGTCCTGACACTGGTGCAAGCGAGAGTCGGCATCTGACTTGGTTCCACAGATAAGTACATATATGCATGAAGAAAAATATGATGTGATTTTCTTCTTCTTGGTTACAAGAAAACATTCTGTATTGTCTAGAATCCCCTATGATCGTAATCTATCTTTAGTTGGCAGTCGACCCATGCATGTTTGTAAGCCGTTAAACTAAATTTCTTAGCAGTAGTTTGATGCCAAACAACCTTGCCCTAACATACTATATGTGAAATAACTTTGATGTTATTCCAGACTAATGCAAAATTAAAGGGAGTAGAGTTTAAAATTTGCCAACAATTGGTACTTTGATCGGTTGCATCTGTAATCTGTTTTACTACAATTTTCAATTTCTCGAGTAAATGATAGCATTTCTGAATACAGAGAACCATTCACCAAGATACCGTTGACGTTTGAATTTGCATGTGGACACAGATTGAGCCTATGCCACACCAGCAGATCGACCATAGATTTGTGGTTCACCCAATGGTCAAATCACAGAGAAGTAATGTCACTATTAACTATAATTCTGTGCATTAATTTTACTACTGAATCTCTAGCTCGTAATATGTTTTTCATTGTGCATGAAAGGTTACTTTTTGTAGCTAGAACCTAGAAATGCTAATTTTATAGATATTTATTTCTCATCCGTGAACTCCAGAGACTATCTTTAGTGAGTGGTGTCCATAATAGCTTCAATACTGTTGTTTTTCTTAAGTCCTTAAATAATCTGAGGCTAATTCTCCCTCTAATTTTGGTCTGCACAGAAATTCCAAACCTATCTTATGATATCTACAACCTCAAAAGAAGTCTGCATAGATGGTTGTTCAGACTGTCGAGGTTCACAAGGCTGTGCCATTTGTTGTGCATTAAAGAGACCGAGGTAGGGGCATGAGAAACATCAGTAGGAGGGATGCCGTTAGGTCGGTCAGAGAATTTGTTCATACTTTCAGGCAGAGGTGACCTGGATCTAGACTTATGCCCTAAGGACGAATCATAGGACTGATAGCATGCATGCATACATATACATACATATACATACATATATATACACACACATATAATTATTTTAGGTCTCATCGATATGGATATGTATAGTTATGTATATAAAACATTTAAAGTATATTTTAAAATTTATTTTGTTGTAAAACCGAAAACAAATTTTTTTTGTATACTTTTTTTAAAAAAACAATTGGTTCCTTTGATTGACATTTAAGAACCCTAGGTAACTCGTCTCCTTAAAAAACCATGTCATAGCGAAAAAGAGTACAATATCACCTAATCAATAATACACATACTAGTTCTGAAGCAAACAAAAGTGTACACTTCACATCAACACCAATATAAACAAAGAAAAAATAAGAGCATACATGGAAGCCTAGCCCAATATGCCGCCTTAGTTCTCTTTAACCCTAATTAGGGTTATCGAGTTAATTCATTCAGTTGGCTTCTGGATAGGAAAAAACCATGTTGATCTATCACCCAGCATCATGTAGCTCAATACCCCATTTTTGTAAGATCTGAATGTTCCGAAGCGTACGAGTTGTCTTCGTCATTGATTTCATCATTAGATAAAGTAATCTCTGTTTGAACGATTTTCAATCTCTCTAATTTGTTGATTTTCTTGTGCTCAAAGATCCTCTTGTTTCGTTCTTCCTAGATATGGTAGATCGTTGTAACAAGATGCTAGTTGGCTTATCTGATCTCGATTGTGGAATTAAGATCTGATCAAGCTGACTTCTTCTTCGAGATTTAGGGAGTTATCATTTATGCCGAGGTTAAGTTCTAGTTTCATTAGAGTCCATATATATCTTGTGTTGCTGCAGTTGGAAAATAAATAATCGATTCTTTCTGGTAATTCTCTACATAACACACATAGCTCTTCACAATTGACCTCCACTGTCGTAGTCTGTCAGTTGCGCTAATCCTACATAATAGAAATCTATAAGCATGGAACAACATTTATTTGCTATTGATGTTGTTCCAGATAACCGAGCACCAGTGTAGTTAGTTATATGGTTGTCTGCATGCTTGCCATGTCTTGTTAAAAGAAAACCGATGTTGTCCACACCATTCCCAATAGTATGCATCCCCATTTGTGCCTATTTGAACCTGGTTGATTAAGTGTGTTGCCTTCCTTATTTCAGTAAATCTAAAAGTGTTCCACCGGTTGTCTTGTATGATGCTGGAAACTGTTGTACGTTTAGTTTCAGAAATGTAGTATCTGTCCCATTCCAATATGTCAACTAAGGTTTTGTTGTTTAGCCAAGGTTCTGCCCAAAGTAAAGTGGTACTCCCATCTACAGTAACCCTCCTTATGCATTTAAGATTGTCATCCCTATGTCGAAGGATGTTCTTCATAGTGCAGGACATGTTGTTATTGAAATGTAATTACCAGAAAGTTATGTTGTTGCAGTATTTATTTTGCACCCACTTGGACCACATGTTGTCTTTGAAATGAAGTTGCCAAATGAGTTTTAGACAGCCTACAGTTTTGAGATCTTGAAAATTCTTTAAGCCAATACCCTCCCTCTAGTTTTGGCCTGTAAAGTCTGCTCCATGCTATTTTATGTTTTTTGCCTGCCCAAAAGAAATAGGCACAAATACTATCAAGTTTAATTGGTGTTGTAGTTGGCATGTGATAGACTAATAACCAGTGTAACACCATAGGATTTATAACAGTGTGAATAATTCAGCTTTGCTAGCCACTGAAAGTAAGTTGTTGCCCCAATTCTCAAATTTTCCTATGATCTTTTGAAATAAGGATGTACATTCATCATAGTGTAGGTGATAAGTAGAATTGGGACCCCCAAATACTTAACTGGTAAAGATGATTCCTATAATTATAGTATTTCCAGTATTTTTTATTTGTTTCCACAACTAGCGCTAAAGTACACCTTGATTTTTAATTGATTGAGTGTCAAGTCTGCCACCATACTTAAACATTGAGTTAAGTTTGTGATACCAATTACACTCTTTGTATCTGCTGTGGCAAAATACATAACATCGTCTGCATAAATTAAGTGCGATACATTAGGTTGAATATTATTAATAGGAGTGATATCTCTCTTTCAAACTGCTACTTCTAATTTTAGAGACATATTCCATAGCTATGCAAAATAGGTAAATGAACAGTGGGTCCCCTTACTTGATACCTCTATTTGAAGAAATTATACCTTGTGGCACACCATTTATTAGCATTGAAAAGGCTGGGGTAGTGATACATGCATGAATCAGTCTAATGATTTGATGCGGAAAATTCATTCTTTGTAGCATGTGACATGAAATTTCCGCTTATCTTGTCATAAGCCTTTTGTAGGTCCACTTTGATACAAAAAAAGTTATCCCTTTTTTATTAAAATTTCCGAGGTTCTCATGAGCCAGAAGTATATTTTGCACAATATTTCTACCAGGGATAAAGACACATTGAAATTCAGATATTAAAAAAGGTATTTAAAAACCCTTAATCCTGTTGCAAATCACTTTAGAAATCACTTTGTATAATGCATTGCATAGACTATGGGCCTAAAGTGTGATATATCAGAAGGTTTATCAATTTTTGGCACAAGCATTATGAATGTATGGTTTAAACCTTCTGTTATATCAGCAGATGTATATATATAGTTGGCAGCAATAAGCAACTCATCTTTGATTAGTGGCCAGTAAAGCTTGTCGAACTTTGATGAAAATCCATCTGGGCCAGGTAATTTTTCATCTTTGATTGAGAAAACAGCATCATGTATTTCCTTTTCTGATAGTGGTAGCAACAAAAAAGAAATTCCTTGCTCATTTATCACTTTTCTACACTGTATATTCTTATAAGATATGTGTTCTACTTGTTCACCGTTAACAAGTTTGTATAATATTGAACAGCCTGATTTTGAATTTACACTGTGCCAAATATCAGTTTACCATTGTCATTGTATAATGCTTTAATGCTGTTTCTATACTTTGTCATATTCATCTTAGCATAGGAAAATTTGGAATTAGAATCACCTTCATCGAGCCAATCAATTTTTGATTTTTGTTTGGCCTCAGTATATTTTCCATGCATTTTTTATTTCAGAAAACTTCTTGCATTTAACATTGCATCATACAATAGAAATCTTCTGGGTTATTGTCTGCATCCAATAACATTTTATTAGAGTCTGTTTCCAAGCTTGTTATAGTTTCTGTATCCTTATGTCTAGTTTTATTCCATGCCTTAAGGTTATGTTTAATTCTTCAAAGCTTGATCATTAGTTTTTGAATTGATGTGCCCCAAGCAAAATCTGATAGAACAAATACAACCTTATCTTCATAACCATTTGTTAAATGCCAACTGTTATTATATCTGAATGATGCACCACTCTGTTGAATAGTTTGTGTGTGAAGTTTAATGATGATAGGGGTGTGATCACTTATCGGTAATGAGGTGGCAGTAGCAATCAAAGTCGGGAAGTATTGTAACAAAGTGCTATCTATTAACACTTTGTCAATATGTATAGCAATGCCTCTTCTTCTCCATGTGAATTGAAAACCTTATATGTCAACCTCTGCAAAGCCACATGTGAGGAGACGGTTAGACAACCCTCTGATATGAGAAAAAGGTATTAGAAGTCATCCTTTCTTGTCCTTTGGGTTAGCACATTGTTGAAGTCCCCTATTAATAGCCAAGCTTTGTTTGCAACACTTGCCAAGTAAGAGAGTTCTTGCCACAACCGTTCTCTGTCTAAAAACAAATTACTCGCATACACAACTGTTAGGTACACAGAGTATCCCTCAATTAGTAATTATGCAAGTAATATGTTGAGTCTTCGCTTGAATGAAAAGAACTGACTATATAGTTTTATCCCATAGTAGTAAAATCATGCCCTGCGAACCATATTCATTATTATGTAAACTATCCCAATTGTTATCTAATTTGGATAGAAACTTAGTAATTTTTTCAGTAGATAACTTATTCTCCAATAAGCCAATAATGCTTGGTTTATTGGGTTTTAGGAAGGAAAAAGTCTGATCCATTTTTAGATCAGTATTAATCCCCCAACATTCCATATAATAAAAGTCGTTTACCATTTTTTTGGGCCCTTGTTGTCCTTTTAGGAGGCTCTGGTTGTGGCTGTTCGCTGGTGGTAGTCTCTAAAACCCTTCTATACACATTTATAATTAGGTGACAAATAGGAGGCAAATTTGTCAACTTGAGACTGTTCTCCACCCTCTTCTTGAATGTTTTGAGCAATATTTTCAATAAATTCTAATTCATGCAGAAAATCTTCTTGTGCAGGACTGAATTCCTCATGTTCAGAATTATCTGGTGGATTGTCCTCCTCATCGATCGAGCTAAGTATCTCAAACTACATTTTAGTTGTAGCATGTACTTCCTATTGCTGTTTTCCTTTCACTTGTGCATTGCCAATTGCAGTATTAGTTTTTGCTTTCTGACCTATGTAGTTGTGTGCATCATTCTTTGTATCAGCCTCATGTGATGTGGTTTGAGATGAGTCATGTGCAGTGCTAGTTGTGGTAGTGTAATCTATAGTCTGATTTGTAAAGTTGTGTGCACCATTGACTGTGTCATTCTCCTGTATTTTAGACCGAGATGAAATAGTACTAGTTTTTGGTTGCCATGCCTTTTGTGTATTTGTTGATTTTGTTGCATGACCCTTCTGACATTTGATGGCCAAATTGTTTACAAACAGCATATATGTATGGCTTAAATTCATACTAAACTTGAATTTTGCACTCCCTACCATTAATTGTCTTAACCTTGTATCTGGGTGAGTTGTGTTAATATCGATGTTTACTAAAACTCGAGCATAATTTGTGCATTTTCTTGTTGCAGTTACACTATCTGCTCTGATAGGCGCTCCTATTATGCTGCTAATTCTGCCTAAGGCTTCAACATCTTAGTGCTCCAATCTGAAATTTCTCAATTTTATCCAAATAGGCATGTTTTGTAATTTTTCAGAAGTTATATCCATGCATGTAGTCCACTGTCTTGTAATGATAAATCTAGATTCGAATGTATAAGGACCATTATCTATGATTTTCTGAATATCAGTAGAAGTAGAGAAATGTAATATAAAGTGGCCTGAGTGTACTTCTAATTCATATTCAGAATCAGGCTTCCATATTCTGTCGATGTAATTCTTAAATTGAAAATAAGAAGGCCTGTACCATAAACGTTACAAACTAGAGAATATTGCCATTTATTTAGTGAACATTGTAGAACTTCATTAGGCAATAGTGCAAACTCTGTTTCTCCTTCTTTTGATGGTGAATGATAGTCCAGTTGCATACATAGATTCTCTCAATCGTCAGTGACCGCATGTTCATACATTTTTGTTGACGATGCTTGTTTCGAATTTTGTTGTCGCTATTGCCGGATCATCATCAGAATTCACCTTCTTGCCCAAATCGCCTCCCATAACCATTTCTGCCATTTTGTTTTTTTAATTATATTGTATAATATATATATATATATATATATATATACACATATTAAAATATATGTATACTTACAAAATAATGCTCTCGGCTAAATTATACTTTTTTAATTTAATTTAAAATTTCCAATTTGAAAAATAATAATAATATCATACATAAAATTATGTTTCAAATTTATAATTATGTTTTCAATATTATATAAAAAATCTGGACAATATTTTAGCATTCGAATATTTCCAAAATATTTTGTAATTAAGAGCAAATTTAAAATTAAAATTTAACTTTCAGCATTTATAATAATATTTAATTAATTTATATATATATATAATAATAATTATTTTTGCATTCGAGAGTTATTATGTGTAAATTTTTGTATAAAATTTAAATTATATTTTATATGATAAACTTATTTATTTAAAGATTTTCTTAAGTGTTTTGAATTAAATAATATTTAATTAAGATATATATATATATATTAAGATTTTATTTTTCATGTCAAAAATCATATAAGGTATAAAACTATTTGTATGTAATTTTAAAACATATTTTGCATAGTATAAAGTTTAGTACTTAAATTATATAGTTTATGTTATTTAAATAATGTATATTAAATTCATTTAGATAATGAAAATCAATTTTTTTTTAATATTAAGTTGTGAGCATCATGACATATATCTGTTAAGTTGTTTTAAAAAAAAATATTTAAACATATAAACAAACAACTATCTTGAATGTGACGATATACCAATATACTAGAATCGTCTTCCAACCAATAAAGCAATATATGATATATAAATTATCTAAATATTAAAATATAATCATAAATCAGATAATCACCTCTCATCAATGTCAAAGTATCACACCTTGAAGCGTTGAAACAAACTTTTGAATCAAATTCCAATTCTGAAGGTGTTATCTTTCGAAATGCAGATAACTACCTATCAGAATTGGAATTAAACACTATTTTGTCCATTGTGATAGCACTATTTCCAATTTTGACCATTGTGAAACAAACTTTTGAATCAAAGTTTGACCATTGTTATCCAAAGTCCAAAGTGATATAGTTTTGACGAAGACATTATAATCCACAAATTTTGTCTATTACCAAATTCTGAAGGTGCTATCTTCGTCAAAACTATATCACTTTGGACTTTTGGTAATGGTCAAAATTTCAATATCGTCAACATTCAACTCTATAGTTCAGACACAAAATCTTTTATTCAATAATAACAATTTCATTAACCGAAATGCTCTAGCCAGAGACTTTGACTTCAAGTTGACTTTAGTTGATCGTGATACTAACCCCATATAATTGAGGAGACAAATCCTCTTTTGAATAGTGTTTCACTTCCAATGCATCTACTCGACCCAACTATAGTCATTTGATGGACGTCATGTTATGATTTAACTATAATCAAAGCAGAGTTTTCACATTGAAGATCAATAGTATTCTCAAGTCAAGGGAACTGTGTAAATTTGTCACATCGATATTTACTGTTTGACCTTAGTTGTACTAACCAACAGAAATACTATTGAGTAAGTCATTCCATGGTTATCCAATAACTATTAGTACGTAACCCTTTAATGCCCCCAGCAACCAAGAGTAATATACTGCCCAGTATTCAAAGACCGCTACATACTATAGTCTCAATGGATGTATCGATATCCAGTCTAGATACATCTTGACTAGAAATATTTAAAATGATATATTTATTGTCATTATGATAAATTACTCTCGATTACAACACTTTATAACCACTATCACAAAACACACCATTTATGGATTTTCTATTTAATATACTTTTAATTAAATCAATTAATTGATATAACACATTATATCAAGTACACAATAGAAAGAAAACACATTTTATTTCGAACAAGATTTACTATCGAGTTAGATATATGTAACAAATTTCATAATTGCCCTAGGGTATATTCTTAACTCTATCAATTGGGACATAAACTGCCTCATAGTTGTTTGTTAGTTTGTTTGTTGTTAAGAGGCAAGGCTAGATAGCCCTTATTTGAGGTCTTCCAAGCGAATAGGATAATCCATGGAACTGAGTCCATGATTAGTCTGACGAATGGAGTCCTCAGTATGAAGCAGCTAGAAAAGTCTTCAAGATGTGATAGAATATAGCTAAATAGTTATAATGCCCTTATTAGGCACTAACAGGATGATTCTCGATGTACACGGTTAATTCGATCTAGACACAGATGGTGGGTACCTGGCGCACATGCAGAGTTACATATACTAGTGGGAAAAGTATCATAGTCCAAATAGGGACTGTGGTACTTATATACACACACGCACACATATATGTATGTAGTTATTGTATATCCCAAGTAGATAGAGCGTATCATACGCGTATATGAAGTGAAAACGACTAAGTTCAAAAAGTAGACATAATATGTAATGAAAAGAAATTGTCATAAACTAGTGTTATGTATAAAGTATGTAATTTACCTGTCACTAGAACATTGTTCTAACTCCATCTTGGTTACAACCCACATGATAGACATATAGGGATAAGTACTGGTACATGGCTGAAACAGTGGAAGGACATACTTCTTATGCATGCTCAGCACTGACAAATGTACTAGATAGTAGAGGTATTAGCATTGGTCATTAATCATATGTTTATTATACTTTACTATTCTGTTGTGAGTTTATATCGATAGTGCCCTGATATGCTTTTATTATTTACAGGATACCAACAACAACGATCCATACTTTGGTGGACTTGTGTTTTTGATTTAGCGAAAATTCAGATGCACTGAGGTGTAGATTGTTACACCAAGTATTACTAACCTTCTTTGAGTAAGTAAAATACGTTAGGATCAAATTCTATTATATGTGTGTGTATAGACGCGCACACATATAGGCAAGGATCGACTCCCTTTCATTTTTTCTACACCTCAAATCCCCTCTAATTTCATCCACATGTTTTGATTTAAATAATATAGTCTCTCACTAACCTTCTTGAATAAGAAAATACGCTGGGACCAAATCTAGCCTAATATGTGCATGTGTAACATATATTGTGTTATATATATATACATATATATATATATATATCATCCGCTTAACACCCGCCTTTTGGAACATCCCTACAATCCACCACAAGTTGTTGTTTAAATAACAACTAGGATGAAACTCGTGCTTCATACATGGGTAGTTGATGGTATATGTGTTTCTGATAATCGAGTATTGGTTATAATTTTAACGAATATTATATAAAATTGTAGTTCACATTAGTCATTTATAGTCGTGTAACATACTAAAGTTGGTTGAGATAGTGGTAGCACACATGTTAGTCAATGTAACAAACAAATGTAAATTAGTGTTAAACAAACCATGCAATTTGATGTAGAAATGCAACATCTAGGTTCATAGAAAACTTTAATGAAGCTGTAGGACCAGTTTAAAATCCATATTATTAATTAAACGGTAGCACATAGTTTTTTCAGTGTACTAAAGTAGAGATACTGATAGCAATCCAACCTCGTTGTTCCAATGCAACAATGTATAACATATTACAAATAGAATTGCAAAAATTTATCGAATTACTCAAGCAAATCTAATCTGATAATATGGTTAAGATAGAAAGAATAACTAGCCAAATGGTAAATACCCTTACTGCGATGAACCTAGTTGTTGATAAACATCCACACAACCGAGCCAAACAAATTATTGCACTGTGGAATGAACATGTATATAGCTAATATCTAGATCTATACAAACTTCATTGAGTGAAAGATACGGAAATAAAAGGATTGCCTCAATATATGAATAGCAAGATACGGAAATAAGAGGATTGCCTCAATATATGAATAGCAGACTGCTAAAAGTGTAAACTACTGAATCAAAATCCACATGAATTCAAAAATTTATTCTTGTAGAACAGAAAATTAATAGGGTCGTCCTGTGATAATCGAAAATAAAATGTCATTTTAACCTTGTGCCATGATAACTTTTTCCATCTAGTAGTGTCATGTACACCATGGAATGATAGAAGGCATGAAAAGTGAATGGTCTACAACACAATGAATAACCTACAAAGTTGCAAAGTTATGAGCATAAATCAGGATACAACATGCGACTTGTATACTAATGCAAGTACCCAACTAAAGACTACTTAAGAAGGAAGTTCAAAAAATAGGTTGAAATTTAATTATAAACAATATTAATTACCTGATATACCTAGATATCATAATAACTGTACTACCTGCATTGTAAGAAGTCCAATCTTTTAACATTTAAAAAGTCCAAAATTTAATATAGGCAATCTGGTATTTATATATTAAAGTGGTTTTTATATATAATAGCTTCGGAGATAGGTAAATATCCCCAACTCTTGATCATTGAGAATGTAAAATAAACTTCATTTGCTACATAATTTTTCTCAAAATATATGATGTATAAGTTAAATAGTAAATAGGTAAATGATGCATTAAACCAAGTCAGAGTATGCAAAGTATTCCAAGTTTTGGTGAAAAATAGGGACATGCTAAGTACATTACACATACACCATGATTTGGTAAAATAGGCAAAAAATAGTATGTACCATAAATTATGCAAGAAACCATAAAGATCATCTTTACACTTAACAAGACGAATATTATAGAAAAGAAAGGATGGGAGGATAATTTTGATAAATATTGAATTTTTGTAATACTTTTGTAAATTTGATGAAGGTTGTTAATAATGTTAGTCAAACATATAGAGGAACACATGGTATCTTAAGCTAAAATGGATTTAAAAGATTAATCCACGTATCCAATTAATTATAAAGGTATCTCTAACAATATAGTTTTCAAAGTCGAAGTGGGGATTTATACAACGTAGTAGCTAAATAAGTCACCATATATAAAGTAACATACTTATGCCAACTTATGTAAATATATGCAACTACAGCGTAGTCAAATTTTAAAATAGCTAATACGAATACATATTCATCCAGTTCAATTGCATGTTCATATAGATGTTGCCAAGAGATCATTGTAGCTTTAAGAAAAACACATTACCCGTCGAGCCTAGCCATCACTGAAGAATCTCCAAATGGTGTATCTACATAATCCTTCGAACAAGGCCAATCAAGCTCCACCCTAGACATAGACATTAGTATTTTAGTATCTTGTTATCATTTTTACTCATTCCTACTATCTGAGATATAGAAAACTAATGAAAAACCATTATAAACCTAAAGACATGGTTGTGATTACACTACCAACAACTAAAAAGAGATTAAGAAATTAAGTTCACATCAGTCTATGAAATTCAAAACACGCAACTTATATCTCAGTAAATCATATTGCTAACCACTAAGTCTATAATATGATGAGGTCATAATGGATAGAGGAATTAAGATATGCCGTAGAAAATTAAAATATGCAAATAGAAGAAAAATTTTACAAAAACAGAATTATATTTTAACAATGTAATAGCATAAGAGATTGTGAAATGAGGAAAAAACATAAAAAGGAATCACACTACTAACAATTAAAAAGAAACTAAGAAATTAAGTTCACATCGATATATAAAATTAAAAACATAAAACTTTTTTTGTAATAAATGATACTGCATAAACCTCTAAGTCTATAACATAATGAAACTAAATTGGATAGAGGGGACCTAATATGCAAGTAGAAGAAATAAATAAAAGTAGAATTACATTATAACAATTTAGTATCATAAGTTACCGTGAAATAAGGAACAATAAACATAATATAGCCTTGAAAATTGACATGACCATTCCATGAAGAAAATGAATACCAATTGCATTTAAAGAACCAATTAAATATCCATTAGAATTCTAATTATACAACCGAATTAATTAAAAAAACGTTCATTAGTAAAAGCCACACATAATAATGGAATCAAAGTGAACCACTCTAATAAGTAATACCATCAATTTCACCTGCCTAAATAAATTGGCAAAAAAGAGATATTATTGCCAAATTTCAATCATAAGAATCAAAGTGAAAAAAATGATTTAGCCTTTAAATTTGTGCAATCTTATGCCATTTACAGCAAAGTGAACATGCTTTTCAAAATATGGCAACCTAATTAGCATAAATGGAAAATGATATTGTTTAAAAAAGTATGGGCGACGGATGAGAGTTATATTCCATGTGAATGTTCATTAGCTTTTTCAAAATATTTTCTGGCAAAATTCATGTTTTTTGAAACTTAACAAACAAGAAACATCAAGAAGGGAAAAAAGGGCTATCAACCATTTAAGTAAATGAATTCAATAATCAATATCATGATTCCCCGTGTACAAAAAAATTGCATGCACTTTCTCTGGTCCATAAGAAAAGATATGAATAGTCATTAATTGTTGTTTCTGAAGAGACTTTAAACAATTCAAGATGAATGAAATGTGACCATTTAATTCTTCCAATATTTATTGTCAGTTGTGTAAGAAAGAGCAACAATAAACTTGTTTATACAATAATAGATCGAGATAGCACATATAGAGATTTGATTATTAGTTTAAATGCATTACCAGGAAATAAAAGCACTTGATTATGCCCGATATCATGAGAGTATTTTTTCCGCCAAATTGGATAAACTATACCATATATGTTATCGATATCCTAATATTATGGTAAAATATTTGCAATATGGTGAGTGATATCATACCTAATTGCGCTTGATAATTGTTTGTACCAAAATTGGGCACAACACTCTTTGGAAGAGTTTGAAGAGATAAAAATGAAGAAATTAAATGGAAAAGAGGATTATCTAACAAACACTTCAAAAACAAATAATAAAGATACGCAGAAAAACAGGAATTTAGAGTGGTTCGGCGTATTGCCTACGTTCACTATGAAATTGATGACTTTATTGATATTTCCTTGATGATTACAACTGATTACAACGGCTAACAACAGATTACAGTAGTGAAATTCGAGTATAACAGCAGCCTTGTAGCGCAAAAGTGTTTTTGGCAGAGTCTGGACGTCAAAGTACCCAAAGATCCCTTTTCTGTAGGACCTGGGGCTCTATTTATAGGCATAGGAGGCAAATATCTCGCTCAGATCTCGGGAGACTTCTTCTGGCATGTGGGTGGGCCCACACGATCGATCCCATGAAGTTTCGGCTCGATCCGTGATCGATACGAACGAATTTCGTATCGATCAAGATTTGACCCAATCGAGTCGAAACTTGGCTTGATCCTTCCTTAGTTCGTACGTAAGCTCCTATGAAAATTTCGTAGCCTTTGGACTTGTGGATTGCGAGTTATGATCGATGCAAACTTGCGTTTTTATGAAGGCTGTCGCGTTCGAATCGATGTCTTCGTATCGATCCATTCGAATCGATCCAGGCACGTGCTAGAGGGTTGACGTGGCACGCACTCTTCGGATCGATTCGCTTTTTATGCCGAGTTGATTGAGTCGTTCCTAGGCTTTCGCCTCGTTCGTATCAAAGACCGTTGCATAGTTCGAATCGATGGAGATGGTTTAGTTCGTATCGATGGAAGTTGCACATTTCGTATCGATTGTGTAGTCTCGTTCGCATCGATCTGGGTCGCTTCAACTTAATGGATACGAACAAACAATATTGCTATGGATTCAAACAGAGGTTCCACGATGGATACGAAGTAGCTATCTTCTGATGGATACAAACAGAGGTTCCACGATGGATACGATACAACTATCGTCTGATGGATACGAACAAGAGAGTCACTGATGGATACGAACAGTGATAGCTCGATCAATACGAATAGTGGTGACATGATGGATACGAAGTAACGGAACTTGATGGATTCGAACAAGGTTCCTCTAGGATGGATACGAACTAGACGACCGATGGATACGAAGTACTGTTGCTCGATGGATTCAAAATGCAACGCTCGGATCGATACGAACAGTCTGGCTATTTGAATTGTGTTGAATATATCTTGAGCATACGTGCTTGGATTGACTTGAAATTTGGAACGTTGGCTTTCACAGCTTTTCTTGTCGTGTCTTGTCAATTGTAGCTTGATCCGGACTCGGACAAAATTCATCGACATCCATAGTGAACCTGTGCTTACTCGGCATTCGGGATGAGCGATCCTTGGTTTTCAGTCAATTCCTTGATATCTCGGCCTTGCCAAAAGGCGGGATAACATTTGCCCCCCAAAGTACGTCTTGTGTGAACATGACGTGCTTTGAATAGTCGCACCTTTCATCCTGAGTAGTTCTATCCGACTTGCTGAACGATTGTCGTCTTTTCGTCGAAAGTTGTAATTCTTGACTGGTTTTTCAGTAATATGAACCGTTGACTGTCAACTGTTGTATCGTGTACCATTGTAACTGATTGCTGTATGATAACGATTAGCTGTTTGTTGTTGTAATCGTCGTCAAGCGAGTACTCAATTCCTATGAATTTTGAAAATTGAATATTAGTCCGTCATACTTGCATATATGTTAACCTGACTTTCGTTAACGTTTGCACGTTCATAAGTCGTTGTCAGTTTTCCCGTATCGAATTCTGTATTAATCCTCTCCTGAATCGATGGGAAATTCGAGTAGAAACAACGCTTGTCGGTTGTTTTGGAATGTTCCTTCGTATTGATCCTCTCCTGGATCGATGTAAAAGATCGAGACATCGTTTTCGCATCGATGTAAGTTGCGTTGATGGATACGAAATAATCATTTTGCATCGATGGATTTGAGCTTCGATGGATACGAAATTGTCACTTCGTCTCGGTAAATTTCTATAATTCCAACAGACCTTTGCGGCGTTTTTACCAATCGATGGATACAAATGCTTAGAGGCTACGATTTGATGGATACGAACAGTGTAGTTCATATCGACGCATCTTGGATGGAGATGAAAACAATGGATACGAATAGTGCAGTTTGTATCGATGGAGTTCGAGTTGTTGGATACGAATAGTCCATTCGTATCGATGCGGGGTGACACCGGTTGGAATCAGTCAAGGTGACTGGGAGGCGAATCGTTTTCCTTCTGCCCTTGGGTCCATATAAAAGCATTTTGGACTTGACAAAATTCACTTGTTTTCCACTTACTTTCACAGTTGCCATTTGCCTTCGCATCGATCAGAGAGATTGAGAAATAAAACTGCCTTCGTCTCCAAACCGATTAACCCATTAATTCCTCCAACCGATCGCTTAAGCTAGGTAATTAAAACATGAATTTGCGTTGAAAACGACGAGACTTTAAATTCTTTGCTGTTCCACTTGCCTCCGCGACCAGTTCTGATGAAATGGTGGCTGGAGATGATTGAAACGAGGTCGAGGAAGGAGGAGGTTCCCGCATAGCTTTGGAGAAGACGAAGTGTGGGGATGCGAAGGGATTTGTGGGATGCCGTCACCCCCAATTTCGTAACGATGAGGAGCGAAGAACGAATTCGCATCGATCCATAAAGTGAATGTTCGTGTCGATCTGGGTTGAGGACATTCGTGTCAAACTTGGTGTCGGTACTTCATAATGAAGAATTGGATTCGTTCTTCATTTCGTATCAATAGATTGGGGAAGAAGGTGATTGACTTCGACTTGATTACAATGTGAAGCTTCGTATCGATTATCATGCTTTGATTTCCTATCGATAGAAAATGTTCCAACTTTGTAACGATAATGCTTTTTTATCGATACGATACGTATGCTAATCGACTGATACGAAATCGATGCCTTCCCTTCGGTGCGAAGTAAACAACCTCGATCGATACGAAGTACCCAACCTCGATGGATACGAATTTACTGTATGTCTTTGATACGAAGTTCCTGGATGGAGACCGATACGAATCCATTCATCCCTGATCGATATGAAATCCAACGCTGACCCATCGATGCAAAGTTCTCAACCTAGACCGATACGAAATCCAATGTTTTTGCGGGACGATCTGAGTTCGTCCCATAATAGTTCTGAAATCTTTGAACATTCGAACATTCAACTCCGACGAGCTTTTGCTTTGCATATCTGGACTTAACTGTAGAACTGCATACTTGACCGCCCATCGAAGCTCGTCGACGGAACTGTAACTTAATAAAATTTTAACGAACTTTAGCTTGGATCGGTCTCCAAAGTCTTGATGGCATGGTTGCGACGGTCAGCGATGACGGTCATTCCAGTTGAATTTCGAAGTCTTTTCATTTGCATGTTTTCCCATACTCTGTTGAATTTTTCAAGTAACAAGTAGCACTGCACTTCACAACACGTTCACACACTTCACACTAGGGAATACACGGGCTTATTATCGTCTAATGATGATTTTTAATAAGTTGATTAGTTATGGAGTCTTCAAGCTCACAGCAACAGGAAACTCAGAGTTTGCCTCCTCCAATAATAGAGTTTCCGGCCATCGCGGCCGAAGTTATAGATCCAGCTCCGGACGAGCTGCCTGGTGCTAGGTTCATTGGAAACCCACAAGATTCAGTGCCGTCCAATGTCTCTGAAGATATGCTGGGGTGGATATGCCTGAGGCATGGTTTGTTGTTCGACGATGTTCTATTACCGGGGCCAAATGATAGACTGCACGCTCCCCCAGAGGGGTTTACTGCGTTCAACCGCCATGCGTGTGCAGCAGGAACACTTCCTCCTTTCAACCAATATATTAAGGAAGTGTTGTCTTTTCTCGAAATTTCCCCATCGCAACTGCATCCCAATGGATATGCTCTGTTGAACAGCTTATTCATTGTATTCATGGAGTATCTCTTTCGGCCACCGGCTCCAACAGAAATCAGATATCTCTTTAACTTCAAGGGTAGGGAAGATAGTCCATCTTTTACATTTCTGGAGGCGGTCAGGAATTGCCAAGTGGTAACCGGATCTTGGACAAGGCTGAGTTACTTTAAAACAGAATGGTTCTACGTCCGGTGCCCCCCAGGATTTGCCACCCGATGGCTAGTCAAACGTAAGTGCTACAGTATTCTTCAAGAGTTATCCAGATGATAGCAGTTGATATAAACTAACATTTTCTTTTCTTTTTACAGCCGCAATTTCACGACCCGAAGGTGGGTATTTCAAAGAAATAGTAAGGGTCCTTCAAGAAGTTCCGAGTGAAATAAAGGACATCGAGTCAGTCCTAACCGACAGAAATCTGAGAATTTTTGGGCTGATCGAGTGGAATCAAAGCATAAGGCTCGAAGTAACACTGAGGGCTGTCTCGAAGAAGCGGATAAAACGCAAAACACCCGGGGTTGTAATAACCGAAAGAGGTGACGAAGAGAGAACACCCACGGATGATGAACTTGTGGCTGGGCCTTCGGCCGGATTTCAAACGAAAGACGGAAGAAGAAAAGGCAAGGCCGCTGCTTATAAATGTCCTAAGTCTTCGAGGTGGAAATCAATTGTGGTTTCCTTGCCGGTTCCCGACATTAGAATCTCGGAGGCTCCTTCCTTGCCCACAGAGAGTTCTTTCGAAAGGCTTGCCGATATTCCGATTCTGGATTATGTGTCACTTCAACATGACACTGGGTTGGAGGAGTTTGATAGTGCCCTTGATCTAAGTGAATCGCTTCCCATAAGTGCATCCGAAATTTCCGGTTGGTCGGGGGGTTGCATATACATACGCACTTCACGGCACTATACGATTTCTAATCATAAATTGTTCAATCAAAGAGATTACTAAGTCTGCTTTTCTTTCTCTGTACAGGTACAATGTCTGGACGAGGGTAGATGTTAGGAAGTCTTCGCTCAGCCCGCCGATCTGCCTCATATTATGAGTCGCGTAGGAGGGAAGAAGATAGAGACCGCGATCGCGGGTACTCTAACCAGGAACGTCAAGATAGAGATAGGGATAGGGAGTACTGACACCGATCCCGATCCCGCTCTCCCCCTCCTAGAATTCCTACACAACCTTCGGGTCAAGGGAGACAGCCAGTAGAGCCCCCTCGTCACAGACCATCCTCGCATGCCTCTCGGTCTGATTCACAACGTCACAGGACTGAAGTTGAGCCTCCCATTGTCGTCGAGCAAGCTATCACTGAGCCCACTGGGGAAGGGGCTATTAAAGTCGCTCAACTGAGGAAAGAATTCCCAAATATATGCTTCGACGGCTATGTTTTTCCCCCTCATTTAAAGAGAATTCCATCGGAGGCGGAGAACATAATGCATGATTACAATCATGACATTTATTCCCAGTATAAAGAGTGGGTGAAGGCTGCCGAGAAAGCATCGAAGGTGGCCTTTGAGTGAGCTAAAATAATCGAAAAGTTAGAATCTAATCTCGCTCATAAGGACCGCATCGTCCAAGTGCTTACTGATGAATCCGAGTCCTCTCGGAAATTAGAGATAGAGGCCACCAAAAAGGCCGATGAGGCGAATTTAGCCATGGAGAGGATGAGGCACTCACATTATGCCTTGGTGGAGGAGATGGGCCACCGAAATACTACTATTACGGCCGAGCGGGATGCGGCGATTAAGGAACTCAACGAGCTTAAAGCCAAATATTCTGAAGTTATTAAGGAAAAAGATGATGCCAATAAAGCAGCCTAGGAGGCATGTGAACAAGCTGTAGTGCTCCGGGCCAAGCGGGATGCAGCAGTGGCTAAGGTCCACGTGGTGGAGACCGAGGTCGAGGAAAAGGTTCGAATGGCCGAGTCTAGGCTAGAAGCTGATATCGAAGATCTCCTCATTGTTTATAATGCCAATGTTTTAAGGCACAGAGATCTAGCCTGGCTCGACAACTACCCGACTCATTTACATAACGCTTGGGGCCGATTGGTTGAGGAGGAGAAGGCGGTGCATCTGGGTGAATCAATCGATGAGTTTGAGCTTGAGAATCGTATGTTAAATAAAGATGAACGAAAGATTCTCCACGAGTCGATGATTTTGTATGAAAAAGAGAGGCTCAGCACTCAACACTTGGAGGTCGGAGAAGGTTCAGGCGTGAAGCATCATGATGTGAGTGCTGAAGTTCCTGCGTCAACTCAGCCTGAATATGCACATGTGGTTGATCCCCAGCCTATTCCTTCCCATAATCCGGATCAACCGCAGCTATCTCCGGCCAGAGAACAAATTTCTGGGGCTGTTCATCCATCCACAAGCCAAATTGAGGAAGGTATTCTGAACATCCTATATGCCTATCTTAAGTCGGAGTCGTCATTCGAATTAACTACTAACAGTTCTTTTGTTTTTGTCCAGTGATTGATGCTGCACCGGTCGTGCCTTCTGTTACTCAAGAATCACATCATATGCAGGAGGCAATAATAACTGAAGCCACCACCACAACGACCACGGCATTAACCGACGGAATGCAAGGGTGCACTCTAGTTTTTGATGAACAAATGATGGAGGAACTTCTCGGCCATCACAGCGATCCTTTTGCGGACCTGCCATTTGTTATGGGCGGAAGCGCCCCTGCTACTGGCTCTTCAATGCCAACCACTGATGCTCCTAGCGAGGCCTAAGCGATTCGTGAAGAAGAAATATTGGCCGAAATTGACGCTGAAATGGAAGCAGCGGCTCGTAGTGGTAGTTTTGGAGGTGGAATGGCGGCATCTGGTCCAGCTCCACTTAGAATGATATCACCTGGTGGTACAGTTATTGACACTAGTGTGCCCATTACGCCTCCTACAATTGATCATGTTCCTCCGACTCCGCCCGCAGGAAGCATCCCTATACATTCAAGTTCGGAGGAGGACGTTGAGATCATGCCCCCGCCTGGAGACCGACCGCCGAAAGGCAAAGGCTCAAAGAGGAAAGTTAGTGGCAGCTCTGGTAGGTCTACACCGAGGAAGAAGCCGAGAGAGAAGAAGAAATGGATAGGCCTCTTCAGTTCATTCTGAGTAGATACGGATTTATTTTGGTTTTCTTTTCGTAGGTCGTGTATAGATGCGGGTTCGGCCCCTGCTAGTAGGAATTTTTTGGAATAAACTTGTATATGAATTTCTTTCACAGACAGTAGAAATGAAACTCTTTTTTTTTGGCTTCTTCTCAGTTATTGTGTATTTATTTAAGTGTTTCAATATTTGAAGTGCACTTGTGAAGTTTCAGCGTCCGAATCAAGTTTGTTTTTATTTATCAGGTCCGGAAATTGCAGACATGATTCATGATCGGGAAGTGAGTTGAACTTTGATGTCGCGCTGCTTCAGTCAATGGTTGACACTTAAGTTCTGCCCCCAGTCTTGGGGATGAGTTGTAGAACATCAGCCATCGATTGCATCTCACTTATAACATGTTGAGTTTAGTGCCACTGAATGGATGTTTGAGATAAGTGGAGATTGAGTGGTTCAACCACACTCGTTTGATTATCGATGATCACATCCGCACTCCGGGGATTTACATTTGTTTACTGGTGGTTGGTTACGCCGGTTTAAGTTTTAATTATATGTCCGCGCTCTGGGGACTTGGAGTCGACATTTATACTCCGACTCGCACTCTAAGAGTTCGGAGTTGGTGTTTATACTCTAATTCGCACTCTGGGAATTTGGAGTTGATGTTTATACTCCAATTCACACTTTGGGAATTTGGAGGTTATGTTTATACTCCAATTCGCACTCTGGGAATTTGGAGTTGATGTTTATACTCTGATTCACGCTCTGGGAATTCGGAGTTGGTAAACAGACAGTCAGTCACATCTGTTGCATGTTTTTGGATTTCACTCGCACTTTGGGAGCGAAAGGTGTATCAGGATCGTGGATGGTCGGATCACATCCACCCTGAGTTAACAAGTGAGGTCGTTAGGTGAATGGGTCCACCCTCCTCAAACTTGGTTCAGATATGAACGAAGTCGTTAGGTGGATGGATCCACCCTCTTCGAAAACGTATGTGTAAGTTTATACTCTAGTTCGCACTTTGGGAAACTGGAGTTGGTTAAAGGATTGTCGTGTATCAATCCTTTTTCTTGGCTTTAGTGTGGTGAATTGCCCCCGAGTTCGGGATTCACTTAGCGAGTGACTGGTCGTATTACAGTCACTCCCTATTTGAATAAATCCCATCGTATGATGGAGCTTAGCTCTTCGTGCATCGTGATGGTGGTATGTCACATTCAGTAAGTCACAGCTTTGGCTCGAAGAGATTGCATTTTATTGCTGAAATAAGAAAATATGGCAAAGTCAGTTGCCTTATTACAAATTCTAATCTCGAAATGCAGAAACAAATTGCAAATGAAAAATAAACTGAATGAATAAACAGAGCCTGTTATGTGTAGTAGCGGCGAAGACTCTCGCTGTTCCAGGCTCTCGAAAGAATGAGACCGTCAACGGTCGATAATTTGAATGTGCCATCTCCGAGCTTTCGTTCAATAACATATGGTCCTTCCCAAGTTGGCTTCATATGCGAAGAGACCAGATAAATTCTTTTGAGTATGAGATCACCAATTTCAAAGGTTCGGGGTCGGACCTTGGCATTGTATAATCGGGCGACTCGACTCCGATATGTGGCTGCCCTCAAATCAGCCTCTTCACGCTTCTCATCCAATAAATCAAGAGATTCAGCAAGTAATATAGCATTTGTCTTCGGATCGTAGTATGTCACACGATGAGAAGGTACTTCTAATTCGACTAGAATAATAGCTTCTGAACCATAAGAAAGAGAGAATGAAGTATGGCCGGTTGCTGACTTGTGGGTTGTACGGTAGGCCCATAAGGCCATAGGAAGTTCATCGACCCATTTTCCCCCAGCCTTTTCCAGTCGTTTTTTCATAATGGACTTTATAACTCTGTTAACAGCTTTGACATGTCCATTCGCTTGAGGGTGTGGAACTGCAGAAAATTTCTTCTGAATGCGAAACCGATGGCAAAAATCTTTAAATTCAATACTGTCGAATTGGGTTCCGTTATCAGTGATGATGGTATGTGGAAGACCAAATCGACAGATGATATTGCGCACTACAAAGTTGATCACCTTTTTCGTCGTTATAGTAGCAAGAGGTTCAGCTTCGGCCCACTTTGTGAAGTAATCAACTGCAACGATGATGTACTTCGCACCACCTTTGGCCATAGGTAGAGAGCCGATAATATCAATTCCCCATACTACAAATGGCCATGGATAGACCATTTGAGTTATCGTAGTTGGCGGAGCTCTTGGAATCCGGGCATACCTTTGGCACTTATCACATTTCTTGGCATAGTCCGATGCATCGCGATTTATAGTCGGCCAGAAATATCCGTAGCGGAGTACTTTCTTAGCGAGAGCTTGCCCCCCGGTGTGATCGCCACATTCTCCTTCATGTACATCATGTAATACTCACTTAATTTCATCGTGAGCGATACACCGGAGTAAAGGAACAGAGTACCCTCATCTGTACATGATTCCATCCTAAATAGTGAACCACAAGGCCTTTCGAAGAATTTGCCTTCTTTCGCTCTTACCCTCCGGTAGGGTTCCATGTTTGAGGTAGTTTCGAAATGGAGTCATCCATGACTCCTTATCGGGAGTGATTTCAAATATCCAGTATGTCTCCATCTGATCAATGCTCGGGAAGGATAGTGTCTCCACGGGAACTAGCCCCATTTGTTGCACCTCACCTGAGCTGGCTAACTTTGTTAGTGAATCGGCTTTTTGGTTTCGTTCTCGGGGAATGTAATAGATAGCATAATAATCAAATTGATTCAGTATTTCCTGAACCCGAGCTAAGTAAGCAGCCAGTCTTCGATCTCTCGCTTGATATTCTCCCCAAACTTGACACACAACTAATTGTGAATCACAATAAATTTCCACAGCGATAATTCTCAAATCTATAGCAACTTTCAATCCAGCTAAGAGGGCTTCATATTCAGCTTCATTATTGGTCGCACGAAAATTGAACTTTAAAGCATAACATATAGATCGGCCTTCGGGGGTTTCAAGTACAACCCCAGCACCCGAGCACCGGTCGTTTGATGCACCATCAATGTATAGCTTCCAGACGTATTCGGGAGATTCACTGGTTTCGGGCAAGTCCTCTGGGACAGTAGATTCAGCTATGAAATCTGCTAGGACTTGTCTTTGAATAGCTTGCCTCGGAGTATAAGTTATATCAAACTGGCTCAGTACGATATTCCACTTGAGCAACCTACCAGACGTCTCAGGCAGCGTAAGGACCTGTCGTAACGGCTGGTCGGTGTAAACAATAATAGGATGGGCCTAGAAATATGGACGGAGCTTCCTTGATGCAATAACAAGACAATAAGCCAGCTTCTCTAGTTTCGGATAATTCCTTTCAGCTCTAGTCAATCGTTTGCTGATGTAATATACTGGCTTCTGTATCCGGTCTTCTTCCCGAATTAAGGCAGTGCTGATTGCATTTTCTGATACCGCCAAGTAAACATACAACTTCTCATGATCAATAGGTTTTGACAAAATAGGCGGCGTGGAGAGATGTTGAATCAGTGCTCGGAATGCGCCTTCGCATTCTGCATTCCATTTGAAGTTGTGTTTCCCTTTCCTGATCAGATTGAAGAAAGGGATGCATTTGTCGGTGGATTTCGAAATGAATCTGCTCAGTGCCGCTACTTTCCCATTGAGACTCTGAACTTGCTTTATGGTCCTTGGAGTTTCAAGATTTCTTATTGCCCATATTTTTTCAGGATTGGCTTCAATTCCTCGAGCGTTGATGATGAAACCCAGGAATTTTCCAGACGCGACTCCAAAATGACACTTCAATGGGTTTAGCTTCATCATGTATCTTCGGAGGATGTTGAACATCAATTCCAGATCTTTGATATTGTCAGTGGAAAAACGTGATTTCACAAGCATATCGTCTACATATACTTCCATGGTCTTTCCAATCTGATTGGCGAACATCTGATTGACCAATCGTTGATAAGTAGCACCGGCATTTTTGAGTCCGAATGGCATGACCTTGTAGCAATAAAGTCCTAGATTAGTTATGAAGCTGGTATGTTCCTGATTAGGTAAGTGCATGGGTATCTGGTTGTAGCCAGAATACGCGTCCATGAAGGATAATAGTTCATGCCCAGTTGTTGAGTCTACGAGCTGATCAATTCTGGGACGTGGGAAACTGTCTTTGGGGCAAGCTTTATTCAAATCTGAGTAGTCAACACATGTTCTCCATTTCCCATTTGGCTTTCGGACAAGTACTGGATTTGACACCCATTCCGGATATAACGCATCTCTTATAAATCCGTTTGCTTTAAGTTTGTCTACCTCTTCTTTAAGGGCGGCAGATCTCTCTGGATCCATACCACGCCTTTTCTGTTTGACCGGGACATGTCGCGGGTCAATATTCAGGGTGTGGCTTGCGATGTCGGGCGAGATCCCACACATGTCAGAGTGCGTCCAAGCAAACACGTCGAGGTTTTCCCGGATAAATTCAACCAATTCCTCTTGCGTTTGTTGGCTTAATTGAGATCCAATCTTTAACATTCTAGAATCATCGTTATCATCGATCGAAACATCGATCGTCAGTTCGGCCGGAGAAGCTTGACTGTCTTTATTTCACCTTCATTTTCGTTATCTCTCGGGTCAAGATCTTTTTGGAATTGGTTGGGGTGCCCGGGCCGCCCTTTCCTTTCTCCCCTCACTGCGCGTCTTGCAGCTCAGCAACATAACAGGCTCTCCCAGCAGCCTGATCTCCTTGAACGACTCCCACTCCACGATCAGTGGGAAACTTCAGAGTCAAACACCATGGGGAAATGGCTGCCCTGAACTCAGCAAGGGTCGGTCGATCTAAGAAAGCATTGTAAAAGGAGTCTATGTCTAGCATAACAAACTGCAATATCCGGACTCTCCGGCGTTCTCTAACCCCCAACTCCACTGGTAGTTCCACTACTCCAGTGGGTATAGTAGCACTTCCATTGAAGCCATGGATTCGGGACTGGCAAGGTTTCAAATATTTGGCTTCCATCTTCATTTGGTCGTAAGCTCGTTTAAACAAAATATTCACAGAGCTTCCACCGTCAACTAAGATCCTCTTCATCCAAGAAGGACCTACTTGAGCCAAGATGACCAGTGGATCGATAGTGGGGGCTTTGACTTTATTAGCATCTCTATTTTGGAATATGATGTCATCAGTCACCGTCTTCTGTTGTGTAACGACCCGCTATTTTGGACCATTCAAATCGACAATAAATCCACACATGTCAGACTTGAATAATTCAAAGTATCAGATGGTTAATTTAAATTTGGCAAAACTCAGCATATGCAGTAAATAAATCAATCACAGAATCACAGACACAGAGTAATACAATAATGCGCAGCGGAATAGATAAAAAAGTAGTTCATGAAGCTACTATATAAACATCAGAGTTAGAAATAAAATACAACAGAGTATCTCAAATGCAGTGAAGTCTTCAGTACAACAGATGACTTCTCTGAACAAATCAACTAGAAGAGCTGAAAGCTGAGGCGATAGTTGGATCTCCAAAGGAAGCTCCAAACTCCAAAGGTGAGTCTCAGATGCTGTATCACTCGGTCTGACCCGAGCGTAAAGCGAAACACAAAACACTCGAGTCAGGATTAACATTCTTATATAAATAAATCCAACTCAAGCGAAATATCAACTGAAATACAAGTAACTTAAAGGATGTTTGGGATAACCATCCTCTAAGGATCTTAAGAACTATCTACAAGGTGGAAATATACATTATAACACCGTGGTCATTTCAATTTATTTACTTCAAAAACGAAATATCATTTTCATTTCAAATTAACTCAAATTCCAAATTCAAATTTATTCAAAGCTCAATTCATCAATTCCATTCAGTTCTAGATATACCATTTAAATTTTCAATATATTTCAAAGCTTTAATATTCAACATTTTCAAAGTTAAATTTAACAGTTTCATATAGCACTTGATTTAACTTTATTATTATTTAATCAGGGAATATTCACTTAATAAATTCAATATCATTTAACTAGCCTTAAATTTCATTTTACTAAGTATTTCCTTAAATTTATTTAAACAAGAAATATTCATTTAATTATTTAAATCAAACTCAAGTTATAAATCATAACTTAAATCCCAATTTCAATAAGCTTTAAATTGGTTTAATTAAATAAAATTCTTTACTAAATTCAAATTATCTTCCCAACCTTAACTTATTCAAATTTTTACCAAAAATCTATTTCGAAATATAAATTTTATACTTAACATATTATATGTATTAAATCCATCTTAATTAAATTAAATATCATTATTAAATCTATATATATCATTTCCATTTATATATAATTTTTTTTTAAGAATCAACATTTGCTAAAACCATATATTTCTTTCCAAAACCATAGAATTCGTTTTCAAAATATTTATATATATGGACCAACGGTGTTTGTATATATTTTTATCATATGGTTAAGTGATACAGATATTTATCATTTCAATCCGAAATTTAAATATATACGGGTAGAAATCATTTCGACCCGTAATCCCAATTTCAATACAAATGAAAATCGCTTGGGTTTATCATTTCAACCCATAACGATTCTCTCCTATTCTAAAGTCCGTTCGGGTATGTATCATTTCAACCCATAGTGAATTCTATACTAACAGGGAACTTGCAGAGTGATAACAGATAATATAAATTATAACAACAGGCATATATCATCAATATAAATAACAGATATTGGTGTCAGATGTCATAGGTGAACATATACAGATAATGGTAATAACAGGCATATAAATACTAGATGCTGGTGTCAGATGTCATAGGTGAACATATACAGATAATGGTAATAACAGGCATATAAATACTAGATACTGGTGTCAGATGTCACAGGTGAACAGATACAGATAATAGCATATATAACAATTTAAATAACTGCAGCATCATATTTCAATTGTCGTTTCAATTGAAATTAAATTTAATAAATACAAGAACGTTAATCGTGAGTGATTGCTCACCTTTCGAGGCTAGAGATGAACGAGAATGAGATGAGTCACGATTCTAAGCACGAATTTCAAAGCAAAGTAAGATTGGCACAAATTCCGCGAACAAGGCTGATATCTAAGGAATCGATGGAAATAAATCAGAAACTGCTTGATGTAGACTGAAACGAAATATATATATAAAAAAAATACACATATCTATTTATTTTCAAATCACTGTTATTATATACTCTTTTGAAATATATACTAAAATAACCTGAAACTTTATATATTAGAAACTATGCAGACCATAACTACACATATATATTTTAAAGCCATACCCATGACATTTTCTTTTAAAAATCAAATTTATTGTAATACCTCCAAATCACCTATATAGTATAACATAGTAACCTGTAAGCAACTATATATATATATATATAACTTAATACGTTTTATAATATACAAACTGTATAAACTACAAACAGGTTATAAGATCTTATATAAACCTATATACAATGGACTACAAACTTTGATACTGTCAACACCCAACACTATATACAAATGCACTGTAAAACAAATGTTTTAATAACTATACTTAGATATAAATTTGTATAACAAAACTTATAACAAACTATACAATTTTATAAATTGTAGACTAGACTTAGATACAAATAACTTTAACTATACTTATAATTTTTCTTCTCTCGACTACAAGTAGACAGTAAGGTGAATACACCTTTAAACTTTCTAAACTAACAGACTTAAATACACTATGACTTATATTTTAAAATCACACTGTTATCTTATACAAAAAAAATATATATATGCAGACTCTATGAATGTATACAACAATATAAATATATAAAGCCCAAAACCCATATTTTTCAAAAAAATCACCATTGTTATAAAAGAAAGACAGTGAGCAACATTTCAACACATAAATAGATAACGTACTATATATATATTTAACTACTCGACCTATACACTTGTACGTGCATATGCAGACCTACACCTAATAGCAGCAAATATAGCTTCACACTTTTATATATAAGATTATATATACCAAAATTTTCACATATATATTATAAAAAAAAAGTACTTAAACCAAAATATATATATATTACCTTTATCATATAATGCACTGTAACTATATACTAACGAACAGAGGGGATGATGATGGCAAAGCTTAGGCAACAAGGTGAAGGTGGGAGTGAATGAGATGTAGAGGCTGGGTACGTGGCCTGGAAAGCACGGCAGAGGAAGAAGAAGGTGGCTGCGATTGTAGTTGATCTCGGCGAAGGAAGGAGGGCTGTTGGTTCGGCTACAAGTCACGGTTGGTGGCAGTGGGAATGTCAGGGCGAGGTCAGGTTTGAGGAGGCTTCGAAAATTTTGAGGAGATCTGCTGTCGAGGCACAGGGTCGGGCCGGAGTTGTAGGCGGAAGCTGTGGGCGATGGCCGTGAGGTGTTGGTGGTGACAGGCCGAAGGCCATGGGGTGCGGATGAAGGCGTAGGCTGGCATGGGTTTGTTGTTGGAGGAGGGTGGCAGTTCAAGGGGGAGTGAAAACACGGTGAAGAGGCTGCTTTGAATTTGTTGCGTGAGTTTCATGGTGGAGGAGGCAAACACGTAGAGGGGACGGAGTGAATATTGATGGAGGATGGGAAGAAGATGCGCAAGGGTTTGGAGTGGAAGAGGCCGTGCTCCATCTCTTGTAAACGTTTGCAGAGAGGAAGCGAATGAAACATATATGAGGAAGGATGACTATGGTGACTGTTAGAATGGAAAAAAAATGAACAGCCTGGAATTTTGTATGAAGCTAACATTCATTAATTGATTAAAACGAAGCACCATTACCCAACCATAATTAAATATTGAAACCGGAATAGTGTGAACCGGGAGATGAGACCAAGAGGTAGAAAAACGTACCATATTAAATGCGAAGTAAAGGGAGTGATAAAGTAGAGCACGTGAAATCAGAAACAATAAAGAGATGACCGTTTGAAAATTTGAATGGACACATAATATAAAAGTTCAAAATGGTACCGGTACGGTTAGCGGTTACGCAGATTTCGATGCATACCGGATTTCAAAACGTAGAATTGAATACACCGCAGAGATCGACACGATGAGATGATCAAAACGGTATATAGATATTCGTGGTACGATCATCCGATTAAAAGTCGATAATTGGTACCAAAAATGCTGCTATTCTGTCAGAATTAAAATAAACGGAGCAATAGAAGTCCAAATTTGGAAAGATGAATTTCGCAGTCTGATTCAGAACGATCCGAATAAATTTTCTCCTGTTGACATATTTAGGTTTTGGAAAACTTTTAAATTCACTGTTATTAACCGGTTTGATTTGAACTAAAATTTTACAGGAAATAAACTTCAATATTATCAGATGAAAATTTTCCAGTTGCTATATTAAAATAGACGTATTCCAAATAATAAATTTTTATTTTCAAATTTTATTGTTTAAAATTTCACAAATTTCCAGTTAAATATACTTTTAAAACCATTAAATTTTGCGGGTCGTTACACTCTCCCCCACTCAAAACTTTTCGTCCCCGAAAAGGAAGGAGGTAGAAGAATAGAAACAACCAGTCAGAAAAGATAGATTGAAAGTCAAGATTAAACAATTAATTTGAACTATATAAATTTTACTTGAGATATTCATTTGAAAACTTCATTTGCAAATCAACTATTTTTTTAATAATTTAATACTTTTCAAAAACCCATTTGTAAAATTTTCTTGCTTCCTTTATAAATACCATTTATGTTTAAATAACACCTTTATAAAGGTATGAAAACTATTTGAAAACAATTATTTACATTATTACTTATATTTACAAAGAAGCTATTTGAAAACATTAAATCCATAATTTATAATTTATTAATTTTTTATTTATCTCAAGATACTTTTCAAATATTATTAATAATCAATAATCATTTACTTTAATTGTGTTTTATTTAATTAATACCTCAAAATATTTCTAACACTAAAATTTCTATTAAACCATGTAGTCTATAATTAAATAATACTTAAAAGAATATAGTCAACAAGGAAAAGAAGGAGGATTTGGAAAACAAAATATAGGCGAATAAGTAAAGCTGAGCAGATAAGGTAGATTCAAAAGAATAGAATCGGGCACGAATAATTAATTAGAACCATAAGAATTTCAATTTCAAATATTAATACAAAATTTCTTTGTTGGAAATACTTTTATAATAAAATACCTTTATAGTCGAAACAAATTTCCTTTCGAAAATACTTTTATAACTCGATGTCTTAACAAGTTTATCCTCGTTCCTGTAGACTCTGGCAGAGCGTTGATCAGGCGCAAAGCTAGAATTCTCCACGTACTTAGTAGACTTGTTTCAACACCCAGTGAAAATACTGGAAAACTTTTAAAAACAGATATGGAAAGTACAATCCAATCAAAACAACAAACAAAACCTTTGTCTAACCATGGTTCGCATATACACAATGGTTACGCCTGGTTCCCCCAGGAAACAATCCATATCCGTAAGCTTTCTCAGCCCTGCGAGTTACGCCATGATGACTAGTAGAATGCAGGATACACAATGGTTACGCCTGGATCCCCCAGGAAACAATCCGTACCCCCAGGCAAGACTCAGCCAAGCATTTGCGCTACTATTCGCGACCTACACAGATTGCAGGATACACAATGGTTACGCCTGGATCCCCCAGGAAACAATCCGTACCCCTAGGCAAGACTCAGCCAGGCAGTTGCGCTATGCAGTCACGAGAGAACAATAAGACCATGGGTAACGCCATGGAATTCGAAGGACACTCGAGTATCATATCCGGAAAACCAAAATCAGAGAGAATAATATCGATAGAATGAATCCAAGATGTGGCCACAAATCGGATATCAAGCAGAAGGCACTTTCCATATCTTTACTTCGAAAATATGTATCATATAGTACCTTTTCAAATCACTTTCAAATATCGTACTTATATAAAATCCATTATATATAAGATTTAATTTTCAAATCAAATACTTTTCCAAAATCAATAGTATATCAAATCATACTTATATAGACTTCAATTATATAAGATTTCACTTTCAAATTGAGTACCTTTTCAAATCTATAGTTTTCGAATCAATTTCATATTCATACAAATCAATTTTATATAAGTTCGACAACTCCCAAATCAAGTGTTAAGTAACATAAGGTTCTCAAATTTTAATTTGTTTCAATATCAGTTCAATTTCAAAATCATATACAATTTCACCAAATTATTTCTTCTCAAATTAATTATCTTAGTTTCAAAGTTTCCAAAATAATAGATTTAGAAAATAAATCCAAATTTCCAAATCAATATAATTTAAGTCCACCAATTCATTTCCAAAATCAAATGTTTTCAAAATCATCTTATACTTACGTAAGGTCTATCTTATATAAGGATCAAATTTTTCAAAATAAATTTCGCTGTATGAAGAGCCATATAGGATTTGAATATCTTTGTTTTTATGGGTTATATATCTTTGTAATTTAAATTGGAAATTTTCTTTTAGTAAGCAAAGATATTCTAACATGACAGCTTTCAATTTCAGCGTCCAAATATATCAATGATATTAGAATATAAGATGTACATACGTCATCATTTCGCAGAATCACATTTGATCGCTCACTCGATCACACAAGTTCGCTTTCGAACTAGTATTGTCCATTCGACTTCCCTAATGCGGACTTCGATATGGTTTCTCGACTAGAAGCCATCAGTCTCCTTGCATAGCCATATACTACGATAGAGAATTCTAGAATCAAGCCCAAAATCCATATCAAATATTCGCCATCAAGAATCGAATGAAAAATCCTAACACTAAATGGTGTAATCCACCTCGAACTTGTGTACTCAAACCTGGATCAAATTAATTATGCGAATAAAACAGCATACGTACAACTTATATATTTATTCCAACTTGTTAAATATATAGTTTAATAAAGATGTTACTAAGTTAAAACATTTAAACTAAACTTTATTCAAAATATTTTGAAGACCAAATTCTTTTCGAAACATTTCAAATTTAAATTTCATATTAGAAAAATTCAAAATAGCCTTATTCATATACTTAACAAAACAGTTTCAACTTATTTAAATCATATTACTACATACTTTAACATTCAAAACAAATTTATATACTTTATCAAATAATTCATACTTTTCAAAATTTCTTAGCTTTGAAAAGTTAACCTTGATTTGGAAGTGCTCGAACCTTCAAAATAGTTGAAGAAATCATTTTCAAATTCAAGAGTTGGAAATCAGCAACAAATCAGTAAGTCAATTTCAAAAGATAGGTTTATATCAATTTCGAAACCCGAGGACTGAACACCGGCTTACTTCAAATCATTTCCAAGTATATATATACATATCTTTCGAATATCAAATCATACTTCGGAATTTGAAATCAAAATGGTTTCACAAAATCACTCGCGTAGCAATGCTACTAAACTGGCCTTTCCCTCACTCTGAAACTCGAAAATCAATGTCGATGATGCGTGCACTCATCACCGAAATTATTTTCCAACGACATAAGCGTGAGTTCTGGACTTCTATTTTCTCAAACTTCTTTTGGAATTTCTTTGAAATCATTCGAAACTCATTAAAATCAATTAAAACATTTCTTATTCGGAAATTACTTTTAAATCATCTTATTATTATATATTTCAAAATCTTAAAACCAATTTCAAAACACCGGAGTTCAATTCTCGAATTTCTAATTTAAAATCCTTCAGTTATAAATCATTTTTAGATAAATCAAATTTCTTATATAAATTTTTTCAAAATTACAAATCCTTTCGAAACCTCAAATTCTCATTTTAAAAAGGGTATTAAATCCTTATCGAAAACATTTCACTTTTATATATAGAATATAATCATACTTATCAAAATAATAATTTCGGTTTGGGAAACAATTTCTAAAATATAAACAAACCCGATTTTTCAAAGGATGGTTCAAGAATGGATTTCAAAACAAAGATAGAAATTCAAATTAGAGGAACTCTAATCAAATAGGATTCTGATTCGAAGATAAGTTCGAACGGAAATGAGATAATTAATTACAAAACAGTAGATGGATACACTTATATAAATCGCGGGCGACCTTAACCGGGTCAACCATGACTTCAAGAATATAATCGATGCGGAAATCTAAGGCAAATCGACATTCGATCGCCAGAGATAGAATTTCGGCATATCAAGAGATAGCAGCATCCAAACCGAGTGATATATAAATCTTCGGTGAATCAATGCCAATTGTAAAGGAGTTTCACCCCTTTACAAAACATTCAAAGATCAGCGGGATCGCCTATTCTTATAGAGATCATTCGAAGTGGAGTTATGGGATACTCCAGAATCAAAAGAATACCAATAGAGAGAGACAAGAATGAGTTTTGGAACCGTAGGGAACGTTCCAAAGTTCAAAGGAAATCGAGTCAAAAGGAAGAGATTAAACTCGAACGAAAGTGATTCTATAAATAAATTTACAATATATGCTAAGTTTCGCCTAGAGCCAAAGCTCTGATACCAACTGTAACGACCCGCTATTTTGGACCATTCAAATCGACAATAAATCCACACATGTCAGACTTGATTAATTCAAAGTATCAGATGGTTAATTTAAATTTGGCAAAACTCAGCATATGCAGTAAATAAATCAATCACAGAATCACAGACACAGAGTAATACAATAATGCGCAGCGGAATAGATAAAAAAGTAGTTCATGAAGCTACTATATAAACATCAGAGTTAGAAATAAAATACAACAGAGTATCTCAAATGCAGTGAAGTCTTCAGTACAACAGATGACTTCTCTGAACAAATCAACTAGAAGAGCTGAAAGCTGAGGCGATAGTTGGATCTCCAAAGGAAGCTCCAAACTCCAAAGGTGAGTCTCAGATGCTGTATCACTCGGTCTGACCCGAGCGTAAAGCGAAACACAAAACACTCGAGTCAGGATTAACATTCTTATATAAATAAATCCAACTCAAGCGAAATATCAATTGAAATACAAGTAACTTAAAGGATGTTTGGGATAACCATCCTCTAAGGATCTTCAGAACTATCTACAAGGTAGAAATATACATTATAACACCGTGGTCATTTCAATTTATTTACTTCAAAAACGAAATATCATTTTCATTTCAAATTAACTCAAATTCCAAATTCAAATTTATTCAAAGCTCAATTCATCAATTCCATTCAGTTCTAGATATACCATTTAAATTTTAAATATATTTCAAAGCTTTAATATTCAACATTTTCAAAGTTAAATTTAACAGTTTCATATAGCACTTGATTTAACTTTATTATTATTTAATCAGGGAATATTCACTTAATAAATTCAATATCATTTAACTAGCCTTAAATTTCATTTTACTAAGTATTTCCTTAAATTTATTTAAACAAGAAATATTCATTTAATTATTTAAATCAAACTCAAGTTATAAATCATAACTTAAATCCCAATTTCAATAAGCTTTAAATTGGTTTAATTAAATAAAATTCTTTACTAAATTCAAATTATCTTCCCAACCTTAACTTATTCAAATTTTTACCAAAAATCTATTTCGAAATATAAATTTTATACTTAACATATTATATGTATTAAATCCATCTTAATTAAATTAAATATCATTATTAAATCTATATATATCATTTCCATTTATATATAATTTTTTTTTTAAGAATCAACATTTGCTAAAACCATATATTTCTTTCCAAAACCATAGAATTCGTTTTCAAAATATTTATATATATGGACCAATGGTGTTTGTATATATTTTTATCATATGGTTAAGTGATACGGATATTTATCATTTCAATCCGAAATTTAAATATATACGGGTAGAAATCATTTCGACCCGTAATCCCAATTTCAATACAAATGAAAATCGCTTGGGTTTATCATTTCAACCCATAACGATTCTCTCCTATTCTAAAGTCCGTTCGGGTATGTATCATTTCAACCCATAGTGAATTCTATACTAACAGGGAACTTGCAGAGTGATAACAGATAATATAAATTATAACAACAGGCATATATCATCAATAAAAATAACAGATATTGGTGTCAGATGTCATAGGTGAACATATACAGATAATGGTAATAACAGGCATATAAATACTAGATGCTGGTGTCAGATGTCATAGGTGAACATATACAGATAATGGTAATAACAGGCATATAAATACTAGATACTGGTGTCAGATGTCACAGGTGAACAGATACAGATAATAGCATATATAACAATTTAAATAACTGCAGCATCATATTTCAATTGTCGTTTCAACTGAAATTAAATTTAATAAATACAAGAACGTTAATCGTGAGTGATTGCTCACCTTTCGAGGCTAGAGATGAACGAGAATGAGATGAGTCACGAATCTAAGCACGAATTTCAAAGCAAAGTAAGATTGGCACAAATTCCGCGAACAAGGCTGATATCTAAGGAATCGATGGAAATAAATCAGAAACTGCTTGATGTAGACTGAAACGAAATATATATATATATAAAAAATACACATATCTATTTATTTTCAAATCACTGTTATTATATACTCTTTTGAAATATATACTAAAATAACCTGAAACTTTATATATTAGAAACTATGCAGACCATAACTACACATATATATTTTAAAGCCATACCCATGACATTTTCTTTTAAAAATCAAATATATTGTAATACCTCCAAATCACCTATATAGTATAACATAGTAACCTGTAAGCAACTATATATATATATATATATATAACTTAATACGTTTTATAATATACAAACTGTATAAACTACAAACAGGTTATAAGATCTTATATAAACCTATATACAATGGACTACAAACTTTGATACTGTCAACACCCAACACTATATACAAATGCACTGTAAAACAAATGTTTTAATAACTATACTTAGATATAAATTTGTATAACAAAACTTATAACAAACTATACAATTTTATAAATTGTAGACTAGACTTAGATACAAATAACTTTAACTATACTTATAATTTTTCTTCTCTCGACTACAAGTAGACAGTAAGGTGAATACACCTTTAAACTTTCTAAACTAACAGACTTAAATACACTATGACTTATATTTTAAAATCACACTGTTATCTTATACAAAAAATATATATATATGCAGACTCTATGAATGTATACAACAATATAAATATATAAAGCCCAAAACCCATATTTTTCAAAAAAATCACCATTGTTATAAAAGAAAGACAGTGAGCAACATTTCAACACATAAATAGATAACGTACTATATATATATTTAACTACTCGACCTATACACTTGTACGTGCATATGCAGACCTACACCTAATAGCAGCAAATATAGCTTCACACTTTTATATATAAGATTATATATACCAAAATTTTCACATATATATTATAAAAAAAAGTACTTAAACCAAAATATATATATATTACCTTTATCATATAATGCACTGTAACTATATACTAACGAACAGAGGGGATGATGATGGCAAAGCTTAGGCAACAAGGTGAAGGTGGGAGTGAATGAGATGTAGAGGCTGGGTACGTGGCCTGGAAAGCACGGCAGAGGAAGAAGAAGGTGGCTGCGATTGTAGTTGATCTCGGCGAAGGAAGGAGGGCTGTTGGTTCGGCTACAAGTCACGGTTGGTGGCAGTGGGAATGTCAGGGCGAGGTCAGGTTTGAGGAGGCTTCGAAAATTTTGAGGAGATCTGCTGTCGAGGCATAGGGTCGGGCCGGAGTTGTAGGCGGAGGCTGTGGGCGATGGCCGTGAGGTGTTGGTGGTGACAGGCCGAAGGCCATGGGGTGCGGATGAAGGCGTAGGCTGGCATGGGTTTGTTGTTGGAGGAGGGTGGCAGTTCAAGGGGGAGTGAAAACACGGTGAAGAGGCTGCTTTGAATTTGTTGCGTGAGTTTCGTGGTGGAGGAGGCAAACACGTAGAGGGGACGGAGTGAATATTGATGGAGGATGGGAAGAAGATGCGCAAGGGTTTGGAGTGGAAGAGGCCGTGCTCCATCTCTTGTAAACGTTTGCAGAGAGGAAGCGAATGAAACATATATGAGGAAGGATGACTATGGTGACTGTTAGAATGGAAAAAAAATGAACAGCCTGGAATTTTGTATGAAGCTAACATTCATTAATTGATTAAAACGAAGCACCATTACCCAACCATAATTAAATATTGAAACCGGAATAGTGTGAACCGGGAGATGAGACCAAGAGGTAGAAAAACGTACCATATTAAATGCGAAGTAAAGGGAGTGATAAAGTAGAGCACGTGAAATCAGAAACAATAAAGAGATGACCGTTTGAAAATTTGAATGGACACATAATATAAAAGTTCAAAATGGTACCGGTACGGTTAGCGGTTACGCAGATTTCGCTGCATACCGGATTTCAAAACGTAGAATTGAATACACCGCAGAGATCGGCACGATGAGATGATCAAAACGGTATATAGATATTCGTGGTACGATCATCCGATTAAAAGTCGATAATTGGTACCGAAAATGCTGCTATTCTGTCAGAATTAAAATAAACGGAGCAATAGAAGTCCAAATTTGGAAAGACGAATTTCGCAGTATGATTCAGAACGATCCGAATAAATTTTCTCCTGTTGACATATTTAGGTTTCGGAAAACTTTTAAATTCACTGTTATTAACCGGTTTGATTTGAACTAAAATTTTACAGGAAATAAACTTCAATATTATCAGATGAAAATTTTCCAGTTGCTATATTAAAATAGACGTATTCCAAATAATAAATTTTTATTTTCAAATTTTATTGTTTAAAATTTCACAAATTTCCAGTTAAATATACTTTTAAAACCATTAAATTTTGCGGGTCGTTACATGTTGTTTGGCCGGAGCCCCTTCATCAAAACTACTACAACACTTGAAGTCTGCATGCCTAATAGAGCTGGTATACGACTCCATTTCCTTCCAGCTTTGGTCTGCTGGATAAGGACCACCACAAACAGTGTTTATCACTAACCTCCCGCCGGTACGAGCGGGTTCCTCCTGCCTTTCCTGGTTTGGTGCACGATTCTGATTCGATGGGCCCGAACCTCCTGACTGCGGCGCCCGCACTAACTGATCCAACTTTCATTCACGTATCAGCTTTTCAATGAGATCTTGTAAATGACGACACTCATTTGTCTTATGGCCATAACTTTCATGAAATCTGCAAAACTTCCCTGTTTGGATTTGTCTTTCCGACGATGGCTTCGAAGCAGGTTTCTTGTACTGCATGGTATTGCAGGTCTGCAAATACACATTTTCCAGTGATGTATTCAATGGAGTATAATTGTTGAACATGAGAGCTCTACGTCGTGGACCACGATTTTGATCTCGTTTTTTACCTTGATTTCCACTGTCCCTCTACTAGTTCTGTATGTTTTGTATATTCAACTGAAATTTTCCGGAACTCTCCCCGGATTGTTTAACGGCAATGTTACTTTGAATTCCTTCCTTGCTGGGCCCTGCGTCATCTTGCTTCCTAGACTGTTTCGCATCCTCCCTCCTCAAGAATTGGGCTGCCTTGGAATAGAAATGGTCCAATGATGCAGGTGGCTTCCCAGCTAACCAATTTCTAAATTCGAAATCAGGATCAATCCCCTTAGTTAATGCTATCAGGATAGAGTTGTCATTGGGATTGCTTATTTCTGCACACACAGCATGAAATCGCTCCAAGTAACGTCTGAGTGTCTCTTTGGGAGCTTGAGTGACACTAGATAGAGTATTAACATCTTTAGGTCTCGCTACGTGCATACGGAATTGTTCAACAAACTTGGTGGCCATCTGGTCGAAACTAGAAATGGAACGTGGTGGCAAATGAGTAAATCACATAGTAGCAATGCCCCTTAAGGAAATGGGGAAACTACGACATTTAACTACATCATCAGCTCTCGCAGCATTCATTATCCATTCATACTTCAGGATGTGTTGGTTGGGATCAGAACTTCCTTCATAAACTAGCAAAGTTGGCATCCTGAATCGCCGAGATGGTTCATCATATAATATGCCATCAGTGAAAGGGGTATGCCTCCGAGAAATCCCCCAGTCGTCATTAGTGAGACCCTGATTTTCACGGATCATATGACGAATCGTCGTCGGTATATCCGGCATCTGGATAGTTGGAGCATGTTTTGCCAAGGTATGGTCGGGTTCCACAATGCGAGGCTGGACCGAACGCGGTCGACGGTCCGTGTCTCGCCTCCTTGGTTCAAGATTTTCAGGGACATAAGGTTTTGGAGTGTGTTCTTGTCGGCGACGATGCGGATTAGCTTGATTTCTAACATCAACTCCTTGTTCGGTAGTGGTGGTAGTAGCGAGGTTGCATGTGACATGGTAAGGGACGGTACCCCCTCGAGAAGAGGGTCCGGTCTGATGGCTGGTGGATGGTCCAGCCCTGGGTTGTCCAAGATTTAGGGCAGGTTGATGTCCGGTGGCCTGGGTGTAGCTTACGTCCAGCCGTGGGCGTGTAGATCGGTGATGATCATCAGAAGAGGCTGAACTCTCGGTGGAAGAATAGGAAGCTTGATCTCTCCTGGATCTCCTTCACTGCTGGCGCTGCAGCTGGTTGGTCAATTCCGCGTTAGCACGGAGTTGCTGAGTAAGTTGTTGACGACTCTGAGTTAGCTCTTGCATAAGCATTTGGAATTCTTCCCTGGTAACAGGTCCGGTCGGATCCGATGGTCCGGCAGCATTCTGGTTGGAAAGAGGCAGTTGTACAAGATCTGTCTATCCCGTCCTTCCTGATCAGCAGCTGTAGAAACAGTTCGTGTGCTCACCATGATGAATAGATGAAGTCCTTTCCTAGATTTGATGCAAATCTGAATAGGATGGAAGGGCTTTAAGGCTTGAGATCTGGATCTTCTTCTTGGATTTATGCAATCCTGTATCGATAGCAGATCCAAAGAGCATGAGAAAAACTGTGTTTTCTCAGTGAAAGCACCAAAGTGTTTGTACCAAAATTGGGCACAACACTCTTTGGAAGAGTTTGAAGAGATAAAAATGAAGAAATTAAATGGAAAAAGAGGATTATCTAACAAGCACTTCAAAAAAAAAAAAGATACGTAGAAAAACAGGAATTTAGAGTGGTTCGGCATATTGTCTACGTCCACTATGAAATTGATGACTTTATTGATATTTCCTTGATGATTACAACTGATTACAGCGGCTAACAGCAGATTATAGTTGTGAAATTCGAGTATAACAGCAGCCTTGTAACGCAAAAGTGTTTTTGGCAGAGTCTGGACGTCAGAAAACCCAAAGATCCCTTTTCTGTAGGCCCCTGGCTCTATTTATAGGCGTAGGAGGCAAATATCTCGCTCAGATCTCGGGAGACTTCTTCTGGCACGTGGGTGGGCCCACGCAATCGATCCCATGAAGTTTCGTCTCGATCCGTGATCGATACGAATGAATTTTGTATCGATCAAGATTTGACCCAATCGAGTCGAAACTTGGCTTGATCCTTCCTTAGGTCGTACATAAGCTCCTGTGAAAATTTCGTAGCCTTTGGACTTGTGGATTGCGAGTTATGATCGATGCAAACTTGCATTTTTATAAAGGCTGTCGCGTTCGAATCGATGTCTTCGTATCGATCCATTCGAATCGATCCAGGCACGTGCTAGCGGGTTGACGTAGCGCGCACTCTTCGGATCGATTCGCTTTTTATGCCGAGTTGATTGAGTCATTCCAAGGCTTTCGGCTCGTTCCTATCAAAGACCGTTGCATAGTTCGAATTGATGGAGATGGTTTAGTTCGTGTCGATGGAAGTCGCACATTTCATATCGATTGTGTAGTCTCGTTCGCATCAATCCAGGTCGCTTCAACTTAATGGATACAAACAAACAATATTGCTATGGATTCGAACAGAGGTCCCGTGATGGATACGAAGTAGCTATCGTCTGATGGATACGAACAGAGGTTCCACGATGGATACGAAACAGCTATCGTCTGATGGATACAAACAAGAGAGTCACTGATGGATACAAACAGTGATAGCTCGATCAATACGAATAGTGGTGACATGATGGATACGAAGTAACGAAACTTGATGGATTCGAACAAGGTTCCTCTGGGATGGATACGAACTAGACGACCGATGGATACGAAGTATTGTTGCTCGATGGATTCAAAATGCAGTGCTCGGATCGATACGAACAGTCTGCCTATTTGAATTATGTTGACTATACCTTGAGCATACGTGCTTGGATTGACTTCAAATTTGGAACGTTGGCTTTCACTGATTTGCTTGTCGTGTCTTGTCAATTGTAGCTTGATCCAGACTCGGACAAAATTCATTGACATCCATAGTGAACCTGTGCTTACTCGGCATTCGGGATGAGCGATCCTTGGTTTTCAGTCAATTCCTTGATATCTCGGCCTTGCCACAAGGCGGGATAACAATAATAGCATGTAATAATTTACCATGTTATCATTTTGTACATAGATACTAATTGCATACCAAAATAATGTTGGACTATTTGGTATGCCAAATATCTTAACAATTTTATGCAAGCATATATGCAAAACAGAGACATGACTGTGCATGATATTATAACATGTTGGTATAAAATTATTACTTGGGAAATCATTTATAAAGATGGTTTAAAACCATTTATACCATATATGTCATAATTGGTCTAATATGTTAAATTAGATACTTGAAAAGTTACAAATTTTGTAATTTAGAAAGATAAATAATAAAGTAGTAAGGTATACCAAAGCTTTTCACATTCAAGTTGATTATAAAGCCAAATCGCTTATTTTCTTAGTTGACTGGTTAATTCCCTAGTCAATTTTCTCTTTTATTGATGATGGTTTGAACGTAAAATATGTGGAAACCTATAACTTGTTTGAAATAATATTATACCAAAAGACGCACAACAAAATGCAATAATAAATCGACAATAATGCAAAAACAGTTGACATTAAAGATTTTATAGGATATACGGTTTCATTTTGATACTTATTTCAATGAAAAATTCATAGTTGTAAGAAATAGAAATCTTTAAGTTCTTAAAACTAAAATGGAAACCGTAGATTTATATATTGATAGTATGTTCGAAACTTCAGCATGTACTGCCACAATGAAAGCCAGAATTGTACCTAAAGAAGGAAAATAAAATTAATTGATTAAATAAAGTAACTAAAGGAAAATTATGCAAAATTATGCAATATGAAGAAATGAGCTATTTGTATTCTTAAGTGACAAAAAAACATTCAATAAGCACCTCCATTAACTTACAAATTTATGAATCTGTTATATTTTGCTGAATGCTTATCATGACATCAAAGCCAACTCAATTACAGTTCCTTAATAAAAGCAACAAACAATTTGATCTCACTTTAGTTGATCAGTGAAGTCAATTCATATATTATGTGAACTACTGAATTCCAATGAGCAAAAAGGCATAGTAAAAAAGCAATTTTAACATTATCAAGTTCGATATAATAATCAAACATATCAATTCTCAACATTGATTTTATTACAGCTATTCCGTGAATACAATTTATATCTTAAATGAAATATTGAAATTTAAAATGAGAATCGAATCTCTCAAACTCAAATTTAAAAAGACAATTTGATATTAGCAAGTTTGATATAGTAATCGAACATGTAAACTCCCATACAAAATACAAAAATTTACCATTCTAATTCACAATCTAGATCCAAATAAAAAACCATAACTTAGAATCTTTGGATAAAAGAGGAAAATTACTTCTGTGCAATGCATTAATTCAACTTGTTGCAAAAGAAAAAAAAATCAAAACTCATTCCTACATTCAATTCGAAAGAAAATTACTGCATAAAATGGAGTAACATTTCCTTTAAAATTACTAAAAGGCTTGCTAAACACTTGAAATGTAAAGCAAGCAATAGTTTATTAACAGATCTGAAATATGATTCAAAATTTAAAATCTTTTACATGAATAAAACAAAGAAACTTAGAACTAAGATGAAATACAATGAGATAAACACTATGAAATGCTTAAAGTTCTCTTAATGTAATGATGATATGACTATAATGGTAAGAAACTCCTAACCTCTTCATACAATTAGTGCATATTAACATGAAAAGCCTTGTTATTATGGTTGGTTACAATGGAAACTCTATCCGAAAAATGCGAAGAAGCTTGTGAAGAAAGGATGTTTTTTGAGAAAGCAAGAAGTTTTTAATTTGCCGATACGTTGTAGAAAATCAATATAGGTAAAACACCCAATGCATGCACGAATATATTATTCACAAAAACCATAGAAATGTATACTCTTTTGTAACCGAGGAAAACAACTGTTTATAACAGAGTGTAGCACAATCATCATTTTGAATGTTTGTTCAAAATTTCAGTTGATGTATTTACAGAAATCTATAAAACCTACACTTGGTTTGATCCATAACCACTTTTTAGTAAGTTAAAGAACTGCATTCTTTAAACCGATCCTTTTTTGAATTTGTCCATCCATAGTTTGTGTTTGGAAATTTTGTTCTCAACCCCACAAACTTTAATCTGTTACCAATCTTGCAAATTTCACGTTTAAAGCAATAAAGATAAAAACTTAGCATGTGACGTACTATTCTTGTTACCATGAAAATGGTATCTATATATAAAAGTTAAGTCGAAAATAGTATGTGCTTGAAATTTTTGTTCTCAACCCCACAATCTTTACAAAATATAATTAGTTACTGATCTTGCAGATTTCAAGATAAAAGCAACGAAGGTAAAAACTTAGCATGTGAAATACTATCCTAATTATTGTGAAAATGGTATGTATATATCAAAGTTTAATTGAAAATATTGCGGAATAATTATTCATTGAAGTTACTTTGTCGATTTTGTAAATGATGTCATTCTGAAGGTTTAAATAATGTGATTAAAGGAAAGAATTTTTTAAAAATTAAATAAATTATTATTGATTTTTTGTAGTCCAAAACTTATCCATGCAGTTCTTGGTTTATTTTGAATTTGTTAGTCAATTCCTAAAGTCAATAACAAAAACTAACTAAAATTGTTAAAAAGGAAAATTTAGTAAATAAAAAGGTTGTCTCTATTTTAATAGTGACACAACTGGACTAAAAGATGGTTCTAAATCTGTTTACTAAAAAGTTTCCTTTTAGAAAAGTTTACGAATCTAATGCAGATTATATTCTCCGTGATATTAAAGATCCAAGTGAACTTATCAACTTCTGCCTAATAGTTTCACCCTTCTTACATGCCAACCAAAATTGCATTGAACTTGTTACAAATGTATGTACTATAAATTAAAATAAAATTTACCAAAAAAATCATGAAACATCTTAACGTTAGTATATAAACGCTACCAATATTAAACAGAATACATATACGAAATCTTTTAAATTATACTAAGGGTCCAACATAAATACAAGCTGGGAACAACAAAGTTAAAAATTTATGAATACTAAAATTACGTACGCATGTAGTCCTCATCTGTTAACAATTTTGGGGAAGAAGTGGATGAAAAGTTTCTGCGATGAGAGAATAAAAGATTGATCGATGGGCCGTAATTTGGAAAAAAATGATTATTAAAAAGTTGAGAATGTAAATAGATTGGTGAAATAAACAAAAAGGTTTAAATCAATGAGGTATTTGCAATTTACCGATAGTCAATTCCATCAACATAACTGGCGATTGTGTTCGTGACAGCAGCAGATCTGTTAATTTCGACGAACCCTAGTGATATTCCTAATTTTTCCTGCAATGAGCAATGACACATAATTTTGGGGTTACTGAAACCATAAGCGTGTAGGAGAATGAAAGGGTGCAGATATATTTTAATAATAGCACTACAATTTGGAATTGAAGGCCAAAATGAGATGAGAGAGAATGAAATTTTCTGGAGTGATTTCACGGAGGAGGAGAGATAACTATGAGAACTATATGCAGGAGAGTGGAGATGTGGGAAAATAGCGGTGGTAGAATATTAATAATAAACGCGGCGGGCTAGGAAGCGAGAGTTTGGTTAAAGATAGTTAAACAAAGAGACACGTAAAGAGATTAGAGATCATGCTTTTATATTTAAGTAATAGAGTCCGCAGGTGTGGCGCAGTGGAAAGGAGGCTTGGGTTCTGGTAAAATGACCCAGGTTCGATTCCTACCATGCGCTTTCCTATCCTATATAAATTTACCCGGGGGTATGGGGGCTTGGATCAGCGGACGGCTTTACTATACCCTCCTCAGGAGTTTACCGGCCCGGCGGGTTCTCCTGGATTTTCAAAAAAAAAAATTAAGTAATAGATATGATGCGGAAAAGAGATAAACAACTAATATCTAAAAGAAAAACTTATGTTGAAAATTAAATAGCTAAATGGATGGTACAAAATAGAAGTGTCATTATGAATATAGGAGCGTTCAACAACAGCACCCAAAACAATACAGCACCCTAAATACCCATAGATTTCCACTGCAAGCTCCCATTTAAATAATAGTTCATTCTCTCTCTTCCCACTACTACTATTATTTAAATCGGAGATTGTGGTAGAAATAAATGAACATTTGGTGTGCCACACTGTTTGCGATGTGGTTGAACGCTCCTCATGTGTGTGTGTGCGTGCGTGCGGGTGCGTATATTGGGTGTGCTTTTTTTGGAGGAAGGGGAGGGGCCTAATATCGAAGGCTTGATGCTCAATAAATGAGGCTATTGATCATAGCCTAATATGAGCTAGGATCAATAGCCCTCTTTACTTAGCACTATTCTGTAGCCCCTTGATATCAAACACATGTTTCTATTTAAATATTTATTTTTTTCGTTCCTGTCACATGGACCAAATATTTAAATATAAATTTATGGCTGATATCAGAAGACTACGAATGATACTAAATAAAGGGACTATTGATTTGATCCTTGCTATATATACACCAAACCACATGCAGAGAGATACTTGCGTATACATACGAAAAGACGCATCCACGTGCAGTCACACACTTATATATGCATATTAGTTTCAAAACTCGATTGTTTTCTACTATATATTTTATATTTTATTAAATTTAATGGGCAGTTCTCTCAAAGTTTAGGGGATGTGCTGGTATAAATTTATAATTCACTGTTCAAATGAACTAGTATATGTAATAGTTAACTAGTCTAATTGCTTAACATTTTTTGCTAAAAACAAATTAATTGAAAATATCTTGGAGTATTCCCCTCATTGCACAAAAATAATAATTAAAATTTTAAAGATGCAAATTTTTAAATGAAAAATATACGTATAACTAAAAAAACACCGTTATGTGTTGTTATGTTTATCATTACAAAGGTCTAGATCTACCAAGGATACACAGACTATACATGGAAAAATTCCGCATTTTATGTATAGGTCTTGATATAAAAAAAAATTATTAGTATTTTTCATCCTAAACTTACTAGGAAAATAGGTTTATTTTTCGATTTTAAACATTTATTTCTACAAATTTAAAATTTATACTTTTGCATTTTGAAAATGCAAATGTACATAATTGAAAACGAAAGCTAACTAGTACAACCGTACAACGGTGGAAAAACTGACCGTTTGATTGCATACTTTCGAGAATGAATATTTTTTGCATTTTTTTAATTCCGTTAAAAATGAAATTATGTTGTAATATATATTAGGAATATGAGTGAATATGCTAAATGGCAAAGGACATTATTGTAATCTCCATTGCATTTGAAGTCTATAAATATAGAACTCATTTGTTATATAGATAGCTAAAATAATTAAAAATGTCTTCTCTCTAATGACTTTTGTTCTTATCTTATTTTATAACAAATTATAATATGTCCCAATTATTTTAAAACCAATAATAAGTAGATGATAACAACCGTATTAGGTATTTAAACGTAGATTAATTTAACCGTATTAGGTATGCCAATTAATTTAATCGTATTAGGTATTTAAACGAATAGTTAATATCTAATTAGGTACTCAAACATAGATGATAACAACCATATACCAAATAGTATACAAGGAATGACTATCAACTCCATAGAATTAAAAAATGATGGAAGAATAGTCCCTCCTAAAAAAGTTATGAAAATTAGGTTTCTATTTTTAGTTTTTGGCTAATTCATGTCACTTTTGCCCCTGATTTCCATGCTGGACCGATTTTGTGGAAGGAGATAGTTTGGTTAAAATTAACAAAACAGGGACCTAATTTACATGGATTTATTGGTACGTACTTTTTGCACATGAGCTTTAAGAATATGGACTTTTGGTCCAAAACCCCTATAACTAAGTAGGATGATGAACCATGTTACTGTGTAAGATCTTAGATATCAAATACTTTATTTCGTATAAGTAAATCAATATGATCAACTTACATACTATCAGTCTTCTAGATTTTCAGTATAATATTCTCAAACAACTAAATGCATAAAAAATGGATTCAAAAAAATGAATATATATATATATATATATATATATATATATATATATATATATATATATATATAGACACACACAAACACACTTATGTTTGACTCAACTATCTCTCTCTGTCCAATAAATGAACACATCTATACACTTATCCATTAGTCAACTATTACTTTCGGTCCAAAACATTTATTGCACAATTACAATCATCATAGACAACACAAGTCATCATAGTTCCAAATCATGTGCTTCTTATTCAACTCCTATTGTTTCTTCCCTTAAAACAAGTTACGTCGTATTCCATTGTGTACGTGCACTAAGATTTGATAACCTACTCTTTTACCGATAAAATAAATAACTTTCATTTTTTCACATTTCCTTCCCTTCAGCTAGTATTACACTTTGTCAAATTGCTTTATGCAGTATATACAAACAAGATAAGAATAGATAAACATTTATTTAGCAGTAAATACCGACCGTGGTCCAACAACCTCGACCGCCCTGCTTTGCCATTATTTAGAGGAATTTGCCGGTTATTATCTCTTAATCATGGATGATCTGCCATTATCATAGCTACAAAAACACTATTGGATTTTAGAATATGAATAATTGCATACATCAAGTAAAAGAATGGATTAAAACATGATAAAATATTTAAGTGAAAATACTGGCTTACTTAGAGCTTGTGCTGCTGTCATTTTTTTTTCTATAATCCTTGTTTAGTGGCCTCCCAACAAAATCTTTAGCCTCATGAGATACAATAGGCCATAGTGACTCGTCAAAATTAAGGTTCGCTCTTAATACGGCACCAAATATTCTAGACTCTATTCTAGCCCAGAATGGTCTACTGATGTATGTTATCACACCAATGCTCCAAATGTCAGCTTCTATGCTATACGATCTGTGTAGCGCTTCAGGAGCAACATAATATACACTTCCAACTATGTCGTTCAATCTCTCATTTGCATTTTCCCATGGAATTTAATTTCCTATGACTTTACTTCGTTCAAACAAATTAGAAAGAGTAAGAATTCAAATGTTATTTGTTTATTTACTTTGTTCATCTTATCATCTCACATAATAGTTGTTCCTATAAAAGTCGAATGAGTTATCTATCAAGCACGGTAAACAATTAAGAAGCGTAGAAGTTACAATATAAAAAACACTTTGCAGTTTTTAGTGTTAATTGAGAGATATATTTAATGAAATTAGAAATTTAATTTTGATATAGCTAACACCTAGCTATCAACTGATAATCTAACTCACACTGTGTGGAAGATACTAACACAAAACAGATGCTTAAATTTTTTTATAGTAACAAACATAATCCTGTCATAATGCATATACAAACAGTGTATTGAACACATTAATCTTAAGATGAGTTCATTTTAAGAGTTGGTCCTAAATGATTGTGAGAAACTGTAATGATAACACAAATGTTGACTTTGGCCGTTGCATTATGGTGAAACAATATAAAAGTAACTGTTTAATGCTTTAGGATAGTCACTTAAGCACAAATAATGGTAACACCGTATCAATGACAATTTGAATGCTTCAAATATCAAAACCGTCTACAACTGTTCAGGTATAAATTATTTTCAAGATTTGAATGTAACAAAATCTGTTGTTGCCTAATTAAGTTTCTCACTTTAGTAAAGGTAGTACAATGACAACCTGTTAAAACTATCTATAATTTAGCAAAATCATTGATTCAACTTATTCAAAAGTCATATGATTTCAAAAGTAAAATTGACAAAATGATTTTCATGAACTAACCAAGCATACAAAAAGAGATTGTAAATTGACACTTGCATATTTTCAGGCATGAAGGTTGGAGAGGATGCTGGAAGGTCAGAGGGTGCGAAAACTAAGTCCACATCAACTCTTATAGGTTTGAATTCTGGAGTAGATGCTGAAGATCATACGGGCACAAATAATTGATTAGATTTGGAGTAGATATGTTTTCAGAGAGAAATGTCACGAGAAAGTTGGATCTGAGATACTGAATAATTGATTAGATTTGGTGATGGGGATTTGGAAGCATAGGAGAGAAAATAGGAGTAAGATATTGATCCGAATAACGAAAATGGGAGATCAAGAAAATATTATATGAAAAAGGGGAAGGTGGAAAAATAGATAAAACACGGATCTGTTGTCCGATGTTTTTTGGGCTTAAATACGAAATTGATTTTCACAAACCATCATAACGGTCGGTTTGATAAATATTAGAGGAAGTCAATTCATGAAATAAAATTTGAAGGTAAGTCTAATTTATTCTTGAAAAATGGTTTACCTTATAATTTTTTTTACTTAATATGCTTCTTTACTTTCTGAATGTGTAACACCCTGCATTTTTATGTAGATAAAATGTAATGTATAACGATAAGTAATGAAAATAAATAATTTTGGAATCATCGGAATATGGCTCCGGAAGTTGTACCATTGCGTTCAGGGCAATTTTCTGATCAGTTTCCATATATAACTGTGAAACAAAATAAGTAATCGAACTGAAAAAAAATAACACGGATATGGGTCGACTTGTAGGTCAACCTAGTGGGCGCAATGGTAAACCGCACGGTCGACCACTGGCTAAGGGCGGTCGACCACCCGGTCGACCCACATGCAACCTGGACAAAATTCATCCAGGTATATGCTGTGACGTGTTTTCTCATTTTTATGCGATCTGAGCCATACGTTCTTCAATCCTATGGCTCCGAACGACCCTGTGACATGGTGGCTCCAGGTTCAATCCAAGAATCCGATGATCTAAGATCCCCAAGCTCCAATATAAATAGGACCCTTGGCCTAGCTATCTTCTCACAATTAGATTTTCTTCCATGGGTTCATTGCCTAAGGCTGAACCCTAAAAAGAAAATAATTTCTAGGGAGAAGATCTTCTAAATTAAAATATTATACGCCGTCGAAGAAGGGGATCCAGAAGGACTGTGGAACTAGGCAGAGCACAAGCGAAGCTAAGGACGACAGGTGATGGATTTATTTATATATCTTTTAAGTTTAAGATATATTATCGTTAGATTCATGTTTAGAAAATTTTATTAATCATATTAATTAATTTAGGCTAAACTATAAGAAAACTTGCAGTTTATTTACGGTATCGGTATTTAAACACTATTTCCTATGCCTTATTTACATCTTTTTCTACGTTTTGGATTTTTATGCAAGCGTCAGTTTTCTTCTATTCCCTCTTTTATTTCACCGCGTATGGATTAGAATAGATTAAACGTGAATATAGATTATATAATTAAGAAAACTGAAATGAAAGAAATTAGATGTAAAATAATAAAAGTTAGGAGATAAAATTACTGTAATAAATTGCATTAAAACGGGAAAAGTTAATTTGGGGGTAATTATTAGATTAATTGGTTGGTTTAGAAAATAGGATACATTTCCATAACTTAATATCTAAAAGATAACGGTAAATGTAACTGTCAGAATAAAAGAAATAGAAAAGAGGAAATTAGTGTAAAATAGAGAAACCACTGTATTTTACACTACTCCAAAATAGTAAAAGAGACACCTTGCAGTTGCGGGTTATTGTTTATAGTGTTATTGAATATTAAGATATGGAAATGGATTATATAGTTTTCATAACCAACCAAATAAAATAGAATTACTTCCTAAAATATCGGACAATAAAGTAAAATATGATTTGAAATAGGAAAATTATTAATTTAAGAATTTGAGGCTATAAAGAAATTTAAGGAGCCTAAGTCTGCATTGCATTTACTGCGCAGGCTATTTAACTAGGCAATTATTATGATAAGTGAATCATGTAATATTACGGAATTAAAGAATATTCTATATCATAATAAAAGAAGGCAGACTAGGCAAGAAACGCTTGTAATTGTATAACGAACTATAAAAGAAGAAAAAGAACAATTCCAAGTAGAATTATAACATAGGTTATAATTATGAAATAAGAACAGAAAAGCTTATCGTGAGACTTAAAATAAATTGGTAAGCGATGATAGTAGAGAATAATGATAGAAGCTTATTTGAACAACTTATATTAAGTTGATAAGAAAATAAAACAGAAATAATAAAATAGGCTTATTTTAAGGAACTTAAGAATTTATATATTAAGTTAAATAAGCAAGATAGTAAGTGTGGTTCATACTAACAGCATTCCCTATTAGACATACGGTTATTTCACAATAGCTAGAAGTGAGACGAGGGCAAGAATATGCTAATTAAATTAAAATAGGTAGCCAATAGAATAAGAAAGCAAACTAAATGCAAATTAAAAAGATTAGACTTAGGGTCTAATAAAAGAATCAAAATGCGTTTGGAGCAGCCCAAAGAATGAAGCGCCTAACGAAGTAGTTCATTACGGATTTCCGCAATGGAGAAGCACGTCCAACTTAGTATTTTTTGGCTTTAAAGAAGTACGAGACTTCATCCGAACGTGAGGATACTCTAGGATGGCCTTCTAGGTAGGCCTAACGAAGCTGTATCCCCGGAGGCAAGTCTGTAGGTGTTCCATCAAAAGAGTATGCCTGGACTGCATTTGCATTGTAGGCCTAACGAAGTGGATCCTTTGTAGGCAGTCAGAAGGGCTTGGTGTTCGGAGTAGGGTATTCGTCTGTCCAGTACTTGCAAGTAAGGTTTAGGGTAGTCGCATGCGAATATCGGCCAAAATCAAAACCAAGAGCGAGTTCGGGAAAGACTAGAGTTAAACCAACAGTCCAATGATACTTTCACTATTGAGACATTGGATGGAGGGGCACCGCCAATTAGATGTTAGATTGTTTGCAGTAGGGCATGGCCACTTAACTCTTTAGAAATCTTTCGGTTAGTTGAGGGGTGGCTGCGTGGCGCCTTAGCCATGATGAGAAAGGCAGACCAACTAGAATATTCGTATTGTAGGCCTAATGAAGCTGTCCTTTACAAATATAGAAAATTCCCGACTGAGTTCTGTATAAGGCAGACCTTATTGACGGGATTCAGATAGTAGACAAAACAATTACGTAATCCTCAATATACGCACTGGGTGGTACGTTGTGGATGTCCGAGCACTAGTATAGACTAGTGCAGATGCGATTTTACATTTTCATAGTAAGTAATGGAGTATCTGTATTGTAGGCCTTACAGAGCTATCCTTTACAGATGTAGCTACGAAACGCTCGCGAAGAAAAACGATGGAGTATCTGTATTGTTGGCCTTACGAAGCTGTCCTTTACAGATGTAGTTACGAAACACTCTCGAAGCTAGACGATGGAGCCCTTTTCGAGGAGGATACAGAGAGTACCATGGGTGGTACCTAGGACCAATAGGGTCGTTGGGCATATAGCTACATATATGTATACTAGTTATTAGGTTTTTATCTACTATGAAGTAGATGGGCATGGTTCATGAATAGAGGTGAGAGCATTGTAACCTAATGAACCTAATATAAGAGTAAATGGAAATAAAACGATATATGTAGAATTAAGCCTAGAAGTATATAAGTTATCCATTCACCAGAACTTTTAGTCTGACCCCCTCCTCATAACATCCTACAGGTTAGGTAGATGGCAGAGACTTCTCACTTTAGGACACATGCTTAGAAAGTGTTATTATTTGGGTGAGTATTTACTTACTATTATATTTTAGTCAATTCCATTGTGAGATAATTAATTGAGCTCTTATACATTTATCTTTGCCTATTTGCAGGATACCAGATACCTAACTCGGGCTTCAGTGGGCTTGGTTTTTAGCATTTTCGCGAAAAATCCGGACTACTGGAATTCGGTTGTTACATTTGGTATCAAAGCCTAGGTTTAGATTCCTAGGTAGACAGTGAGTGAACGTATTTGTATTTTTTAGTATAAATATATATATATACTCTTAAACCCCCAAAGAGAAGTCCATTCTTTTGAGTAAACCAATAGTTGGAGAAAGTTTGGAAAACAATTCAGTATATTGAAACTTGGAACGAGGAAATTGCAAAAGCTAAAAGACCTCATATGGCAAGGATTTCTGGATTCAGTAAGGGATATTTGGCAAGGTGAAAGCAAACTAAAAAGCCACTTTTTAGTCTAGCCCGGTAATTAAACTCTTAGGAATTTGAAAAGTTTTAAAAGATTTTCAAGTTTTAACTTTAGAAGTTTACAACTTTATAATTTTATTGGTTTAAATAGAGGAAAAACAGTTTTAAAGCATTTTTGATTTGAAAATAGAGAAATATACAGTTTAGAAAAAATATAGGTATTATTAACTTTAACTGAAAACTGGTATGTTGGGCTGTAGGGATGATGTTTTATGCGACATCTGTCTTAGCCAAGTAGAAACATATTTTGAAATCCTTATTTAAAGAACGAAAAGGTTTATAAGTACGTAAAAATATTTTTCTGGCTGTAAAGAAATTTAAGTTGTTTTGAAAAAGAATTTTTATGGATTAGACGATTTAAGTGGCTGGAGCAAGCTTATGGACATTAGTGTAGGTTCAGTTGAAGTATAGAAGACGTCAAGACTCCACTTGGAGGGTGGAAAGCGGACATGGATATTTAGCCTAATTCGTAACCGCGACTCGGACAGCAGAAATTTCTCAGGCTTCAATTAGTCAAGGGGAAGCGGACGAGACCAGAAAATAATAATAATAATAATAGCACGGGCCGACCAGGTCGACCGAGCGGTCGACCGGTGGCTTGCAAACTGCATGCGTAAATATGCGTGCTTTGCCCTCTCTTGATCATTTTTGCTCCCCTTCGTCACTTTTACTTCCTTCCCGAAGACAGTAGCCGCACCCAAAAATCCACCCATCCAACCACCCAAATTCCTCCAAAACTACACCATTTAACTCACCGTTAGTGCCAAATCAAAGCACGTCATGAGATCTACTCGGATCCAGACTCCGTTTCCGCAGATCTGGAAATTTTTCACCATGCCTCCAAGACCCTCTCTAGTTCACCTCTTTCCCCACCTCACACTATAGGAGATAGCTTGGTGTCAGAGTGATAGGCGTATAGTACAGTCTTACTCTGATACAACCACATACCAATTTCTACAAGGAAGGGCGGTGAAGTTTACTAATTTTTCGGTACACGTTTAGAGTAGCTCTTCTTGGACACGGGGCTGCGACAGATTCTTAGCCATGAGACGTTCGAGCAGCGAGCGTATTCCAGGTTAGTACGTCTTTTTGATGCTAATAACATACTGGGAATGAGGATGAGGAGTTGGCCTTTCAGTCCGAGGTCAAGGGACTTAGGATAGTTTTAACCGAGTCTCAGTTTGCTAGAATTTTAGATACCAGAGGGTATGGTTTAGAGGTAGGGTAGGTTGAGATGACGGACATGGCCGTCTTGCAGCAAATTCCTTTAGACCCCCAACACCCTGATTGGAGCATTGGGCAGTTGACCCCGTTAGCTAGGTTAGTTATCCACATTCTGCAGCATAACATTTTCCCCAAGACGGGGATTTTTGATCAGATATACCCTATTGTGAGGCGGGCCACCTATGCCATATTTGGAGGATTGCAGGTGAACTAGGCCAGGATGATTATGGCCCAGTATATGACGGCGACCGGACTTCACAAGTCCACTATGATTTACTGTCACGTTTGGACATGGGTCTTTAGGGGAGCCGGGGTTGAGATGGAGAGAGAGAGAGACTTATAGTGAGCAGGCCCACCCCATGATAGATTCATCAACTCTGAGGAGGAAGCACATATGATTGGCTCAGATTTAGGCTCCGTAGGAGGAGCAGGAGCACGAGCAGCTGCCATCATCATAGTCCTCACCACATTGGCAGGCACCCCAGTACTTTCATGAGAATTAGCACTTTGCCTCGCCACCATTTGTAGGTGGCGTAGGACATACAGAGTCGCCATGGCCCGCTTGGCCATCAAAGCCCACGACGTAGAGTACGTAGGGATATGGACATGGATATGGACATGGATATGGATCTTGAGGAGAGGGAATAGGACCCTCTTAGCCCCCTCCACTGATGAGCTACGAGGATCAATTTAGGACCCTTGCCGAGAGGCAAGAGCGACTCGCTAGGGAGCACGCAGAGATTCTTCAGGGGTAGCAGGAGATGATTAGGAGACAGGATGAGTTAGCTAGGTCTCAGCGTGAGGTTGAGGCGAGCACTAGGCGGCAGGAGGAGTGCCTTAGCTGTTTGGATTCCTTTATAAGAGCTTTCCTATTTCAGGGCGGACAGGGGCATAAGCCCCCTACCCCGAGATGATGACTATGTTTGCCTGCGTATGTCATCTATCTAGTATCGTGTTGTAGTAGGGTTTGTTTTCTCTTTTTAGTCATAAAATTGTACTCTTAAATATGCATTTAAAATTCTATGGTAGTATATCAGTATCGATGTTTTTTTATTTTTGTGATGTACACAAATGTAAAATAAGGACATAAGAGTGTTATAAGAATAACAAAAGGGAAAACAACAAATTAAAAAGGCGACGGAAACGTCAACTACATATTTAAAAAAAAGGCTATTTTCTTATGTAAACCATGCTTAGGAAAATAAAAATGGGATTTTTATAGGATTGCAACCCAAAATTCCAAGTACGGGGAAGATGTACGAAAAAGAAAATCGGAGAAAAATAAAATTTCTCCTTTTTCTGTCTTCTTTTTAACATAGAACTCGAATTCAGAAATTTAGATTTTTCTAAAATTCGGATATTAAAATTTGTGTGTTAGGATTTGGATGAAAAATTGGTTGAACTGCACCCCTATTTAATAGGAGTGTGGGAAAAATTGGGTAAAAAATATTTTAATTTTTCAAAAAGTTGCATTTATATAGAAATTGCAAGTATATTTAGGTTGCGTGCATCATGTTTTAAATGTAAACTTTTAAAATAAAAGGCATTTATATAGGAGGTACTGCTTAGAGATTTATGTACATGCATATACTTTTACTTGAAAAGCACTTTTGCACAAAAGCACGGATGGTTGCAAAATTTGATGTACACAAAATGGTTGTAATTAATGCGAGAGATTACATAAATTTTTACCCTTGTCAAATTTCGGGGTTGAAATTTCCTAAGGGTTGGAGAATGTAACACCCCGCATTTTTATATAGTTAAAATGTAATGTATAACGATAAGTAATGAAAATAAATAATTTTGGAATAATCGGAATATGGCTTCGGAACTTGTACCATTATATCCAGGGCAATTTTCTGATCAGTTTCCATATATAACTTGTCGAAAACTGAACCAATATGAAGGAGTTAAGAAGAAACAAAATAAATAATCGAACCGAAATATAAAATAAACTAAATAACACGGATATGGGCCGACCTGTAGGTTGACACAATGGGTGCAACGGTCGACCGCTGGCTAAGTGCGGTCGACCGCCCGATCGACCCGCCTACAACCTGGACGAAAATTCGTCCAGGTATATGCTGTGACGTGTTTTCTTATTTTTGCGCGATCTGAGCCATACGTTCTTCAGTCCTATGGCTCCGAATGACCCTATGACGCGGTGGCTCTAGGTTTAATCCAAGAATCCGACGGTCTGAGATCCCTAAGCTCCAATATAAATAGGACCCTAGGCCTAGCTATCTTCTCACAATTAAATTTTATCCCATAGGTTCATTGTCTAAGGCTGAACCCTAAAAAGAAAATAATTTCTAAGGAGAAGATCTTCTAAATTAAAATATTATACGCTTGGGAAGAAGAGGATCCAGAAGAACCATGGAACCAGGCGGAGCACAAGCGAAACTAAGGACGATTGGTGAGTGGATTTATTTATATATCTTTTAAGTTTAAGATATATTATCGTTAGATTCCCGTTTAGAAAATTTTATTCGGTAATTAATCATATTAATTAAATTAGGCTAAACTATAAGAAAACTTGCAGTTTATTTACAGTATCAGTATTTAAACACTATTTTCTATGCCTTGTTTACATCTTTTTCTACGTTTTGGATTTTTATGCAAGCATAAGTTTTCTTCTAACCCCTCTTTTCTTTCTTTGCATATGGATTAGAATAGATTAAACATGAATATGGATTATATAAGAAAGAAAACTAAAATGAAAGAAATTAGATGTAAAATAATAAAAGTTGAAAGATAGAATTAGTGTAATAAATTGCATTAAAATGGAAAAAGTTAATTTGGGGGTAATTATTAGATTAATTGGTTGGTTTAGAAAATAGGATACATTTCCATAACTTAATATCTAAAAGATAACGGTAAACGTAACTGTTAGAATAAAAGAAATAGAAAAGAGGAAATTAGTGTAAAATAGAGAAACCACTGTATTTTACACTACTCCAAAATAGTAAAAGAGACGCCTTGCAGTTGCGGGTTATTGTTTATAGTGTTATTGAATATTAAGATATGGAAATGGATTATATAGTTTTCATAACCAACCAAATAAAATAGAATTACTTCCTAAAATATCGGACAATAAAGCAAAGTATGGTTTGAAACAAGAAAATTATTAATTTAAGAATTTGAGGCTATAAAGAAATTTAAGAAGCCTAAATCTCCATTTACTGTGCATGCTATTTAACTATGCAATTATTATTATTAGTGAATCATGTAATATTAAGGAATTAAAGAAAATTCTATATCACAATAGAAGAAGGAAGACTAGGCAAGAAATGCTTGTAATTGTATAACGGGTTATAAAAGAAGAAAAAGTAACAATTCCAAGTAGAATTATAACATAGGTTATAATTATGAAATAAGAACGGGAAAGCTTATCGTGAGACTTAAAATTAATTGGTAAGCGATGATAGTAGAGAATAACGATAGAAGCTTATTTGAACAACTTATATGTTATCCCGCCTTTTGGCAAGGCCGTGACACCAAGGAATTGACTAGTAAACCAATGACGATCCATCCCAGAGATCGGTTATACACAAGCTCACTATGGATATCGACGAATTTTGTCCGAGTCCGGATCGAGTTTAAATTGATATAACATGACAAGCTAAGCTATGAGAGTCAACGTTCCAAATCTCAAGTCAATCCGAGTTCGTATGCTCAAGTTACGACCGATGCAAAATCGAATAAAGACAGCCTCGCGTTCGACTCGTTCAGTTCGCATCCCTCAGAAGAGCTTACTTCGACTCGCTCAGTTTGCATCCCTTTGGAAAGCCTTCTTCGACTCACTCAGTTCGAGTCCATCATGAGAGCCTACTTCGACTCGCTTCACTTCGCCTCCATCAGAAAGCACTAGTTCGACTCGCTCCGCTTCAAACCACAATTCGACTCCATCTATTTCAATTCCTTCGCGGGACCATCGTTCGACTCCATCTGGTTCGACTCCATCCGAAGGCTTCTACTTCATGTCCCTCAATGCGAAGCAAGGCACAACAGTCAATACGAATAAACGCCACGTCACCGAGTCAAACAGAACCGAGTCGAATAAAGAGCGAGTCGAAACGAGAGCGAGTCGAACAAAACAGCCAACCGAGAATCCCAATTCGTATCGATCATATCTCCTAATATACAAGTCCAAATGCTATGAAATTTTCACAGAAGACTACGTGCATGCTAAAGAATGTCCACGCCAAATTTCGACTCCATTGGATGAAATCTTGATCGATACGAAATCTGTTCGTATCGATCACGGATCGGACCGAAACTTCACGGGCTTGGGCGCACGGGCCTGGTCACGTGCCAGAGAGGGTCTCCCGAGATTTGAGCGAAATACCAGCCTCCTACACCTATAAATAGACCCCCAAAGCCAACAGAAAAGGGGCTCTTCTTCTCCTTCAAGCTCTCCAACGCCCAGACTCTGCCGGATCCAGATCTGAGGTCCATTGCTGCTGCTACCAACGAGATTTACTGCTGTAAATCATAATTACATGCTGTAACTTACTGAATTCACTTGTAATGTTCAAAGAAAGATCAATAAAGCTAACAACTTCATAGTGGACGTAGGCGATATGCCGAACCACTCAAAATTCTTGCGTCTCCTTGCATTTTAATTGCTTTCATATCTGAAATTTGGAGTTTTTGTTAGATAATCCTCTTTTTTCCATTTTACTTTCTTCACTTTATCTCTTCAAAAACTTCCGAAGAGTGTTGTGCCCAATTTTGGTACAAACACTATATTAAGTTGATAAGCAAATAAAATAGAAATAGTAAAAGATGCTTATTTTAAGGAACTTAAGAATTTATATATTAAGTTAAATAAGCAAGATAGTAAGTGTGGTTCATACTAACAGCATTACCTATAAGACATACAGTTATCTCACAATAGTTAGAAGTGAGACGAGGGCAAGAATATGTTAATTAAATTAAAATAGGTAGCCAACAGAATAAGAAAGCAAACTAAACACAAATTAAAAAGATTAGACTTAGGGTCTAATAAAAGAATCGAAATGCGTTTGGAGCAGCCCAAAGGATGAAGCGCCTAACGAAGCAGTTCATCACGGATTTCAACAATGGAGAAGCATGACCTAATAAGCTTTTTAATTCACCGGAACTTTTGTTCTGACCCCCTCCTCATAACATCCTACAAGTTAGGTAGATGGCAGAGACTTCTCAACTTTACGATACTTGCTTAGAAAGTGTTATTATTTGGGTGAGTATTTACTTACTATTATATTTTAGTCAATTCCACTGTGAGATAATTAATTGAGCTTTGATACATTTATCTTTGCCTATTTGCAGGATACCAGATACCCAACTCGCGCTTCAGTGGACTTGGTTTTTAGCATTTTTGCGAAAAATCCGGACTAGTGGAATTCGGTTGTTACATTTGGTATTAGAGCCTAGGTTTAGATTCCTAGGTAGATATGAGTGAACGTATTTGTATTTTTGGTATAAATATATATACTCTTAAAACCCCAAAGAGAAGTCCATTCTTTTGAGTAAACCAATAGTTGGAGAAAGTTTGGAAAACAATTCAGTATACCAAAACTTGGAACAAGGAAATTCCAAAAGCTAAAAGACCTCATATGGCAAGGATTTCTGGATTCAGTAAGGGATATTTGGCACGGTGAAAGCAAATTAAAAAGCCACATTCCAGTCTAGCTCGGCAATTAAACTCTTAGGAATTTGAAAAGTTTTGAAAGATTTTCAAGTTTTAACTTTAGAAGTTTACATCTTTATAATTTTATTGGTTTAAATAGAGCAAAAACAGTTTTAAAGCATTTTTGAATTTGAAAATAGAGAAATATACAGTTTAGAAAAAATATAGGTATTATTAACTTTAATTGAAAACTGGTATTTTGGGCTGTAGCGATGATGTTTTACGCGACATCTGTCTTAGCCAAGTAGAAACGTATTTTGAAATCCTTATTTAAAGAATGAAAAGGTTTATAAGTACGTAAAAATATTTTTCTGACTGTAAAGAAATTTAAGTTGTTTTGAAAAAGAATTTTTATGGGTTAGACAATTTAAGTGGCTGGAGCAAGCTTATGGACATTAATGTAGTTTCAGTTGAAGTATAGAAGACGTCAAGACTCCACTTGGAGGGTGGAAAGCGGACAGGGATATTTAGCCTAAGTCGTAACCGTGACTCGGACAGCTCGGTAATAGGTAGAAATTGCTTAGGCTTCAATTAGTCAAGGGGAAGCAGACGAGACGGGAAAAAATAATAATAGCATAGGCCGATCGAGCGGTCGACCGTGCGGTCGACCGGTGGCTTATAAACTGAACGCTTAAATACGTGTTCTTTGTCCTCTCTTGCTCATTTTTGCTCCCCTTCGTCATTTTTTACTTCCTCCCCGAAGACAGCAGCCGCACCCAAAAATCCACCATTCCAACCACCCAAATTCCTCCAAAACTCCACCGTTTAACTCGCCGTTAGTGCTAAATCAAAGTGCGTCACGAGATCTACTCGGATCCATACTCTATTTCCGCATATCTGGGAGTTTTTCACCATGCCTCTAAGACCCTCTCTAGTTCACCTCTTTCCCCACCTCACACCATAGGAGATAGCTTGGTGTCAGAGTGATAGACATATAGTACAGTCTTACTCCGATACAGCCGCATACCAATTTCTACAAGAAAGGGCGGTGAAGTTTACTGATTTTCGGGGATACATTTAGAGCAGCTCTTCTTGGGCACAGGGCTGCGATAGAGTCTTAGCCATGAGACGTTCGAGCTGCGAGCGTATTCCAGGTTAGTACATCTTTTTGATGCTAACATACGTACTAGCGATGAGGATGAGGAGTTAGCCTTCCAGTCGGAGGTCAAGGGAGTTAGGATAGTTTTCACCGAGTCTCAATTGGCTAGTATTTTAGATATCAAAGGGTATGGTTTAGAGGTAGGGCAGGTTGAGATGACGGACATGGCCGTCTTGCAGCAGATTCCTTTAGACCCCCAGCACCCCGACTGGAGCACTGGGCAGTTGACCCCGTTAGCTAGGTTAGTTATCCACATTTTGCAGCATAACCTTTTTCCCAAGATGAGGAGTTTTGATCAGATATACCCTATTGTGAGGCAGGCCACCTACGCCATATTTGGAGGATTGGAGGTGAACTGGGCTAGGACGATTATGGCCCAGTATATGACGACGACCGGACTTCACAGATCCACTATGATTTACTATCACCTTTGGACACGGGTCTTCAGATGAGCTGGGGTTGAGATGGAGAGAGAGAGACTTACAGTGAGCAGGCCCACCCCATGATAGATTCATCCACTCTAAGGAGAATGCACATAGGATTGGCCTAGATTCAGGCTCCGCAGGAGGAGTAGGAGCACGAGCATCAGCCATCATCATAGTCCTCACCACATTGGCAGGCACCCTAGTACTTTCATGAACATCAACACTTTGCCTCGCCACTGTTTAGAGGTGGCGTAGGACATATCGAGTTGCCATGGCCCGTTTGGTCATCAGAGCCCACGACGCAGAGTATGTGGGGATATGGACATGGATATGGATCTTGAGGAGAGGGAGCAGGACCCTCTTAGCCCCCTCCACCGATGAGCTACAAGGATCAGTTTAGGACCCTTGCTGAGAGGCAAGAGCGGCTCACTAGGGAGCACACAGAGATTCTTCAGGGGCTACAGGAGATGATTAGGAGACAAGATGAGTTAGCTAGGTCTCAGCATGAGGTTGAGGCGAGCACTAGGTGGTAGGAGGAGTGCCTTAGCTGTTTGGATTCCTTTATGAGAGCTTTCCTGTTTCAGGGCGGATAGGGGCATAGACCCCCGAGCCCGAGATGATGACTATGTTAGCCTGCGTATGTCATCCATCTAGTATCGTGTTGTAGTAGGGTTTGTTTTCTTTTTTTAGTTGTAAAATTGTACTCTTAAGTATGCATTTAAAATTCTATGGTAGTATATCAGCATCGATGTTTTTTTCTTTATTTTTGTGATATACACAAATGGAAAATAAGGACATAAGAGTGTTATAAGAATAACAAAAAGGAAAACAACAAATTAAAAAGGCGACGGAAACGTCAACTAAAGATTTTTTTTAAAAAAAAAAGCAATTTTCTTATGTAAATCATGCTTGGGAAAATTAAAAAGAGATTTTTATAGGATAACAACCCAAAATTCCAAATACGTGGGAAGATGTACAAAAAAGAAAATTGGAGAAAATGAAGTTTCTCTGTTTTATATCTTCTTTCTAACATAAGAACTCGAATTCAGAAAATTAGATTTATCTGAAATTCGAATATTAAAAGTTGTGTGTTAGGATTTAGACGAAAAATTGGTTGAACTACACCCCTATTTAATAAGAGTGTGGGAAAAATTGGGTGAAAAATATTTTTATTTTTCAAAAAGTTGCATTCATATAGAAATTGCAAGTATATTTAGGTTGTGTGCATCATGTTTTAAAAGTAAACTTTTAAAATAAAAAGCATTCATATAGGAGGTACCACTTAGAGATTTATGTACATGCATATACTTTGACTTGAAAAGCACTTTTGCACACGGATGGTTACAAAATTTGATATACATAAAATGGTTGTAATTAATGCGAGAGATTACATAAATTTTTACCCTTGTCAAATTTCGGGGACGAAATTTCCTAAGGGTGGGAGAATGTAACACCCCGCATTTTTATATAGTTAAAATGTAATGTATAACGATAAGTAATGAAAATAAATAATTTTGGATTCATCGGAATATGGCTCCAGAACTTGTACCATTGCGTCCAGGGCAATTTTCGGATCAGTTTCCACATATAAATTGTCTAAAACCGGACTAATATGAAGGAGTTAAGAACAAAACAAAATAAGTAATCGAACAGAAAAATAAAATAAATAACACGGATATGGGTCGACCTGTAGGTCAACCCAATGGGTGCAACGGTCGACCGTTGGCTAAGGGCGGTCGACCGCCCGGTCGACCTGCATGCAACCTGGACGAAAATTCGTCCAGGTATATGCTGTGACATGTTTTCTCGTTTTTGCGCGATTTGAGCCATACGTTCTTCAATCATATGGCTCCGAACGACCCTGTGACGTGGTGGCTCCAGGTTCAATCCAAGAATCCGACGGTCCGAGATCCCCAAGCTCCAATATAAATAGGACCCTAGGCCTAGCTATCTTCTCATAATTATATTTTCTCCCATAGGTTCATTGTCTAAGGCTGAACCCTAAAAAGAAAATAATTTCTAGGGAGAAGATTTTCTAAATTAAAATATTATACGCCTTGGAAGAAGGGGATCTAGAAGGACGGTGGAACCAGGCGGAGCACAAGCGAAGCTAAGGATGATAGGTGAGTGGATTTATTTATATATCTTTTAATTTTAAGATATATTATCGTTAGATTCCCGTTTAATAAATTTTATTCGGTAATTAATCATATTAATTAAATTAGGCTAAACTATAAGAAAACTTGCAGTTTATTTACAGTATCAGTATTTAAACACTATTTTCTATGCCTTGTTTACATCTTTTTCTACGTTTTGGATTTTTATGCAAGCGTCAGTTTTCTTCTATCCCCTCTTTTCTTTCTTTGCGTATGAATTAGAATAGATTAAACGCGAATATGTATTATATAATAAAGAAAATTGAAATGAAAGAAATTAGATGTAAAATAATAATAGTTGAGAGATGGAATTACTGTAATAAATTGCATTAAAACGGAAAAAGTTAATTTGGGGGTAATTATTAGATTAATTGGTTGGTTTAGAAAATAGGATACATTTCCATAACTTAATATCTAATAGATAAAGGTAACGTAACTGCTAGAATAAAAGAAATAGAAAAGGAGAAATTAGTGTAAAATAGAGAAACCACTGTATTTTACATTACTCTAAAATAGTAAAAAAGACACCTTGCAGTTACGAATTATTGTTTATATTATTATTGAATATTTAAGATATAGAAATGGATTATATAGTCTTCATAACCAACCAAATAAAATAGAATTACTTCCTAAAATATCGTACAATAAATTAAAGTATGATTTGAAACAAGAAAATTATTAATTTAAGAATTTGAAGCTATAAAGAAATTTGAGGAGCTTGAGTCTACATTTACCGTGCATGCTATTTAACTAGGCAATTATTATGATAAGTGAATCATGTAATATTAAGGATTAAAAAAAATTCTATAAGGCAGACTAGGCAAGAAACGCTTGTAATTGTATAATGGGCTATAAAATAAGAAAAAGTAACAATTCCAAGTAGAATTATAACATAGGTTATAATTATGAAATAAGAATGGAAAAGCTTATCGTGAGACTTAAAATAAAATGGTAAGCGATGATAGTAGAGAATAATAATAGAAGCTTATTTGAACAACTTATATTAAGTTGATAAGCAAATAAAACAGAGATAATAAAAGAGGCTTATTTTAAGGAACTTAAGAATTTATATATTAAGTTAAATAAGCAAGATAGTAAGTGTGGTTCATACTAACAACATTCCCTATTAGACATACGGTTGCCTTACAAAGCTGTCATTTACAGATGTAGCTACGGAACGCTCTCGAAGCTAGACGATGGAGCACTTTTCGAGAAGGATACGGAGAGTACCATGAGTGGTACCTAAGACCAATATGGTCGTTGGGCATATAGCTACATATATGTATATATTAGTTATTAGGTTTTTATCTACTGTGGAGTAGATGAGCACGATTCACGAATAGAGGTGAGAACATTGTAACCTAGTGAACCTAATATAAGAGTAAATGGAAATAAAACGATATATGTAGAATTAAGCCTAGAAGTTTATAAGTCATCCATTTACCAGAACTTTTGTTCTTACCCCCTCCTCATAACATCATACATGTTAGGTAGATGGCAGAGACTTCTTAGCTTTACGACACTTGCTTAGAAAGTGTTATTATTTGGATGAGTATTTACTTACTATTATATTTTAGTCAATTCCGCTGTGAAATAATTAATTGAGCTCTGATACATTTATCTTTGCCTATTTGCAGGATACCAGATACCCAACTCGGGCTTCGGTGGGCTTGATTTTTAGCATTTTTGCGAAAAATCCGGACTACTGGAATTCAGGTTGTTACAGAATGTGTATTTTAATGTTTTCATGACCCTTTTCAATCGTGGTTCGATCTCGAATAACCCTAGACCATGAACCACTTCAGTCCGGAGCTTAATTAGATCTTAGCCTTACACGTATTCATATTGGACTTTCGAACACACGGTCGAACTGTCAATTTTATCTGGTTGAACCGCGGTTTTTTTATTTTTCCATTACTTTTTCACCGTGCAATTTTCTCCCATCTCGTTCTTTGTATTTCTTTGAAATAAATAAATAAATATATATTGTAAAAACCATCGCCCTAAAATCTAGACAACAAACTTCACAATTTCGTTCTACAACGTTTCAAGCTTCTTCAAAACCACTGCATAATTCGTCAAGTTTGCCGTCATCAAACTTTTATCGTTATGCACTTCTACTGTACACACTATTATAATTGTGTTGGTGCAGTTGCGCATGACAACAGTACACAACTTTGATTGTAGACCTTGAGGGATATCTATAGCTCGCTTGCGTAGCATTTTCAATTTAATATTTTTGCATATAGCTTGTAGTTAAATGTGTAAATTTTCGTAAGAAAAATCCACAATTTTGACGGTTTAACCAATTAAACTACCAAATTTTTAAACTTAAGTGGACACGTTCCGGCTCACTATCCTTTATGAAAACCATGGTCTATTGCCTCCAAAACTTTGTTTAGAGATCAAAGCATAAGGGCGAAAAAACTAAATCATAGTTTTGGTTTACAAAACATCCCTAAAAGTACAAAAGAACTAACCCAAAAATAATTCTGGTCGGCAATCACTGCATTTCAGGTTGAACCTTAACCCAAACGGCAGTACTAGGTATCCCTTTGTACACCACAAGCAACATATAATACCCAGGCGGCGCAACCGCCGCGGACCCTGGCATACTGACCGTCAAATGAACCCCCATCCCCAGCACCGTACTCAGGTCCTCAACCCTCAGCACAAGCAGCCTCTGCCCCTGCAAAAACCCATGCGTGGTAAACGGCGGATAGTAAAGCGTAACCATCACGTCCCTCTCATCCACTGGTCCAATGTTCAAAATCCCAAACTCCATCCTGAACACTTGCCCGTACTCCACCACGTTCGGCACAGTGTACTCAACCACCATCGGTCGAGCTTCCACGACCCCAACTTCCAAGTATGGCGGGTAGAACTTTTCCACCCTCACCTCCGTCGGAAACAAAACGTCCTTAAACTCATACTTTTGATTAGCATTGCTCCTCGCCACCAAAACCGTCGCGTCCGGCAGCACCGCGCTGGTCGAATGGTACATTCGTGCAATATCCGTCGGTTTCAGTTGCGTAAACGTTCTGTTCCGGTAGAGGAGGGGAACAAGCACCGGGCCCCTCGCGTGCAAAGTCCCACCCAGCGCACCCTCTCCGAGCGCCATTGATGATCAAAACGTCGGTGTTCGGAAGCAGAAGCATGTCGCCGAGAGTCCGCTCCATGGGCATGTTTTCCATGAGCCAAGAGGGTTCAGGATCAGTGATGGAGATGCGGCCGCAAGACTTGAGGGCTCTGGGGAAGACCTTTTTGGGGGCGAGGTCGAAGGCATCTAGAACGGATCCACCACACACAATGACTTCGGCCTGAACAGGGGCAGTTGGGTCAGGGTTGGTGAGGTCGAGGGGGAGGAGAGCGGATCACATGCCGGAGGAAGGGTAGTTGCGGGCGCCGCCTGGGAGGACGGGGTAGTTGCGGAGGATGGATCCGGACTTGGGGTCGAGAAGGACGGCGCGGTTGTTGGCGAAGAGGAAGATGTTGCCATCCGGGGAGAGGTGGGCGAACGGGTACAAGTTGTTTTCGGACTTGTCGCTTGTTTCTTTGAGGAATGGGAGGGGGATATTTTTGGTGTTGGAGGTTCCGGGTTGGGGCACGTACTCGTAGTTAAACATGCCGCGGCCTCCAATCACAATGAAACTGCCGTCTGGGAGGATTTGTTGGGTGGAGTACCTGCGAAAGAGAGTATATTTAGTGTTTATCTTCGTTGGGAGTGGATTAAGTTGTTGAGGGTTGAAGTTCTACCATCTTTCGCCAGTGAGGGCAGTAGGGAACTCTTGGAAGTCGCAGTTTTTACAGGCTCCTATGTATCGAACTGACCTGCCTCCGTCTTTTCAACCACCGGTGGATACTAAGGTTCCGTCGGGTCCAAAGCCTCCAGATGAGCACCATGTGTCTGTGGTCGTCTGTACAACCAAATAACAAACTAATGTGAAAATTCTGATTGGCGTCAACATAAAAATGCTGTCAATACAATGCTCTCCCCATTAAGCAGCAGTTTCATGACGCAAAATCAGGGATTTTGCTGTTTCCAATCCAACTAGAAATGTTATTTTGTCGAGATCTAGTCATGTATAACTCTGAATGAGAAAAATGGCATTCTTACTCTAGTACAGAGGTTGCGTTGTAAAATTGGTGATACGATGTCAGTGTGTGACATACACGCCTAGCTATAATAACGCAGATTCAAAGAAAAAAAAAAGAAGAAGATGATTTTCAAGCTACGCAACTGTAAGTCTAACTGATCAACTGAATCAGATTCTTCTCCACCAAATTCATAATCATGCACTTATACTCTCAAGTTAGATTATTATTAATCTAATTCACTTCTCAAAGACGACATATATGCAATTATACAATCTAAAACCATTGTAAATCTACAGTGGCATTTTTATATTCCCATCTTCTTATTGAATCTCATTCGACTCATTACTTAATATTTATTAGTCGAATTAATAAATTTAATTTATTAATTGAATGACTGTAAACAAATTGACGATACAAAACCAAGAACACTACCAACAAGTAAGTGAGGAGTAGCCGTGCTACTAATCTTTTTGTCGTTGGCTGACCTACCGTTTTGGCCATTAATTTGAAGAACAAAAAATTGATTAAGCCAATTACAACGATTATAGTTAACTACACTGCAGATTTTGGACGAATGAGATTAGCAGCTCACATTGTTTTTAACAATTAAAAATAAATAAGGCAAATTCTATTTCAACCCGTAATTTTACTTAGTAGCCCCCCTTCAAAAAATAAATTTCTGAAGACAAAAATAACCTTAAGAAGCTTTTTTCTCAATTCTTCCAACTTTTACGTAATTTTTCACTGTTCTAAAACATCGAAACTCCAAAACCCTACTTTCCAACTTTTACGTAATTTTTTTATTGTTTTGAAAGTACCACGCTGGATTAAAACATAATGTTGTTCCAGTACGGAGCGAACAAATGTGGTTGATAATATAACCACGTAGTGCCACTACGTGGTTATATGATAAACCACGCATAGTCTCTACGTGGTTAGGTATCTAACCACGTCTTGTCAGTGCGTGGTGAACACAGAAACTCAAAAAAAATAATAGTACAGGTATGTTTAGGGGTAATTTTGGAACAAACGGGGGGCTACTAAGCAAGTTTGGGGGTTTACAATCTTTTTAATATTTTGGGGGGCTACTAATTGAAAATATGGGTTGAAATAGAATTTGCCAATAAATAAAGCTTCCTTGAAGGAACTCCTAAGAAGACCAATTTTTTTAAATTTCTAATGAAAATTGGAAAGTTTGTGGAAAAATTTGTCCTCCCTCCAAAAAACAAAAAACTCCTCGGCCTTAGTCTATTTTATGATTAGTCATTGTTTTTCATCTGTTTTTGGGCAGTAACCGTCAAAAATGATTTTTGATGAAACATCGTCAATATTTTTTTCTCATTTTTCGATAGATAGTTGTCGAATTTGGCTTTGTGCGATGGGTAGAATTGTAAACCATCTTGTTTGAGTAAAATCCCCGTAACAGCTTTTTTTCTAAATGGAATCACCTAAAATTTGCCCACCCAAAAAATGAAGGTCCTTTAACATTACCATAAAAAATATGGACAGAGACAAGGAAATAAATAGAATCCTCGAGAATTCCAATATTTTTTGCGTAATTTACCCAAATTTGACTCAAGCCATATAGCATTTTCGTTTATCATTATCATGGTTTGTTTTGATGTAATAGTTTTACAGCTTGGACCCATTTCATACTAGAGCACCAAAATAGAAAATATTTAAAATCGGGTAATAAAAATTTATAGTAGTCGCCAACAAAAGTCACTGCACGAAAATAAAATTAGACGCTAAGCGCAAGAAATACGAGCATCAGTTCATCCTGTGTACCTTTAATTCATAGTTTCTAAATTAAAAATCATAACTTTCAGAAATCCCACAAATTCATAATTTTCAACATCTACTTCCTTTTTTGAAAAAAGTTGGAAAGAAATATTAGATCATTTTACCAATTTCAAAAATCAAAATTTTGCATAAGAGAATAAACCATTTTATCTTTATTTTTATGACCTTTATGTTATGAACATGGCCGATCTAGAAGTTTTAAGTGCCTAAAGCTAGTTATGAATCAAGTCACTTTTACAAGTCCTAATGAAGATTTAAAATAATTAAAGAACCAAAATGAATTTATCAAAATCATCTTGTTTGTCCGAAATTAATATTCGAAAGGAAAGAAAATTAATTAATTATCTAGAGAAATTATCTATAAATAATAATTTATCAAAACTATCAAGAAAATCTGAAGTAAAATTATTTTTATCAATTGATTTGAGTTAAAAAAATTAACAATTAAATTTCTAACTAAACAAACTTATTTATCGTCGAATTTAGCATTTAATTGATACTAATATTGTGAAATTCATAACATGAAATCAATTATCAATTATATGTATAGAGCTAGGATCAACAACCTTCTTTATTTGGCACCATTTCGTAGCCCCTTGATACCGGCCATAATTTTCTATTCAAATATTTGTTTTTTCTCTCTTCTATCACATGGATCAAATATTTAAATATAAACTTGTGGTATGTGTGTAAGCTCTAACGTTTAGTATGTTTATATATCGACAAATTATTAGTGAAAGGAAAAGGAAATCAAAGGATAAAGAAACGAGAACCCTTGCCTTGTTGTTCACTGTCGTGGAAACAACTGCATGATTCCATGCGTCGCAATGGTGCGATACCATGATGTGATTTTTTTATGCTACGTGGTTTCAGTTGCGCCTGCATTTTGATATTTTAATATTTTTTATACAAGTTGGGATTTGGAATTTATTCCCTTTGGGTTTTTACCAAGGGGCCACCATTGGTTATGAATTTCTATTTACATAATATTAGTATGATCCGAATGCTAAAATTCGTAGTAAATAAGCTTCTTTCCCCTGAAATTTAATATTTAACATTTCAAACACATCAGTTGCTAGAAAAATAATTTTTGTTTTGAACTATTGTATGACTTGTGTTATTGTTTATTTTTGTAATCCATTTATTATCTATATCTTATATAAACCACTTTGATGTCCTAATTTTATTAATATAATTAGTAAATAAGGTTGTGACTCACAACAAGTTTAAGGTTCCAGCATTCCTATGACCGACCTTAATCAAAAGTATGGTTACATGGATCATGGATCTAGTACTATAATGAAACTAAGAATTTTTTATAGTTATTCAAATTAATACAATTGATATTCTTTAAATTGATAATAGTTACCAATGACCACTATCCGAGGAAACTTAGTTTGAGTTGAAGCTATAAATCCTGGGTTTAAACCCTTAAACATATGTGATTACCATGTTCAAAAAGTAAAATAAGGGATTAACAGTTTGAACCGGTTATGATTGAGGTATCGTTGAATTTATATTAAAAAGAACTTATAAAAATAAAAATGAAAACCCCACTTCAGTCAAAAACATGGAAAATCTACTTTTACCAAAATTGACAACTTCTTTGTTGATTGTGTGGAAATAGTAAATTTGTAAACAAATGTAAGAAAGAAATAGATAATCATATTATGTATTTGTATTGTACAAAGTCTACATTTCTCAAATATGTAACATAAACAAATTAACACAAAGTTCGTACTAGTTATAATTTATGCATATTGGGGTGGATTAAATCCCATCACAATTGTGTTTAGTCTCACCGCTCGTGTTTAGTCTCACTGCTAATATAGAAAAGAAACCGATGACAACTAACTCAAAAGATAATTCTACTCCACCCGAACTTTTTTTTATCACGATGTATGGCTAAGAGATAAAAATTAGGGGGCCGCCATGAATTCCACAATTTTAGCCTAATTTTGCGTTTCTTACTTCATTTTTTGGCAAAAAGTCTTTTGTCACTCTAGTACTGTTTACTCATCAAAGAGAATATCGAATGTGCATGTGGAATCGCACAAAACAATTTGTCATCCAAAAAGTGAATATTATAAAATATACAAGAAGTGTCAATAACGAAATTTATTACGGGAAGACTTGGCATAGTCTAAAATAATCCAATCAAGTCAGAAAATATGCTTAAATCAAGAAATGCACCTTGGTCGAAACTGTGTCTCAATTTGAGCTATGTATCGAAAGATATGGCCATTTTAAAATCAACGCTCTACCTAACCGATTTGGGTCAATTTGGAAAGCTACTAGCTGTGCCATCAAAATGGAACATCTTAAGGCATACTTAACATTGCAAAGCTATCAGCCTAAGTTTTCACATCTCTCATTTGAGAAAGTTTTTTGAGCCAATGGTTTTGGAGGATTTAGTAGTGGAACCTGATATGACTATTATTTGGTGACCTATATGTATAATGGATCGAGATACGAAGGAGCTTAAAAATAAGACAATCAAGTTGGTAAAGGTCCAGTGGAGTGACGTTGAAGGAATCCATATAGACTTTTTGATTAGTAGTTATGCTAGTAATTTTTGATTTCTATGTGCATATGTCACTTGTTTTCATGATTGATATGCTTGTGGTTAGACCTTATCGGAATTTCGAGTACAAAATTTTTATAAGGACGGAAGCATGTAACACTCCTATTTTGTGGAACGTTATTCCTAAAATTTGATTGATGAATAATTAAACAAATAACGTGGGTAAGATACGAAAGTGTGAGGATTTTCCATAGTAAAATTTTTGGTTTTAAATTTTAAAATGGAGTAAAGTTTATAATGGAAAAGGAATATGCTAATTTAATTTTATTAAGGAGCAATTAATGGAAGAAAATGTAAGGCCCATTTATCCCTTAATGCTTCTCTCCCTCCATACTCTTTCATTTCATTTCCCTCATATTTAATGAAATAGAAGAGAAAAACAAACTCAGTTAACCATCTCCATTAAAAGGAAAAAGAGTAAGAGCCTGAAGAAAGAAGTTCAAGGGCAAATCTGTCCACATACTAATTAATCAAGGTGAATACTATTAACAAGCCTAGCTTTTAATCTGTTTTAATTTGGATTTGATAGAGACCCAACTATGATGTTGTGTTAGAACATGCTTTTGGATGAGGTAATCATTAATATGGTTTTATGGTTATCATTTATGAAATCATGGAATTAAATAAAGTGTGTTCGGATTTAAAACCCATGTTAATGGTCTCAAATGCTTTGAAATTTTAATATGTTGCTTAAAACATTAATTGGAATAATTTTTTGAATTTATTTTGATTTTCTATGAATTTTCTAAGTTTGAATTTTCTAAGTTGAGAAAATGCTTTACTTTGGGTTTTAATCATCAAAGTTTTGAAAATAATTATTATGATCTGAATTTTTATGTGTGTTAAAAGATAGAAAATAAGATATTTTAGGATTTTAGAAATTTTTTTCAAGTACTTTAGAATTGGTATGATTTATTTGATGATGTGAAATTTTAATTACAAATGGTAATATTATGGTAATAATTAATACTTTAGGGTACAAGAAAAATTATCTTTGATTTTTACAAAAAGAATTTCTACAACGATTTTGAATAACCAATATGAATTTGATATGCATATGATTTGGTGAAAATTAAATTCATTTAAAGGAAAGAAATCATTTTTAAAATATTTATATAAATGTCTGATAGAGTTGTCTTGTATTTTATAAGGGGGAACGACGGTTTGAAATCGGAATAGTCTCATATCACTAAATAACTTGGAGAAGTGGTGTATAAATATGGGTTGGTAGCCATATAATGTTAAGGATTCCTTTTGTTACAATAAAATATGTGACAACTCATATGCATACGCCACATGTTGAAGATGTGGAGCTTGGTCCGACCGCCATTATATGACAATTGGTATTAGAGCCGAAGGTTGCAAACTAGACCATGTAGACAAACAATGCTCTCAAAGTGCTCCAAGGCGATGCAAGTCAAGGGAGAGATTGTTAGGGTTGTCTCGTATGTTACAAGGAGGAACGATGATTTGGTATTGGAATAGTTCCACATCACTAAATAACTTGAAAAAGTGTTGCATAAATATGGATTGGTAGACACGTAACACTGGGGTTTCTTTTGTTACAACAAAGTGTGTGACAACTCATATGCATACGTCATGTGCTGGAGATAGAGAGCTTAATTCGACCGCCGTTACTTAACAATGTCATATTAATTTACGACAGCGGCCATTTTTATGATCTATGATAGCCCTCATCTTGTTTTACGATAGCTTATATTGAGACTTACATAGCTTTTAAAATTTAAAAATGTGATAACACTATATTTTAAACTTATGATAGTTATTATTCTTGATTTATAATAACTATATTTTAAGGTTTACGATAGCTAGTTTCTTTAATTTACGATTGTTATTCCCTTTGATTCATGATATCTATTTTCATAAATTAACGACATCTATTTTCTTTGATTTAGATAGCTATTTTCTTTGACCTATCATAGCTATTGGTTCTTGATTACAATAGCTACATTTCATAATAACTTTGATTTATGAGCTACATGTATTCTGATTTATGATAGCTATGTATTTTTTGACTTACGAAAGCTATGTCTATTTTGATTTACAATTGCAATGGCTTTAAAGATGCCATAGCACAAAATTTTATACTTACGATAGTTATATATTTTAAACATATAATATCGTAAAGTTTTATACTTAAAATAGCTAAGTATTCTCAAGATGCGATAGTAAAGCTTTAGAAGTGTGATAACATTATGTGTTAGGTGAGGCTCGAATTGCGAATGCGTGGGTTGGATGGATAAAGTCCCACATTGCAATAAATATGACATATAACGTGATATATATGTGGGATTGATGGCACGTAACATTGAAAATTCCTTTTGTTACAAGTAAGTGTTGCCAAGACTATGTATGTGCTCGTTGGAAGACAATAAAGGGATGTTCAATCGGGACGCCAACATATTGGAAGCTTCATTTGGTGGCTCCATCATAGACAATGAATTATTCATGTATGGAGACGCAGTAGAGTATCGAAACTCAACATGGTATCAAAGACGATGGTTCGAGGGACCATTAGATGATGAAAGAGTGAACGAAGCATGACTCTTTGAGGCTTGAGCAAAGAAGAATGACATGTCAAGGTGGAGACATGGTTAAGCAACCTGACCCACTATTGGAAGAGGACTCATGTATACATAGCCTTACCCCACTACATTGAGGACTCGGGATCTCTAAGATGACTTTAGTGGAAGAACCTACCTTAAGGTGGAGATTTGGTAAAATAGATAATCGCGAAAAGATGTGGAAGCAGTTAGACCCAATTGCAGAGCTTCTTTAGTATGCTCTAAAGAAGGTTTGAGGAAATGCTACTAAGGTAGGGATTGTTATGTGTGGCTTACATTGTGGGCATGTGGGTTGGACGGATAAAATCCCATATTGTAAGAAATATGGTGTATAACATGGTGTGTATATATGTTTGGTGGCACGTAACATTGGGAAGTCCTTTTGTTACAAGTAAGCATTGCCAAGACCATGTATGTGCTCATTGGGAGGCAATGAAGGGATGTTCATTCGAGACGCTGACATATTGGAAGCTTCGTTAGATGGCGCCATCACAGAGAATGATGTGCACGTAAATAGGGATGTTGTAGAGTGTCGAAACTCAACAGGTGATCGATAAGATGGTAGGATATGAAGATAGAAGTGAGGTTAGACCTACCTAGGAGTAAGCACCCCACACTAGGGGTTCATATGCAGTATCCGGTCCGTAGTTGGCTATAGAGAAGTGGAACACAAATAATGATTTTAAGATGTGGTAGCGAAAGAGGAAGGCGGTGTTGAGAAGAAATCGTGTTCATTAGGTTGTGTTTGATGCAAAATCGTTGTCAACGGATATCTCAGAATTGAAAAGGACGAAGATGGAAGAATGGTCCTTTACTACCCTCCAATTAGCCATGGGTGAGAGCGTCATCCTAGAGATTAGCAGTGAAACTACCGCTAGAGGCTTGTGGAAGAAACCGTAGGATCTTCACATGAAGAAGTCGCTCATGAATAGGCTAATTTTGTTGAAGACTTTCTTTACCTACAAGATATAGAAAGGTACATTGTGGAAAGCACATCTTAAATTCTTCGATGATATGATGATGAAGATAAAAGCTGTTGATTTGAATGTAGACAAAGAGAAAAAGGCAATGGTGGTATTGTGCTCTCTTCCAAAGTGATACACGGTATTCACTAATAGCTTGATCTATGACAGAAGCATACTGACATTAGAAGATGTGAAGACAAAAGTCCTGAGTGAAGAGATGAGAGATCAAATGAAGCTTATAAGCGAAAGTGTAGAAGCTAGTAGTAGTCAAAGACTGTTCGTAGTGAGAAGAATAAAAGAGAAGAAGGAGATTAACTTCAGAGGACGTTCCAAGTCGAGGAAGCCTAGAAGTGGTTGGAGAGGAAAGTCTAAAGACAACAGGTGTTTCATTTTAAGAAGCATGGCTAGTGGAAGAAAGATTGTCCAGATTTGAGGAAGAGAAATTAAGCAGATGATTTTTTATCTATTGCAACGGAGAAGGTTTTTTTTGATGATGTGTTGACTGCATCTGTTTTCGAAGTATTAGATCATTGGGTGCTGGATTCAGGGCCGTCTTTCCACATGACACCTAGGAAGGAGTATTTCTCTTCTTATTATGGTAAGGAGGAAAGTGCATGTTGATGGGAATGATGCTACTTGCATGTCATTTGGAAAAGGATCAGTGCGTATTCGCATGCACGATGGTGTGGTATGCAATATCACTAGGGTCCGTTATGTTCCAGGTTTAAGGAAATCTCTTCTGCCTTTGGGTCAGCTAGCATCTTTGGTATGCAGGATTACGATATAGTTAGATAGCTTGAAGATGACACGTAGTTCTCTTGTATTGATGAAAGGAGTAATGGTCCGTAATCTTTATCTGCTGAAAGGATCTACAGTTCTTGGAGAGTCATATGTTGGTGTTGATAGTTCACAAGCTTTGGATGCCATCAGATTTTGGCATACCGAATTGGGTCATGTTTCGGAGAAGAGCTAGGAGATGCTTCGTAGGAGGAAGATGATCAACGGTGAAAGCTTCAACCATTAGAATTCTTCCAGGAGCATGTATTGGGGAAGCAGATGAAGGTTTCTTTTGGTGTCGGTAAACATGAGTCCAAAGGTTTACTAGTATGTCCATAAGTATTTTACCTCTTTTATCGATGACCACTCTTGGAAGGTTTGGGTGTTTGTGAGTTTGTTTCTAAGGAGTTCATAGATCTTTGTAAGCAGCATGGATTTCGGAGACACTTCACTACACTTGGAGATCCGCAATCAAGTGGAGTCGATGAAAGGAAGAATATGACTCTATTGGAGAAACCTCGTTGTTAGAGACCGATGGTGGATTTATCTAGAGGCTTTTAGGCTGAAGCTTTATCGACTGCAACATATATTATCAATTGAATTCCATGCTTAACTATTGATGGGAAGATTCCGTAGAAAATATGGAAAGGTACATCTATACATATCAGTTATTTTCATATATTAGGTAGCCCCTGCATTTGTTCATCATATAGGAAATGACAAGTGTAACGACCCGTAAATTTTAACCGTTTTAATAACGTTATTAATTGAAATTTTGCGAAATTTTAAACGATAAAATTTTGAAATATAAATTTGATATTTGGAATGCGTCTAATTAAACATAGCAACTGGTAAATTTTCGTCCGAAAATAATAAAGATTATTTCGCGTGTAAATTTACTTCAATTTAATCAGTTAAAAAGCGATGAAAATAAAACGTTTTCGAAACCAAAATATTTTTATATAGAAAAATTCTAAATCTTCTTCTGAGCAAGACATCATTTTTCGTTTTCCAAATTTGGACTTCTTTAGCTCCGTCGATCTTATTTTTCTGCGTTTTTGCTGCATTTCCCGCTAGTAGAAAATTCGAGTTTTTAAAATTCAATCATACCACTGATACCTTTATACCGTTTTGATCGTCTCGTCGTGCTGATCTCAACAGTATATTCATTTGTGTATTTTGGAATCCCGGTTCGCGATGAAATCTATGAAACGATTAATCTTACCGGTACGCGTTTTTAACTTTTGGGTTTCCATGACCCTTCATCTTTGGATCGTTAAGTCAAACAGTCTCTACTAACCTTTTAATATTCCTAGATATTAATACCAAACTATTTCCAATACCACCGGTTGCTTTTACTTTTGGTTGCTTTCATTTTTCTATCGGTTGCAAAAATAAAGTAAAAGAAATAAAAACGTGAATGCCTCTGTTAATGTCCCCTCCTCCACTCCTTTCTTTGATTTCTTTTTCTCCTGAAACCCATTCCTCCCACTCACGTCCCCTGTCCCTCACCTCTTCCCCTCCCAATAGCCGAAACACCACTCTACCCATCAATCGAGCTTCCACCGAATACCCTCCGACCACCCATACTTCCCTTCGCCTTCTCCCTGCGTGCAACGCACGTCATCCACCACCCTGCAACCATGGGTTGCTATGACTCATCACCACGCCACCTGCCTTGTTCGAAGCTCAGCCTCCAACCAACTAAGCCGAGCACTTCATCTCTTCTTCAGTCGTTCCATCACATTCTAGCAACCTAGATCTCCAATACTCGATGCTACTGCCACCGCCCATCATCTAGCAGCTGCTTTTCTTCTCGTTCTTATTTATATGTAGAGGTATATATTACATTTTTGTTACAGTATATAGACATTATATATAATATTTCGTATAGTGGTTGGGTTTTGTACGTAAGTAGTAATATATGTTGTTATTAGGAAATGATTCTAATCTGTACAAATAAATATGTATATAATACGAATTTATATGATCTATATCTATATATACACTTCCCTATAAATGAAATTTGCATGCAAGTGTTCACAGATCTGTATATATTTGATTTCACATATATGTATATACGTATGAATTTATATATTTTGTATGAACCTGCTGTTTTCAGATGAAGGCTTACATAAGATATCTACAAATCCTTCTGGTTGAATATATTAAGCTGCTACTTATAATTTTTTTTTGAAATAGAAAAGCTTTCGAAAATTTTTATATAGCATATATATGCAGAAGCTTATAAGTTGCGTGTTTTATATGTTGGTTACCTGTCTTTTACCTTCTTTATGATTTTACTTTTTGAAATATCGAAGGTTTACTTATGAAAGCGTGCACAGCTATATACGATTATTTAAGAATAGCTTTGGTGTATAAATATATATATTTGTTTGTAGTCCAACTTGCATTCAACTGTTATAGCCTGGAGTGTGTATATATATATAATATATGCAAGTCTATTCGATTTTATAATAAGTTGGAGCTGAAGAAAACAAGCAGATATTTAGATAATATCAGTGAGTCATATTTTATGTATATTGGTCGGCATAGTAGTTTACAGTATATATACATGTAAATAATGTATATAACACTTACTATTAAATAATGTTTATAATGCATACGTGTCAGCCATGGTTTATATTTATTTTCTTTTAGTTGCCAAATATGCTCGAACCTGACCGCTTTTGAAAAAAAAATTTAATACATAAGCGGTTAGGCTAATATTTAATGTATATGTTATAATGATAATAATATATAACATGTTTAAGGTATACATTTAAATTTTGTTATTATATAAATTAGTTCTGTAAAAGTTTTAGCAAGTATAGATATAAAAAAATATGTTCATATCTTATATTTACAAGCTGCTATACGTCGGTTTCCTTTCTTTTTTCTTTTTTTGTATAATGCAAATGTGTTAAAAGCTGTTGCATGTATTTTAAGTAATACTAAAGTTATTTCGTGCATGGTGTCTATAAAGCAAAGTATATGTAGATATGCCATTCTAAATATGTAATTTAAATATAATATTGGTTTTAAGAAAAATAATGATATAATATGCATTTCGTTTCAATTATATCAAGCCGATTCTGATTTATTTTCATCAATTCCTGTTACCAGCTTTGATCGTTGAATTCGTGCCAATCTAGCGTTGCCTTGGAATTCGTAGCTCATTTCTTTGTCAAATCTATCTAGCCTCGAAAGGTGAGCACTCACTCACGATTAACGTTCTTTTATTTATTAAATTTGATTTCAATTGAAACAACAATTGAAATATGCTGCTGTCAGTTATTTACACTGTTATATGTATGCTATTACCTGTATCAGTTCACCTGTGACATCTGACACCATTATTTGTTAATTATACGATGATAATCCTGTTTGATTGATAATTGATTGATTGTTTGTTGTTTATATTGGATGTTAAATTGAAATGTATAAAGTGATAAATATTATGCAAGTAAATTTGACGTAGGATAATTAAAATTTGAATCGACATATATGTTGAATTTGATTAGTTGAATATGACCCTTTTCTTTGTTAAATTAATTGACATGTAAAATAGTGATAATTACACTTTGAACCATTGAACGTATATTGGATTAATTGTTGTAGTGTTAAAATTGAAATCGAATAACAAGTGAAGAACCGTATGAATAATTAGTGTAATAATCTTTAATCTACATGAAATGATAGTGTAGATTCTAGAAATAATTATATTAATTTGCACAAACAACAATGCGAATTAATACGATTATTTCGAGATTATTTGAATTGATTGTTGAATTAATATTGGTTGTTGTTATTGCTTGTTTATTTACTTTGACACCATCCCAGTTATCACACTGCAAGTTCCCTTTGCTATGCTATGATTTTGAATTGAATTGGAATCGGGTTGAAATGATAAATACCAAAATTGAACTTTGACCTAGGATAGAGAATTAAATAAAACCCGATTGGTCAATAATTTGATTTAAAAATAAATGAAGATTTTATTTGAATAAATAATATGGTTTTGAAATGAAGTTGAAATTTGAATTTTAATGAAAGGAAAATGTTAATATTTAATAATCTGAAACAAAACATTAACAATGTAATTGATGAAAGAATGTTGTTTAATTTGAGAAATGATTGAATTAAGTTTGAAATTATAATTAAGTTTGAAATTATTAAACTTTGAAATGATTTAATAATTAAGTTTGAAATTATAATTAAGTTTGAAATTATTAAACTTTGAAATTATTTAATAATTAAGTTTTGAATTATTTAATAATTAAATAAGATTGAATGATTTAATGATCAAATTGAATTGAATTCTTTAATAAGTAAAATTGAACTTTTGAATAAGTGAATTTTACTTCGTAAATAATTGAAATTGAGTTTTCTTTATTAATTAAGTTTTTGGAAAATTATTTAAGTAAGTAAATAAGTGAAATTGAATTTCTTTAACAAGAAATAAAATGCGATTAATTGAAATTAATGTAAGACTTGAAATCTAAAGAATTTGGTTTGATGGATTTAATTAAATTAAATTTGTAAGTTTGATATAATGAAGTTGAATTTAAATATTGGATTTAATGAATTGGAAATTTAATAGAAATTGTTTGAATGGCAAGTTTACTTAACGAATATTGAATGAAATCGATAAATGAAGTTAAACTGATTTGGAATGTTAAATTAAATTAATTTAAATGATTTCGGAATGAAACTTATATACGAACTTGAATCAATATTCGAATTGTTTTAAATTAAATTTGAAATTGAATTATAAGATTTTGAAATGGTAATTTGGAAGTTTTGAAACAGAAATTATGGAAATTGATTAGAAAGACAAATGAAATGTTGATTTACGAATTCTATTTGAAATTGAATTTGATTTGGTTTTGAAATATATTAAACGACCAATCGGTGTAATAATTACGAAAGTTATTAAAGAGACCGGAATCGGTTATGGACATACTCTCTGTCTAAACCGAAAACCACTTTAATAACTATACGCGGAGTGGTGATCCAGAATGAAGTGGTTGGAATGATGTTCGTGATGACTGAAGAAAGAGAACGATAATGGATAGCCTTGACACTTGTGTCAAATTGGAACTGACTAAAACAGGAGCCGTGCCGGGCCAATGGAGGTCAGCTACCTCAAGCGAACACACTTCTTTGAAACTATTCATTACTTGTTGTCGATTGGTGCACCCTTGATTTTGGGAGTGTTTTTTCGCGGTGTTGCGATCGCTGCGGCGATGCGTTCTCACCAGTCCGGATCAGGCAAACGGTAGTTTCCCTACCTTGGGTATTGCCTCATGTGCCTTGTCATACTTGTATCCCTATATACGCGACCACTACGAATTTGTTTTGTGTTATACCTATGGAGTACTCCCTGATATCCCACTAGTTTACGGTGGAGTTTACAGTGCTGTATAGACTATAACGCTTGTATAAAATGTGTTAAGGGGGATAATGGTAACGCCTTAACACTATTTTGATACCTTATATTACTGATAGACATTATCTACTTAGCGTACATTACTACCTAGTAGATAGTTTAACGGATCCTTAAAGGATGGTTATTCCAAACATCCTTTGAGTTACTTGTATTTCAATTGCTATTTCACTTGAGTTGGATTTATTGATATAAGAATGTTAATCCTGACTCGAGTGTCTTGTGTTTTGCTTTACGCTCGGGTCAGACCGAGTGTCCCAGTATTCGAGACTCACCTTTGAAGTTGGAGCTTTGCTTGAAGATCCAGCCATCTATTCTGCTTTCAGTATTCGATGATTCCAGTGATGTATTCTGATTTGTATCTGATGTATCGTATTACTCTTCCGTTGTATCTGGTTTAACTCTGATGTAACTTATATATTTATATAGTAGCTTCATGAACTACTATCTCTTTTATTTCCGCTGCATATTATTACTCTGTGTCTGTGATCTGTGATTATTTTATTTACTGTATATTTTCAGTTTTGCCAAATTTAAATTTAAATTTAAATTAACAACGTGGTATTTTGAATTATTCAAGTCCGACATGTGCGGATGCGAATGGTCCAAAATAGCGGGTTGTTACAACAAGTTAGAGGTTAGAGCCTACCAATGCATATTCTTGAGCTATACAGAAGGCATCAAAGGGTATGGAATTTGAAACCTTGTTGATAGGATGGTAGTGCACTCTAGACATGCCATATTTGATGAGTCTTCTATGTTCACGGCGAAGGAGAATCCACCTAATTCAGTAGTTCAAAAGCTGAATGGCCTAAGGAGATGGAAACTATTCCACATATCAACCTAGTAGTAGAGTCAGATCTACAAAAGAAGGTAGAGTAATTGCAGTCATTGACACATCACATGATGGTCTACAAAATTCCTCTAGCAATGATGGTGATGTTCATGAAGCTAGAGATGATTCAGCTCAAGGTGGAGTTGAAAAAAGCTTAGGTGAGGTTACACCTATTCAGGCTAGCTCTAGAGTTAGAAGGCCACCAAATATGTATGGAGACTAGAACTATGCAAATCTTAGCCTTGATGATCGTTTGACTATGCACTGCATATAGCGCAAGATAATCCTTTCGACCTTAAAGAAGCTATGAGTTCGAGTGCCATCTCGAAATGGATGCATGCTATGGAAGAGGAGATAGATTCGCTGAAGAATAATCGGACTAAGGAAGTGGTACTACCCCCCTCAAGGAAACCGAGCCATGGAATTCAAGTGGGTATAAGGTGAAGGATGATGGAAGATATAAGACTAGACTTGTTGCAAATAGGTTTTCAAATAGGAAGTAGATGGAGTATGATGAGGTGTTTGCTTCGGTTGCTAGACATACTTTTATCCGGATATTGCTAGCTATAGCTGCAACTCACGACATGGAGTTGGAACAATTAGATGTAAAGATAGCCTATTTGCATGGAGACTTAGAGAAGACCATTTATATAAAGCAGCCAAAAGCATTTGTAAAATATGGAAAGAAGGAATGAGTTTGCAAGTTATAGAAGTCTCTATATGGTTTGAAGCAGTCGCCTTGGTAATGGTACAAGATGTTTGACTCTTTTATGCTTACTTTTGGTCTTAATAGAAGCGTCAAAGATGGTTGCATTTATTTTAAACATATGGATGATGGTTACTGGATATATTTACTCTTGTATGTGGACGATATGCTAATCGCATCCAAGGACGAAGCTGAAATTAATAGGTTAAATTTGAAGCTAAAAGTAGAATTCTAGATTAAAGACCTTGGTGAAGCAAAGAAGATTTTAGAGATGGAAATCCAAAGAAAGAGAAAGCTGAAGGTGCTGAGATTGACCGAGAAAGAATATATCAAGAAAGTGCTTGCTCGGTTCAGCATGGAGATGGCAAAGGCAATCAGTACTCCCATGCTTTTGCATTTTCAACTTTAAGTGAAGTGCTCTCCGATCTTAGACGAAGACAAAGCTTATATAGAGAAGATACCTTATGCTAGTGCGGTTGGAAGCTTGATGCATGCCATGGTCTGCACGAGACTAGATATTGCATAGGCAGTTGGTTTGGTTAGTCTTATATAGCTAATTCAGGGAAACTGCATTGGGAAGCAGTAAAGTACATTTTGAGGTATCTTAGAGGAACAACAGATTATGGCTTATTTTTAATGGCAGGGAGAAAGATTTCAGCTTGGTTGGATTTTGTGATTTTGATTATGCTGGAGATAGCGATCGAAGGAAGTTAACCTCAGGTTACGTCTTTACACTTGGAAAGATAGCTATTAGTTGAAGAGCGAGGTTACAAACTATAGCTACATTGCCTACTATAGAGGAGGAATTGATAGCTGATGTTGAAGCAGCTAAAGGAACACTTTACTTGAAGCGATTGTTGTATGATTTAGGCTTTGCTCATGGGAGTATAGTAGTGGATCGCGGCAGTCAAAGCGCAATATATCTGGCTGAGAATCGGGAATTTAGTTCGAGGATGAAGCACATAAGGTAAGAGAGTCTTTTCTTGCCTCTATGAATGAAGAAAAGCAGGTACATCTTTAGAAGATTCACACCGAGGAGAACGCAGTAGCCAATTCACCAAGTCCTTGCCTGTTGCAAAGTTCGAGCATTGCCCAAACTTGATTCGCTTACTGCAGTGCTAGGAGCAACTTTGTGGCACACGGGGAGAGTGAGTTGGTACATGGAGACTTTGGTGAAGATTGATAGGTCCTAAATGGAGAGGGTATTTTCAATACTTTGTTGGTGAACGGTGCCTTACCGAAGTTCATTGACAAAGTGGAACGGGTGATGCCCATGCCAAAGAACATTAGAGAAGTATCCATGGTATCTTGTCCGAGAGTTGCTTGGAGTAAGAGAACGTATGTGGAGTTGGTAGGCTTAGTTGGAAATATAGTATCAAGGTGGATTTGGTAGACTATTGGGATAATTTTACACAAACGACTGTAAATCAATCCAAATAAACGCGAAATCAATAAGATCGTGTTGTAGTGCGATAAAGCAAACATCAATAGGGGAATACAAAACAAAAAATCATGAAAGAAAGCAAATAGAGAGTTCATACACTAATTTATAATGGTTCCACTATCACGAGATAGTATACATCCACTTAGGGGAGAGGAGATTTTATTACTTTTTAAGAAAAAAGTGAATTTTACAAGATTGATATTGAATGCTACGAAGAAGAATAAGAAATACAACTTGAGAGGATGATTTTAATCTCTATAGAATAACCATATTTATATAAAGATTATTACTTAAGGTTGAAGTAATCGATTTATGGCTATAAATCAATGCCTCATCAATTTTTCTATTCATATGGAAAACGTTATCTGTTTGACAATGCAGTTTCCTCCAATTTGCACGCGTCTGATAAGATTCCTTTTTTAATCAACCGATTAGAGAATTGTTTGTTTACTCCGGTCTTCCAAATCACTCTCATTCTCTTGAAGATAAATTATTGCCCTCTTAAATACAATATACAATAAAAGAGGTAACATATTTGAGTCATTATCTCAAATATCTTCCAAATCTTCTTTCCTTTGAAATATCATATCACCAAAATCAATAGTATCTTCCAAATCTTCTCTAATATGAAAATATTGTATCACCGAAATCTAACAATATGATTCGGTTGTCTTCTATGTCTTCCATCCAGCCTCCATCTAATCCACCTTGTCGTCTGCTTGACCTTTCATTGCCATCATCCTTAGAGCCAACCCCTTCGTTCACTGGAATTTGGGATGAAATCTCGTTTCATTCGGATGATAGCCAGTTCCACTCTGACCTTGTAGCTGTTGAAGCTGATCTGCCATCTAGGGTTTTTTCGCTCCCGGAGTCTCTGTTAGCTCGTTGATCCTATGCGAATGTTGTTCGGTCGCTTTCTCTGCCGTGTCCCGCCAATCCACCTATTCTAGATTCAGATTTAGGTGGGCTTGCAATGGCTAAACCAGTTTCGAAAGAAAACATTTATAGCCACATGTCCAAGATAGTAGCAAAGAAAAGGTGTTTCTGTTATAGGCTACACGATCATATGCGCTTGTTTGCAAAAGCCCTGTTCTGTGTTTCAAGTGTGGGAAATCGGGGCATTATTCTACAAAATACCCTAATTCTGCAGCGTGGTTTAATGCATAGCAGGCGGATGTGACACTTCAGAGCAAGGCCATGTGCAAAGCCTTTTTGGCTACTCCAATATTTGCTCCTATCGACCCAGTATCCTTCCCTACTTTGGTCCCACAATCTGCCCCTACAAATTTTATTAACCCAAAGTTGATTTTGCTAATCCTGTATCCACTTTCCCTTCCTTCAACATGCATGCATCAAAGGCAAAGTTTCTTGATGCCTAAATGCACATCATTTTTTCGGTGGTCACTGACTTATGGTCAGCGGTGGACCTACGATGGTGCATAGAGCTTTACTTCGGGCGCACTGCTGGCGAATTTCCATTTATAGTAACCGTTCCTTCATAGTTCGATTTCCCACATGCCACCTAATCACCATCACAATTAAAAAAATGATATTTTTCATAAGGATAGCGATACGTGTTCACAAAGTAGTGGTCCCTCGAGCGTGATTGCACGATTAGAGAATTCTTTGAGCCTTCTTGGACCCAAATCTCGGGCCTCCTTCCTTTTCTTTAAGGCGATGATGATCTACGTTAGTTGCTCTTCCCCATTAGTGAATTTATAGATAGAGATCACTATTCCTGAGGATTTCAGGACCATCGCTTTACCTTCGTTAAGATCAGATTTGACAAACGTGCCGCCCTTCTTAGTTCTCTTATTGCAAAAACAAGCAGTCACGACTTCAGTTTTATTTTTCAACATCGGATCCATCACCATCCTCAATCGAGCTTGAGTACATCATTCTCGGGAATGCTGACTGCCCGAAGCTCTTGGCAGAAAATTCGGTTTCTTTATTCAACGATGAAGGTTTGCAAACTTGGACATGTATGCCTTCCCTCCCTCTTAGTTTTATAGATGACGTAATGTCGAAAGAGGTAGAGTTGAAGGACAAGAGAGAGGAGATCATGGCAAGAAAAAGAGTGGTTATGATCGCTTCATCTGAGGATGACGATGTTTCCTTGGTGGACCACCCTAGGCCATCAACTTGGTTCCCATCCCCAGATCCTCAGCCTACACAGATGGATTCCGCAAAGAGAGACCTACATCTGACTCAAGACATGGACCTCAACTTCGGAAGGAACCTTGGCCATGGCACCCAACAAGAGACGACTCAGATGATGGACTTAGAAATTGACCTCAGCCTGTTCAATGCTTCTTCTGCTCGCATATCAGTTGCGCCGACTACCCAATCACTGCCCCGTGTGACACCCAACTCGCTTCTGGTTGTCAAGAGGAGTGGTCGCCCGCTTTCCGTGAGTGGAGGGCATTATTTGGAAGGTAGCGTTTTTATACCTAATATTCTTTGCTCGATTAATCATTCTGTAATTATGTCTGCTGCTTCTAAATTTGGTATTAGTTTTTCGCCAAATGTGGTATCTGTTATAAAAATTTTTGAAAAGCAAAGGACTTATGATACCCCATGAAGATTCCATCTTGGAATGTTCATGGTCTAGGGTGCTTCGATAAGTGTGCATTAATTAAGAATTTTATTAAACCTTTGAAGCTCTATTTATTTTTTATCCAAGAATCAAAGCTTTGCAATCCATCACTTGCCTAGAATTAGACTTGTAGGTGGAAATTTGTTGTCTGCTTTGACTTCCTTGGATGCCATTGGCTCTGGGGGGATCATTACTCTTTGGGATGAATCAAGGTGGACTTTATTGCAATCTATTTTGGCCCTCAGTGTCTTATATGTAATTCTTCAACATATTCCTTCCGGGGCTATCTACTCCTTTTCTAATGTCAATAGTCCCGACTCCCTAGCCCTTTGTTTGAAACTTTGGGATACCTATACTGATTTTGCCTCCTATTTTAATGGCCCATGGATTATTGGAGGTGATTTCAATGTTACACGCTTCCGCTCTAAAAGAAATAACTTGGGTTCGGACCCGGACATGGATAGGTTCAATGACTTTATCTCCTTGTGTGATCTTGTTGATTTGCCTATAAATAATCATGCTTTCATGTGGTCTAATAATTGTGCCACTCCTTCGCTTTCCAAACTCGATAGATTCTTTCTAAACTTACCTTGGGAAGATATGCATCCATTTCCTTCCTAGCATGGCCCGCCCTCTATAATCTCTGACCACTACCCCATCCTTCTTGACACTGGTTATGGATCTCCTCATCACTCACACTTCAAATTTGAAAACTTCTGGACTCTTGAACTTGGCTTTGATGACATGTTCGAGAGGCTATGGAGCTCTTTCATAGTTTCTAGACTTGCTATTAAGGTATTAGTCACTAAACTGAGGCTCTTGCAGTCTGCTGGTCTTTGGGGTGCCTTGAGGATTAAGAAGGAGCGACTCCAAGACTAGATCTTGGACTTTAACATAAAAGAAGAGAACTCTCCTCTCTCGCCTTCCGATAGAGAAATGCCGAGGACGCTGGAAGCTGAGCTAGATAGGATCATGAGGCAGGAGGAGTTAGCTTGGAAACAAATATCTAGACCTCAATGGCTTAATGAAGAGGATCAGAATACCGCTTACTTCCACAGAGTTGCAAACGTTAGACGTAGATCCAACTAAATTTCAAGCAGCACCCATGATGGCAAAGAAATTACAAACGAGAATGAAATCCTTAACACCTTCACCATGCATCTCAAAGCTTCTCTCCTAGATCTAACCCCCACATTTGATATCATCAACTGGGAACAATAGTTCCCTTCAACGCACCCATTTTCCCATTCCATTGACGTGGATTATCAAATCTACGAGATCTAGATAGCGCTCAATGGCACGGATGGTGACAAGGCCCCTGGCCCTGATGGTTTTCCCCCCTCATTCTTTAAGCGCTACCGGGGTTTTCTCAAGTTTAGCATCTTACGACTTTTCGAAAAATTCTATTGCTACCCCAACCTAGTTTTCAGACTCAACTAGGCAAACAACATCCTCATCCCCGAATTTGAGGGAGCCTCTTCGGTTAAGGAGTTTCGCCCAAATAGCCTTCAAAACACAATTTTCAAGCTCGTCTCTAAAGTCCTGACCAACCGACTTAAACCCATCTTTCAAGATCTGATCTTCCCAAGACAATCCGCTTTCACTCCTGTAAATCCCTCCGTTATAATGCTGCATCTGTTCAGGAAGCCATTAATTACTATGTACCCAACAACTTTAACTGTTCAGTAGTTAGGCTTGATTTTTCAAAAGCTTTCAACTCGATTTCATTGAAATTTATCTTGGGTTCTCTGAAAGGCTAGAGGGTTCCCTAAAATATTCATTGTTTTGGCTAGTCGTCCCTGACCTCTTTCTCTTCTTCAGTTTGCGTTAATGGAAAAAAGGGTGACCTCTTTGTAAATCTCAAAGGACTTGGACATGGGACCTCTTATCACTGCTTCTCTTCAATTTAGCTGCAAATTGTTTCGTCCATATGATTGACTTAGCCTGCAATACTAGGCTTCTGGTTTGTCCTGGAAATGAGGTAATCCATTCCGCTCTAAATTCTTTTCGGTTTGTTGATGTCGCAATTCTCTTAACCCTGCCAATCCCGTCGTCTATTACTACATATAAACTTCTGATTTACTGTTTTGAATTGGTTTCTGGGCTTAAAATTAACTTCTCCAAAAGCTCCATTACAATGATTAATGATGATGACGGGTTAGGTCCTTTAGTTGCATCTACCCTAAACCGTTATCTCCAACCATCCCTATCCACTACCTAGGACTTACATTTAGAACCTCAATGTCTAAGCGTGAGGACTGGAACACACCGCTTAAAAAAATGACAAGGCACCTCGCTAGGTGGAAAGAAAGTTCAATATCTCATGCGGGAAGAGTACATTAGTTAACTCCATTCTTAGCTTTGTCCCTACGTACTGGCTCTCTTTCTACAAGGCTCCAACTTGGGTCATCAACAGGATTGGCTTAATGCGTCGTGCCTTCTTCTGCCAACTGCTTGGTGGCTTGGAGAAGAGTTGTAGACCCAAATCACATGGTGGGTTGGGAGTTATCAATCTTGCTCTCTTCAACACGGCACTTCTTTCAAAATCGGCCTGGGATTTGATATCAGGATGATCCAAACCTTAGGCCCAATAGGTTAATCAATGCCATTGCAGTGGTGAGTTCAGCCTTGCAGATCTTATAGCATGGCGCTCTACTCCCTTCTCTTTTCTCAATTACAGTAGACAAATGCATATATGTGAGCTAGGCTTTCATTGGAGAGACTTGCAATATACGATTCTCAGATATCATCATTGGCAGCAACATTTAGGCACTCTGCTCCCTTCTACAGCTCACTACTAACACTTGGCTAATAGACGAGATGATCAGTTTTCCTATGGCATAATCAATTATGTACAATATACGATGAAATCTATGTACACTTCTTACGCATACTCTGGTATGATCCTAAAATTTGGCAAGCTATGAGCAATCAAGGTCCCTCCAAAATATAGGATTCATGCTTGGCTTATTTTGCTAGGCAAGCTTAATACTATTGAATGTCTGGTTGGCAAAATCTGGGGAATCCTTAGATATGTTTTCTTTGTTCAGCCAACATTGACTCCTATAATCATATTTTCTATGATTATGACTATTCTTTCTAGATCCGGACACTGTGTGCCTCTAATCCGAATATGCAAACTTCCTTATCTAAATGCAATATTGTGCTGCTATAGGAGACTTTCTCTCCTATGTCCATCGATGCCTTACTTGCCCTAGCTTTCGTTCAGGCAGTTTGGTTGGAAAGAATGACCGTTGCTTCAATTCTAATCTCACTCTTATTTGACAGTCGCTTGCAAAACTATGTGTATGTATAATGCTTGGATAGGTGTAGCATAAGAAAACCTCCAGTTCTTCCTCTAGGGACCAGAATCAGTAGAGAGCAACAACCAAGGGAGTTGGTATGTAGAGAGGACAGTCGGATAATGGATGACTATATATTACTATGTTCGCTTTTGCTTTAGGTTGGGATAATTTTTGTGGGTTCGTATAATATACTATGTTATGCTTGTGAGCTTATGGATGTACATATTGGACTATTATGACCACCGACCAGGATAGTTGGTCAGACTATTTTTATTTTCTTTATGCATCATATGGTTATGCGCCTCTAAGCTACCTATCCTTTAAGTAAAAAAACAATATGATTTTGGAAGACGATTGCCTTATTTTTATACACACATAACACTTAACTAAGTGTTGGGGCATACTTTTCCTTGTAGCAAAGTATGAGTTTTGTAAAATTAATTATTTGAACAATGATATTTTTAAAGAAAGCAAATGATACTTTAGCTCATTTTACTGAGTTTGTATGGAATAAACTAAACTTGATGATAAGTATTTTATGTATAAAACGACTATCTTGTGAACACATTTATATGGTGGATGATAAATGTTCAATTTTGTATCTTAATTAGCTGATATTATAAGTGTAAATTATGGAGATGCTTACTTATTTGTTATCACCCGACATTTATGACATTGGGGATTGAGAATTGATGACTAATTAGGGTTGTTTCATTAGTGAATTTATCCAGACTAAGCTCATGTGTGAGTAGAGTTTCATGTAGAAGATCGGGAAAATCAAATTGCCTTAAGATGTGCAGAACTGATCAAAAGAAATGACTCATTCGATGTTTATAAAACAAGAATTAATAGCGGAGACTGATGACGGGGTAGCACTCCGCATGGTAGTCGATTAAACCCATCGGCTATCAGGGTCCGTGATTCCTATGAGTAAGGCTTCACCAATATTAAGCTAAATTTTTTGAAATTACACATCCGAGAATTCATAGCAGTGACAGTCACCGTTATTTTTTTCTTCTGCGTGGGGATATCGTGGTATCCTTAAATCAATTGTTATTTTTCTTTAGTCATAGAAGTAACTAGGTACTCTTATAGGAATGGAAGACTGTTGGACTATCTAATTATATGTTTTAGCCTAAGTCAACCCAATAGGTTTTTAGTTGGCCTGCGAAACGTAATAGGTTCATAGTGACTCTGACAAAACTAATCAATTTATGAACACTTAATGGGATGGATAGAAGTGGTAATGTATAACCCTTAAACCCTATTGAATACCAGACTATTCACGTTTGACATGTTTTGTGTGATGTTTATTTTATATTATAACCATTGTGATTATAGGCAAATACTATATTTTGCATTGATTGTAGGATAATAGTAAGGGGAAACCTATTCTGCTTAGCAACATGGTGTTATTATGTATCTATTTTGATCGTAAAGAACTAATATTATTCACACAAGACTTTTTATATGACCCAAAGTTTTTGGTTTCTCCCTAAATTACCGGTTACTCATTTTAGTAGGTCGAGAGTAGGGTTTCTCATGTTAAGACAAATAAAGCTTCTGGAGACGTACTAGAAGCAAGCTATTATTAGTGTAGTTTATTTTCCGCTGTGCAGTATAATTGCTTTATTTATTGTATTTAAAGGTGAATACTTTAACCATAAGTATTTATTACTCCAATCATCTAATAGGGCATCTTCATATGTCGCTCTTCGTAACACATTTGTATTTATTATATTTTTTCTTAACGATTTGATCGTGGGGTTATGTAATTGGCATGTTGTTTGTACCAAAAATGGGCACAACACTCTTCGGAAGTTTTTGAAGAGATAAAAGTGAAGAAAGAAAATTAAAACTGAGGATTATCTAACAAAAACTCCAAATAACAGAAAGTAAATTGCACAGAAGACAGCGATTTAGAGTGGTTCGGCGCTTTGCCTACGTCCACTATGAAAGTTGATAATTTTATTGCTCGATACTTGAAGATTACAATTTCTTATAATGTAGTACAACTGATTTTATAAGCTAAGTCTGAAAATAAGGTGGCGGTGGTGATTTGGAGTAAATCTGGCAGAGTCTGGGCGCTCTTTAGCTCTTAAAATTGTCCGACCCCTTTTCTGAATGACCAGGGGCTCTATTTATAGGTGTAGGAGGCTGATATTTCGCCTAAAATTCGGGGAGAGCAGTTCTGGTACGTGAGGGGGCCCACATGCCCGCTTTCAGGAAATCCGGGCCCATTGTGGGATCGATTCGAAGTCCATTCGAATCGATCAAGAAAACATCCAATCGAGTTGAAATTTGGTATGGACATTCTTCAACATCTGCCCAAGCTTCTGTGAAAATTTCATAGCATTTGGACTTGTAGATCTCGAGTTATGATCGATTCAAGTTTGCATTTCTGGTGGACACCAGTAGTTCGAATCGATCCCTTCGAATCGATAGGGTCGAATCGATGCTCGGTGCATGTGCATGGTGATGTGGCGCGCGTGCTTCTTGGGTTGATCCATCTTTTTATCCGAGTTTACTGGGTCGAATCCATGGTTTTAGCCGCTTTGACTTGGTGGATTCATTGTAACGGATTTGAAAATATGCTCCTTCGAATCGATCGAACGGATGTTTCCTTCGTATCGATCAAGGTAGGCCATAGTTGATCGATACAAAGGCTTCTCAGCTGAATGGATTCAAAGAGAGTCGTGGGATGGAGTCGAAGTTCTTCAACTACATGGATTTGAAGATAGTCGTGAGATGGAGTTGAAGTTCTTCAACTACATGGATTCAAAGGCCTTCCCTTTGATGGATTTGAAGTAGGGAATGGTTCAATGGGTTCGAGCCATGGCTTGCTCGATGTATTCGAAGCAGGGTTATGCTTCGTGGATTCGAAGCACCTCCTCTCGATGGATTCGAAGCAGAGGAAGTTCGATGGAGTCGAACAGAGGTTGTCCCATGGATTCGAACTAGAGCTTGGCCGATGGATACGAAGCTTGGCCACCTGATGGACTCGAACATAGGCTTCGCCTATGGATTTGAACTTAGGACTGTCTACTCCATTTTTCGTTGGTGATATCTTGAGCATACGAACTCGGATTGACTTGAAATTCGGAATGTTGGCTTTCACGGCTTTGCTTGACATATCTTATCAATCGTAGATTGATCTGGACCTGGATAAAATTCATCGATATCCATAGTAGACCTGTGTATAACCGGTTTCAAGACGAACTGTCCTTGGTTTCTAGTCGAGTTCTTTGGTATCTCGGCCTTGCCAAAAGGCGGGATAACATTTGCCCCCCAAAGTACGTCTTGTGTAATCATGACGTGCTTTGAAAAGCTGCAGTTCCTGTTTGATAATCATCACATGTTTCGCTGAAAACTGTATCCTGTATTGCTGCAATTGACCGTTGTATGATTGTGATTATCTGTATGCTGTCGGATTCACGATGAGACGAACGCTTGATTCCTGTGAATGTTAAAGATTAAGTATTAGTCGAACATATGTGCATATATGTGTCATCTTGACTTTTGTTAACGTTGCGCGTTTGCACGTCGTTGCCAGTTCAGTTAGTTATCGAAGTCTGCATCGATCCTCTCCTGAATCGATTTGAGATTCGAGTTAAAACATCGTTTTGATGATTGTCTATGATTATCCTCTTGTATCGATCCTCTCCTGAATCGATGTAAAAGGTAGACCAGTAATCTTTTCATGTCGAAGCGATGCGTCCATTTTCATCGACGGTTTTTGATGGATTCGAAGGGATCGTTCGAATCGATAGCCTTTGAACTGCTGCGAGTCGATGGCCATGAAGTTGGTACTCCGAATCGATGGGTATATGGTGTCCTCAATTCTGCCTTTGCTAACTCCTTCGTATCGATGGAGCCTCGAATCGATGAAGCTTTGTATCGATGAAGCCCCGTGTCAATGCCGCCTCAATGGATTCGAAGAGTCGATGGATTCGAACGAGATGCTCGAATCGAACGGTGTGCGACCGGTATGGATCGGTCAAGTTGACCGGGAGACGAATCGTCCCGTTTCCTATCTGGGATCCATATAAATACGCGAGGTCACTTTCACTTTCACTTTTTACTTTTACTGTTACTCTGCCCCTTCTTCGTATCGATCTCCCAAAAACTCGAGAGAAAAACTACTCCGACTCGATCGAAAACTCTGATCTTTCAATCACGATCATAATAAATCAGGTAGTTAATGGATGAAAATTGAGTTAAGGACGATGAAACTGGAATTTGCCATTATTCTCGAATTCTTCCTGAGATCGGTTTCGAAAGGTTTCTTAAGACTTGAGCGAAATTGTTCGAATCGATCGATTGGAGGATGAAAACGTGTTGGTGTTGCTTGGAAGAGGAGGAGATGCTGATTACTGTTCTGCCTCGTATCGATCCAGGATGGATAGATTGGATCGATCTTGATCGCACGACTTCGTATCAATTGTTTGTGGAATAATGTGGTTCGAATCGATCGAAGGCAGTTAGAGCTCGTATCGATCCCATGTAACATGTGATCGATTCGAAGCTATAGACTGATCGATTCGAAGATATCAAACTATGGTCGATTCGAAGCTCTTGTTCTTGATGGATACGAACTCTCCCTCGATGGATTCGAAGGACTTTAGTTGATACAGATAACTTTGCTCTAAGGTCCATCGATTCGAAGACGTGCCGAGCCGACCCCGATCGATACGAGGTATATCGAGCCGAGTTGAATCGATTCGAATCGATCGATTCGACCTTACTCGATGCGAAAAAGCACTATCTCTGACTTGCTCCAAAACACGAACTACGACCAACTCCAAGCTGAAACTCGACAAACTTAATGAATTTTAGCACACTTGACTCCGACGGCTTCGGCCTTGCCTAATTGAACTTGACTGCAAGACTATACTTGACTTCCTTTTGAAGCTCGTCGATGGAACCATGACTTAACCAAAAACATAACAGATTTATACTTGAATCGGTCGGTAGCATTTGGATGGCGTGGATATGACGGTCAGCGATGACGGTCATTTCCAGTCTTGATTTCCAGAGTTTCGTCGTTCGCACATTTTGTTTCATTCCGTAAAATTTTCTTAAGTAATGCACAGCACTTGTACTGCACGGCACATTCATACACATTGCACTGGGGAATGCACGGGCTCTTTATGAACTTAACGTTGCTTTCTGATAAGTTAGTCAGTTATGGAATCTTCGAGCTCGCAACAGCAGGAGATTCAGAGTTCTCCTCCTCCGGTCCTTGTAATTCCAGATATCCCAGCGGATATAGTAGATCCAGCTCCCGACGAGCTACAAGACGCTATATTTATCGAGGATCCTATAGACTCCGTTCAATCTAATATCTACGGAAACCTGCTGGGTAGGATATGCACAAGACATCATATTTCTTTAGACGATGTGTTATTGCCAAGTTCCAGCGACAGACCTCACTGTCCGCCCGAAGGGTATACTGCCTTTTACCGACATGCTTGTGCGACCGGAACGCTCCTTCCATTCAATCAATATATTAGGGAGATATTATCATATCTTGGAATTGCTCCTTCTCAATTACACCCCAATGGGCACGCGCTACTGAACAGTGCGTTTATTGTATTTATGGAACACCTCTTCCGTCCTCCAAGGCCGACGAAAATCAGATATCTATTTAACTTCAAGAGCAGAGGTGATAGTCCGTCTTTTACATTCTTGGAGGCAGTGAGAAATTGTCAAGTTATTACTGGAGCCTGGACCAGACTTAGTTACTTCAAGAATGAATGGTTTTATGTCCGGTGTCCTCCTGGTTTTGCTAGGCGATGGTTGTCTAGACGTAAGTGCCGCTACCTGTCGATGATTTCCTTGATTAACAGCTTTTTTTTGCATTGGTTTTGACATCTTGTTTCTCTTACAGCCATTATCTCCAGACCCGATGGCGGGTATTACAAGGGCATAGTTCAAAGTCTTCAAGAAATTTCGAGCGAGTTGAGACACATCGACTTGGTGTTGAATGATTATAACTTAAGAGCTCTCGGCTTGATTGAAGTGAATCAGAGTATAGTCATCGAAGGGATGTCAAAGCCCGCCTCAAAGAAGAAGAAAACAAGAAGAAGAAAAAGAAAATGGCGAAGAAAACGCTCGGTGTCGTAATAACTGAAGTGAGCGACGAGGAAAGAACTCACACGGACATAGAGCCGATGGCGGATCTTTCGGGAAATTTTGAAGAGTTGGGAGAAAGACGGAAAATCAAGACCGTCGTTTCTAAAAAACTTAAATCTAAGGGGTGGAAGTCTATAGATGTGTCTTCTCCCGCTTCCGGAGCTATAATTTCTGAGGCCGCCCCTTCTCATTCGAGAGATACTTTTAAAGGGCTTGATGATATTCCCATCCCGGATTATATATCGATTCCTCACAGTTCCGGGTTGGAGGAATTCCAAGATGTTTTAAATATGAGCGAGCCCTTTCCTTTGAATGCGGTCAACACTTCCGGTTGGTCTGGGGGTTTACACATTTACACACACTTCCACAGCACTACATGATTTCCGCATATTGAACGTCACTTTTGTAGGATTCTAAACTGTAGTTTCTTCTTATCGCAGGTGAGATGTCAGGCCGCGGATCTACTTTGGATAGGCTTCGTAATGTACGCCGATCTTCCTCATACTATGAGTCCCGCTGGAGGGAATCAGATAGGGATCAGGGATGAGGCTATACTACTCAGGATTGCTACGATAGAGATCGAGATTATTAGCATAACCATTCTGGCCAAGATCGTACTGACAGAGATAGGAGCTATCAGTACCGACCATGATTTTGTTCTCCTTCGCCTCCCAGGGTCCCTATAGATCCTCCCGAGTCTTCTCATCAACAACCACCTTCTCAATCTTCCAGGCCCGAAACTCAGCGGCAAAGGGTTGAACCGCCGACAGCTGCCATTGTTGAACAGGCTCCGGCTGAATTGACAAGTGAAGGAGCCATCCAGCTTGCCCAAATGAAAAAGGACTTTCCAGAAATCTGTCTAGATGCATATGTCTTTCCTCCCCATCTCAAGAGGATCCCTCCGGATGCCGAAAATATTGCGCATAGCTATATCCGTGACTTTTATGCCCAATACAAGGAGTGGTACAAAGCAGCTGTAAAAGCTTCAAAGGTAGCTTTTGACCGTGCGAAGGTTATTGAGGAGCGCGATGCTGACATTGTCAAGAAAGACCGCATCATCCAAGTTCTTCAATCTGGGATGGAGTCGTCTCGAAACTCAGAACTCCAAGCACTTAAAAAGCATGATGATGTTGTGGCGAAGATGGCGAGGATGCAGCAGGCACACTGTGCCTTGGTAGAAGGGATGGGCCACCGTTATACCACTGTCGTAGCTGAGCGGGACGCAGCCGTTAAAGAGCTTAATGAGCTCAAGGCCAAATTTGCTGAGGTGGTGAAAGAAAAAGATGATGCGAACACCACCGCTCATGATGCATGTGACCAAGCTGTATCCCTTAGAGCCGAACTTGCTGCGGTGGAGGCTAAGACTAAATTTGCGGAGGCAGAGATCCAGGAAAAGATTATGGTGGAGCGGTCCAGGATGGAAACCGATTTTGACGATCTCCTGGTCACATAAAATGCTAATGTGCTAGAGCACAGGAATTTATCTTGGCTGGGAGATGACTCTATGATCTTGTATAACGCCTGGACTAGGCTGGTGGAGGAGAAGAAAGCGGCGCATCCAGATGAAGCACTGGATGATTTCAAACTTGAGATGCGCTTGCTTACTGAAGATGAGAGGAAAGTTCTCCATGAGGCGGCGATTTCCATGGCGAGAGAGAGGCTTGGTACTCAACATATAGAGACAGGCGAGGGTTCGGGGATCGAGCATCACGAGGCAAGTGTCGGAGCTGAAATTCCAACATTGCCTGTAACCATTGGTGCGGTCGATCCCCAGTCTGTCCCCGCTTATAATCCTGACCAGCCGCAATTGTCTTCCGCTGATGCTCCTTCCTCTGCACCTGCCCATGCTCCGGGTCAGGCTAAGGAAGGTATTTGAATGTCTCCTGCGTACACTTAGTGTGATGAACCTGAAGCAATACATTTAGCTAACAATTTTTTGCTTTTTCATGTCTCAGTGACCGAAACCGCCGTCCCTGCACCTTCCGCATCACAAGTTCCTTATCAAGCGCAAGGGGCTATCGTCACCGAGGCCATTATGACGTCTACCATGGTCGGCGAAGAGGGAGAAGCGAGCATGTTGTCTTTTGATGCTCAGATGATTGAGGAACTCCTCAGTCAACCCAACGATCCCTTCGCCGATCCATCCTTTGCCATGAGCAGGGCCACTCCGGCTGTTAGCTCCTTTATGCCAGCCACTAGCATATCCAGCGCGGCCCAAGCACCTCGCGAAGATGAAATTTTGGCTGAGATTAGTGCTGAGATGGCCGCAGTGACCGCCGGTATGAATCCGTCTGGCCATGCCCCGTTAATGATGATATCGCCGGGCGGCACTGTGGTAATTACGAGTGCTCCTGTCCCACCTCCTGTTACTACTTCTATTCCTCCGGCTCCACCCTCCAAAAGAATCTATGTTGCCTCAAGCTCCGAGGAAGATGTGGACATTATGTCGCCATCGGAGGACAAACCGGAGAAGAGTAAGAGAGTGAGGAGGAAGTCGGGTAGCGGATCCAGTGGGACTACTCCGAAGAAGAAGTTAAGGAAGAAGAAAGATTGAATTCCTTCTTTAGTTTGCTGTAGTGTTTTGTTTTGTCTTTTGGTTTTTTTTATAGCCGTGTATAGATGTGGATTTGGCTCCCACTAGTAGGAATTTTTTGAACCATCTTGTAATCGGATTCTTTTTGTTGATAATGGAAATGAAAGTATATTCTCTTTCGTCTTCAATTCGATATTTGTTTTGGTCCTGCCCCTAGTCTTTGGGATAAACATGGAGTTGATGTATGTTTATACTCTGTCTCACACTCTGGGAGTGTGGAGTTAAGTAAATATTTATACTCCGTTTCGCACTCTGGGAGTACGGAGTCAAGTAAATGTTTGTACTCCTTCTTGCACTTTGGGAGTACGGAGTTAAGTAATGTTTATACTCCGTCTCGCATTCTGGGAGTACGGAGTTAAGTAAATGTTTACACTCCATCTCGCACTCTGGGAGCACGGAGTCAAGTAAATGTTTATACTCCGTCTCGCACTCTGGGAGTACGAAGTTAAGTGAATGTTTATACTCCGTCTCACACTCTGGGAGTGCGGAGTTAAGTAAATGTTTATACTCCGTCTCGCGCTCCGGGAGTACGGAGTTGAATAATGTTTATACTCCGTCTCGCACTCTGGGAGTACGGAGTTGAGTTATGTTTATACTCCGTCTCGCACTCTGGGAGTACGGAGTTGAGTAAAGGGTTGTCGTGTATCAACCCATTTTTAGCCCGACATGATGGCTTGCCCCCGAGCTCGGGTTTCACTTAGCGAGTGGCTGGTCGTATCACAACCACTCCCTATTTGAATAAATTCCACTGCATAATGGAATTTAGCTCTCCGTGCATCGTGATGTTGTACATTGTATTTAATGAATCACAGCTCTGGCTCGAAGAGATGGCATTTTATTGCTGAAATAAGAAAATATGGCAAAGTCAGTTGCCTTATTACATATTCTAATTTCGAAATGAAAAAGTAAATTGCTAAAATGGAAAAAATGCAATAAAGTAAATAAAGCCTGTCATATATAGTAGCGACGGAGACTCTCGCTGTTCCAAGCCCTTGGCAAATCAAGACCGTCAACGGTCAATAGTTTGAATGTGCCATCTCCGAGTCTTTGTGTAATTACGTATGGTCCTTCCCAATTTGGTTTCATGTGTGAAGGAACCAGATAGATTCTCTTGAGAACGAGATCGCCGAGTTCGAAAGTTCGAGGTCGAACTTTGGCATTATATAATCGGGCGACTCGACTCCGATATGCAGCAGCCCTCAAATCTGCCTCTTCACGCTTCTCATCCAGTAGATCCAAAGATTCAGCAAGCAATATAGCATTTGTTTTTGGATCATAATAAGTCACGCAATGGGAAAACACTTCCGTTTCGACTAGAATAACGGCTTCCGAGCCATAAGATAAGGAAAATGGGGTATGTCCGGTTGCGGTTTTGTGAGTTGTTCGATAAGCCCATAATGCCATAGGAAGTTCATCAACCCATTTGCCCCCAGCATTTTCCAGTCGTTTCTTTAAGATGGATTTTATAACTTTATTGACAGCTTCGACCTGACCGTTTGCCTGTGGATGTGCAACTGCCGAGAATTTTTTATGGATATGAAACCATTGACAGAAATTCTTGAATTCTACACTGTCAAATTGGGTCCCATTATCAGTGATGATGGTATGCGGGAGTCCAAATCGACAGATGATGTTGCGAACTACGAAATTTATTACTTTCTTTGTCGTAATCGTTGTGAGAGCTTCGGCTTCAGCCCACTTTGTAAAGTAGTCAACGGCGACGATGGCGTACTTCGCACCACCTTTTGCCAGAGGTAGAGCACCGATGATATCGATGCCCCACATAGCGAATGGCCAGGGACTGACCATTTGAGTTATCTCGGTGGGTGGAGCTCTTGGAATTCGGGAGTGTTTCTGGCACCTATCGCACTTTCTGGCATAGTTTGCTGCATCTCGGTTCACTGTCGGCCAGTAGTATCCGTATCGGAGTATTTTCTTAGCAAGAGCTTGTCCACCGGTGTGATCGCCACATTCTCCTTTATGTACGTCATGTAACACTCGTTTGATTTCATCGTGCGCGATACACCGGAGGAGAGGAACATAATAACTTCTTCTATACATGACTCCATCCTGAATGACGAACCGTGAAGCTTTTCATAGAATTTGCCTTTTCTCATTTCTATGCTCAGGCAATGTCCCATTCTCAATGTAATTTCGATATGGAGTCATCCACGACTCTCTACTGGGAGCGGTTTCAAACACAAAATTCGTCTCTATATGATCGATGCTTGGTGAGGACAAAGTTTCGACGAGGACAAGCCCCATTTGCTGTGCTTCACCTGTGCTGGCTAACTTTGCCAATGAATCGGCTTTTTGATTGCGTTCTCGAGGTATATAATAAATAGCATAATAATCAAACTGATTCAGTACTTCCTGAACTCGAGCCAAGTAAGCAGCCAACCTTCGATCTCTTGCTTGATACTCTCCCCGTACTTGGTATACAACTAATTGTGAATCGCAATAAATTTCCACAGCGATAATTCTCAAATCTCTGGCCAATTTCAGCCCAGTCAAGAGGGCTTCATATTCAGCTTCATTATTGGTTGCGTGAAAATCGAATCTCAAAGCATAACATATAGATCGGCCTTCGGGAGTTTCTAGTACAACACCGGTCCTTTGATGCACCATCAGTATACAGCTTCCAGATATGTTCGGGGGATTCACTGGTTTCGGGTAAGTCTTCTGGAACGGTAAATTCAGCTATGAAATCGGCTAGGACTTGTCCTTGAATGGCTCGTCTTGGAGAATAAGTAATATCAAACTGGCTCAGTTCGATGTTCCACTTGAGTAACCTACCAGACGTCTCAGGCCGCGTGAGGACCCGTCGTAACGGCTGATCGGTATACACAGTAAGAGGATGAGCTTGGAAGTAAGGGCGAAGCTTCCTTGAGGCAATGACCAGGCAATAAGCCAATTTCTCCAGCCTTGGGTAATTTCTTTCAGCTCCTGTTAATCATTTACTAACATAGTAGACCGGTTTCTACACTCGGTCTTCTTCTCGAACCAAAGCATCGCTGATTACATGCTCCGATACTGCCAGATAAAGGTATAATTGTTCGTGGTCTATCGGCTTTAACAGGATTGGAGGTATGGAGAGATGTTGAACCAGCGATCGGAATGCGCCTTCGCACTCCATGGTCCATTCAAAGTTTCGCTTTCCCTTTCGGATCAGATTGAAGAAAGGAATGCATTTATCGGTGGATTTTGAAATGAACCTGCTTAATGCCGCTACCTTCCCGTTGAGACTCTGGACTTGCTTTATGGTTCTTGGAGTTTGCAAGTTCCTTATCGCCCAGATCTTTTTGGGATTTGCTTCTATCCCTCGAGCATTAACGATAAATCCGAGGAACTTTCCAGAGGCAACGCCAAAGTGACACTTTAATGGATTGAGCTTCATTCCATATTCTCGAAGAATGCAGAACATCGAATTTAAATCTTTGACGTGGTCTGTGGATAATCGGGACTTTACTAGCATGTCGTCCACGTAAACCTCCATGGTCTTCCCGATCTGGTCGGCGAACATCCGATTGACCAAGCGTTGATACGTTGCTCCGGCATTTTTTAGACCGAAAGGCATGACTCTGTAGCAGTAGAGTCCCAGATCGGTCATGAAACTAGTATGTTCTTGATCAGGCAAATGCATTGGTATTTGATTGTAGCCCGAATAAGCATCCATGAAAGATAATAATTCGTGTCCAGCCGTGGAGTCTACGAGCTGGTCAATTCGGGGAAGTGGAAAACTATCCTTTGGACAAGCCTTGTTTAAGTCAGAATAGTCGACGCAAGTTCTCCATTTCCCGTTCGGTTTTCGAACCAATACTGGATTTGACACCCATTCTGGATATAAAGCATCTCGATGAACCCATTTGATTGTAACTTATCAACCTCCTCTTTAAGGGCGGCAGATCTCTCTGGATCCATACTGCGCCTTTTTTGTTTGACTGGGACATACTGCGGATCAATATTCAGGGAGTGACTTGCGATGTCCGGTGAGATCCCGCACATATCAGAGTGTGTCCAGGCGAAAACGTCAAGATTTGCCCGGAGAAAATCAACCAATTCCTGTTGTGTCTGTATTCCCAGTTGAGATCCAACTTTTAGTACTTTCGAATCATCATCCTCACTGACTGGGACGTCCACAGTCAGTTCTGCCGGGGAAGCTTGATTCTCTTTAGATTCGTCTTTATCTTCGCTGTCTCTAGGGTCAAGATCTTTAAGGAATTGGTCGTGGTGCCCAGGCCAAAGCCCAGGCACTAATTGTCAATCATCAGCAAAACAGACGCAGAGAGATTCCTTTACGCCCTTTCCTTTCTCCTTTCTCTGCGCCTTGCGCAGTTCAGCAACATAACAGGCTCTTCCGGCTGCCTGATCTCCTTGAATGACTCCAATTCCGTGATTAGTAGGGAATTTCAGAGTTAAACACCATGGGGCAATGGCTGCCCTGAATTCAGCAAGGGCCGGTCGGCCCAAAAACGCATTGTAAGGTGAATCAATATCTAACACGACAAATTGCAACATCCGGACTCTCCGGCGTTCTCCAACTCCCAACTCCACTGGCAGTTCCACCACTCCAGTGGGTATTGTTGCACTTCCATTGAAGCCGTGGACTCGAGATTGGCAAGGTTTCAAGTCCTTTGCTTCCATTTTCATTAAGTCATAGGCTCGTTTAAGTAAGATGTTTACAGAGCTCCCACTGTCAACCAGGATCCTCTTCATCCAAGCAGGACCAACCTGGGCAGATATGACCAGTGGGTCGATTGTCGGGGCTTCGACCTTGTCAGCATCTCTGCTTCTGAATATGATATCATCAATCATTGTTTTTTGTTGTTTAGCCAGAGTTCCATCTTCACAATTACTGCAACATTCAAAGCTCGCATGCCTGATAGAGCTAGCATACGACTCCATTTCCCTCCATCTTTTGTCTGCTGGACGGGGACCACCACTTATTGTGTTTATAACTAGCCTTCCGCCCGTTCGAGCGGGCTCCTCTTGCCTTTCTTGATTTTGTGCAGGGTTCTGATTTGACGGGCCCGCACCACCAGGCTGCGGCGCTCGCACAAACTGATCTAACTTTCTTTCCCTGATCAACTTCTCGATGAGGTCCTGCAAATGTCGACACTCATTGGTATTGTGGCCATAACTCTCATGGAATCTATAGAACTTCCCTGTTTGAATCTGCCTCTCCGACGATTGCTTCGAAGCAGGCTTCTTATATTACACAGTGTTGCAAGTTTGTAGATATACATTCTCTATTGATGTATTCAATGGTGTGTAATTATCGAACATTGGAGCCCTACGTCGTGGGCCTCGGTTTGGATCCCTTTTCTTATCTTGACCATTGTTGCCTCGTGGCTGAGTTTGTTTGTTCTGTATATTCAATTGAACTTTTCCGGAACTCTCACCAGACTGCTTAACTGCCACATTACTTGTATTCCTTCAGTTCTGGGCATCACATCATCCTGCTTCCTAGACTGTTTTGCGTCCTCTTGCCGTAAGAATTGAGCGGCTTTGGAGTAGAAATGGTCCAACGATGCGGGTGGTTTCCCAACTAGCCAATTTCCAAACTCAGAATCGGGATCGATTCCTTTGGTTAATTCCATCAAGATTGAGTTATCGTTAGGATTACTAATCTCTACACATGCTGCGTGGAATCTTTCTAAATAACGTCTGAGTGTTTCTCCCTTAGCTTCGGTGACGCTAGATAGGGTGTTAACGTCTTTAGGACTGGCGACATGCATACGGAACTGTTCGACAAATTTCTTAGCCAGTTGATCAAACGAAGAGATAGATCTAGGTGGTAATCGCGTAAACCACATTGTCGCGATTCCTCCCAAAGAGATGGGGAAACTTCGGCACTTTACTGCATCATTGGCCCTTGCGGCGCTCATTGACCACTCATATTTCAAAATGTGTTGATTGGGATCGGAATTTCCTTCGTACATAGGGAGAGTTGGCATTCTGAATCGCCGAGGAGGTTCAGCGTACAATATCTCATCTGTGAAAGGAGTATGACTACGGGAGATTCCCCAGTCGTCATTGGTAAGCCCTTGGCTTTCGAATCATCTGACGTATCATGGTTGAAATATCGGGCATAGCCACATTCTGAGCATGCTGAGCTAAGGTGTGGTCGGTTTCCACAATGCGAGTTTGGACCGGGCGCTGTCGACGGTCCAAGTTTCGCCTCCTTGGCTCAGCGTGTTTCGGGACGTATGGTTCAGGAGTACGCCCACGCTGATGATTATTCGGGTCTGAGAGATTTCGAGTATCAACCCTTATTTCTACCGTGGCAGCTGTGGCATGATTGTCCGTGGTATACTGTGGAGTAGGGCCTCCTCGTGCTGAGGGCCCGGCCTGGAAGCTGGTCGATGGCCCCGCTCTCAACTGTCCAACGGTCAGGGCTGGTTGATATCCGGTAGTTTGTGCATGACTCCCGTCTAATCGGGGATGGGTAGATCTGTGGTAATAGTCAGATGAGGCGGAACTTTCAGTAGATGAACGGGAGATATCATCCCTCTTGGACCTTCTGCGGCCTTGGCGGTTCAGTTGGTTGGTCAATTCAATATTAGCACGCAACTGTTCGGCCAACTGTTGCCGAATTTGAGTCAATTCCTGGAGTAACACATGGAACTCTTGTCTGGTGACTGGCCCAGACGGATCTGAATGAGCAGTGTTGTCTTGATTGGATTGCAGCTGCTATGTAGGATTCTGTCTATCCCGACCTTCTTGATCAGCAGCAGTAGAAGTAGTTCTTGTACTAACCATCTTAAGTAGTGGGTTCCTTTCCTAGATTTTATGCAAATCTGAATAGAATGGAAGGATTCTGGATTAAGGATCTGGATCTTCCTCTTGGACTTATGCAATCCGGTATCGATGGTAGATCCAAGGAGCAGGAGAAAAAGCTGGTTTTCTCTCAATGAAAGCACCAAAGTGTTTGTACCAAAAATGGGCACAACACTCTTCGGAAGTTTTTGAAGAGATCAAAGTGAAGAAAGAAAATTAAAACTGAGGATTATCTAACAAAAACTTCAAATAACAGAAAGTAAATTGCACAGAAGACAGCGATTTAGAGTGGTTCGGCGCTTTGCCTACGTCCACTATGAAAGTTGATGATTTTATTGCTCGATACTTGAAGATTACAATTTCTTATAATGTAGTACAACTGATTTTATAAGCTAAGTCTGAAAATAAGGTGGCGGTGGTGATTTGGAGTAAATATGGCAGAGTCTGGGCGCTCTTTAGCTCTTAAAATTGTCCGACCCCTTTTCTGAATGATCAGGTGCTCTATTTATAGGTGTAGGAGGCTGATATTTCACCTAAAATTCGGGGAGACCAGTTCTGGTATGTGAGGGGGCCCACATGTCCGCTTTCAGGAAATCCGGGCCCACTTTGGGATCGATTCGAAGTCCATTCGAATCGATCAAGAAAACATCCAATCGAGCTGAAATTTGGTGTGGACATTCTTCAGCATCTGCCCAAGCTTCTATGAAAATTTCATAGCATTTGGACTTGTAGATCTCGAGTTATGATCGATTCAAGTTTGCATTTTCGGTGGACACGAGTGGTTCGAATCGATCCCTTCGAATCGATAGGGTCGAATCGATGCTCGGTGCATGTGCGTGATGATGTGGCGCGCGTGCTTCTCGGGTTGATCCATCTTTTTCTCCGAGTTTACTGGGTCGAATCCATGGTTTTAGCCGCTTTGACTTGGTGGATTCGAGGTAACAGATTCGAAAATATGCTCCTTCGAATCGATCGAACGGATGTTTCCTTCGTATCGATCAAGGTAGGCCATAGTTGATCGATATGAAGGCTTCTTAGCTGAATGGATTCGAAGATAGTCGTGGGATGGAGTTGAAGTTCTTCAACTACATGGATTCGAAGATAGTCGTGGGATTGAGTCGAAGTTCTTCAACTACATGGATTCGAAGGCCTTCCCTTTGATGGATTCGAAGTAGGGAATGGTTCAATGGGTTCGAGCCATGGCTTGCTCGATGGATTCGAAGCAGGGTTATGCTTCGTGGATTCGAAGCACCTCCTCTCGATGGATTCGAAGCAGAGGAAGTTCGATGGAGTCGAACAGAGGTTGTCCCATGGATTCGAACTAGAGCTTGGCCGATGGATACGAAGCTTGGCCACCTGATGGACTCGAACATAGGCTTCGCCTATGGATTCGAACTTAGGACTGTCTACTCCATTTTTCGTTGGTGATATCTTGAGCATACGAACTCGGATTGACTTGAAATTCGGAATGTTGGCTTTCACGGCTTTGCTTGACATATCTTATCAATCGTAGCTTGATCCGGACCTGGATAAAATTCATCGATATCCATAGTAGACCTGTGTATAACCGGTTTCAAGACAAACTGTCCTTGGTTTCTAGTCGAGTTCTTTGGTATCTCGGCCTTGCCAAAAGGCGGGATAACACATATAATGAATTTGAAATAAATGAGAATGTTTTGTGAATTTTTTTATATTCTTGTGTTCTTAGTGTTAATGATATAATAAGTGGAAATTAGCCACAAGGGTCTCTTTAGCAAGTGCAATTAGTTTCTAGGACACACAACTGAAATAATTACTTTTAAGGATAAAATGCAAAATAATTATTTTCTAAGGCCTAAAAATCTATGAAATTATGTCCTTGAAAGTAATTGGACTGCTGACTTTGTCCTTGAAAGTAATTATTCTGCTGACTTTGGCCTTAAAATTAATTTCTATGGATGTGTGTCCTAAAAACTAATTGGACTGTAAAGTTTCTCCTTCCAGTGAAATGCCTTATATAATAATTTATCTTATTTTGTCGTTGGAAAATAATACTAAGAATGACTGCAATATCATTAATGTTTGTTTTCAAATCTCAAAAAAAGCGATGTTACATTAACCCACCATGCTCATGTAGACAACACTAAACTATAAATCAACGGAGAAACTTGCATTACCAAGCAACATTAAATATAAAAAGACCTTAATTCCTTATATATTGATTTCCCCTACTGTCACTTCAATGATAGAAGAAAGAGCAGTAAATAATGTGTTGACCCACTTTTTGACCAAAACAGATTTCAACTGGATTAGAATATCAAAATGAGAACAAAACTACTCGAAAACATAGAAGTACACTTATAGGAAGTACATAAACAATTGGGAGAAATTTCAGCAAATATGAGACTAAGAAGATAACTCGATGAAGAGTGATGTTAACTCGGTGAAGAGTGATTTTGGTTGGTGAAGAGTGATTTTAACTTGATGAAGAGTGATTTTAACTCGGTGAAGAGATTTTGGTCGATGAAGAGTGATTTTAACTCGATGAAGAGTGATTTTGATAATTCAAGTGTTATCAGGAAGATCGCTAGAATCAACTAAAAGTCAGTGGAAAATAGTTGGGAACACATCGAATAGCGGATAGAAGAGCAGAACAAACGAAAGAGTTCACTTTGCAACAAGAAATACTGATCAATACCGATCCATTTTAGATCGGTACCAAGTTGTTTTCTTGATTCTTGGGCTTCCTTGCTCATTTGTACAACACCGGACTAGCTTCTGGACTTCAATGCAAGCGGGCTTCTAAACTTGTTCACTTCTCTATAAATACTAGCTCTACTGCAACTAAATGGAATCTTCTTTATCTCCTTTCTTCTCTCTGACTCAGGGACCTTGACTCAGGGACCTTGACTCTGCTTCTTCTTCACTTCCATCTCCTACCTCAAAGATACTTTAGAAACTCCAGATCCACCAAATTGTGGTCAGAGCTGATATAACTAGTTGTAATAGAGAAGAAAAACAACAAATAATAAAGTTTAAAGTGGACGTAGGCTAGAGATCACACCGAACCACTATAAAAATTCTTATGTCAACTTTTACTTTCCTGCTATTTTCACTTATTTGATTTGAATCTCTATATTTTGGTGCTTTCATATGATATTTGAGTGTTAGTGCCATTTTTGGTGTCAACATAATGTAAGGGGAATTATTTTATAAATTATCAACAACGGTAAAATTATTTTTTGATGTTTACAATATTAACATCAATTTTTATGCCTGCAATTCTATAGTTGTGTGAAATCAATAATGTTTAACTAATAGTGTATTACTTTTTTTTTATACTTGGTTTTTATCAGACAGTAAGAAAAATAAAGTGGATGTGAGTTTTGGTGTGTGCAAATGGTAACATAATTTATAGCTAGACTCTGTTGTTTCATGGATCTTCAAGCAATTAGACAATGCTATAACTGAGAGTTTTAGTGACCTCCACCAAGTTCAGTTAATAATAAAAGCAATCCATTTTACGTACGTACTCAACCTTGTTATGTGGAACCACTATAAACCAAACATAAGGTTTTTCCTCTTTTTTTTTTCCCACAAGTGTGTGTGTGATATTTAATTTGTTTACTCTGTCCATTTGCCTGGATTCTTTTGTTCTTTTTTTTTTTTTAGTGTGTGTGTGTGGGGGGTATTTAATTTGTTTACTCTATCCATTTGTCTGATTGTTCTTGTTTTTAAAAGTGTGTGTGCGTGGGGTATTTAATTTGTTTACTCTGTCCATTTGTCTGGATTGTCTTTATTAGTTTTGGTGTAGTGTTTTATTCAGTCATTTTATCATGTATTCTATTCAGGTTGAAGCTAAATGGTAGAGTGACAATACAAAATTCACAACGGTCTTATTTCTTTCTCTAATGGCGACCTAAAATTTTCGCCTCCGCGCATCTTTACTATTTTCTTAGCGATTTATTTCTTCCTTCTCTGAGTGTGCGCGTTCTTCTTTTTGGCGTGCTTTCGATATTCTCCAGTGCAATGGTTTCTAGGGTTTGTGAGGATTTGGGGCTTTTTTACTTTCGTGGTGATTTCGTGGGTGCTTGTCCCCCCTTTGCTACTGTAGCCGAGGCTTTGTTGAAGATTGTGGCACCACCGCTGTCTGTGTGCTTTATTGGCCCTGATTCTGTGGAGATTTGCGTCTTCTCCCACTTGACGGCAGCGGTGTTGAACAGATTCCGTTTTCTAGTTGTTGGCGAGCGGTTCATGGAGATTACACCGTGTTTCTCGTATTCCATCCGAGACTGGTCCTCTGTAGCCTCGCTGCCCTCCGTCGATGATGTGAGTTTGCTTCCTCTCGCCTCCCCTGTCCTCTTGGAAGCCTTCGGCGAACGGGATTTCATCACCCGTTTTGTTCCGAGCCTCCACTTTGGGGCAGAGGTGGGAGATTTGGACTCGTCCTCCTTTGGGACGTGCTTTGGATCGCTGGATTATGGTCTTGATTCCGAAATTTCGGGTCCCCTCTTGGCTGTTGAGCGAGGCTGCTTCACTACTCGTCTCACTATTCTTGGGGACGAGATAACGGCGGCTGTGGACAAGGTTGTTATTGGTTTTGGCACTGTTAGCTGTATCGGTCTGGATGGTGGCAGTGGGGCATTGGATTTGACCACCAATCCTCCGCCAACGTCCGGTTGTCTAATGGGTTGCTCGCCTGCTCCTTCGGAAGCAACGCCGTTGGCGTCTCCGTTGGCGGTTGTTGTTTCTTCGCCGCTGAGGGATTTGGCCTCGGTTGGTGTCGATGGTGGCTCGTTGGATTGGCAGGTTTGCTTCTCTTGTTCCTATTTTAGCATTTTCGTTGATTCAGTTGGTTGTTTATTTTTTGTTGGGCTGGTGGCATTTGAGGCCAACTTATATCGGCTGAGCTTTGCTTATTTCCTCCATGACTTTGAGGTCAGAACTCATGACAGGGAGTCATATTCCGTTGGTTCCCTGTCTGAGTTCGTCTGCCTTCCTTTGGATTCGGTGCAGCTCTCCCTTTGCTACATCGATTCCGCTCGAGCTCCTTTTCGTACTGGGCTTGGCCTACTGGATCTCGTCAGTTGTTTTACTCTTCCTGGCCAAATCGATTCCCCATCAGTACCGATTTTGGCGTCCTCTAGTTTGTTCGGTTATTCCGGGTCTTACTGGGCTGAGTCCTATTGGGTCTGTCGATGGATGGCTAAGACCCGATGTGGTCGGCGTGGGCGATCTCCTACTGCTGAACGTATAGCGATCGCTTTCGACCGTTATACGGGCAGTTGGGACATTTGCCAGCCACTCTCGATTCGCGCGGGCGATCGAGGCATCGGGGCAGAGCCGAGACTTCTTTCCTATACGCGGGGCTGTCTGATTAGTGACAGTCCGGCAGTGGAAGGAGTCCAACAGCAACTTGGGAAGCAATCTGATTGCTTTCCTACATTATTCTGTAGTCCGTCTGCTCCTGACTCCTCCGTTATCTTATCGGGCTCATCCTCCTTCGGTTTTTCTTTGTCTTCGGTTGAATCTGCTGGTGTCTACTTTTGTCCATCGGTTATCGCAGCAGATGTTGGTGTTATGTTCCCCTTTGGTTGGTGCGTTTGGCTTTCCTGGTCTAGTGTGGACCGCATTCCGTCTTGTTTGCGGTCTCCTTCCATGTTGTTAGATAGGGAAATCCCGTCGTCCACTCACTGCTCTTCGGTGTGTTCTCGTTCTTCTTCGTCGTGCCCTATCTCCATTTCTATTCCTCTGATGACCAAGGCAGAGATTGCGCTCCTTAATGAGCGGCTGGATTGTTTGGCTAGGAACTCTACTCCCTCATCCTTATCGGATAGCCCTTCTTCGCTCTCCTCGATAGGGGCTGGGGGAGAGGCGATGGTTGAGGCGGCCGTCCCTCCGCAGCGATCGTCTCGGCGTAGGTCTAGGAGAGCCATCTCCACCCCTCGCACCATTCGCACACGCTCTATAGCGGCGTCCGAGCAGATCGACCGATCGGCTCGGTTTTCTCTGTATCTGGTCTGAGGCTTGGGTGTGGTTAACCCGATCGCCTCTCCTTTGGCCCTCATTCCTCATGGCGAATTTTCTTTTCTGGAATATTCGTGGTATTGGCAACGAGGAGTCTCTTGCTAGGCTTAAGCGCATTGTTAAGAAGCACTCAATTGGGCTGGTTGCGATCCTAGAGCCCATGATTGAGCCGGCGAACATTCCCCGAATTATTCTTTCCCTAGGATTCGGTGGTGGCTCGGCAAACATCTCGGGCAAGATTTGGATTTTATGGTCCAAATCGTTTGTGATTCTACCCCTTTTCGACTCCGATCAGCTCCTCTCTGTGGTTTGTTCGTCCTCCTTTTTTGCTCACTCCTTTATTTTTTCGGCTGTATACGCCAAATGTGATCGTTTGGGTCGTCAGGTTCTGTGGTCTGATATTCTTGCTCTCGATTCGTTTGGCTTCTCCTCGTCAGTGGTTGGCGGAGACTTCAATATCGTCGCTACCCAGGAGGAGAAGAGGGGGGGGGGGGCGGCCATAAACCGAGGGGCAATGGCTGATTTTAACTCGTTCATCGTCTCCTCAAGCCTTTCGGAAATCCCCTTCGTCGGTTCGGCTTTCACCTGGTCCAACAACCAAGAAGGCCCGAATCGTATTCTTTCTAGACTGGATCGGGTTTTCGGATCGGAGGATTGGTTTCGGCTTCCTTTCTCCTTCTCTATTTCTCATCTACATCGGTCTTTCTCGGACCACGCTCCCATGATTCTTCGGTGCTCTCCTCTCTCGTTATCGGGACCCTCTTCCTTCAGATTCCAGAGCATGTGGAGGACCCACCACTCTTTCCTTCAAGTGGTATCTAACTCTTGGAGCTCCCCTGTTTCTGCCTCTCCCTGTTCGACTTTTGGGCGCAAACTATTGCGTCTCAAGGCTTGCCTTAAGGTGTGGAACGTTGAAGTTTTCAGAAACATTTTTGATCGCGTTCGTTCTGCCGAAGAGGCTCTCATCGTTGCCGAATCTTTGTTTGACGACCTTCCATCCGCCTCAAACAAGGAGACGTGGGACCTTGCCCAAGTTTCTTTCTCCTCCGAACTTCGTGTCGAGAATGACTACCTCCGTCAAAAGGCAAGGGTCAAGTGGGCTATCCACGGTGATGCGAATTCCAAATTTTTCCACTCTTCTATTCGTAAGAAGAATAGTCTTTTATCTATCCGTGAAATTTTGCGTCCTGATCTCACTATGGCCTCTGAGCCCGAGGAAGTGAAAGACGTCATCCTTTCCCACTTCCAATCCTTCTTGGGCTCCCCGTCAGCTTCTGTTTCTGACCCAGCCCTTCTGGCTTTCATTCCTCCATTGGTTCTCCCTTCAGAGGGCGCCATGCTAACGGACATCCCGGCCCCTGAGGAGATCCGTTCTTGCGCTTTTGCTCTGAGTAAGGACAGTGCCAGTGGTCCTGACGGCTTTAATGGAGTTTTTTATCGGACTTCTTGGTCGATTATCCAGGCGGATTTTTGTCTGGCTGTTCAATCTTTCTTCGCGGGGGGAAATCTTCCTTCCGGTTGGACCTCTACCAATTTGATTCTCATTCCGAAGTGCGACAACCCTCGGGCGTGCTCGGACTTTCGTCCCATTAGCCTCTGTAACTTCTCTAACAAGGTTATCTCGAAAATTCTGGCCACTCGTTTGGCTCCGTTCCTTGAACGTATCATTTCCTCTTCTCAGGCAGGATTTGTTAGAGGTCGACTTATCTCTGATAATGTCCTCCTCGCCCAGGAACTGATCTCTCAAATTGATCGGAAAGTTAGGGGTTCCAATGTCGTTTTTAAACTAGACATGGCTAAGGCCTACGATCGCATGTCTTGGTTTTTCGTCATCAAGGTCCTTCGGACCTTTGGGTTTCCGGAGGGGTTGATTGACATGGTCTGGCGTCTTATTTCCAACGCCTGGTTCTCTGTCCTCATCAATGGCTCCGCCCATGGGTATTTCAAAGCAGGGAGGGGCCTGCGCCAGGGGGATCCTCTCTCGCCTTCATTATTTGTGATTGCGGCTGAGGCGTTTGTTCGGGGTCTTCAGTCCTTAACCATTTATGGTCAGATCCAACGGTTCGGTATCCCGAGTGGCTGTCCCCTTATTTCTTCGTTATCATTCGCTGATGACATTGTTATCTTCTCTAACGGCAGCCGTTCCTCTGTTAGGAGGCTCCTTAGTTTTATCCATCAATACGAGAGTTCCTCGGGTCAGCTTGTTAACCCCTCCAAATGCTGCTTCGTTCATTCTAAGGAGTTGTCCCCTGCGAGAGCTGCTTGGATCGAGTCCACCTCTGGTTTCAAGGAATCCTCCCTTCCGCTTCCTTACCTCGGTATTGTTCTTTACCGGGGCAGGAAACTAAATGCTATTTTCGATCCCCTGCTTGACAAAGTGAGGGGAAAGATTTTACGCTGGAATGCGTCCCTTCTTTCACAGGCCGGTAGGCTTGTTCTCATCAAATCGGTGTTGGATTCCATGGGAACTCATATCTTCGCGACTATGACCCCTACTGCATCTTTCTTCCGTTCTTACCGCTCCTTGGCCTCTTCCTTCCTCTGGGGTAACAAGGAAAGTGATCGACGGCATCATTGGGTGTCGTGGAACACGGTTTGTCGCCCCAAATCTGAAGGCGGTTTAGGGCTGCGTAACCCGACCGACCTTTGCAAGGCATTTGCGTGTAAACTGTGGCATCGGTTTGGGGCTAACAACTCCCTTTGGGCCTCTTTCCTCCGCGCTAAATATCGTCGTCTTGAGGGAGCTAACTTCTCCGGCTCTCCTTCCTTTGCTAGTGAAACCTGGAAGCATATGCAGTCGGTTAAAGCTCTCTCAGACGCTCACGGCGGTATGACGGGCTGGGATGGCGACTCCTTCTCCATTCTGACAGCCTGGTCTTCTATCAGAGTTCCTTCACCTATCCTTACTGAATTCTCGTTCATTTGGGATACTCGGACTCCACCAAAAGTTTCTTTGCTTATGTGGCGCCTTCTTCACAATGGTTTGCCACTAGACGTTAATATCCAACATATCGGCATTCCTTTGGTGTCCCGCTGTCATTGCTGCGGCAACGGGGAAAGGGAATCTTTGAGCCATTTGTTTTTCGCAGGCTTCACTGCCAAAGCATGCTGGAATTACTTCGGTAACCTGGTTGGGGCTCGGAGTAATACTGGCATGTCCGCTGATTTTCTTTCTTCCTGGTGGGTCGGGAATTCAGGGAAATCCCTTCGGGCCATCGTGTTCAGACTAATCCCGTGTCTTGTTTGCTGGCATGTCTGGTGCGCAAGAAATAAGGCCATTTTCGACAACGTTCCTATGGATCCGCTTTCCATCATCCATCGCGTGAGGAAGGATGTGTTCTTGGCATTTCGGAGTAGACCTTTCAAGGGTACTCTGAGCCAAAGATCCCGGCGGTTAGTTGGACTGCTATCGATCACTTGCGTGCAGTTGGACGCCAGACTTGGTGTTGGTTGAGTCTTCTCAGTCAGGTGGTGCCTTTCACACACCGCCTTTTTCCCTCTCCCCCCCCTTTTTTAATTTAATGTGTTTGCTAGCATCTGTTCAGGTTTGAGCGGTCTTTCATTGGTTGGCTTTCTCTTGTGCTCGCCTGGTGGGTTTTGGTTGGGTTTTTCAAGATAGGTCGAGAGGGTCTTTTCTACTGCTCCTCGCCTGGCTTTTCATCTTGGTTTCTGTGGTTTGGTTTGTCTTGCTTACACTCTGTAGTGCTCAGTCCGTGGATCCGTCTCCTTCTTCACTGGCCAGGGTAATCTGTTCTGGTCAATCCGGCTGGCCAGCAACAGTCTCCTCTCCTGGAGGTTGTCTGCGTTGGTTTCCCAGTGTTGGTTGATTGCATTACAATCGCTTCTGTGGTTCTGATTGGAGGACTGGTCTTTCCGGATGGTAAAGACGGGTTGGTGGTTTGCTGGTGGTCTCTTTTTCTCTGTTCCTTTCTATGTGTAGGGCGGAATAGCTGCCGCTGAGTTATGTATTTCTGGTATTTCTTGTATTTTAATAAATTTGGGTCAGTGGGTGGTGTCGCTTGATGCTAGCCTTTTCTGTAAGCCCCGGAGAATGGCTTTTATTCTCATTTTGATTATATACTTTTATTTTGAAAAAAAAAAAAAAAAAAAAAAAAAAAAAAAAAAAATTATTCAGTCATTTTATTTCCTTACGAAACAAAATATCACACATTGACCAGAACTACTAGATTAGAGCGAATACCTTCAAAGGTCGGACATCACCAGTAAAAACATCCATTTCAGCTGCATGAGCCCAACAATCGACTTTACCCTTCCGAGCCCCTGGAATGGGCACACAAGGCGTACCTGGTGTAAGCTGCATCTTGGCAGGTATGTATATTGAAGCATCAAAATAGATAGCCTTGTTCAAATGATTAATAACTAGGTGCATTGCAGATACCCCTCCATTTTCCTGGAACATTCTCCATTGCCCTTTCCCTTCTACATCATAGAAGAAGGATTCTTCTTTCTGTGGTTCCATGCCACCATCTGTTAGGTGTGGCTCGCATTGTAAATGGAGTGGGTGCGTGGATTGAGCGGGTTAAAAGTTCCACATCGCAGGATATTCGGAATCAGTGAGAAGCGATTGATAGGTTTCGCCAATGTGCAGACACCGAAGAGGAGGAGAACAAGGATCAAGCTCACTGTTGTCTCCATATAGATTTATTTCCCCTTGGCTCACCTCAACATACTTGATTATTGGAATGAGTTTAACAGCAGTTGTACTTCCATTTTTAACAAATTTGCCCAGATTTTGAAGGCTATATGGATATGTTGAAACTCTTGGTTTCTTTTTATTTATATATTGAATAAATATATATAATGGTGATTCATGTATTGTAGAGTAGTAAGGAAATATGCAGGGATTTGAATTCTTATGTGAAACAAATTTTTTTTTTTCCAGGGAAAATAAAAGTTCTGCTTAACTACTTGCTATTTTTGATTTTGCTTTTAGCGGTTTGGAAGAATATGGACTATTAAGGGTGCGTAACCAATTTAAACCGCTATATTTTTGCAAAAATATAGGAAAAGGAAAATCGAAAGTAACTCAAACAGGAAATCCAAATTTAGCATAAAACTGTAAGGGATGGTCATACAAAATATAATATTTAAACAAGAAAGTTAGGGTGTTAGGTATTAACAATCACTTCATGATAACAACAAGAAAAGTTCAACATTAAATTCCAACAGAAACCTGAACTTATACAACTCAAAGAACTGGACTGTGATAAATTTGAATTTGAGTAATCACTTACAGCTTGATCTTCTTTTGCATATCAACAAACTTGCCAAATGAATGGGTCAGAATTTTGCAATTTATAACAGAGTACAGTTGTAATAAATAGCAAAAGAGTTGTAGAACCAATTAATTTTCAAGTACTACATATAAAGTATAAACTATATACTTAAAGCGACAGTCTAAGATCTAGGTCTACTTCTTGTGAATCACAAGAGTTCGAGTAAGGACACAGCCTCCCTCAAAGATTTATGACCAATCTCTTCTTTTGTGACATAACCTACATAAGAAAATAGATATAAAATATATAATTAAGTTCAGTTGATATTTATAGCCAGATTTTTTTTATGCAAATGGAGATAACAAATGATTAATCTCTATATTTTGTTCAAAGAGAGACACGGTGACAATGTGTTGTCCCCCATGATTTGGAACTGTGCTGTCATTTTAAAAAAATCAGTACATTGCCAGTTGCAGAATTTATTTTGACAAAAGATTTTGATCATCTGATATTACATCTTATGTACCTGACATATGCGTACCTTGGTACACAGTTGACTGGAAACTGCGGAATCTGAATATCAGTTCTCCAATCCACTTACCCAAACCCCATGTAAAATCAGTACTAATTATTAGTATATACTTGTGATAATATGAACGTAACTAGATCAAGAACCATGCAAAACTTTATATTGTAAATTGACATTAATGCATGAAGTAATATCCGAAGATGAGCTTGAGTACAATCTACGTGAGAGAGAAAGGAAAAGGAGGAGGAAGAAGAAGACCGTGGTATAGTCTGAACTTAAATAAGAATTTACATGAAGAAATATGAAATCAAATAAACTGTTAAGGAGATGAAAGTATAAATATTCAAATTAAACTATTTACAAAGTGTAGAAGACGATGAGGAAAAAGAATATGTACGTAAGTAGGAGGACTACATTTACAAAGTGTAACCAGTTTTAAGCACTGCACTGTATTTTCAGCTAAAATAAAGGAAAAACGAATATCCAAGGTAACAAAAACAGAAAATTCAAATTCAGTAGACTGTAAGGGAGTGGCCATACAGAATAAATTTTCCAGGCATGAAATTTAGGGTGTAACTAAGTACTAAAAGTCAGCTCATTACAACGATAAAAATTCTCCTTAAATTCCAACTGAAACTTGATCTTATACAGCTCAATCAGTAACCCAAGATTATAGATAACTTAGAGCGTTCGTATAAACAGCATGCTTAATTTAATTTGACTCGAGTAATCATTCAAAGTCGTTTTTGGTATACCAAGAATCAATCTGCCAATTCGATTGATAAAAAATTCGCAATTCATAATATAGTACAAAGCAAAAGAGTTTTAGTAACAATTAATTTTCATGTACTATGAACTATATATTTAAAGTGACAGCTTAAGATCTAAGTCTACTTCTTGTGAATCACTGGAGTCCGAGTTTTGACACATAGACTCCATCGAATGGCGTCGTTCCTGCCTTCTCTTCTTTTGCGACATAACCTACATAAGAATATACAAATAAATGTAATTAAGTAAAGTTCATGATTAAAGCTAGATTATTGATATTTTTATGGGAATGGAGATAACAAATGACTAACCTCAATATTTTCTTCAAAGAGAGGCATGGTGACAATTTGTTGTCCCCATTGATTTGGAACTGTGCTGTTATTTAAAAAAACGTAAAATAAAAATAAAAATTTATGAATCACTAAATTTACTTTTACAACAGATATTGATTATCTAATATTACATCCTATACACTTAATATTTCTGTACCTTTGCACACAGTTGGACTGGAAATCGTTGAATCTGATATCAGTTCTTCGATCTACTTCCCCAAACCCCATCTAAAGTAATTAACTAATTATTAGTATAGAGTTGTGATACTATGAACATGATTAGATCAAGAACCATGCAAACCTTAATATTATAATGCGACATTATGAATGAAGTAATATCAAATGATGAGCTTGAGTATATCATGTTAGAAGCATATAAATACGATACAATGTATACAAATTTGAAGATCATGGTACAGTTTGAAGAATTTATATCAAGAAATAAGAAGCCATGTATATATTCAAAACTATTTTACAAGGTAATATATCAAACTTGTATGGTTCATATCCAAACTAATAATTGAATTTAGATGTAAATGAGGTATAGAAACACGATGTTTATCCTCCTCTTGATCGTTAATCCCAAGATCATGTTATATATTGTTAAGCAATCTTGTTAGGTAACATGAAATTCCGGATTTGATCATTCTATCTGATAATAAAGATGGAGCCTATTATTTATTAATGGCATTTATTCATCCTATATTCCAGGACTTAAGGGAAAACTTTTAAATAATTTATATTAGTTCTTGAACAATCAACAAACAGTCTGACAGTTTGTTATACAAAATCAGTTATATCAAATATCTAATAAATTTACTGAAGAACTAGGGTTTTATCATAAAATTGCAGAACATATATATGACAGTAATATGAAGACAGATAGATAAATATCAAACAAGTTGGATTGATAGAGTTAGAATAAACGGTATGAAATGAAATGGTTGCACATATGCATAATTCATGCAAATGAATCCAAACAAAATTTGCATGTTTTCATATATATAAAATAAAAACTGCATATGAAGATAGCTTACTCACCATAGTATTACTTGGATGTAAAGGAAAGATCGATGATGAAGATGGCGTGGTAACATACGTCGAAGAAGGAGATGATGAAAATCCCATTTCTAATATTCTCCCATCCTCCTAATGATATTTGAGTTGATTTAAATAAATAAGTACGCTATGGTGTTTGGACCAAATCTCTTATACTGTGGTCTTAGATAAAAATAGATAACAAGAAAGAGTGCTAATTAATCACCTTGTTAAATGGAGGATTATGAAAATTAGAGGTACTAGCTATTTGACTGTGCAATCTAATTTTTTCAAGTTGAGCAACTCCTAATCCCCTTTGCGGTTGTTTGGGTTTATCACCATTCTTCTTTCCTTTTCTTGATCTTGATCCACTTCCTAAACTTATATCACCAAAATGACTGCTTCCCATCTCTAATGGTTTGAATCACAAAATTAAATAAAAGCCCTAATTTGAATTTGTGTAGGAGTAAGTGAGATGAAAGAACTGAAATGGGAGAGTGGAATCTATAAAATTATGTTGTACAAGTGAAAAGGGCAGATCCACAAAGACTCCATATTTATATAAAAGTATTTGGAGGTTCCACCCTAAAGTAATTATTGCATTGCTGGATTAGATTTATGCAAGATTTTAGAGAGATAATGTGTCTTATCTTTCTTTTAATACAATAATGTTAATTAATGGGAATATTGTCTTCTAAAAAAGAAAAAGAAAAAAAAAACAAATTGCCAAGTTTCATTTTTTATACAAAATAGGCTAGTATGGATTCAAAGATATACTTGATCTTTTGAACCAGCGTGTCAATGTTGGTATGTTTCTTTTTAAACAAATTATAGTGACTAAATTTGTAATATTGGAACCCCATCAGTGTATATTATATGTCATATTTTGCAATGATAGATGCTTTTTGAAGTAATTCATTATGGCTGGCTATAGTCTTCGAAGGAAAAAAGAAGAAGCATACGAGACCATGTGAATGGTAAGGCCATTATATTATATATATATATAGTCCCAATGTTGATTTGTTAAGGATAAAATATAGGTTCTTTGTCCTATAATAATGTTCCTAATGACTTGGCAGTTTAGGAAACTAGCTTAAACAGATTTTGTCTAAATCCTAATATTCTTGGACTTTTATAAAAGCTACCTTTGATACCTCATATTATCAAAAAACCTTGATCCATGCTTTGAAATCTTGAGTTGTTGGCAAGAAATCTACATAAATATACAAAGTATAATCTTCTCCTAATTTCATAGGAATCAGAATCATGAGCTAGATTGACCATATCATATTATAGATTTTAAAAATGATACACAATTCAGAAGCTTCGTTGGCAGATGACTCTAAAGCATGTCATGTGCAAGAGATTAAGTTTTTGATTTTGTTCATATATTTATATAAAGCATGCACAATTATTTCTAGTAAAGTATGTTATACATATAAAATGTACATGAGTCATTGTATATATTGTTGTATACTACACAAATATACATGAATTAATTTTATGGGACGCTATAAACCTAAACCTACGTAAGATTTCTTTTATTTGTATGTTAAGTATATGGCATTTAATTTCAATGTAAATAAATATGTACTAGAAAAAGTATTGAATTGGTTATCGCTATATATGTTTAAAAAAATGGATGAAGTGGGCCAAGTGGCTGAAGTTTAAATGTGAGGCCAGTAGTAAAATATGGTTGGAAGGTCCAGTTTCATCCGTATAAGTTGAAATTTCAAGATACTGCATTTTTATTAGATTTTCCTTTGTATATTTTGAGTTTGAATTTAGCTGCTATTAACATCCACTTATTCACCTTCTAACTTCATTCAAGCTTGTATATCCCCGTGGTAAAACAAGGGATTCAAAAGTTTGAGCAATTATTACGCATTTAAACGCATATAATCTAAATTATTAACTTAATAAAAAAATTAATACATATCTTTTATTGTACTAAAATACACATAATATAAATTATAATCTTAATAAAAACCAGATATATAATTTTTGAATGCGGATGCCTTCATAGGTGCATCTGTATTTTTTTTTTTTGGATATTGGATATTTTTCACTTTACGGATACAGATACAGACAGATTTTGAATTTTTTGGATATCCATTAACAGACTTATTTATGATGCAATCATATTTATATTGGCATATGGATCTCCATATAAGGCTTGATGTGTTAGTTGAAAAAAACATGTCAACTACAAAGTGTGTTTGTCATCAAATCAGCCGGGTTAGTGGGATGGTGAGCACAACCAGGTGAAATGAAAAAAAAAATCAAGAAGCTTCGGGTTGCATTACAAAATATGAGAAGAACAGAAATTTAAATATCTAAGTCATTACGACAATGAAGGGACACTTGGCGAAATGGAAAAAAAATCAGGAAGCTTCGGGTTGCATTACGAAATATGAGAAGAAAAGAAATTTAAATATCTGAGTCATTACGACGACGAAAGGACAACGAAAGAAATAGATTGTTTTCCGTGCTTTTGTTATTTCTTAGAACACGGAAAACAAATTATGTTTTCTATTTTGTATGTTAGTTTTATTTCCCAAATTGTTTATCTTCCAAAAATGTATGCGCCCCGCGCATTTATGTTTGAATGAAAATCCAAAACCAAAAATGATAAATCAAACAGGACCTTCCAATCTCTCTCCTCTCTAGTTTTCAATTTATTATTTCATAAGAAACTTAAGAAATAAGAAATATATAGTGTTAGTCGCATCTCATGCATTTTAGAAAGCTAAAGAGTTCAGGCTAGCAACAAAGTTAAAGTTGTAGAGAAAATTAAGAGCTCAAAGCCCATTTCAACATCTTCACATAAAACTGAATTTTATGATCAGTGTGAGTTATATCTTGTTAATGAGATTTTCCGTCTCAGATATACTCAAATATTTTTTTTGTAGTAACCATGACGTTGAATGCTTCTGTGATTGTGAATCAACAAATTTAAGTAATACTAAAATTGCCTTTAGGAGGAGTAATTATGTTGTGTTAATGCTTACACAACTATAAGAAGATGTTCAGAATATCATTTTATTAATGGGAATCTATTTCAACTTTATCACCGGCAATTTTAAACAGTAAAGTAAAAAACTGAAAATAGAAAGTAATACTGAGAATTTACGTGGTTCGAATGTTAAGGAATCCTACGTTCACGTGTAAAGTGTTTACTCTTTTCTCTTGATTTCATAGTACAAACAAAAATGACAGAGAATATAAATTTTGATTCGTGTGTCCAGAAAGAGTAAAGTAAAAAATTCCCTTCTTTTTGCTATAGTGCCATATTCATTTATAGTGCACAGGGATTCACGTGGATTGTCGACGCCATCCTTTTGCTCTCTTAATCTCTGTCGTTGGATCGCGCCACGAATCGAATATCCATCTCATTCATCTGGTATGCACGGATTGCTGACGCAGCCTTTGGTGGGAAATTGTAATTTGAGCGGTTGGATTTTGAACTTGGACGGGAAGCTTGAAATTGAAGTAGGAATATTTGAAATTGAGGTGGAAAAAGCCAAATTTGAATAGATTATGCATTTCCGATTCTACAAAGCAACACGCCCATGGACTGCACATACATGTGGATGAAGCTACAGTGATGAACTACTTTTCTTTTTAGGGGGAGCTATATCATTATCAGTGTTTTGGAACTTCGCTTTATTTTGTTGTGAGTCGTGCCCCCGTTATGCCCAGGGTAGTGATGGCACATAGCCTTTGAACCGCGCCCATATTATTGAAGTTAAACTCCACCGTCCAATCTTCAATGTTAGCATAATATAGTGTTGGGGCATGTTAGAGTTGAGTTGCATGGCTTAGTAAAAGAGACTGGGCTGCCATTTTGAAGAGTGATTGCATTGCCTGAACTTGTTTTGAACTACTTTCTCCATTAGAGGATTGCACCCTTGTCTTTGTCTTTGAGCTAAGTTTAACGATTTTGGGATGATGTTGGGATCTCTTGGTTTGCCTTTGAGGAGTGAGGTTCGGCTCTTGGTTGCAGAGCAGTCTTTTCCCATCGTCTCATCTCCCAAGTTTTTCATGTTTGTGGGCAGTATTTTCTAAGGATTACTGTGGTGTTCTATCACATCAAGTTGGTGGCCTATTCTTTGTAGCTTTTTTATAGAAAATTGCGGCACAAACCTACTACTTTAGATGTTAGTTTAAGATTGCGATGCATCCCAGTTTGCGTATAATCGCTTAAGGGGGCGTGCCGTGGTTTCTTAATGTTAGGATTGTTTTCGAGGCCGTAGTACAACCTTCATTTCTCATTGCTACTTAGAGATTGTGCCTTGGTTCCAACCTGTTAATGCTCACTTTATGAGGCTACGGCACAACCTTCATATTTGGTATTTGACAACTGTGTCGCTGTTCTACCTATTGAAGTGGGTGTTAAATTTGCAGATCAGCTTCCATTCTTTGTGGTTGTTTTAGGTTTCTGGCACGGTATTTTAGCATCGAAGCTATATTCGATGGTAAGTTGAACAAAGTCTTTACATTGCATAAGGCTTTGGCATAGTATTACCTAGATCTTGTTCTTGAATTAATTTCATAGTAAAAATTATATTATGGGAGTAGTTCATTTGGCTTGGTGTTCACATTACTTTCTTCATGTTCAAAAAATATGGGTGTAACACCTAATCTCTAAGTCTGCAGCGATCGTAGATAGATGTGAAATTGTCTTTACTATCATATTTTCCCTGGAACCCATCACTTTTATCTTTTCCCTTCCTTCCTCTCAAAAGAAAGAAATAGTATTTATAGCCATTTTGCATTTAATGCTTAGGTACACATGTCGTTCCTTTATTGGTTGGTCTTCTGAAAAGTTGTACCTTTAGTCTTTTATATTCATAAGAAAATCTATATTGATTCTTGTGTTAATCTTTTCTTCCATTAATCAACTGCCATTTTGAGGATTCTTTTTCAATCCGATTGTGTGGCTGAGATTTTATTGTGGCAAGTATATATCTTCCCTCCTCTTCTTCTTCTTCATTCTTATAAATGCTTTCAAAAACAAAAGGAAATCCAAGTTGCTAATCTTGTATTCTCCAAGAATCGTTCCTTTTTCGAACCAAAGTAAGGATATATTTCTTTTCTTCATGTTTCCCTTTGTTTTCTCCAATTCCTTAGCGATTATTCATAACCGATCCGATATATTCTTTTTGATATGGCAACCGCTTTCATCTCTCCCCTATCTTTGCCATCTAGACTGTTTGTACTAAGGGAATTAGAGAGTGTTTTGGGTCAATTCGAGTTCGAGGGTTATTGTAACGACCCGTAAATTTCAACTGTTTTAATAACGTAATTAGTTGAAATTTTGTGAAATTTTAAACGATAAAATTTTGAAATATAAATTTGATATTTGGAATGCGTTTAGTTAAACATAGCAACTGATAAATTTTCGTCCTAAAATATGAAAGTTTATTTCGCGCGTAAATTTACTTCAATTTAATCAGTTAAAAAGCGATGAAAATAAAATGTGTTTCCGAAACCTAAATATTTTTACATAGAAAAATTCTAAACCATCTTCTGAGCAAGATGTCAGTTTGTCATTTTTCCAAATTCGGACATCTTTGGCTCCGTCGATCTTATTTTTCAGCGTTTTTCTTGCATTTTCCGCTATTAGAAAATTCGAATTTTTATAATTCAACCGTACCACTGATATCCGTATGCCGTTTTGATCGCCTAGTCGTACTGATCTCCGCGGTATATTCGTATGTGTGTTTCGACGTCCGGTGGACGGCGAAATCTGTAAACTAATTTCCGTATCAGTACCCGTTATAAAACCTTTTGATCTCCTCACTACAAGGGAAAAAGGCTATTCCAACGGCTCCCAGCTGTTGGCGGCCGTTGGGAGCCGTTGGAAATGGCGTTGGAATAGCATACCACGCCTTCCAACAGCTTCCAACGGAAGCAACGGGGTTATTCCAACGGCATTTCCAACGGCTACCAACGGCAGATAACCGATGGGCGCCGTTGGAAGCCGTTGCAATAAGCCGTTGGTAGCCGTTGCTAATCTGGGTGAAATTTTTTTTATAGCAGCACGCGATTCACCTTCCAGCCACACACAATCAATATATATCAATTTCCATTCCATTTCCATTCCATTTCCACTCCATTTCACATATATATCACATATTCAACACATTATACCACAAACAATATAACAACCAAAAATCAACATCAAACATTACATATTCAAGTCCAACTCCATATTCAAACATTACAACCAAACCCTCACCAACTCCAACTCCATATTCAAGTCAATATATACAATGCAAACACTTAAACCTCACCACCTCAAAGTCAATACATACACAATAACCATCAAACACAATCCTCATCACCTCAAAGTCAATATATACAATAACCAACCACAAAACAATAATCATCATACCTCTCAAGCATCATCATCACCTCCGGAAGCACCAGACGACGAAGGGAAGGAACCATGCCTCTGCGCGTACTCCGCTAAATGTTGATTCAGCTGCTCCATTTATATAGCGCGAAGATGGTCCTGCTCTTGCAACTGCTCAACCATGGCTCTAAGCTCTTTTATTTCAGCTTTGTCACACGCCTTTTGAGCTGCCCGAACCTGCAAATAGAATATGAGATGTTCACATTTGTATTATAATCATTTTCTTAAGCAATGTATATTTTAAAATATAGAAACGTAAATGACGTGATCTTAAGCAATGTATATACCACAAATAAATGCATATTTTTATTACAATATATAGGTTAACTTATTAAATATATATGTTAACTCAACTAGAAATCATCATATGTATAGTGTATCTATAGGTTAAATTTAATAAATATAATATTGCAATGTTTATAAGATTACCGCTTGGTTTCCATAGCCATAGCGCCTATTCCGCTGCGTCGGATCCATAATAACGTCGAAAATATTATCTTCCTCCTCCACCGTCAACTCATCGCGATCCGATTCTGAAAGCAGCTCTGCCCGTGCCTCCTGAAACTTTGCTTAAAATAAAAAACAATTACAGGTTAAAATTAGTAGAATAGGATTTAAACATATCGATATTAATAAAATAAGTTTTAAAATATGCATACATATGCAGCCGTCGCCTTATCATCACCATCCCACTGATATGTAATATTGCCAGCATTGTCTGTTTGTCTTGATGCGTGGGTGCGGGTAAATACCTCCATCATAGACACGCGACGTCCAACCGATCTTTTCTGCAATAAATAATTTATATATTTTAATTTTTCATAGCTAATTACCGAACTAATTAATATACAAAATGTAATAATGGTTTAGATAAATTTACCAAGTCCTCACGGTGATGCTGAAAAGACTTGGATCCGCCACGATGCGTTACAGGATTCCTACTTCTATTGGCAGAGTTCCTCTCCGACTCCATCTGCAATTTTATAAATTGAATATTATATTTATACTAATTGCGAAATAATTAACTATATATTTGGTAGAATATTTACCTTGAACTCGTCGATCTCCCACCAACTCATCTAAGAATCCCATACGGAAGCGCCCATCCAGTTCGGTTTCTTCCCCGATTTTTTAAGAGCCGACATTACCTCCCTGTAATTTTTGGCGATCTTCGAATTCCAGTGGCGCTGAACCATGGCGACATCGGCCTCCGCCAAGTCCACTTGCCCCTGTACAAAGAGAAAACATTACTAAGTGTTCATTTATACTTATTCATATAGTAAAGTAGTATAAACTCACTAGAAAATCCTGCCATATGGCCTCCCTGACATGGTCAGGGATCTTACTCCACTTAGGCCAGCAATCTATCATCCTGCTCATATATGATTGCTTGGAAATGCCAAGCACAACTCCTGAGGGCTCCAAATCAAATCCCCTGTGTTAAATAAAACAAAGCTTTAGACAAGTATATATATGTATGAACAAATTTATATTGTTATCATTTTAATTTTGATACTTACGCTCCATCAGCCTTCGGCTGCAAATATACAAGTGGTCGAGCCGGAGGCTCACCACTACTCTCGCCGGCCGAGCGAGAAGAGCTACGACGTCTGGAGCCTGACATAATACCTGTTGAAAAGTTTCATTTTTAATTGTAGACATAGATAAAATGATGATGATATGTGGTGCATGTAATGATGATGATGATATATATGTGATGCGTGTGCGTGAATATATAATTGTAAAAATTACCGGATATTACTCAGTCCTCGTCGTTTTCTGATTCAGACTCGATCTCGTGTTCTATATTGTTTTCCTCTACACTCTCAAATGCTTCGACTAATACATTTGTCTCATCATTTAATTGTCCAAAATTAGTTTGATCGTCTGTAATTGTGATTTCAACGTTTTCTTCGATATCTGCTTGATAGGCTTGTTCATCTGGAATATTTTTTCCATCGAATGTAAATCTCGTCTTGGTTTTAAAAACCGCAGACCAATCCGCTTTATCTCTTTTTAGAGACGGATAAGGGGCGTAATAAACTTGTAGGGCTTGTTTGGCTAGTACAAACGGATCGTATGGCTGATAACGGGAGGTATGTTTTATTTGTATAAGATTATAATTTGGATGCACGTTAATACCAGAACCTGGAACATTGCTGAACCGGTTGCATCTAAACAAAAAAACTTCCTCTGCGGGTCTTATAAAATATGTCAATTGCAAAATCTGGGTTAACACGCCATAAAAATCATGTATATGATTATTAGATCATCACTGCCTTTAACAAATACACCGGTATTGTTTGTTAATTTTTCAACACCGTATTCTTTGGTGTTGAATTTATATCCATTAACGAAAAATATTGGATACGTTTTAACTTTCCTTTTCGGTCCCAACGCCAAATGTTTTAATCCTTCATCGACCACATTATTTGTAGGATCACAAACGTAGTTCGAAAACCAAGTAGCGAAATTTTTTCTTAAATCGCCGTTTGGATTTTGTGATTCATAAACACTGCAAACAAAAACAATATATTGCTTTATTATTAATTTACACATGCAGTATTAAATTAAATTTATCAAAACTTGTAATCTGATAATTACCTAATAAATGGTGCAACTTCTGGACAATTAAGAAGAATATACGTGTGTGCTGCATGGTAATCTCTATCATCTAACCATACTTCTACACATTTTCCAGCATGTTGACCATGTTGTTTAAAAATAGATAACATTGCTTCAGAAGAAAAATCTTATTCGACGGCCTCATCATTACGCGCAACACTTTGAAATGATAAATTCACATGATCATTGAAATAATGAGAGAAAAAGAACGATGCTTCTTCTTCGATATATGATTTGCAAATCGAACCTTCAACTCGAGCTTTTTGTCTCACTTTTTCTTTAAATGATTTAAGTACCTGATAAAAATTATTTCATATCAATATTGATTTTTAATTATACTTAAATTACATACTCAGTATTAACAACATACCTCTCGAATGGATACATCCATCCATATTGCACAGGACCTCGAAGACGTGCTTCAAATGGAAGATGAACAGGTAAATGCTCCATTACGTTGAACAAACCTGGAGGAAATATTTTCTCCAGTTTGCAGAGCAGTATAGGGATTTCTACCTCAAGTTTACGAAGACGGTCAACTTTTAACGTAGTTGAACAAAGCTCCTTATAAAATAAACTAAGTTCTGTTATAACCTTCCAAACTTTTACGGGCAACAATTCTTTGAAAGCGATGGGTAACAAATTTTGCATCATTACATGACAATCATGGCTTTTCATCCCACTCAGTCTTCCGTTCTTATAGTCGACACATCTACGAAGATTAGATGAAATTCCATCAGGAAATCGTAATCCTTCCACCTATTTTAACAGTACTTTAACTTGGTTGTTATCTAATTCATAACATGCTTTGGGTTTTTTAGTGTCATTTGGCTTCATATGAAGCTCAGGACGATTACATATTTCTTCTATATCACGTCTTGATTTCAGATCGTCCTTAGTCTTTCCCTTAACATTCAAAAGTGTATTAAACACATTATCGAATACGTTTTTCTCGTTATGCATCACGTCAATGTTATGACGGATTAAGAGATTTTTCCAATAAGGCAACTCCCAGAATATACACTGTTTGCACCAATTATGAAACGTCGATTTACCTTGGATTTCAGTTTGCTGCCCGGTTTCATGTATCTTTGGATAATCTTTTACAAGTTCATATATATCTTCACTTGACCAAATCGTTGGTGGTTGTAAAGTCTCATGTTTATTAGCTATGAAGTTTTTTTTGTCTCTTCTAAAAGTATGATTAATATGGAGAAAACGTCGATGACAATCAAACCATGAAATTTTCTTCCCATGCCGTAAAGAAAATGCTTGTGTTTCTTCCATACAGTAAGGACAAGCAAAACGACCGGCCGTACTCCAACCCAAAAGCATTGCATATGCAGGAAAATCGCTAATAGTCCATAACAGAGAAGCGAACATCCAAAAAAATTTCTTTTTTGATATGTCGTATGTTTCAACTCCTTCATACCACAATATTTTCAACTCTTCGATTAACGGTTGTAAGTAAACATCGATACCCTGTGTCGGATCATCAGGGCCAGGGACGACAATTGTGAGAAACATATATGGAGTTTTCATACACATCCACGGGGGTAGATTGTAAGGTGTGATTATTATAGGCCAAGATGAATATTTAGAACCAAACTGAGAAAACGGTGAAAATCCATCAGTACACAAACCTAGTCTAACGTTACGGCTCTCCGCTGCAAAATTGGGATATTTCTTATCAAAATACTTCCATGCTTCTCCATCAGATGGGTGTGTTAACGTACCTTCTTCAGGTGTTCTCACACTGTGCCATCTCATATGATGCGCTATTACAGATGGTGCATATAACCTTTGAAGTCTAGGAGTGATAGGTAAATAATGCATACGCTTGTATGAAACTTCTTTTCGCTTTTTTTTCCTTAGCCTGTATCTTTCTTGATTACATATTTTACAATTCCGAAGACTGACATCATCTTTCCAAAACAACATGCAACCATTTAGACATGTATCAATTTTTTGATACGGCAAACCGAAAGATGACATTAGTTTTTTCACTTCATAATAATTTTCGCACATTAAATTATCTGATGGCATATGGAATTTAGCAGCTTGTACAACAGCCGTAAATCCGGCTTCTGTGAAGTTGTACTTTGATTTCATCGCAATGTACTCTACAGTTGCCGATAATTGAGTGCCGCTAGTACATCCATTCCAAAGAGGTTTCTTAGCAGCATCCAATAAATCATATATTTTTTTCGCTCCAACATTTGGTTTCTCTTCGACGTTAACATCTTCGTTATTAAATTCAACAGTAGGGAACATTGATCGTGCTGCATCTTCAACCATATGTTCTATGAGATTCGTCGTACTAACTTCATCACTAATGACCTCTATTGACTGTTCTTCGTTACGTGTTATAATTTTTCCATGACGATCCCACACTAAATAATTGGTTACGAAACCATATTGGCGCAAATGAATCCTAACCATATTCGGTACTAAATGCTTCTACAATTTGCACCTACTACATGGATAACGAATTTCTACGTCGTTTCCAATATTACTTAAAGCAAATTCGACAAACACATTTACCCCGTTAAGAAAATGTGTACTTATTGAGCCTCCCATTTCTCTTCTTTGATACATCCAGCTTCGACCAATAAAATAATTGACCATTTTTCATACTGTAAAACCTATGATCAATAGTATAAAAACTATTAGTCAAATTCGATAAACACATTTTAGATTTTACTGTTTTTTATAATCCATTTTCGTTTATATACAAAGTTATATTTCTTGCTATTTTGTTTACATTTTTGTACCTTTTGTGATGGTCGGTTATCCTACTTCCCATTACAAACACAATAGTAATTACATTTCTTAAATCATATCATTATAAACGATTTCCCCAAATTTCGGCAGCACTTCCCCCGTGTTCCTTGTATCGTACACAATGCATGTACACAAGGAACAAAAAGGAAATGCCATCGAAATTTTGTGAACCGTTTATAACGATATGATTTACGAAACGTAATTACTTTATAGTGTTTGTAACTTGTCCAATACAGGGACAAATCCAACAGATATTGTATCAGATGAATATGAATATCCGTTTTCCAATAAAAACGAATATTCATACAACGATCATATACAACACCTGTCAAACGGGGCCAAAAATTCACTAAGGGATTTAAATTTGGTTTTTATGTTACCGTTTTATTAAATATATAAAATAAAGCATATTATGCATTATTATATGAATTATATTCTACTATTTTACTAAATATATATATAGTAAATTATATGATTTTTACTATTTCACAAAATATATAATTCATGTGTGTATATATATACTAAATTATATACTTATTTATTTAATGCTAATATATTTTGAAAAAGATATAATTAATGTTCGTAAAATAGTCCACTAATTCATGTTTGTCTAACATTTTACAAAACATACACAAAATAATTTAAATCAATCCTAACAAATCTAATGCTAATTCACATGCGCATTTATACTAAATTATAAACATTTTTACATATGTGCATAATATATACATACACAAACAATTTGGACATTTGGATGGCAATAGTTGTAATTAGCATTTAGTTTGGTGTAATAAACAAGCAATATGCCATTGGATACAAATATAACAGCAAATTAACACAAAATTAGAAAAAATAAAAATTGTAGGGTTTTAGGCAAACCTGATTTTGGAGACTTCTAGGGATGGAGAGAGGATGTTGGCGTTGAGTGATGGCGTTGGAGCAGCTACTGGTTGCGTGGGGAAGCTTGGAGCAAGAAAGGAGGAGGGGAGGAGTAGGGTTTTGGGGGAATTGGGGAAGAAGATAATAATGTTTCAGTCTCGGCCTGATGCAGGTATACGCAAATTTCCAACGGTTCCCAACGGCCGCAAACGGCGTTATTTCCAACGGTTATCAACGACTACCAACGGCAAGTTAAAAAATAACGAGCCGTTGGAAAATGCCGTTGGCGGCCGTTAGAAAGCCTTCGTGGCTATATACTGTATTTCTAGTTGTGCCTTTGCCTTTTCATTTTCCACCGTATAATGATGCCTAACACTAGACTACGTACTGGCAACATCGTAGTAAACTGTTGGACTTAATTACATGGATGGTTTACGCGACCCCATGATATTGAATTAAACCAGTACTGTATTGTTTAATGAATATGAGTACCCAATTACTTAGGCTTCTGTCCATATCCAACATATAAAATAAATTATAGTATAAACATCAAGGTTTTAAATCTCGGATTTCGGTCACGTCTTGTCTCGAAGAATTTAGAGAGCTTATCTCGTATCGGGTGAGATCTCGAACGAGATGAGTGCATCTCGGTCGTCCATCTCGGATTTACATCTCGGTTTCTAAAATTCATTTTGAAGTTATCTCGGAGTATATGTCATGTCGAAAATTGATTTTCATACACCTAAATTTATAATACTAGTCACTACCTTAAGGAAAACACTATGCACTTACCTTGAATATATCACACGCTTATCATTAGTAATTTAGTATGGAAAAATATCACTTGTATCATGTAAAATAAACAAATAACTAGATTTCATGAATAATCTTCAATATAATGTCATATGAGATAAATTAGACAAGACACAAACCATAACATATGCACCTTTACTTTGTTTGATCATTCACTTAACTTTTCTACACAATATAATATCTCATTTCTGCCTTTTATGATTTGTAGTGTTGCAAGGGAAATCTTAATTTTATAACTTCAAATACAAAAGTCTACAAGTAGAATTAAGATATTCTATGTCTGATTATAGTATTTAATTATTAGCAAATAAAATCTCATTAATCAACTAATAATATAGATATTTCAAACAAACGTAGAAAATAGCATACATAGTATAAACAATTTTCAAACATTTAGTAATATTATAAGAAAAGCAAAAAAATGATGTACGAATGCACATGTAATCATCAAATGAAATTAATAGATGAAATAGAATTCCTTTATTGCTTAAAAATAAGCCTTGAGGAAAAAAATTATAGCAGCAAAGGCTAAATGAAATCAAATTGGGAATCCATTTGGAACATAAAGTTAAATAAGTGAAGCCCAAAATTTATAGCCACAAAAAATAGGGTTAGGAAAAAAACTCAAGAAAGTGTCGAAAAAAGAACATTGAAATTAGATGTAAATTAATTTGGATCAGAAACCTAAATGAAAATCATAAAGTGGAATACTTACCATAATCGATGTAGATTTTATCATCTTCTTACACTCGTCACTGCCGTAAAATAAGAGATGAATATTAAATGAGATTTATATAAGAAATAAGGGTTAAAAAAAGTACAATTAAGAAGGCTTAAATTAAGGTAAAGGATGAGCCAGCCTAATATGGAAAAAGAGTTGATTTTTTCCAAAATTCAACAACTCGGCCGATATCTCGCTGTTAAATCTCGTCCGAGATACCGAACGAGATACCGAAATATCGTCCGAGATTTGGGTCAGACGAGATTCAAACGAAATAGCATGTTTCGAATCGCCCAGGCTTGAAAACGAGATCTCGGCCGAGATGAGCGAGATTTAAAACCTTGATAAACATTGCTTACACGTTACTCTGATTGCGAAACCAAATTTATTAACATAAATGATTGATACCTCGTTTCTATTTTTTTTAACTTAAGACGAGGCAAATTTGTAGTGCATTTTTTTAACACGTATCAATGCCTAGAGCACATGCTTCCGCATGGCATATTTGGACGGGCACAAGAGTTTACTTTGGCAATACGAAGTTTATTTTTTTACCATGAAATGTGATTTTGGTCCATAAAAATTATGTCCTAAAGATCGTGCATTGTTTATGCAGAACTTTGAGAAACACACTCATAAATAGCCTGTTATCTTGTTTTTTTCAATTCCCAGAATTCAACTTGTGACTTTCACGTTTCCCTATTTCAAATTATTTCATGTCGGTTCATTCATTTGTGGTTGGTCCCGTGCTTTTCTTTTAGTTATTCCATAAACAAAAGAAATAATATAAGAAAATTTGGTTCATATTCTAATCTGTTCCATGCTTTATTCCTGGGTTCATTCATGGTCGTGCTTCGAGAAAAAAATTAAAGTGACAGAGTTTATTTCTAAATTCAACTGCCGATTCTCCTCTCCCCTTCATCTTCCTTTCCTTTTTCTCTCGGCACGTTCCAGTCATACCCAACGACGCCTCGCTCTTCCACCATAGACGAGACCACAAAACACTTTTTTCACCATATTTTCCCTTACCTGTGCCGAGTCAACTACCCCGCAATCAGATCTGGCCTCGCACACCACTCATTTCCCTACCGAGATCCACCCACCTCTGAGCTGCGAACCGTCTCCGCCCTCCATGTTGAACGCAGCATCTCCCCTCAACCATATGACGCCGGCCACCCCGCAACTTCGCCCATCTTACTTGCCTGCCGAGCCTCATCAAACCCGAGCTCACCTCTGGCCATCACTTGTTTAGGTTAGTGCTCGATTTATATAAATTATATTAGTTTATATAAGTGTTACTCTTTATATATATAAGTATTTGTACGTGTTACTGTTGCTGTATAGTTTTTTTTGTTAACTTTGAATAAATATATATGTAGTATAGACCAGTTGTACACATATATTATAGATAAGAGAAGTTATATAGGTTTGTATACATAGTGGCTGTGTTATTTATATTTTTGTTAGTTATACTTTATATAAAGTAAGTTATATATTCTATTTATAAGCTCAAACAGTTTTAATATAATGATATATATTGGTTTTGCAACTTACATGCATATGTATTGTTACATACATATAGTCTACATGCCCCACATTAATTGACCTTCGTTGTTGATATATATATATTATATAGTTTACAGATATATACTAGTTTCGATTTTTCAATGTTTATAAAGTATGGTTATAAATATGTCATACATGTGTTCCCTGGAGCCTACTTGCTATTTTACATAATATAGAATGATTTACATACTTACAAATTTATATAAATATTTTATTTGATTTGTACGCTAGTTATATATATATGACTTAAGTTATATATATGTTAAACATAGATTTTTAATCTTTCATTGCTGTTAAGTTTTATACATTATAATAAATAATTTATCAGTTGTACAGTTTTGTATTGATATCATAAATATCTAATCTATTTTTTTTGCTTTGTTCAGATTTATTTTATTTTAAAACACTTATCTGAAATGTTGGAATTTATATCTATTTTATCTTATTTATGTGTGTTTTAAACCTTATACTGGGTTTTGAGAAAATGTATATCGATATAATTGACATTCCATTTTAATTTATTCTAATCGTTTCATAAATTCTTATCTATCAGTTTGTTCGTCATATTCGTGACGATTTTGCTTTGCTTGGATTCGTAGCTCAATTTCAGTGTCCGTATCAGTGTGCGTATCCGTGTCATCTCTTGTTCTCTCTAACCACGAAAGGTGAGCAATCACTCACGATTAATGTTCTGTTATTTATTAAATTTGATTTCAATTGAAACGACAATTGAAATATGCTGCTGTTAGTTAATTACACTTTCGTGTTCTTAATCTTGGGTGAAGATGAGAGGAAAATAAATTTATTTTTTACTAATTCATTGCTACAAAAGTATAACTTTCTACGCCCGAAGCGCAACTTCTCTCGTTCCATTTTTAAATTTCCCTTCAATTTCGGATGAACCTAGGGGTATAACTTGTCTAAATGGATATAGAAACTTTTATTTCGCGTTCTTAATCCTTGTAAGAACGTTCAATAATCTTGGGATTTCTTTTATGTACAGGTGAAATGGTTGGTGATCTAGCTAATGTGTTTCTCGACCCTAAGGAGTCGGCAGCGATGAAGAAGAAAAAGGAAAGGAGGAAGTTCGATGGGGGTGTGACTTCTGACTAACCTCTAAAGAAACCAAATGCGCCTCCCCCTTTCTTCCTCAAAAGTGCTTTCTATCTCACCCCTCCAATCCTTTTGTGATGCCAACATCCACTTTCTACCCTTGCTTGAGGGTATTGTTGCTATTCTCACTGAGAGGTTGGGACGTGTCACTCTGGAAAACCTATCCAATTTTGCTCCGCAATCTTATCCCTTGCCCTTCCACTTCTTGTGCTCCTTTCTCCAAGCTTGCTGCTGAACTTGAAAGATCTTGGGCTTACGTAAGTGTTTTCTTTTCCATCTTTATTTAGTGGTGGTTTGCTTCATCAGTTTTCTCTTGATTTTTCCTCACTTTGTAACAGATAGGGGCCTTAGCAATTGAGGTTTGAAAGAGAGGGGAAGGCGATCAGGTTGCATAGCTCGCCCATTCTGCTAAGCTCGAGGTAGACCTTGATGTGGCCGCCTTTGAGAAAACTAAAATGAGGAAGAGCATAAGGCCGAGCGAGTGAAAATGCGACGATCGCCCTATACTACCGGCACCCAATATAACTAAATAGTGCTCTGCTGACGTGCCCGACCAATGTAGGGTGACCATCAAGGGTCAAAAATAAACATCAAAGAACCTGTCATATATCGCATAGTGCATGATATAAAATATAATATACATCACCGATATAAACTAAAGACACGGTAATAACTAAGTGATCCAAATATCATAGTACAAATTCACAGAGTTATACATCAAGTAACAGAGTTTATACAAACTAAAATAAACTCAAATATCTGTCTCTAAATAATAATAATAATAATAATAATAATAATAATAAGCAAGAACTGTCAAAGCTCCAAATTCGTTGCACAATAGAATCAGTAGAGAAATCCATATATAATATGAGATAGCTCCATCCAGCTCGTCCACTACATAGCTACTGCATCGCGCCTAGACCTGTTATCTAGTCTACTCATTTAAGAGTCCTCGAGATAATAAGAAGTAAAGTATAAAAGCTTGAGTCGGACAACAGTCTGGTGTGAGCGGTAAATGAATCTCAAAATACTATACAAGTCGATATAGTAAGGAACAAGGGTATATGAACCATACTTGAACGGTCCCTCAAACAATGATTTAGCACATAACAAACATAATTCGCTACTCTACGAATATAGTAAAGATATTCTGAAACCAAGTATGATGACGGGTGTGTCTAGGTATCCCTATCCTCAATACCTATCTCTAATGACATTCCTAGGGTGATAGACTACAGAAGAGAACAACCAAAGCAACCATAGCATCCATCAAACAATCCTCACTATCACTCGATGTGCTCTAAACATACGATAACTCGTATGGCTTTTCCCATGCTAGGGACTAACGGAAATACTGATTTTCAATGTATTCATCTTTAGCCCAAAGCCGATACTATACCCATATCCATCGGTCTAGGGTATATAGATCCAAACCAACAATTTAGGGTAGCTTTTCAACCTACCCGTGAGTTCACTCATAATACCCTTGCTTCAAGTACATTAGGAAAAACTCAAAGTATCAACGATCCCTTAGCACGTGCATATGAGCCCCTTCTTTACTCCATCTAGTTTCCATTATTCTCGAGGAAACATTCCACATTCCTTCATTCCATGATAGAACCATTCCACGTTCTACCCATGGGTCACCTTTCCTAGGACACACCTTTGTGGACAAACATTCTCATGACTCCTTTCAACACCGAGCCCCCATTATCGGAACTAATTTCATTCACCGTCGAGTTGCCATCATCGAAGTCTCGAAGCTATCATCGTGCTACAACATCGCTATCAAACCACAAGCGAACAAACAAACACCTTCAACACGACCTGTAGAGCCTATACTTCTCTCGCTAGAAGTTTCACCCCAAACCTATCATTTAAAACCACTTGGTACCAATCAAAAGCTTTTAGTACCGAGTTGGGTACTTAGCCAATCTTGGCTAACTTTCTTCTCCTGCTTCTAGTATTCCATCTTCTAAATGCTTTGACTTCGACCATCCAACTAAAGCTTTTGGCATCAACTCCAAAGATTTTGGTACTAAGTAAAAAAACTCTTGTTCCCGTGTCTTCCAAAGCTCTTAGTATCACATTCAATACTTAGCCAAATTCTTGCACTTATCTTTTGCTCATCACCCTACGTCCTCACATGAAGCACTGACCTCTCACCGAATGATTTCAACTACCAAAAGCTCTTGGTACCGACATAAAAGCTCTCGGTACCGACACAAAATGTGATGCCCCACCTCTATAATCACACTAACCAAGGACACTACTGAGTAATGCCATCAATTAGTACGAAGAATAAGGCTGTTGAGGAGCGACCATCTGTTTAATTGCTTTGTGCGAGTACCGATATATCAGATAATATGACTTGCATTTCATTTCAAGAGGAAATCCGACATATCAAATACAAACTCAAAGCTACTACATAGTGGCTATGTGGACTTCGTAAACAAATATAGAAATAAGCATAACACAAATCCGTCACAGATATTCATATCACAAAGGCGGAAACAGATATGAATATAACACATAGAAGTGTACATCAAAGTAGTGGTCATACAAGATCCACTACATCACAAAAGAATAGGTACAAGTGCAAGTCAAACGAATAAGTAAACATCAAGGAGTCTCTATCTCGAATGTATAATAACAAAAACTACTAAGCTAAAGTAGTTAGCCAAAAGTCAGGTGATGAACCCTGATAAGAAGTCAAGCAGAAGCACCTGAAATACCTCGGTCTGAACCGAGTATTATTTAAGAAGAAAATAATAAACGGATCAGTCTAGCTATAAATATCATATAAAATGAGATAGGATAAGAGATATGACAAAAACGTAAGATAATAAAAATGCCATACTGTGACAAGTATACATAAGGTAACAACAAAAATCATACAATATCTCAAATATTCTCAAACACTAAAAAGAATGTCATATTCTTTAAATTATTCACCAAAACACAAATATTGACAAAACATATCAATGCCAATCGTAAAAATCGGTGAAACACAAATTCTAGAAATCATCAAATAGAAATCCAGAAATCACAAAAAGGGGAAGGCCTATCACAAACGGGAGCATGAAAACTCACCAACACGTGTATCACTAACGAGTCGCTATCCCATGAACCGAACATCGACGCACCTAAAAAGATACGCCCCATGCACAGTCGAACATCGACGAACCTAAAAAGATACGCCCCATGCACAGTCGAACATCGACGCACCTAAAAAGATACGCCCCATGTACAGTCGAACATCGACGCACCTAAAAAGATACGCCCCATGCCTAGTCGAACATCGACGCACCTAAAAAGATAGGCCCCATGCACCGACTTATCGAGCCGATTTCTCCACGAATGGTTCCAAAGACCATGGGTCGCTAGCCCATAAAAATGAGCCGAAGCTCTATAGAACGGGGTACAGTCCACCATGCGGACAAAGAGACATCGCATATCGCTAGTCTAAACCACAAAATGATCACCATTGATCAATAAGAAGTGTGAATCACACTAAGCTAGTAAATATAAGAGTTTAGCTTCATGTCCCATAACGACTGGCTTAACTTAAATATTTACGAACAAATTGTAGATTTCCACTCGAAAATTGTCACAAAATTTCAATCGAACAAGTCCAAGAATTAACCGACGAAGTAAACGTAAGCGTTTCATACCACTTGTTTTGCTAAGCCGTTTAATTAGATTTCTCATACGAATGAGGTAAAGGTTTGTATATACTAATAGATTGGAAGACGGTTTTAAAAGCAAGTTTTGTATTAAAAATGGTATTGAAATCATCTTTGTGAAAGCGTTTGAATATTTACTACTAGTATAGAAACCATTGTATTTTTTAAAAGTGACAAATCACAGAAAACGATTGTAGAAACAATCAATCAACCAAAAATTCACATTCGACGACGTGAATCAAAACCATAGAAATCGATATCGAATCCATCAAATGGACATTCCCAAAAATCCAAAGAAAGAAGTCATCAAAGTCGATAATAAGTGATGACAACTAACCGGATCGACAAAAATCGATTAAAATTGGAAATCCAATCAAAAACAGCCCAAAATAGGCAAAATTGGCAGTTCTAGACATTTGAGGTTTAATCCAGACGTCTGGATTTGGTTTTTGGAAATATTCCAGAAAACCCCCAGACATCTGAAATTTCAAAGCAGACGTCTGAGACCAAATCAGACGTCTGAACATATAAATCAGACGTCTGGAATTGGTTTCTGTCGTTTTATTTTCTGCATTCTAATATTTTCTCCTCCAGGTCTATAACCAGATGTTTGGACTTGATTCCCAGACGTCTGGTCACCTGGCCTAGGCAACAGTTTGCCTACGCCATGATGGCAAAATGAATCGGGAGCGATCAGACGAGCAACGAAGACTAGGGATTTATGCCAAGCGACAACCCAGCCTTATAGGCTCTTCGATACACCCCAAATATCATGTCCAAACATCCATAGTAGGATTTTCATAAAATTGGACTTCAAAACCAAAAATTGGAAAATTCACCAAATCAATTCAAATCAAAAGCAAATGAACATGAATAGATGTTAGGAATTCATACCTAACAACAATGAAAGTTATAGACGTAGATGTGAGTTCAAAAACTCACCGTTAAACCCAAAAACAACGAACGAGAAACTCTAAATAAAAGGAAAGGCCAATTCCTCTTCAACTTCAACTCAAGAAGCTCCAATCTAAGCTAATAAGCAAATATTTCGTAAGTTAGGGTTTAGGAATTTCCGAAATTGAAGAGAGATTGAGATAGAGAAGATGAAGAGGATGTTTACCTAAGCTTCTCTTTGATTTTAGAGCAAGAACTTGAATTTCTTAATAAAACTATGGTTTAGGAATTTTAATTTCCAATCTTTTCCCCCATTTTTCTGTTGAGCTTGAGTGTTAGGAAATTAAGAATGAAATGAATGAAGAGGAGTTAAGTTAGAGTGTTTGATAAAGGAGTTGGGTTCTCTTATTGGGTTAGTGGGCTGAAATCCAAACCCAAAGCCCCAAATGAAAACATCAAAATTCTAATCAACTCCAAACATATCAATGTTTATACTCAAAAAAGTTGTAAACGCCATTTTGGACTCAATGGATGTGGTCTCGAGTCCCGATTCGACTGTCTACAAAAAGTAACATTTTGGATTTTAATTCGATTAACGATCCTATATTTAAATAAAACATTTAAATATACAATCGTAAAATATGCGGGTTGTTACAGACTCCCCTCCTTAAAGAAATTGCGTCCTCGCAATACTTAAGAAGAAAATAAAGAGTAACAACCATACTAAGGCATAACAACACAAAAGAAGAAATTTTCAAACGAGAAGTTCACCTTAAGGAGCAAGAGAGAGTAAGTCCGGATGTGTTCGCTCGATGAATTCTCTAGATTCCCAAGAACAATCCTTAGGATTTGAGGACCATTGAACTTTCATAAGAGGAACATCTTTATTTCGAAGGCGTTTAACCTCCGTAGCAATGATACGAATAGGATGTTGCTCATAAGTCAAATTAGGTGAAACCTCAATTTCTTCAATAACACCGGGCTCAAGAATAGAATCGGAATCCCTAAGGCATTTCAGTAGTTGAGAAACGTGGAACACGTCATGAATAGCAGAAAATTGAGCCGGTAATAAAAGGCGATAAGCCACGGAACCAATGCGTTCGGTGATGGGAAAGGGGCCAATATATCGAGGTGCTAACTTTCCCGATCGACTGAAACGCACAACACCTTTCATAGGTGAAACACGAATGAACACCAAATCTCCCATGGAAAATTCTAATTTCCTTCTTCGGTTATCGGCATTGGATTTTTGTCTACTTTGAGCATCTTTCATCCTATGACGAATAAGGTCAATCTTTTCTGTGGCATCACGAATAAAATCTGGACCTAAAACCAGCTTCTCACCGGCTTCAAGACAACACGAAGGAGATCGGCATGGCCTTCCGTAGAGTGCCTCGAAAGGTGCCATACCAATACTAGATTGGAAGCTATTATTATAGGAAAACTCAACAAGAGAAATATGATCTTCCCAACTTCCACCAAAATCAAGAACACAAGCACAAAGAAGATCTTCAAGAGTTTGATTCACATGCTCTGTTTGTCCACCGGACTTAGGATGATAAGCGGTGCTAAAACTAGGCTATGTTCCCAAAGCTTTTTGAAGACCTTTCCAAAGTCCACTAGTAAACAATGGATCGCGATCGCTAACAATAGAAGTAGGAACTCCATGCAATTTAACAATTTCTTTAACATAGAGTTTGGCCAAAAGAGGTACGGTCCGATTGGACCGAACGAGAATAAAATGGGTGGATTTTGTAAGTCTATCTACAATCACCCATAAACTGTCATGACCCAAATGAGAATGGGGAAGACCATCAATAAAGTCCATGAAATTTTGATCCCTCTTCCAAATTGGAATGTCTAAAGGTTGCAATAACCCACCGGGCCTTTGGTGCTCGGCCTTTATGAGTTGGCAAGTCATGCAACGCTTAATGAAGTTAGTAATATCAGATTTCATTTCATCCCAATAATAAAGTCGCTACTACTACCGGGATGAATGGTAAATTTAGAACGACGAGAATCTTCTAAAATGTCTTTACGAAGATCACAAATATTTGGCACAATAAGTCTACCAAACTTTCGAATACCGCCACGAGCATCAATTCAAAGTCTTTCAACACTTCAATATCAATTTTATCCCTACAACTTTGGCTAAGAAGAGCCAATTCGGGATCATGCCTTTGAGCTTCAAGAATGCGGTCTAAAAGAGAAGGATGAGCCTCAAGGCTACACAAAACAAGAGATGAACATGAATTGGATTCACGATCTCGAATCTCACAAGTGGACAAATTCTCGAGATCATTCCATTCGGATATCATCATTGAAACAGCCGCTTGTTGCTTACGACTAAGGGCATCGGCAACACGATTTCCCTTTCCAAGAAGATAGAGAATATCAAGATCATAAGATGCAAGGAACTCGAGCCAACATTGTTGACGCAAGTTAAGTTCCTTTTGAGAAAATAAATACTTCAAAGATCTATGATCGGTGTAGAGAACAAATTTCTCTCCCAAAATATAACGATGCCAAATTCTAAGAGCGAAAACAATGGCCGCGAGCACTAGATCATGAGTGGCATATCTAGTCTCGGCAGGCTTTAATTGTGTAGAAGCATAAGCGATAACACATTCCCTTTTGAATAAGAACGGCACCCAAACCAATATGACTAGCATCGGTACAAACTATAAAGTCTTGATTCCCTTCGGGAATCACAAGAATAGGAGCATCAGAAAGGAGTTCTTTTAATTGATCCTCTTTCCCGAAAAGCTAAGACTTTCAGAATTATAATTAACTTTGTGTAATCATCTTTTTTTTAGAAAAATTTACTTATTACAAGTCAATTTATTGTGTCTGACTGTCTCATCATAGCGTTTAGGAGATTCCTATCGATAATGTTGATTTGGCGCATCGACTAGAATTCTTAAAGCACTCAATGGGCAATACATCACAAAATCATCTTCTATTTGATAAACATGTCTCTTAAAATTTTTACGAATGTTCTTTACTCGTTTTAAGAACAAAATCCAATCATACTTATAAATATCTTATTAAAAAGATTTGCATATTTTAAATTGTTGTTTTCATCCATAATCAATGAATACAAAGATGGTCTCATCGAGATATTCGCAGAATACTCGATTCATAAGATGGATGAAATAAGCTGGACAAATCGAATGACATCATGAGTCACTCATAAGAATCATAACGAGTGCGGAATGCGGTAAGTGGAACGCTACCCTCCGCAACTCATAGCTGATGAAAACCGGTGGCAAGGTCAAGCTGAAAAGACCTTAGCAACACTCAATAGATCGCTTAGGTGGTAATCCTAAGACAAGCTCAAAAATACAAGAAAATTCACAATCTACTTGCATGAGAGAAATAACATTTTCCTCATCATGTGGGTTTAAAGAACAAAATGATGCCACCGAATTGGAAATCGAAATCATCAAGAAAAATTAAAAATCTGTTTAGCAGATTGAGAATGTCGAAGATGGATAGTCCTCTCAGGACATAGGATATGGGCTTCATAATGATTAAGCCAATCTTTTCCCAAAAATCAATTCCGAAACCTAAGTAGCACATAACATGCAAATTGGATCGGAAAGCATAATCGTATAAAATAATCCCGACATTTTTACAAAGAAAACTGAGTGTTGCAGATCCATCAACCGGATTCGCAATTTTCAGTGAAGTCATCAAGCCCATAATATTTAAAGAAAAGGAATCAACAAGTTCTTTTGATCAAAAAGAATGAGATGCACCCGTATCAAAAGAATTCGAATAGGATAATCACGAAACTAAATAATACTACCAAGGACAGAATGAGAAATACCTTGACCAAGAGAAGTGTTACTAGGGGCTTGCACAACATTTAGCTTTCCCTCTTCTCCTACTTTGAAGTATGGAAAAAGAAGATAAAAGATGACCCAAACCTTTGCAATAGCGACAAGTAAGGGGTTTCAGACACTTATTTGCATAGTGGTCCGTAGAACCACAATTGTAGCATTGTCCATGACTAGGGATTGGAGTCTTTGCTATCGAAATTGCCTGCTTCCCTTTCTTGTTGGGATTAAGGCTTTTGAACTTAATATGCCTCTTTTTGTTGATGTTGAAGTTTTGTTTGGCATCCACAACTTCAACATCACTTTCTTTATCGGCCTCTTCTAGTCGAAGAGTGATATCTACAAACTGGTCGAAACGCACTTCTAATTTCAAAGGGAAAACCTTTTTAGGGTTCTTACTCAAAGCACAAATAAACATTTGATTCTTTACAAGATCCAAAAGTTGTTGGGTAGACATGAATACGCCATCTAGAGAAGGACTACTGGATTGACCAGCGCTGGGACTACCAGATCTAACCATTTCTCTTCTTGAAGAAAGAAAGAAAGAAGAGGAAAAAGGTTATTCTCAGAATAAATATCTAACAAATTTGATTGATAAAACAAGGCATCACAAAAGAAAATAGGATAGAACGGGTCGAAGACTCGAATTAAATCCTATGGCATGATTCCTAAGAAAGACTTAGGACAATGATCCTTCCTAGATTATTTTATATTGTACCGAAGTTTGGCTTTGATACCAAGCTGTGACGCCCCACCTCTATACTCACACTAACCAAGGACACTACTGGGTAATGCCATCAATTAGTACTAAGAATAAGGCTGTTGAGGAGCGACCATATGTGTAATTGCTTTGTGCAAGTACCGATATGTCAAATAATATGACTTGCATTTCATTTCAAGAGGAAATCCGACATATCAAATACAATCTCAAAGCTACTACACAGTGGCTATATGGACTTCGGAAACAAATATAGAAATAAGCATAACACAAATCAGTCACAGATATTCATATCACAAAGGTGGAAACATATATGAATATAACACATAGAAGTGTACATCAAAGTAGTGGTCATACAAGATCCACTACATCACAAAAGAATAGGTACAAGTGCAAGTCAAACGAATAAGTATACATCAAGGAGTCTCTATCTCGAATGTATAATAACAAAAACTACTAAGCTAAAGTAGTTAGCCAAAAGTCAGGTGACGAACCCTGATAAGAAGTCAAGCAGAAGCACCTGAAATACCTCGGTCTGACCCGAATATTATTTAAGAAGAAAATAATAAACAAATAAGTCTAGCTATAAATATCATATAAAATGAGATAGGATAAGAGATATGACAAAAACGTAAGATAATAAAAATGCCATACTATGACAAGTATACATAAGGTAACAACAAAAATCATACAATATCTCAAATATTCTCAAACACTATAAAGAATTTCATATTCTTTAAATTATTCACCAAAACACAAATATTGACAAAACATATCAATGCCAATCGCAAAAATCGGTGAAACACAAATTCTAGAAATCATCAAATAGAAATCCAGAAATCACAAAAAGGGGAAGGCCTATCACAAACGGGAGCATGAAAACTCACCAACACGTGTATCACAAACGGGTCTCTATCCCATGAACCGAACATCGACGCACCTAAAAAGATATGCCCCATGCACAGTCGAACATCGACACACCTAAAAAGATACGCCCCATGCCTAGTCGAACATCGACGCACCTAAAAAGATACACCCCATGCACAGTCGAACATCGACGCACCTAAAAAGATACACCCCATGCACAGTCGAACATCGACGCACCTGAAAAGATACGCCCCATGCCTAGTCGAACATCGACACACCTAAAAAGATACGCCCCATGCACCCACTTATTGAGCCGATTGCTCCACGAACGGTTCCAAAGACCATGGGTCGCTAGCCCATAAAAATGAGCCGAAGCTCTATAGAACGGGGTACAGTCCCCCACACGGACAAAAAGACATCGCATATCGCTAGTCTAAACCACAAAATGATCACCATTGATCAATAAGAAGTGTGAATCACACTAAGCTAGTAAATACAAGAGTTTATCTTCATGTCCCATTACCACTGGCTTAACTTAAATATTTACAAATAAATTGTAGATTTCCACTCGAAAATTGTCACAAGACTTCAATCGAACAAGTCCAAGAATTAACCGACGAAGTAAACGCAAGCGTTTCATACCACTTGTTTTGCTAAGTCGTTTAATTAGATTTCTCATATGAATGAGGTAAAGGTTTGTATATACTAATAGATTGGAAGATGGTTTTAAAAGCAAGTTTTGTATTAAAAATGGTATTGAAATCATCTTTGTGAAAGCGTTTGAATATTTACTGCTAGTATAGAAACCTTTGTATTTTTTAAAATTGACAAATCACAGAAAACGATTGTAGAAACAATCGATCAACCAAAAATTCACATTCGACGATGTGAATCAAAACCATAGAAATCGATATTGAATCTATCAAATAGATATTCCCAAAAATCCAAAGAAAGAAGTCATCAAAGTCGATAATAAGTGATAACAACTAACCGGATCGACAAAAATCGATCAAAATTGGAAATCCAATCAAAAACAGCCCAAAATAGGCAAAATTGGCAGTTCCAGACGTCTGGATTTGGTTTCTAAAAATATTCCAGAAAACCCCCCAGATGTTTGAAATTTCAAAGCAGACGTCTGAGACCAAACCATACGTCTGAACATATAAATAAGACATCTGGAATTGGTTTCTGCCGTTTTATTTTCTGCGTTCTTATATTTTTTCCTCCAGGTCTATAACCAGGCGTTTGGACTTGATTCCCAGACGTCTGATCACCTGGCCTGGGCAACAGTTTGCCTAGGCCATGATGGCCAAAACGAATCGGGAGCGGTTGGACGAGCAATGAAGACTAAGGATTTATGCCAAGCGACAACCCATCCTTATAAGCTCTTCGATACACCCCAAATATCATGTCGAAACATCCATAGTAGGATTTTCATAAAATTGGACTTCAAAACCAAAAATTGGAAAATTCACCAAATCAATTCAAATCAAAAGAAAATGAACATGAATAGATGTTAGGAATTCATACCTAACAACAATGAAAGTTATAGACGTAGATGTGAGTTCAAAAACTCACCTTTAAACCCAAAAACAACGAACGAGAAGCTCTAAAACAAAGGAAAGGCTAATTCCTCTTCAACTTCAACTCAAGAAGCTCCAATCTAAGCTAATAAGCAAATATTTCCTAAGTTAGGGTTTAGGAATTTCTGAAATTGAAGAGAGATTGAGATGGAGAAGATGAAGAGGATGCTTACCTAAGCTTCTCTTTGATTTTAGAGCAAGAACTTGAATTTTCTAATAAAACTAGGGTTTAGGAATTTTAATTTCCAATCTTTTCCCCCATTTTTCTCTTGAGCTTGAGTGTTAGGAAATGAGAAATGAAATGAATGAAGAGAAGTTGAGTTTGAGTGTTTGATAAAGGAGTTGGGTTCTCTTATTGGGTTAGTGGGATGAAACCCAAACCCAAAGCCCCAAATGAAAACATCAAAATTCTAATCAACTCCAAACGTATCGATGTTTATACTCAAAAAAGTTGTAAACGCCATTTTGGACTCAATGGAAGTTGTCTCGAGTCCCTATTCGACTGTTTACAAAAAGTAATATTTTGGACTTTAATCCGATTAACGATGCTATATTTAAATAAAACATTTAAATATACAATCGTTAAATATGCGGGTTGTTACACAAAAGCTCTCGGTACCAAGTCCCTTATTTAGTTACAAACTCAATGTGAATTGAATCCTGGGCTTTCCTCATCTTTAAGAGCCTCCCCTCCAAGTTTCATCCAATTCCGACCATCTTTGCATTCAATTTTGCCAATTCGACCACTCCTTTTCTGACTACCTAAAAGCACTAGCAACCATATCAAACATAACATACAAACATGAAATATCATACATCTACATCCATTCACACATGCAATACATAATAACATGATAATCAAGTAAATCCTAATCTAAGTCTACTCTAGCATATGAATATGAACAAAAGTAATTGCAAAACCATTAAAAACCACTTTAAAACCTTTAAAATTCGGCCATAAACATATATTAGGATGTGATTAAAGTTAGAAAACATTTTAGGATCGAAATCATGTTAAAAACACCAATTTGAATTATATAAACATGCATAGTAGAGTGAGAGGTCAAGAACCACTCACCAAATACCTAAAATACCAATTTCTACCCTTAAATCTGAAGTGGACAGCAAGGAAGAGAAATTCAAATCAGCAAAAATGATAATCTCAAGCTTCTAAATGTTAATCACCTCTTTAATTGATGATTTGGATAAGATTAATAAGAAAAATGTAGGGTTTTTGATGAAATTAAAGTTAATGGAGGTTTAAAGCTATTTTGAGGAAGATGAAAATGACTTAGATCAGTTCCTACAGCCTTCCCTTAGCCCAATTTTCGAGATGGGTTAGTAGGCCTAAGCACGGGCTTTGTTAATTACCCACTAATGCAGGCCAGTAGTAGCCAAAACTTAAAACAGCTATAACTTTCAAACGGTATGTCCGTTTTTCTATTATGACCACTCTACAGAATGAGAAACCATCATCCTGAAGTAGTGGAAGTAGGTTGAAACCCTATTTCAGCTCCTATCAAAAGTTATTGTCCAAAAAATATTTTTAATGTCAAATTGTCACTTAGAAATTCGGAAAAAATCATAGATATGGAAAATGTCCTTAAGGGTCACTTCCCAAAATTTTAGAGTCATACGATCTCATATGAATAAAATAATTTTTTATCATCATGCGATTCATAAAATACATATCGGTACTCTCCCTCCCTTTGGAATTTCACCCTCGAAATCCCCAAATAAGTCAAACATAGTTACCCCGCATGCGTAACAATCATATGCAACCATCATATATATCAAACAAGCAACCATGTAATCAATAGTATAGGTGAACCTATCCTAGCATGCGTGATACTAAACTACCCTATATGATATCAAAGGTGAAGCTAAATACGATAAATAGTAGGCCTTACCATGCAATGAGCTTTGGATATGTGGCCCTCATGCTCTCCTTAATTTCCCATCTACAATCGTCTTCACTTTCATACTATTGTACCTTTACTAAGTCCACTGTCTTCCTCCTAAGCTGTTTCGTATCACGTTCGATAATACGAACCGGACCACAAGGTCGCGTAGCTTCTGGTAAAACCTCGATATCATCAAATTTATCCGATGCAATCGTCATGCTTGAGTCATGCACAAAATTCCACAGATGGAAAACATGGAAGGTGTTGTGCACACTCATCATCTTCTGAGGTAAGTCAACTCTATAGGCTAGATTTCCAATTCTCTCTACTATTGAAAAAGAACATACGAATCTCGGTGCCAACTTCCCCTTACTATCGAATCGAATAACATTCTTTAATGGAGAAATCTTCACAAACACCATATTGCCGATGGAGAAATCCAAATCTCTACGTGTCCTATCAGCGTAGATCTTCTTCCTATCCTAAGCAACTTTCATTCATTGTCGAATGATCTCTATCTTCTCCGAGTTTGTCTAATAATATCCAGCCCTAAGTATCAATTTCTCGCTTGCTTCCCATTAACACGAAGGGGCGTTACACGGTTAGTCATATAATGCTTCATATGGTGCCATACCGATATTAGACTTATAACTATTGGTGTATGCGAAATCCACCAAATACAAATGATCATCCCACGAGCCTTCGAAATCGAGTATGCAAGCTCATAAGAGATCCTCCAAGATACGATCTGCTCTCTCGATCTGCCTATTAATTTATGGGTGATAAGCTATACTAAGATGTAGCTCGGTCCTCAATTTCTCTTGTAAGTTCTTCCAAAATCCATTAGTGAACAATGGGTCTCGGTCACTCACAATGCTCTTCGGCGCACTGTGAAATCATATAACCCACTTCACATATAGCTTTGGCCATTTTCGCTGCCGTTCTACTTGACTTGACTGGTATAAATCTAGAGCTCTGAGTCAATCTCGTACTCTACTTGATTACTCAGCAGTCCATCAATAAAATCCATCGTAACATGCTCCCAATTCCATTCAGGAACTTCAAGTGGTTGCAACAACCCACTTGGCTTCTTCTACTCTGCCTTCACCAACTGACAGTTCATACACTTCAAGATGAATGTCCCGACATCCTTCTTCATCCCCTCATAATAATAGGTATTCTTCATATCACATTACATATTATTACAGCCGGGATGTATGGTCAACCTAGAACGATGGCACTCTTGTAGCACCTTGTCTCGCAATCCATCAACATTGGGAGTAAACAATCTTCCATCCTTATGGAGCCAACCTTCTCGGTCGAGTCTGTCCTGCTTCATGTCCTCAGACTCTACTTCTTCTTCTAATCTGCATTATCTCTGCTAGTCTAGCATCTCGCCTCTGACTAATACCGATCCACTCAATCAAAGTTGGTCTGATCGTCAAACTCGCCAATATATATGGCTCTAACTCATAATTAGGTCTGAAGTCATAGCTAGTGATATACTCCAACTGCTTCCACTCCATGAACATCACTCCCAAATTGTCATGTCTTCTACTCAATCCATCAGTGATGGCATTTCTCTTATCAGGTGTAAGAAATGCCAAAATCGTAAGAGGCTAATAATTCCAACCATCACTGCTGGCGAAGGTTGAGATCATTCTAGGAGAAAAGGTACTTCAAGGATTTGTGGTCCGTGAACAGTTCAAACCTTTCTCCTAATAAGTAATGCCTCCAAATCTTCAAAGAAAACATTATCGTCTCCAACTCCAAATAATGAGTCGGATACGTCCACTCGTGCAGCTTTAGATGTCGACTAGTGGAGACGACGACCTTTCCCTTCTGCATTAATATCGTACCTAATCCAGTACCACAAGCATCTGTAGACTGTCGGCTCCTCATTCTTGCTCGGAATGGTCAATACCAGTGCACTCGTCAACCTCTCCTTTAGACTCACAAAAGCATGCTCACTTTGCGCCCCAAATAAAAGACTGTTTCTTCTTCGTCAAATGGGTTCACGGTGCGACTGCCTTCGAGAAGTCTTTAATAAAGCGTATATAATGTCCTACCAATCATAGGAAACTCCTCACATCCATAGCATTCTTGGGTTGGCTCCAATCTTGAACCACCACCACCTTGGCAGGATCTACATCAATGCCCTGCTCAAAGCTGACGTGACCCAAGAATCTCACTTCCCTTCTACAGAAGTGACATTTTGAAAACTTCGCTTCAACTTGTGCCTCATCAACACTTCAAGCACAATCCCAAGTGTGCCTTGTGTTCCTCTTCGATCCTAGAGTAGACCAGAATATCATCCACGAACACAAGCATGAACTTGTTTAGCTGATCCCTAAAGACGCAATTCATGAGATCAACAAAGTATGCTGAAGCATTGGTTAGCTCAAACGGCATAACCAACCATTCATAGAAACTAGACGGCGTACGAAATGAGGTAATCGGCACACTCTGATTCACTACTCTCAACTGGTGAAATACCATCGCTAAATCCAATTAGGAGACACCTTTGCACCATGGAGATGATTAAACAAGTCGTCAATACGTGGGAGTGGGTACTTGTTCTTCCTCGTCACCTTATTCTACCCATGGTAATCTATACACAACTTCAGAGAGACATCCGCCTTAGCGACAAATACTGTAGGTGCACCCCACTCAGATATAATCCTACGAATGAACCCCATCTTCAACAAGTTATGTACTTACACCTCCAACTTCTTTTGCTCTCTACGTGCCATACGCCTTAAAGGCATAACAATCGATCTGGCATCCTTCGCTCAGTCTATACAAAACTCATCTCTCGATGTGAGGATACTCCGGTCACCTCCTTAAACACATCGGGATACTCTCTAACGATAGGCATAGATGGCAACCCATCATGTGGAACCTTTAGTAAATATAGAAAGCTAACCATGACACCATCCTCCGCCATGCAGCCAATCACTACCGTCCTCCCCTCCATAGTCCCGATCGTCACCAACAGCTTCTTGCAATCCACAACCACTGCATACTTCCTTACCCAGTCCATCCTCAAGATAATCCAAAACACAATGAAATTCCAAAGAAAGCAATCAAAAATAAAAGAGCATCCATGACTCGATAAGATCAAACCCACGACAAACCATACACAGGCTAGTGGAGCCTCCAACATGGTTCATCACAATCAAAGGTCGGTCATCTATTTTGGGTTTCAATCCCAATCAATCGACTAGGTCACTAGATATGAAGGAATGTGAAGCCCCGGCATCAAATAAAAAACGTATGGAACATCATAAAAGGAAAGCATACCTTGAATAACAACGCTTTTCCCCTTCTCTTTCGCTGAGGGAGCACTCGACGAAGTCGGTCAGCATCCAAGGCATATGCCTTCACAATATTCTTCTGCTGTGCTGGTTCTGGACAACTTTTCTGCATATGTCCAAACTTGCCAAGTTATAACACTTCTTCTTTCCATCAACTTTGTAGTATTCGAATAGATGACCCTTATCTCCACAACCAAAACAAAAAGGGCTTCCATTTACCTTTCTTCTAAGCATTCTTTCGTTGAGACTGCTTCCTCTTTCAATTCCATTTCTTCTTGCCTCCAACGCTTTGTTTTTGTTTCAGCTCTTCCTTAGTGACAACAGCTAATTTGGACTTGGGTTATAAACTATTCTGGTGAAGAGCTTTCTTAACAAGTCTCTCGAAAGTCTCATCGATATGACCAACTAACTTCTCTCCAAAATAGTCGTCCAAACTCATGATAAATTTTTCATTCCTCCTCAATGGAGTATCGATGAAAGACATCCCATAATTCGACAAAGCATCAAACTCGAGTGTAGCAATAGTAAGGACATTCCACCAATTCATAGCCTTCCCTTGAAGCTGTCTAGAGGCTAGCTTCCTTTTATGTCGTCGTCTACTTCCATATCACCAAAAATACGCTCGTAGGTGTCTAACCAATCCTATATTTTGATAGCCGACTCCGTTCCAAGAAAAGGATTACTCCCATGGTGGAGTAATCCTTATATAGCTTAGAAAAATCAGCCCTCGATCCTTGCACCTAAGCACCACCAACTACGGCAACATATGGACCGCCCGCTTGGGAATTCTACAACATGTTCACAATTATTGCATTGAACATAGCTTGAAGTCAGGGTTAGCAACCCCCAAACCTGCTCCTTTCTCTACTCCGGAGAAGGAGTCCCTTATAGTTTTTCTTGTTTGCTGGCTCATTCTCGATCTGTAACAAGAATGATTAGTCTGTCATAAAAGAAAACCATGTCAATGGTACTCGTGTATGCATGCGACTTATATACTATATACAACAAGTACGCACTCACTCATGTGTGTGTGTATATACACATACACACTCTCCATCCAACCTATGGTGATAAATCCTTTCCCATCTCTACTGGACTATGGTATCAACTTAGGTTAATTGTGTAACCTATCTCTGATACCAAATGTGATAAACGCCTTACATCACCATCACCCAATATAACTAAGTAGTGCACTGCTGACATGCCCGGTCGATGTAGGACGACGATCAAGATTTGAAAATAGAGTAAAACCTCATAGAACTTGTCATATATCTCGTGGTGCATGGAATAAAATATAATATACATCATAGATATAAACAGGAAAGATAGTAATAACTAAGTGATCCAAATATCAGAGTACAGATTCATGGAGTTATACATCAAGTAATAGATTATGCAAAAAAAAAAAAACTCAAATAACCATCTTTGAGTAATAATAATAATAATAAGCAAGCATTGACAAGGGTATACAGTGTTGCACATTGGAATCGGCATAGAAATCCATACATATTACGAGATGGCTCCATCCAGCTCTTCTTCTACACAGCTACTACATCGCACCTAGACCTGCTATCAAGTCTACTCATTTAAGAGTGCCTAAGATAATAAGAAGTAAAGCATAAAACCTCGAGTTAGACAACAGTCTAGTGTGAACGGTAAATGAATCCCAAAATACTATACAAGTCGATATAGTAAGAAACAAGAGTATACGAAACAACCCGACCTATCCCTGTAACTAAAGAGTTAGCACATAAAAAACATAATATGCTACTCTATGAATATAGTAAAGGTATACCACAAACCAAGTATGATGACGGGTGTCCAGGTATCCTTATCCCCAATAGCTATCTCCAATGACATCCCTAGAGCAATAGACTATGGAAGAGAATGACCAAAGCAACCATAGCATCCATCAAACAATCCTCACTATCACTCAATGTGCTCTAGAAATATGATAACTAGTATGGCCTTCCCATGCCAGGGACTGATGGAAATCCCAGTTTTAGTGTACTCGTCTTTAACCTGAAGCTGATACTAGACCCAAATCCAATAGTCAGGGGTATACGGATCCAAACCTCCGCTCTATGTTAGCCTTTCATTATACCCATAAGTGCACTCATAAGACCCCTGCTTTCAAGTAAATCAGGAAACACTCTAGCATCAATGATCCCTTAGCATGCACATCCGATCTCTTTCCTAGCTCTATCTAGTTTCCATTATTCTCAAGGAACCATTCCACATACCTCCATTCCATGATAGAACCATTCCCACGTTCTATCCACGGGTCATCCTTCTTAGAATCTGCACTTTGTGGACAAACATTCTCATGACTCCTTTTAACATTGAACCCCCATCATCAGAACATAAATCCATTCACCGTCGAGTTGCCATCACCGAAGTCCCATAGCTATCATTGTGCTACACATCGCCATTAAACCCCAAGCGAATAAACAAACACCTTCAACACGACCCGCAGAGCCGCTGCTACTTTCCCTAGAATTTTCACCTCGGACCTATCATTTAAAACCTCTCAGTACCAATCAAAAGCTTTTGGTACCAAGTTAGGTACTTAGCTAATCTTGGCTAACTTTCTTCCCTACTTCTAGTATTCCATCTTCCAAGTGCTTGGACCCTAACCACCCTACCTAAAGCTCTCGACATCAACTCTTAAGCTCTTGGTACTAAGTCCAAAAGCTCTTATTTCCATGCCCTCTAAAGCTCTTGATATTATGTCCAATACTTAGCCAAATTCTTGCGCTTGTCTTTTTCTCATCATCCTAAGCTCCAGCATGAAGTATTGACCTTCCACCGAATGATTTCCATTATCGAAAAGCTCTTGGTACTGATACAAAATCTCTTGGTACCAAGTCCATTACATAGCTCCAAACATGGTGTGAATTAAATCCTAAGCTCCCCTTATCCTCCAAAGCCTCCTCTCCAAGTTTCATCTAATTTCGACCATTTATGCTTCAATTTGCCAATTTGACCACTTCTTTTCTAACAACCTAAAAGCACTAGCAAAACATATCAAAGCACAACATACAAACATGAAATATTATACATATACATCCATTTACACCTGTAATACATAATAACATGATAATTAAGCAAATCCTAATCTAAGTCTTGCTTTTACTTTAGCATATGAATATGAATAAAAGGAGTTATAAAACCATTTAAAACCACTTTAAAACCTTTAAAATTTGGCCATAAACTATATTAGGATGTGATTAAAGTTAGACAACATTTTAGGATCAAAATCATGTTAAAAATACCAATTTTAACTATATAAACATGCATAGTAGAGTGAGAGGTTAAGAACCATTCACCAAATATCTAAAATATTAATTTCACCCTTTAGATCTGAAGTGGACAACAAGGAAGAGAAATGAAAATTAGACAAAATGATAATATCAAGCTTCTATATGCTAATTACCTCTCTAATTGATGGTTCAGCTAAGATTAGTAAGAAAAAGGCAGGTTTCTTGATAAAATTAAGATTAATGGAGATTTAGAGTTATTTTGGGGATGATGGAAATGACATAGATCAGTTCCTACATCCTCTCCTTAGCATAATTTTCGAGATGGGTTAGTGAGTCTAAGAACGGGTTTAGTTAATTACCTACTAATGCAGGTCTGTAGCAGCCAAAACTTAAAACAACTACAACTTTCAAACAATAAGTCCGTTTTTCTATTATAACCGCTCATGGAATGGGAAACCATCATCCTGAAGAAAGGAAGTGGTTTGAGACCCTATTTCAGCTCCTATCAAAAGTTATAGTCCAAAAAATATTTGCGGGCTCAAAATGGTCACATAGAAATTCAGCAAAAATCATAGATATGGAAAATGTCCCTATGAGTCACTTTTCAAAATTTTAGCGTCATATGATCTTATATGAATAAACTAATATTTTATGATCCTTCGATGCGTAAAATATAAATCATTACAGAAAGCTGAAAAGGCAAAGGAGGCGGCCGAGAGTGCTGATAAGGCCTTGGGGTTGAACGCTCAAGAATTAAGGGAGAAGAAGATGGCATTGAAAGAATCCAAAAACAAGCTTTCATGGATCACTTACGGCGTGCTGTACTAGTTGTACGCCATAGTTCAGCGTCAATTCTCCCCTGAAGTCGACCTTAGCTTCCTGGAGGACTCGATAAGATCAAAGATACTCTTATCTACTATAGGGCCAAGTGGGCTAAGGAGCTAGTTGCGGAGACTATTTCCCCTTCTGCTTCCCAATGTGCTTCTTTGCCGCCAGATAATAAGGATGCGGGGTCTAAGAAAGCTGTAATCACCTTAACTCCTCAAGCTCATGTAATCACTTAACCTTTGTAAGTGATCTTTGCTACTTAGACTTCTTAGCATGTAATAAAAATGAATTCATTACATAATTTTGTTATGGTTAATTTCTTTAATCGTTGTTCTATTTTGTTACTGCACTGTGAATGACTGCCTCATCTTTATTTATTTGTTATTTATAGTTTTCTAAGGAAGTAATATTTACTAAACTCATGAAGGAAAGCATGAAGAATCTCTAAACCCAGACCGTAGATCGTCTCAATATTGGTGCACCAGCGATTCATAAGCATGAAAAAGAGTTAGATGAGTCATTCATGCAGCTTAGAGAAAAACCAAAGGGTTACTTTCCAAAATTAATCAAGTAGTTAAAGAGAAAGAAGCATTTACTAACTTTGTGCTGTGTCGGTGGCAATATACTTTAGAAAGTTTTTCCTTTCCACTCGATATTCCTCACTCGGAATGGTTTAAGCATAGACTTAGTAATCTAGCTAAGGAATGAGCATTATGAATCATTATTGTTTTGTACTTGAATTATCATATCCTTTATATATAAAATTAGTCTTTTTATGATATGTTTTTTTAGACTTAGCTTGGTGTAATTTGATTTCCTTTGAAATAAATCCCTACTACCACCAACTAGGTCAATCTTCGTGGTCCTCTTCCTGAACCTACTGGAGCTTTTGAATCTAACGAACCTTTAGTTCCCACTATTTGTGGTCCGGGTGACATAGGTGTACATGAGTTTGAAGTGGCGGATGCAACTTCTGCCGAGGCCTTAGAGGAAGAAATTATCCATTTAACACTTACTAATGAAAGGCTTGACAGAGATTTGAAGAATGCCATTTCTAAGCTTAAGGAGGCTAAGGATGCCCTTGGGCTCCAGTACCAACATAATGTCAAACAATACACCGAACTTGAGGCTGCAAATTCAAAGGTAGCTGAAATACATCAACCATTGAAGGAAGGTGAGATGCTCTATTGGATTGTTTATGAAGCAAAGATTAAAGATTTGAATAAAACTATTGAAAGTTTGTCTATTCAGGCCGCTTAACGATAAGAAGAGAAGGAAGGCATTGAAGAAGGAAAGGGTGAAGAAGGGCTTAACTTGGACGCAGCCCCGACTCCCCTTGTAGGTATAGCCGTCGTTGGTAGATAAGTGAAAGAAGAAATTGGAAGTACACTTCTAGGGTAACATTAAAGAGATGGAAGCTCTTTATAAGCAGCAGATGGAGTGACAACGGCCGAAAATGCTTCCTCGCTCACAAAGGAAGTGGTTGGTAGTGGTTACTCTTAAATACTTTGGTGGATTTTCTAGAAACTCAAAGAAGGCTTGAGATGAACTAATTGGTACTTTAGAGAAAATAAGAAAGGATGCTTGCTCATGATCTACGAGCTTGAAGATATATTGTGGGAAGCCCAGGCTGCCCCCAACATCATTGCAGCACCAGTCAACGTGCCTGGGGAGGGTCAGATTGCCAACCTCGTAGAGAAGCTAAGGAGGGAGAAGCTCAAAAGTAAGATTGGGCAGATCGCTTTACAATGCGCCATCGATGTTTTTTCCTTTGTATACCCGCTCATGACCTGAACTTCCATTATAATAAAGAAGGTTTTGAGATGACTATGGAGGATCTGACGGACCATTCGACATGCGCTAATTATGATCCAAGGATGAACATTTGCATCAAAATAGACCTGCCTCTAGCCAGCATACCTTAAATTTGATGTTCTACAGTTAGCGTAGTATTTTAGGATCCTATAACTAAGGATACTTTTGTAAGATCATGTTGTACAATATTTTTGGCTGTGCAAATGCTCATAATGGTAACATGAAAATGGTTATTATATTTTTCTTTCTCTTTATTTTTGAGAGAGAGTGAGTTCCTTGTTAATTTTTACTGGATTGCACTTTCTTTTAACTTTATTGGCTTGGATTCATTTGACTTTTCAGCCTTGGCTTACTAGACATCATTCAAAGACAATTGACTTAGGAAAGAGGATCAAGTCCGCTCTAATTCAGATTACCAAAATAGAAGGATTATTAAAAGGCAGTGAAGGTGCATATAAGGTTTTCTTTAAAGATGAGATCAAGATACTAAATGACAACCTTGAAGAGTTGTCTCTTCAGGTCGCTAAGCAAACTAGTGCAGAAGATGATCCTGTTATGTCCTTGGTTTCCAATGCCGTATCGAGGCCTAGTGCAACTCCTAACATTGTTTTACAGTGGAAGGAGGATTTGATGAAGTACCACACGGCCAAATTTCATGTGTTGAAGAATTCCTATAGAAAGGGCTTATTTCCGGCTTCTCGGGCAAGAAGCGGTTCTAGCCAATGTTTTGCGTCTGTGGGCGGGTTAGATCCATACCATAGTTAGTTTTTTTATGAGCCGTAGCCTTAGACTTAACTTTTGATGTAACTTTGCATGATAAGAATTTTACTTTCACTTGTGATGTGTGTGCACAAGAAATGTGTAGATATGAGTAAATGTCAGTAAATAATAGTAAATCTTAGCTTTTAGTATTTACTCAGCAAGCTTTATGTATTTTCTGGAATTGTACCCAATTTGAATGTAGCACCAGATTTTATGCATTGCCTTTTCTTTCCATTCTTGATTAATTCCATACGCACTGCATGCTTTTTGAACTTGGTTTCTGATGTCTATGCCTTGTCGCATGCTTAGCACGGTCTGCTCTGCTATTGGGGCAGATTGTTTTTTGTTCGTGCGCTTGGCACGGTCTGTCCTGGGGTCAGATTTAGTTTTGATTGTGAAGTCATGTCATGTATTTTACAACCTTTTAATTCATACACATGGTTTTTTTATACTGGTTCATGCCATCTAGTATCCTTACATCCAGTGTTATTGTTTGGCTGAGAAGCCGGGTTACCCAATGTTAGCTATGTTAGTGAAATTAACATAGAGAGATTTTCATACTAGTTCGGACCGTCTAATATCCCTACGTCCAGTTCATTGTATTACTATTTTTCATAACAATTACAATGTTTGTTATACAAGTAACGCTAATTATACAAAGTAAGGCATGAGGTGCTCTGAATTCCATGTTCTCGGAACTAGATTTCCATCAGGTTTTGATGACCGGTATACCCCATTAGCCAAGATTTCTGCTACAACTAGAGGACCTTCCTAATTTGGGCCTAGTGCCCAATCTATTGGGTCTTTGGTGTTGGCAATTACCCTTCGTAGTACTTGGTCTCCTTTATATAAATTTCTCTCCTTGAGCCTGGTAGTGTAGTTTTCTACCATCCTTTGTCAATACACATCAGATTGAACTGCTGCCTCATCTCTTTTTCTTGAATAAGATCGAGGGCGGCTTCTTTTAATTCTTTGTTCTGCTCTACCACATACAATATCTTTCTATATGATTGGACCTTTATTTCAATAGGGAGCATGGCTTCATAGCTGTAGGTCAAGCAGAATGGTGTATGGTCGATTGGGGATCTGCATGAGTTTCTCTAAGGCCATAGTACTAAAGGCAACTCCTCTGCCCATTTTCCTTTAGCCTTTAGCAGTCTCCTCTTAAGAAACTTCTTGATGGTTTTGTTTGCTGCTTTGACTTTGTCATTTCCTACGAACGTGCGACTAAGGAGAAACTTTTTATTATCGTTTATTTTATAGAGCACTACAAACTCCTTACTTTCAAACTAATTCCCATTTATCTAAAATTATTTTGTGGAGGATCCCGAATCTAGTGATTATGTTTCTTACCACAAAAGTGACTCTTTTCTTTGCGGTGATTGTAGCAAAAGGTTCAGCTTCTACCCACTTGGTAAAGTAGTCTATTTCTACTACAACATACTTTGCCCCTCCCTTTGACATGAGCAGCGGACATATCAGATTTATCCCCATATGTCGAACGACCATGGGCTGGCCAATGGGATAAGCTTTTAGGAAGGATACCTTGGGATACTTGTAAACCTTTGGCATCTATCACATCTTTTCATGTATTCCTTAACATTCTGAAACGTAGTGGGCCAGTAGTAACCGTGTCTTAGTACCTTCATTGCTAATTTTGCCCCTTTGGAATGAACCCCGCACTGCTCTTCATGTACTTCACTCATGACCCGTATTCCCTCTACTTTGGAAATGCATCTAAAATAAGGGGTTGAGTACTCTCTCTTGTATAATATGTCATCAAAGAAGGAGTAATACAGAGCCTAATATCATATTTTTTGGGCTTTGTTCCTATTTGGGGGTAAGATTCTGTTTATTAAGAATTGTTTGATATGGGTCATCCACATGTTTTCTTTTGTCTGTGGAGGCATAAGCTCAGTTGGTGATTGATCTCGGTTCTCCTCTGTTTCTTGGTTCTAAGCCTCTTGGATCGTTGCTCATTAAGCCCTATTTAGGATCAGTATTTGATTAGCTTCGGTGATGCATGGTTCAGCTCTGTGTAGTTAATGCCCTTCTATTACCCCGCTATAACCCTGTTATATCTCATAACGGATTTCTACCACTACGATTTTTCCATACAGCCCCAAATATAGCCTTTCCGCTTTAAGCCCCCTATTTTAGCTATATCACGTTATTCCTGCTATATTCCGCTATATCTTCTTTAAAAGAAATGAATTGAAAAATGGCATTTATAGATTATAAAAATTATGAAATTAATCTATTTAATTGAATTTTTAATATATTTTCAAAAATGAAAATACTCTAATATTCTACTAAAGTCATTTATGTTATATAACAGTTTTTCGTTTATATACAGTATATTCACACATGTTTTTATTTTGAAATTATTTATGTATTAATTATAATTCAATTGAATGTTAATTTTTCATTTAATTACCATTTATATATTTGTAAAAACATTGAGTATGGGTTTTATATGCTATTTTAGAGTCATCCACTATATCTCGCTATATCCTCGCTGTATCCCTACTATGACTTTTCGCACCTTCGCCGCATTGAATCCGTCGAGCTGTTTAACTGCACAGGTTCAGCTTGATGCTCTATTGGAACAACTTTCATTTCGGTTGCTGCTTTTTTGCTAGCAAGTTTGGCTAATGAATCGGTCGAAATGTTGTAAGAGTTGTTCTCATGTGGAATTTGCTCTCTACCAAACTGTTCAAACCGCTCTAATAATTGTTTGGAAAGTTCCACATATTTAGTTAGAGTTGGCTCTTTTGTTTGGTAATTACCCTGCACATGGTTCATAACTAATTGGGAATCACTATGAATTTTAATATAGGTTACCTTCATTACCTGAGCCATCCTTAAGCCTGCAAGAAGAGCCTCATATTCCATCACATTATCGGTAGGCTTGAACCCAAGCTCCACTGCTCCATATAGCTTTTGTTCCTTTGGAGTAATCAACACATATCCAATCCCTGGCCCTTGTTCATTTGATGCTCCATCCACAAATAATTTCCAAAACTACAGAGCAAGTGCTTTTTCCTTAGTTTGGGGCTTAGTAGGTAGTGTGCATTCCATAATGAAACTACTAATGCTTGAACTTTGATTACTTAAGAGATATCGTACTGACTAAGCTCCATTGTCCATTTTAGCAAGCGACCTAATGTCTTTGGTTTCCATAGTATTTGCCTTAACCGTTTGTTGTGCACTCAAAATTACTCCTAAACTGGAATGGTGTGAACAAACCCATTGAAAATAAAATTTAAAGGTAAAAAATTATATTGGGAAATAAAACCTGGCTTGGTATTCACATTAATTTCTTTATGTTTGGAAGATATGGGTCTAACATATCTCGCTTATGATTCCTATGTTTAATATCATAGGATTTTGTGTATATTAACCTAATATATGACCTTAAAGTGCTTAAACACATTGGAAATAAAATTTTAACCCATATTAATAGCTTAAAATGTTTTAGTTGAAACCTATGATATAAGAATGAGTTTATTGCTTTCAAATAAGCTTTGAAATGTTTTGGAAGTATTTTTAGATAATTAACACGAACTTTAATGTCAAAATTTAGTACATTTTGATGCCAAAAATGGGATATTTAGCAATGATCGGAGCAAATGGTTGGAAGTAGTCCATAGTTCATTGAGTATAGAATACTAGAACCACCTCATGAGGTTTAGTGGTAGTTAGACCCTATGTGGTGGAGTAGATTATGGTATATAAGCCATAGTATAGGTTTAGATATTTTTCTAGCACCAGATATTATATTACCAAATGCGATTGAGAAGGCCTCCACTAGTATTAGAGGGGCACTAATTAACCTTAAATTACCCTTATTTAAATGGTTGCCATGATGGATACATAATTTAAAAATAATAGGGGCAATTATAAGTTCTCGTATTATTAATTAAATTTTTAAATAACTCAACAATAGAGCCACTTATAAAGATACTTCTCCATTGAAATGTATTACAAAGTAGAAAAATGTAATATTTTGCATGTATCTAATTCGTCATTTAACATTTGAAAATACAACTTGAAGATTATATAATCAAGCATATATTTTCATTTATAAAAGTAAATAATAATCAACTGTCCTGATATTTGTCACATACATCAAGATGTTTCAACAAATCAGATAACATTAATATTTGTCTCATTTTTCAAAAATTATTAACTCTACCTTGAAAATTTTCTATTGATATATCCATATAGATTTGTTCTTTCCACACCTACACAATTGGCTATAGAATTTTAGCCATCATGGATATAGGGAATTATAGTATATATCGACACTTATTGTTACCTCTGCAAAAATCATAATAATATTAGTCTTCAATTTTTAGTTGTAACATAGAGAGAGTCAGCGTAGAAAAAAGAAATAACATTTTTTCCTCCAAGTTTCCAAAGAACTGTTATAAAGATCAAAACAATGATAGTGGTGATGAAAAACTACTAATGCGGGAGAAAAAGGTCTGGTACTAGGAGGAGAGAGCTTAATATGTATACAAAAATCATAATGATATCGGTCTTTAATTTTTAGTTGCAACAAAGAGGAGTCAACGCAGAAAAAAGAAGCAACATTTTTTCCTCCAAATTTCCAAAAAAACCATTTCGAAGATCAAAACAATGATAATGGTGAAAACCTAACTACTAAGTTGGGAGAAAAAGGTCTGGTACTAGGAGAGGAGAGCTATATATATGTACATACATATATATATATATGTGTGTATAAATGTATGTATGTATGTATGTATGTGTATATATATGTATATATGTGTGTGTAAATATATATGTATTTGTGTGTGTATGTGCGTATGTGTGTGTTATATCAGTTCTATATATTATGGTGATATGCTAAAATAGGACTCATTATGCTATAATTGTTGATACGCTAAGATTTTGATCAATGACAATGTGCTTCAACAAAAAGGAAGAGATATGTGCAAAGCCAAAAGAAGAACGATGAAGACCAATGATAAACATAAGTATGATTTTTATATAGGTCTTAGTTTAGATTTATTGTTAAAATCTATCCTCAAGAGGCTTGCACAAACACTAGAACACATTTTATAAACTTCATTTTTAATAAACATTCACTGTGCAAAATTTAGTAGTTCAGTCGACTGAACAGGGATGACCAGTCGACTGAACCTGTGACACATACACAAATATGCACAGTTCCAGTCGACTGAATTTCCTGCTCAGTCGACTGAACTTGTTCCTGAAAATTTTACTTTATATTTTCAGTCTACTAAAATTCCTGCTCAGTCGACTGAATTTGTAACTGCGAATTTTTTCTGAAAGGACACCTTCTTCCTCCCAAGAGTTGCAACCATTCTCCAATGGAAATGGAAGCATCTCTTGCCTGCACCTCTAGCAAACAAATGCATCTCTTCTCCACATATAAATACATGGTTTTAACATTTGCAAATTACCAATTCTAATTGCTTTAATATTTCTATTTTCTTGAACATACTTTCAAATTTCTTAAGTTTTCAAAAGCAATCACAAACCACTTCAATTGCTTGAATCTCTGTTTTAACTATAACACCTTTTGATTCATAGCAATTCACATTTCCTAAATCTTCACAAACACTTTGTATACTCTCGAGGATAAGATTATAGGAAAGTTGTACTCAATTTGACTCATTAGTGTTATCAAGAACACAACAAGTCAGAAATACTTTTAGTATCTAGTTGAAGTCCTCTTCGGTAGTTGAGGCAAGAAATCCCGTTCGGTTGTTCGGGTAAGTTGTAAACCTATTCCTCCGGGTTAAGTGAGGGCTGTTGGTTAGTTGAATTCCTAAGAGGAGCTTAGGGACTGGACGTAGGACAAGAGGTCCGAACCAGTATAAAGTCTTGGTGTCTACTTTACTTACTGCTTATTACTATCTACCTAGACCATTTCACTATTCCATATTATACGATCCTACCGCATAGACGCTTTCAATTGGTATCAGAGCAAGGTCGTCCTATAACCATAACACCGTTATTTGACATATTGATAATATGGAAAACAACACAAGAACAACATCTACCTATAGCTCTACATTTGCGGAAGGACAATCTACTCAAAGACCTCCTCTATTCAATGGACTAAACTATAATTATTGGGCTACAAGGATGAGGATTTATATGCAAGCAACAAGTTTTGAAGCCTGGAATGCAACACAAGCAGAACTCGTTGTACCCACAACGGAATATTCTACATGGACGCAAGCTCAGAAGAATGAAGTTAGTGCAAATGCCAAAGCTATGAATATGCTATTTTGTGCTTTGGATAGAAATGAATTCAATCGTGTTAGCATTTGTACTACTGCACATCAGATATGGAGTACACTTAAAACCATACATGAAGGCACAAACAAGGTTAAACAAACAAAGATCTCCATGCTAAATAACCAGTTCCAAAACTTTAGAATGTGACAGAATGAATCCATCAATGACATGTACTCAAGGTTTCAAGACATTCATCATGCCTTAATAGGACTAGGAGAAAAATACACGGATTTTGATATTGTATCTAAAGTTCTAAATTCACTCACTGATGAATGGGAGAGAAAAGTCTTAGCAATCGAAGAAGCAAATGATCTATCTATAATGAAACCAGAAGAATTAATTGTAAATCTTATGTCGTATGAAGTAAATATGCAAGCTAAGAAAGATCAAGCATAAGAAAGAAAAAATGTAGCTTTTCATGTGGAAAAGGAAGAATCAGAGTCTGAAGATGAGGATTTAGCATTTATAGCAAAAAATTTCAAGAAATTCTTAAGATATAGAAAAGAAAATAAAAACGGATTCAAAAAGAATTTCTTGAACAAACCTTCATCCTCGAATATAGAATGCTTCAACTGTCACAAGAAAGGTCACATGCAAAAAGATTGTCCAGAGCAAAAGAAGGAGAATCAGAACAAAAACAAGAAAGAAAAATTGAAAAAGAAGGCATTCTCTGTAACATGGGATGATTCAGATTCATCTTCATCTGAAAGTGAAAATGATAGCGACAATGAACAAGCGAATGTATGCTTTATGGCTCAAGAATCTGAGGTTAGTAATTTAACTTTCGACGATTTAATTGATGTAAATACTGAACTATTGAGTACAATAAAAAATCTTAAAAAGAAACTTAAGGAAACTCGTGAAAATCAGAAAAAAGCTGAGTTTGAAAGGGATATATTAAAAGATGAAAAGAAAATTCTAGAAGAAGAACTTGAAAAAGTTCAAGAGTCTCTTTCAAATTCGGAAACTCAATTATCTCTTTTAAGTCAAGAAATTGAAAATCAAAAGACAAAAAATGATATAATTGTTTCTGAAAATCATGAGTTAAAAACTCAGATTAAACAAGTTGAGCTAGAAAATAATAGTCTTCAAGTTAGACTAGATAACATCACTAAAAATGTTTCTAACTTTAACAAAGGAAGAGAAAATTTATCTAAGATTTTAGAAAATTCTCAATCTTCCTCGAATAAACATGGATTAGGATATAAAAAGGAACCAAAAATTCCTAAAAAGATAAATACAAATTTTAAGAGGAATATTGATTCAAAACAACAATTGTTATTAAGAAAACCTATTAGAACAAAAGAAGAAACTAATATAGTTAAAATTTGGGTTCCAAAGACTAACAATATTTTGATTAGGAATAAATATATCAAAGCATTTATGGATAGTGTTCATAATAATAAAAATTATATTTATGAAAAGGATACTGAACCAAATTGGGTTTGGTTTCCTAAGTTCTAAATTTTAGGACCCTATTGAAAGGTGGGTACCAATAATTTTGTATTTATTTTTAGGTCCCACTCAAAAAGAAGAAATGGATACTAGACAGTGGTTGCTCAAAACACATGACCGACGACAAAGATATGCTTACAAACATCACATACTTTGATGGTGGCTCAGTTACCTTCGGAGACAATTCAAAAGGCTATATCATTGGCAAAGGAGATGTGAGCAATTACGGTACATCAAATTTACCTTTTATTGCAAATGTTTCATTAGTTAAAAATCTAAAACATAATCTACTAAGCATAAGTCAACTTTGTGACAAAGGTTTTAAAATAACTTTTTCGGAAAATAAATGTAGTATTTTTGATCAAAACCAAAATCTTGTTTTTGAGGGAAATAGAGATAGGAATATTTATGTTTTAAATATGAAAATTAATCATAATACAAATACGTGTTTACTAGCCAAAGATAATGATCCTTGGTTGTGGCACAAAAGATTTTGTCATATTAATTTCAAAACTATTAGAAAACTTTCTAAAAATGAATTAGTAAGACGTTTACCTAAGATAAACTTTAAGATAAAAAATCTTTGTGATGATTGTCAAATAGGAAAATTAACAAAATCATCTTTCAAATCTAAGAAAAATATTTCAACTTTACAACCACTAGAATTACTTCATATGGATCTTTTCGGACCAACACAAGTTCAATCCATTAATCATAATTGATATGTATTTGTAATAGTTGATGATTTTTCAAGATATACATGGACCATTTTTATGAAAAATAAAAGTGATACATTTGAGCACTTTAAAACATTTGTCAAAAGAATTCAAAACACTAAAGATTTGAAAATTAAAAATATACGAAGTGATCATGGTGGCGAATTCGAAAATGAAGCTTTTGAATCCTTCTGTAAAAAGAAAGGAATAAATCATAACTTTTCATTTCCTAGAACTCCTCAACAAAATGGAGTAGTGGAAAGAAAGAATAGAACATTACAAGAATGTGCAAGAACATTATTAAATGGAAGCCTTCTACCAAAACATTTTTGGGCAGAAGCCGTAGCTACTGCATGTTATGTATTAAATCGTATTTCTATTCGACCATTAACTAAAAATACTTCATATGAACTTTTTAACAATAGAAAGCCAAATATCTCTTATTTTAAAATATTTGGATCAAAATGTTTTATTTTAAATACAAAAGACCAACTAGGAAAATTCGATTCAAAAGCTGATGAAGGAATTTTTGTAGGATACTCAGAACGAAGTAAGGCATATCGAGTTTTTAATAAACGAACAAATATAATCGAAGAAACTTTATATGTATCTTTTGATGAAAACTTTAATAAAAACTTGAGTATAAAAGATGATGATGAATTTATAATAAATACAGACAATACAAATCTTGAAAATATGAATAATACCGAACTTAGATCTCCACCTAGAATCTTACGAGATCACCCTGTACAAAACATAATCGGTGAAATTGATTCTCAAGTTAAAACTAGAAGTCAGCTAAACCAAATGGGACATGTTTCTTTTATTTCTACATTAGAACCTAAAAATCCTAAAGAAAGCATCAACAGATGACTACTGGATTGTTGCTATGCAAGAAGAATTAAATCAATTCGAACGTAACGATGTTTGGGATTTAGTTCCTCGTTCTAATAATCAATCTGTTATAGGAACAAAATGGGTTTACAAAAATAAAGTAGACGAACAAGGAAATATAACTAGGAATAAAGCTAGACTAGTAGCACAAGGATATAATCAAGAAGAAGGTATCGACTTTGAAGAAACATTTGCTCCCATTGCAAGACTTGAAGCAATACGTATTCTATTAGCCTTCGCTTGTTTTCACAATTTTAAACTTTATCAAATGGATGTTAAAAGTGCTTTTCTAAATGGTTTTATAAAAGAAAATGTGTACGTAGAACAACCCCCTTTATTCATACACGAAAAATATCCAGATCATGTATATAAATTAAAGAAAGCCCTATATGGTCTTAAACAAGCACCCCGTGCTTGGTATGAGAGACTTAAAAGCTATTTACTAGATTCGGGATTTCAAATCGGAAAAGTAGATCAAACTCTATTCATTAAAAACACTACTAATGACATTCTAATAATTCAAATATATGTAGATGACATTATATTTGGTTCAACTAATGAAAACTTATGTAAAGAATTTTCAAATATATTGACTAAGGAGTTCGAAATGTCACACATGGGAGAATTATCTTATTTTCTCGGGTTACAAATTAAACAATTAACAAATGGAATTTTCTTAAATCAAGAAAAATATTGTGCTAATCTAATTAAACGTTTTGGAATGGAAAACACTTCTGGAAAGCCTACTCCTATGAGTACCACAACTCATCTCGATCGAGATGAAAATGGCAAAAGTATAGATCAAAAATTGTTTAGAAGTATGATAGGTTCCTTACTTTACTTAACCGCTAGTAGACCAGACATAATGATTAGTGTATGTTTATGTGCACGATTTCAATCTAATCCTAAAGAATCACATTTAAGAGCGGTAAAATGAATTATACGATATCTTAACAATAATAAAGATTTTGGTCTTTTCTATCCAAAAGAGTGTCCATTTGAGTTAGTATCATTCAGTGATGTTGATTTTGGTGGATCTCGAACAGATAGAAAAAATACAAGTGGTACGTGCCATTTCATTGGAAAATCACTTGTATTTTGGTTTAGTAAGAAACAAAATTGTGTCTCGCTTTCAACCTGTGAAGCAGAGTATATATTAACCGCTTTAGCTTGCACTCAAGTTATCTACATGCAACAAACACTTAAGGATTTTAATATAAATTTAACAAACTCTACAATATATTGTGATAATACAAGAACAATAAATTTATCTAAAAATCCAGTTAATCACTCTCGTACAAAACATATAAATATTCGTCACCCCTTTCTACGTGACAATATCGAAAAAGGAATCATAAATTTAGAACATATTTCTACCGAAAATCAGATTGCCGATATATTTACTAAACCTTTATTAGAAAACTCATTTATAAAATTGCGACGAGAATTAGGAATAATTTTTTTTAAAGATATTTTATAGCAAATATTATAAAAATATAAACTCAGTCGACTAAACAACTCTGCCCAGTCGACTGAATAACAAAAAAAAACAAAATTATTCAATATATATATTTCTATTCAGCTACCTAATACATAATAGCTTAAAGGATGTCTCTAATCCATCCATTTCTAACCAATGATTTTAATCCAATAAAACAATGATTGGTTCTAAAACCTTATTAATTTTCCACCACATTTTTTTTGGCATTTTTATACTATAAATATACTTTTATACATATAATTATTTTCAAAAGAATTACAAAGTTTGAAAATTCTATATAAAAATGTCTTACGACAGCTCAAACTCTCATATCAACATCACCTCCTCAGTCGAAAACACTCCTACATCACCAAAACTTCCAACGCCAACACCAAAGCATGAACCAGTGTATAAATGGGAAAACTATCGCACTGGCTACACACCGGAATCAAAGAAGGCAAAACGTGGACTTTTTACCTCCCCTGATACAAAAAGAAAGATTGACGAGATTCATCACTTTCAACAACAACAAATTAATCTCCAACGAGAATTATATTTTGAACAAAAAGTAATGGCAAGATGACTAAGCTTTCTTGAGAAAATTGGTTTACATTTTTGTAGCTCAAAGAAAAATGAGGTGAGCGAGCCCCTACCTCGACCAAGTAGTGTGTTTGATCCATCTTCATCTTACCGTACACCAGCTGATCCCTTGAATCCTTGGACGTCCCAAAAGACTCCTCAGTATACTCCAAATTCATGGGAAATAAGCTATATGGAGAATGAAGGGAAAAAGACGCACAAGGAAAATAGTTCATCTCCAAGGAAATAATTACTTTTGAAGACAATTCATGTTGTTTATACAATTGTAATTGCTTCTTTCAATAAAACTTTTTGCTTTCAAAATTCAGAAATAACACTGAATATTAAGCTTAAAACAAATTTTTCATAGCTCAGTCGACTGACACCCTCTGCCCAGTCGACTAAACTTTCAACATTAACTTTCAAACAACAGTTCAGTCGACTAAAAATCCTGTTCAGTCGACTGAATTCAACACAGAAAATTTTCGGCCTTCAATTCAGTCGACTGAACAGACTTTTCAGTCGACTAAACGCCAATTCCCAGGCAACTTTTCCCCTTTTTATCCACCAGTTTTCACCCTTTTCATTCACTTTTTACATTGCAAAAGTTCTCTCTTCCCCATTGTTTTCTAAAACCCTAGCCTCCAATCCTCAAATTACTCTCAAATTTCTCACAAATGGCACCAAAAAGATCAAGAGCTTCCTCTTCTTCATCCTCCGAGCCAATTGATGCTCAAATTGCACAATGGCTCTATGATGGAGTAGCTGTAACAAGGTGGAACAAAATGAAGAACTCTCGCATTTTCGAACACTCCTTCATTGATTTCCAAAGCCTCCAGACATACAACATTCAAGCATTTACGGATCAGGCAGGTTTAACTTCTCTCTTGGATTTAAAAATAAATGATCATGCAATAAATCATATCATGGTCAAATTATTTTATGCAAACCTCAACCTTGGACACCAAACTCCAAGAAATCCAAATGATAGTGTTTGGAGTATGGTGTGCGGGAAGAAAGTTTGGTTCTCCTTAGATCGAATTGCACACATCTTAGGATCACCTAATGTAGGGAGAAAGCTTGAAGAGATAGAATTCAATCCACAAATTCGAGATAACATAAACCATCAATTTTTGGATGATAATATCAACATTAGAGATTTTAAATCCACTTCCCTACGACCTAGAGCTAGAATCCTTCACAAAGCTCTTATGAGAACAATTACTCCACGAAGGAGCTCATATGAAATTGTTTACCCCATCAATTATCGAGCTCTATACGCTATTTGGGGCAACATTCAAGTCAATTGGGTCCAACTCATTCTAGATGAATTTCTCACTTTTAACAATGGCAAAATGCGAACAATATATTTTGGAGAATATATCATGCGACTTCTCCTCAATGTCGATACGCCATTACCTGACTCCGAAAACACAATGGTTCATCAAATTAATCACCGCACTATAAGCCTTATGCAACTCCCGGCTAGACCGCCTCGCATCATATCTCTTGCCGAATGGGAAGCTAGGCATCAAGGACCACAACAACCTCCACAAGCTCCACATGAAGAACCTTCCGACCAAGAAGATGAAATTCGTATCATTGAGCCAAGTTATACTACCAATCAATCATTGGGGATTTTATCAAGGAATCAACAAATTCTTGATAATCGTCTCAAGAAGGTAGATCACAAGCTTGATAAAATTAAAGGTTTCTTCAACAAGTTATGGAATGTCATCTCATGCTCAAGCTCCACTACCGCTTCAACATCACGTGGAAAACGTCCGGCACCAACTTTCACTTGGACATCATCCGAAGAAGATACAAGCAGCAGTACACGCGGAACAAGTGGTGGCCAAGGAGGAAGAGCTTATAGACCACCCACAGGTGGACCTATTATTCGAGAACCTGAAGGAGATCGTGAAGGATCTTATGATTGGGACAGGGAACCTTGAACATTTCTTGATGGTTTGATTTCCGGAACTTTTTTAATTTCTAACAATTTCTGCAAAGGCTTGTATAAATAGCCTTCTTTTATTTGTGATACTCTATGGTTTGTAGTATTCGATCTGTGGTTATATATGCATATGGTTGCTCCGTCACTTGCAAATTATATACTTCTATATATTAATACTTCCTTTTTTGTCGATGACAAAGGGGGAGAAATCTATGTAGCTAACTTTGTTTTGTAGGAAAGATAGTGCATATATTCAGAGGGAGGAAAGATAATTACATCTCTACAAACATAGGTATTGTCATCAATCAAAAAGGGAGAGAATGTTGATACACTAAGATTTTGATCAATGACAATGTGCTTCAACAAAAAGGAAGAGATATGTGCAAAGCCAAAAGAAGAACGATGAAGACCAATGATAAACATAAGTATGATTATTATATAGGTCTTAGTTTAGATTTATTGTTAAAATCTATCCTCAAGAGGCTTGCACAAACACTAGAACACATTTTATAAACTTCATTTTTAATAAACATTCACTGTGCAAAATTTAGTAGTTCAGTCGACTGAACAGGGATGACCAGTCGACTGAACCTGTGACACATACACAAATATGCACAGTTCCAGTCGACTGAATTTCCTGCTCAGTCGACTGAACTTGTTCCTGAAAATTTTACTACATATTTTCAGTCGACTGAAATTCCTTCTCAGTCGACTGAATTTGTAACTGCGAATTTTTTCTGAAAGGACACCTTCTTCCTCCCAAGAGTTGCAACCATTCTCCAATGGAAATGGAAGCATCTCTTGCCTGCACCTCTAGCAAACAAATGCATCTCTTCTCCACATATAAATACATGGTTTTAACATTTGCAAATTACCAATTCTAATTGCTTTAATCTTTCTATTTTCTTGAACATACTTTCAGATTTCTTAAGTTTTCAAAAGCAATCACAAACCACTTCAATTGCTTGAATCTCTGTTTTAACTATAACACCTTTTGATTCATAGCAATTCACATTTCCTAAATCTTCACAAACACTTTGTATACTCTCGAGGATAAGATTATAGGAAAGTTGTACTCAATTTGACTCATTAGTGTTATCAAGAACACAACAAGTCAGAAATACTTTTAGTATCTAGTTGAAGTCCTCTTCGGTAGTTGAGGCAAGAAATCCCGTTCGGTTGTTCGGGTAAGATGTAAACCTATTCCTCCGGGTTAAGTGAGGGTTGTTGGTTAGTTGAAAATCCTAAGAGGAGCTTAGGGACTGGACGTAGGACAAGAGGTACGAACCAGTATAAAGTCTTGGTGTCTACTTTACTTACTGCTTATTACTATCTACCTACACCATTTCACTATTCCATATTATACGATCCTACCACATAGACTCTTTCAATAATATCATCTGAATCATGTAGAAGACATACCTGTACTTCTAATTACTGTAATACTACCATACATCCATACATATGTTTGTATGTTAGTTCTATATGATATGGTGATATGCTAAAATAGGAGTAATTATGCTATAATATCATATAAATCATATAGCTAGAAGACATATTTGCACAATTCAGAGTTGTATTAATACTTGTGAAATTAACAACAAAAATTGTTTGCGACAGTGTAGTCACCTCAAGCATTCATGTTGCAGGATTATATCCATCTACTAATCGTCTAACTCCTCCAACATCTTGCAATATGTAGAATATTCGAATTAGCATTAAAAATGTTAACGTTTCGTACTTAACCTTTTGCAACTTTGACATATTCGACAATGGGATATTTTATTCTAAGTATAGTACTAGAAAATGCGTTAAATATCTACTTGTTATTACCGATGCAGCGCCAATGCATTTAATTTGGCATCAGCGTTGCATTGTTATTTAATTACCCATGAAAGTATGTCGAAGCCTTATTGATGCCAAATAAAAGACGTTGACGTGACATTACTCCTAAATATACATCACCATCCGACGCCCATTCTTTTGAATCATAATCGAATACAAAATAAATAAATAAAACCTCCTCATGTTGCCACCTCCACCTTGATGCTACCTACCTTGTAAACGGCCCCTTGTAGCTGCTGCTTTCACTATAACATTGCCCGCTTCCTCTTTGAAGTCCCTTGCAGTCTCTCCCAAGCACCGCCTACCAAAGCACCCAGCCGCTGCTAGCACCACCACAAGCACCACCACCGCATCCCATCACATGCCATCCACATTGTAAGCACCACCCTCCTTCATCAAGCCCTCCATCAGTTTGACTTAATGCTCTATTTTTTTTACTCAATGCTATTATTTGATTTGGTTTATATATGATATAAATTCGTTGGTATATAACGTTAGCATTGATTCGTCGATATGATGTATATGATTTGATCATTTTTTTAAATAGGTACTTTATTTACTCAGAATAAAAGGGATTACAAATTATGAAGGTGGTAGGACTGTTTCACTAGAGTTGAACTCAAAAACCATCATACGTGCCTAATTATCTCCTTTATCATCAAGTACTAATAATTCAAAGCTATTCCAAAAGGAAAAACAATACAACTTTTCAACACTAAAACTGCCAATGTATTCAACTCCGCTGCTTTTGCTCTTTCCCCATGAGTTAGCTCAATTATTAAACTTCCTGTAATATACAATTCAATACCGATTTGGAAGTGGAATACGAGCCAGTCCTCTCTCTCCCCTTCTGAAATGTCGGTAGCTGCCCTGCCACGGTAAGTGGATTTGTTGTATTAGCATAGTTCCCGCCTCCATTGTGGTAACCTTGACCATTTTTACTTGCTGCGAGCTCCTTAGTTGTCAAATATTGTGATAGCATGACCAAATTCGATGATTCTTTCATTGGTATATTACATTTCGACGTAGAACTTAGAGACGATAAGTTATTTGCCCCTGATATTTTCTCTCTGGATGTTTTCCTTCTTCAATAGATGCTCACTATCGGTAATAATTAATTTCAATCGAATGTTTAGGGGGGCTTTAATGTTTTGAAACTCTTTGGAATTGTGTTCCATCCATAGTTTCCATATAAGAACAGTGAACATGATGTTATTAAATTTTTGAAATGCCTTATTACCACTGTTAGAACATAACACCTTATCCAAAACATCATCAATCTCGTTACTTACGTAGTTGGAATTTGTAATTTGGTAATAATGTTGTGTAATAACATTCTATAGTACTGGCAGTGGAAGAATAGATGATTTTTTGATCCATTTGCTTAGCTGCACAATTTGCATTTGGTATCAATGTTTGTTTTGTTGGTACCGCGCTAGCCCACAAGGGATAGTTGGGTAATTTTTTTTTACCTTTTTGGATCTTTACTAAGCCCATGTAGTGTAAATTTATTTAGAACTTTTCTAAATTTTCTTTTTAAATAAAATCGATATTTTATTTAATTCACAACCAATGTTTTATCTTGTATAGTTTGTATTATATAGTATATATGTGTATCATATACATATATGTGTATACGTGAACATGCAACATAATATAGTGTACATGGTTTGACATGCCTATATATAGATGTTGGGATTTACATCGCAACCGACATGTGTGTTGTAAGGACACGAAAATTTAACATTTTTAATACTAAATTAATTATTAATAAATTTTTAATAGAAGAGTGAATTTGGTGTCATATTTATAACCGTTATGAAGATCTTTCAGAGCTGATCAATTTGATATATAATTTTGATATATTTGGAGTTATGGTTTTTGAAATAAAGGCGTTACAGTGTTTAAACAACATATGTAGCTGTTTCAGCTCAATTTGGATATACAGCCCATAACCTAGCCTAACAACTATATTAGTGAGGCTACCAAATCCTAGTCATCAGCTTTCTTCCCTAATCCTAAAATTTTCTAATTATCACTAATCTAAAATTGATTCCAAATTTTAACTTGTCCATACTATATCGAATTATATGTCATTTTGAAGCTTTCGATGAGGTGAATCAACGAGAGATGTTAGGCTATCATAAAAATGTTCAACTCAATCAGAAATTGCGATCAAGGGTGCTGACGGTGGGCTAGGGTTTGCAAATTTAGGACCTTTTGATTTAGCGACCAATCAGTGAAATTGAAGGAGCAAGATCATAAATCTTGAGAAGGGGAGTGCAACAACGTTGGTGGCTTGGCTTAATGTGACGCCCCACCTCTATACTCACGCTAGCCAAGGACACTACTGGGTAATGCCGTCGACCAGCACGTAGAATAAGGCTGTTGAGGAGCGACCATCTGTGTAATTGCTTTGTGCGAGTATCGATATGTCAGATAATATAACTTACATTTCATTTCAAGAGGAAATCCGACATATCAAATACAAACTCAAAGCTACTACACAGTGGCTATGAGGCCTTCGGAAACAAATATAGAAGTAAACATAACACAAATCAGTCACAGATATTCATATCACAAAGGCGGAAACAGATATGAATATAACACATAGAAGCGTACATCAAAGTAGTGGTCAAACTAGATCTACTACATCACAAAAGAATAGATACGAGTGCTAGACAAAAGAATAAGTATACATCAAGGAGTCTCTATCTCGAATGTATAACAACAAAAACTACTAAGCTAAAATAGTTAGCCAAAAGTCAGGTGATGGACCCTGATAAGAAGTCAAGCAGAAGCACCTGAAATAACTCAGTCTGACCCGAGTATTATTTAAGAAGAAAATAATAAACGGATCAGTCTAGCTATAAATATCAGATAAAATGAGATAGGATAAGAGATATAACTAAAACGTATGATAACAATAATGCCATACTGTGTCAAGCATTTCATAACAACGAAAATCATACAAAATCTCAAATCTACTCAAGACACCAAAAAGAATCACATTCTTTAAATTATTCACCAAAACACAAATATTGACAAAACATATCAATGTCAATCACAAAACTCAGTGAAATACAAATACTAGAAATCATCAACTAGAAATCCAGAAATCACAAAAAGGGGAAGGCCTATCACAAACGGGAGTACGAAAACTGCCCAACACGTGTGTCACAAACAAAACGCTATTCCATGGTCGTTAACCATCAAGTTTGAGCTGAGACTCCACAAACGGCCCGAAGACCATGGGTCGCTATCCCACCAATTTGAGTCGAAGCTCCACAAACGGCCCGAAGACCATGGGTCGCTACCCCACCAAATTGAACCGAAGTTCCACAAACGAGGTTTTTAGTCCCCACACAAACAAAAAGACATCGCACATCACTAGTCTAAATCACAAAATGATCATCATTGATCGACAAGTGTAAATTACACTAAGCTAGTAAATATAGGAGTTTAGCTTCATGTCCCATAACCACTAGCTTAACTTAAATATTTACGAACAAATTTAGACTTCCACTCGAAAATAAGTGTAAATTACACTAAGCTAGTAAATATAAGAGTTTAGCTTTATGTCCCATAACCACTAGCTTAACTTAAATATTTACGAACAGATTGTAGATTTCCACTCGAAAATTGTCACAAGGTTCTCAATCGAACAAGTCCAAAAATTAACCGATGAAGTAAACGCAAGCGTTTCATACCACTTGTTTTACTAACCCGTTTAATTAGATTTCTCATACGAATGAAGTAAAGGTTTGTATATACTAATAGATTAGAAAACGGTTTTATAAACGAGCTTTGTATTTAAAAGTAGTGTTGAAATCATTTTTGTGAAAGAGTTTGAGTATTTACTACTAGTATAGGAAACCTTTGTATTTTAAAGTGACAAATCACAGAAATGATTGTAGAAACAATCGATCAACCAAAAATTCACATACGAAGATGTGAATCAAATCCATATAAATCGATACCGAATCCATCAAAATGGATATTCCAAAAAATCCCGAAAAAGAAGTCATCAAAGTCGATAATAAATGATAACAACAAATCGGATCAACACGAATCGACTAAAAATTGGAAACCCAAGCAAAATAGGCAAATTGGGCTGAGACAAGCAGGTCAGTCGACTGAACCAGGTGGTCAGTCGACTGAAACTTTCAGTTTCCAGGTCAGTCGACTGACCCAGGTGGTCAGTCGACTGATACAGGGACAGAATGTTTTCTGCCCCTGGTTCAGTCGACTGACCTACTAGTTCAGTCGACTGAACCTGCTTCCATAGCAGAATCAGCCTAGCCCCCAAGTGGGGCAAAATTCTACCGGAAACGATCGATCGAGCAACTACGACTAGGGATTTATGCCTAACAACAACCCAGCCTTATAGGCTCTTTGATACATCCCCCGGTAAACATGTTCAAACATCCATAAAAGGATTTTCACAAAATTGGACTTCAAAAACAAAAAATTGGAAAATTCACCAAATCAATCCAAATAAAAAACAAATGAACATGAATAGATGTTAGGAATTCATACCTAACAACAACGAAAGCTATAGACGTAGATGTGAGTTCAAAAACTCACCTTTTAAACCCAAACAACAAATGAGAAGCTATAGAACAAAGGAAAGACCAATTCCTCTTCAATCTCAACTCAAGAAGCTCCAATCTAAGCTCATAAGAAAATATTTCCTAAGTTAGGGTTTAGGAATTTCTGAAAATTGAAGAGAGATTGAGATGGAGAAGATGAAGAGGATGCTTACCTAAGCTTCTCTTTGATTTTGGAGCTAGAGCTTGAATTCCTAATAGAAACTAGGGCTTAGGAATTTTGATTTCTTTTCTCTTCCCCCATTATATCTTTAGCTTGAAAGTGCTAGGAAAAGAATAGAATAAATGAAGAGGGAGTGGAGTGTTAGGGTATTAGATGGGTTGATGGGCTGAAACCCAAACCCGAAGACCTAATTGAAAACATCAAAATTCTACCCAACTCAAAACATATCGATGTTTATACTCAAAAAGGTCGCAAACACCATTTTGGACTCAATGGAAGTGGTCTTGAGTCCTAATTCGACTGTCTGCAAAAAGTAGCTTTTCGGACTTTAATCCGACTAACGATGCTATATTTAAATAAAATATTTAAATATATAATCGTAAAATATGCGGGTTGTTACACTTAATTTGGCCTAAATCAACTATAATTGGTGGTGAAAGTCACAGTTGGAGTGGCGGTCGGTGGCATTTGGCGGCGTGTGGGTGGTGCCGGATGGAAGCGCACGGCAAAGGGAGGTGGGTGCTGGTATTCGTCGTGGTTCAGGCGCCTTGGTGGAGGATCAAACGATGGTTAACCTTTAGTGGTAATGGATGGAATGAGAAGTCGAGGGGGGGGGAGAAGGTACTATTCACATGTTATTTTATTTTATTAAATTATCATATTACCCTTGTAACTTTTAACCTCTATGTTTCTCGCATACGAACTCTAATTCATGCGTGGTTTCTTCCATTGAACTTGTGGTGAAATTCCAAACGATTTAACACCAGTTTTACTAAGTTTGGAGACAATTCGAAAAATGGTGTTTGTATGAATTATTTAGTTTAATTAATTGAAACTAAAATTATAAATTCCATAATTATTGATAGAAAATCATATTTATTAATATTTGTTGTGTTCTATGAATGTCTATTTGGTTATTATAATATTTTGAATGTTAATGCCTTGGTTGGCTAATTATCGTTGATTGTTGTATTTTTGGGTGTTTAATTATAGTTAATTATTGATTTGGATTGAAAAGTAACCAATTGAAATTAAATGATAATAATGAGAAAATTAGATAAATAAATGATAGATAATTTTATTTTTGGATTTAAATAGTTTCTGTGAATAACGATGATTTAACAAACTTTAGTAAAATCAATACATGGAATTAAATAAGGTTATTATTTATGAATTTTTGAGAAAATTCATAAATAATAGCGGAAATTATATTTTAAATAAATACTTGAGAAGTTTATTATTTATAAAAATATAATTAGATCTTAAATACTAATAATGCGAATTTTAGTGAAATTAGTCTTGTTTTTGTAAACAGGGAAATGGTTGATTTTACAGTGTTTATAATAAAAAGTATTATAGTTATTATTTTTATGATGAATAAATAAAAAGGAATTTAAAACAAATAATAACAAAATGATTTTTATAATAAAGTGAAAAAATGGATGCAAATATTATTGTGATGATTGTTGAATGTGTGATTGATTGTTAGTTGTAATTATCACATATGTTTATGTTCGATGATGGTATCGCATTTTGATGAGTGTGTGATATTTACGGTTATTACTACAAGTTGATAGGTCTTTATGGTTTTTCGATGATGGATGTTGTGTCATAATGTTGGTTAGATTAGTACACATTTGATGATTGAGTTGTGTCACTTTATGGGATGATTAGCACACATCTGATGGTTTATACTTACATTAGTGATGCGTTACTAAAATGGATGATTAGCATGTATATAAGTGTATCTGTCTTGTTATCTTCTTATTTGATGACTGGGATTGGCATTGAATTTTGTTGATAATTGGTGGCTGTGTGCCATTATTATTAAATTTACCTCATATGATGATTTGTTGAGATGAATAAGCAAGAATATTATTTTCTGCTTTTATCATCAGCATTGGTTGCAACGATTTTGTTGATTGCATTATTTATGATGGTTGCAATGGTTGTATGGATGCTATGGTTGCAATATACTAATAGGTATTTAGATGCAGGAGAAGAGCAGAAAATAGAACTACGTGGGCTTGATCCCTCAAAAGGGGTTTATAAGCAGTCTTTTCCTATGCGATATCCACTTAATCCCTTAGATTGGGCTCGGGTGTACAGGCTTAGGCGCAGTCCAAATATAGTTGAAACAATTTTCCTTTTTTTATATATCTCTAAAGGTGTGAAGTTGAAGATACTAGTAAAAGAGGGAATGAAAATGTGGATGAAGACTATATCGTTGTAACAACCTACACTTTAATGGATATGAATTTCGACTAAATCAAAACCCAAGTCCATTAGGGTACGGACCGTTGGCTTTGGTAAGCTGTAATAAACATAAGTATATCAAAGAGTGAACTCATAGTGGAATGGTACATTATAATAAAACATATATACCGACAAAGACTACTACCTTACAATCAATATTCTTCCTTGGATATCTAGTTGTCTTATTAGTGCCGAGCATGAACGAGAAGATTCTCCATCTACCGTTCCCATCTTGCATCAATAGCATGTTCCTTTAAATTTATTCCATGGGTTGAAATGAGGAGAGGATCAGAACAACATTTTGGTGACTGGTAAGTTACATACTTTATCCATAACACTATTTAAGTGTCATGTCTAGTATTCATGGGATTATTTATTTAATTCCACTTGCACGTACGGTATATCCAATCTTTTCCAAGGTATAACTATATATATGTATATATAAGCATTGTATAACACAAAAAGCAAACCCCGACCACTTAATACTTCTTAAACAGGGAGGAGGCAGACCCAACGGCCATTTAATACCTCAACCCCGAAGTGAGCCCTCCATAACATAATTGATAGTCAGCCGACCCTAACTACGAAAGCTGATGACTCCTAGACACAACTTTATAGTTTAATTAGCCATATTACTAATGCATCTCAAGAACTTATCTAAGGTTAACTAGCCCGTCTTTGACAAAGAAACAATTAATTAAACTTTGAGGTCCTTGCGTATCCCATACCGATTCTACACTAGTACGAAATGAAATCCATCAGGGCGTAACCCAAGTCTTTACCGACGACCGCTCGAGACCACTGGCAGTCAAAGCCTATATTTAGCCCTACTGCTAAATACTAGTTAATCAATGACATTGACATGGCTTGCTGATCCCCACAGTCGAAATCCCATTTAGACTTACCTAATGTAAGTAAAGGAAAATGCCCACTCTAATTACTTAATACCTCTAGTTTAGAAATGAAGCAGACCCATTTCCTAATTAGGCATTGTCATAGGTTATTTAAGACTTCTTAAATTGAAAGGAGGCAGACCCAACATCTATTTAATACCTCAATCCTCAAAGTAAACCCCTTGACATCCTTAAAGGTACTGTTCCATTTAATACTTCAAGTCCATGATGAACCTCTATTATATTCTCTCTCATACATATATACGAACGTACATACCCCTACCCCGATAGGTCCTATAGTTGGAGATGTCTCACATTAGTAGTATGTATACACAACTACCGCTGCCTCTAGGTGAAGGGCAGACTTCCATTTTGTAACTCTATTGACCATGAATCCCAACTCATACAATCCAAGCCAGTTATAATTAACCAAAATATTTGGTTAGGCCCACTAATTAACGCATGTCCTAACTTATTATTGATGCCATATAATTTATACTTTGGAAATCATTATGCCTCTTAAGTTCATTTATTTACTTGCTATGAACTTGTTCCTATCTTATATATGATTATCTCCTTTATTCTTCATTTTCGTTTATGTCATCTAAATGTCATTTATTTCTTCACTTGCAATTATTTGTTCTTTATAAGTGATCATCATTATTCAATTGGACAATCACTAATGAGATTTATTTATTCATTTCAAACCTAACTTATTATGCCTCTTCCGTTTTCTCCATAAATGTCATGTTTAATTCTATAATAAATCCCATTAAATGCATTTATGTCCCCATTTGATTTCTCTAACCTCCTATTAACTATGCATTTATCACCCATTAATATTGCAATAATTGTTTATTAATACTACAGTTACTTCCCCTTTTTCATTGCAACCTCCTAACCCTTAGATTTATTACATTATTAATTAAACGTTTTAATTGCGACTAATACGAGAATCAATGCATATTTATTTATTACGCATCATCCTTTACCGTATGTATATTTATTTTTTTAATTAGTAGGCATGGTTATTCCTGTGTGTGTGTGTGTATATTTCTATTTTTAACTCTTTAATTTCTACATTTAGTGTAACAACCCGTAATTTTATCACTTTTAAATGGAATATTTAATTAACTTTAGATATTCAAATATAGAATTTTCAAACTTAAATAATCATGTTTTATGTGATAAATAAGAATGGTGAACTTATTTTTTGAATTGGTTTACAAAAAATAAGAGATTTTGGAGTTTCGTCGTAAAATTGACAAAAGTTAGTTTTCGATAAAATTGGGTATACGTTCAATAATTGTTTTAAATGATAAAGAATTCTTTTTAAATTATTATAAAATGATAATAATTGATTTATAAAAGTTATATATATACACTTGTTTTATAAAGATAGACAAACTTCGTCGCACTTCGACCAATCGACTTTATATTTTACAATTGGATTTTAATATTATTAAATATAGTTTTATAACTAAAATAAACTTGTTTTAATTTTTTAAAGGTGATAAGAAACTTATTTTCAAATTTTGTTTACATAAACAAGTAGTTTGTTGAAAACAGAGAATGTGACCGGGGTTTTGTCAAAAATCAACGTTTTGTTCAATATAAGTTATGTAAACGTTTTTGCAACCTGAATAGTTATTTTATAAACACATTAACAAAGAAATAAACACCTCACTTATATTAACTATGGATTAATTAAGCTAAGTGTTTAATTAAGTAAGGAAAAGTACTCAAAGAAGATTTTTTCACCAATCCAACACAAGTCAAATCAAATCACATAAAAAACAAAAAAAATCAAACCAAATCTCGACCTTAATCCACTTTTCCAACTAGGTTCAACCCTTAAGTATTGAGTAAATATGACATAAAGTAATAATGTGATGTGAAGATGGTAAGTGTTGAAAAAGTATGTTTCATTTAAAGGTTAAGGAAGGGTATTTGTGTCATTTGACAAAACTTAAGGGTTAAGGGATTAAAGGCTATAATAGCCATGCAAACCACTTTCATTCTCACGCAAATCACTCTCTTCTCTTCTTCTTCTTCTAGAAATCCATGGCTTCTTCTCTTCTCTCTCTTTACTAACTTTCTTAAAATCATATCAAACCAACTTCAAACTCTACCAAACTTTGCTAAATATATTATAATACCATTAGAACATCGTTTAGCATCTAAGAAGTCAAAGAATGATGGAGGACGAGGTGGAACATGGTAAGGCCAACCACTATGGAGGTGATTGGAGGAGATAACATGAGTTTTGGGTGATGGAAAAGCTTATGGCCCAGAGCAAAGCATGGTGTAGGGTGTGGTTATGAGAGCATAAAGCAAGGAGGAATGGAGTAGATGATGATCAGTTGAAGTTAACAAAATTTTAAATGATGCATTGGATTGAATGAATGTTGGTAGAAAGTGAAACGATTTGGTTAATGGTGAGTACTAACACTTTACTAGTTAATGTAACATTCCCCCTTTTGACCGCCTCCAGTCGGTGATTAAACCAACTAGAAACGTTCAAAAAGACGAATTGTTATTTAGTTTATAAGGTTTAAACAGAATCAGCCACAAAAACACAGATAATAACAATCAATTAAAACAAATGAGAATTTATTTCATTACTATAAATCTTTTAGAATACATCAGAGTTTATACAATTTAATACTGATACAGCGGAATATTTAAAATACAATTTTCTTCTGAAATAAATGATTCTTTACTCTCTCTCTAACTTCGCTGCTCGAAAATCTTCAAGCTGTAAAAATACTCGGTCTGACCCGAGTATTATATTCAAAAGAAAATAATACACAGGTCAGTCTAATTCAAACCAGTTTATTAGTGCATATAGGCAGTAATAATTTAAATAGACGACAGTCACAATAATTCTCGTCTATCCGACTCTTTAAACAAAGAAACCGGATAACGAAAATTTTAACACTAAACAGTGTTAAACAATAAATCAGCAGATTTAAATCATCAACAGAGATAAACAGTGTTATTGGCTGCCGTACACGCACGCATGTACGGCCTCGCCAATACGGCATAAAAGATCAATGCATCACGAGCAAAAGAAAGATCAATTCAAAAACTGTCGAGTTTGGGTGGCTGCAGTGCACACGCACATACATGTGCACTGCCTCGCCAACTCGAGTGAATACTAACAGCAATCAAAGCTGCAGAGGTCAAGTCAGTAAACTGCAAGTATCAAAGAGGTAAGAAACAGTTCAATACCCAAGCAAACTCAAGAACAAGTTTCCAAACAACTCATTACTGCACATTTCATCAAGTGCAAAATTCTTTATAAAAATGAACTGCAGCCCCACTTTGGATTCAAGGGCAAACTGCAACATGTACTGCGGCCACCACTTGAATACTATGGGCAAGACTGCAATAGTGTAATGAAACAGTACAGGCAGTAAAAGAGACAACAAGTGATGTACAATTGAATACATCCTTAAAACAAGATAGACTATAAGTCAAGTGCCAGCATATAAGACAGCAAACACATGAATGTGCAACAGTGGAATGCGACAATGAACCAATATAAATTTCAAATGACACATACCAGAACAAGATATATATACACCAATTTCAGGTAGACCAGGATGCAAAGTTTACCAAGTACCAATGACTGAGCCGATAAATCAAAACATATAACTAAGTCGAGGTCAAGAATGATCAAATCCAGGAATGCAAGTTGAAGTATAAACAGGAATGACTCTGGTTGAAGTCATATACAGCAAGTATTGGTAACTAATATCAGTCAAGTCAATCTACCCAAGTGCAACTACAAAGAAGACAGAACACATGCACAACTTCAAATACGTGCAAGCTACTTGTATGAGATGCAGACAGGTCAAAGTTAAGTGCAAATATCAACTTGGATACACATGGAAATGCATATGCAACCTGACAGTAAACAGGGCCACAAGACCACCAAGTTCACAATCGAATATCATATCAATAATACAACATGGCAATGCAGACAGTGGTCGAGAACCCAGACCAATACTACAAATCAAATGCTAGGTCGAACAACTACATGATGAACCCAGACTCATGAACCATATCAATGCTAAATGCTCACATGCTCAAAACTCAAACTACCAAACCAACTCGAGTGATGACAGTGATGACAAAAATCAAGTTCTTTAGTTAATCAAAAACAAAGTTAAAATTCCCAGATAATCAAGTCAATCAATGTCGAAGACTACAGGAATATACAAAATGACCAAATTTTGTATCCATTCAAGAATACATAGCATGGAAACAGTGCACAGATGTATACCAAGATGCAGTGAAACAAGCTACTAAGACCCCAAGTAAATGCCAGACTTCACGCAATTAACCAATACTACAAGTGAATGCATGTGAATGCAAACTGGAATACAACAAAGTGAAGCAACAGTAAAAATCAAAAGGAATTCAAACAGTGCAACTCGAATGAATGCAGACTACCTGTAGTAAATGTAACTACAACATAACCAAAACCACGTCCATAACTTCAAGAGCAAAATGCAAATTATTTTAAAGTAGTGCAATGCAGACTATAATATCAAAGTTCAGGTTAGTCCAAACATCAAGCTGAAGCCATGATTTTACTGACCGAAGGCAATTTCTTAAGGCAAATACAAAGTCGAATGAATTTCCATCTAACATAACTTCACAAAATTAATTCAAAATGAACAACACAGTGAATGTTACAGCAACATGTAGAAGTTTCAAGTTAAACAAGTAAATGCCAATAGAAAGCATCAAAGAACAAGTCACAGCCGAAATGGTCATCATCACAAGCTAATTATCAGTTGTGATCAAGTCAACAAAAGTATTTATTGGAACTTATATCTTGATTTTCATAAACACCTTTTTGTTTAAACCGTTAAGCCATAAAAGGATCAGAGAACTTATATCTGTAACAAGTGTTTAAGCAAGGTGATATATATTCTTTCCTTAATTTTTTTTTTGAAATCAAAATCATGAGTGTCAGTTTATAAATCAAGAACCGAAACCACTGCAAAGTCGAAGGCCACATATAATCATTTCCTAGAGATTCGAAACAAAAGAAGCCAAATTTTCTTTCGCAAAGCAAACAAAGGCTGAAGCCGCAGTTAAAAGCCGAAGTAAAAAAAAGAACGATATCAACATCGTAATTTCAAGTAAGCGAAAACGAAAATCACCAATCACTAAAAAGAAAATCGAATTGCAGAAGTATTTAAATTACGAGTGAATTAGATGTGAGTAACTAGGGTTACTCACCTTAGATCGAAGCACGTAGGACCAGCCGCGAGTGAAGAGGAAGATGGAGACGACCGAACGAAAGCCCAAATTTTCAGATCGAAGGAGATCGCCGAAGCCCTAGAATTTGCTCGCCATTATTTTTCGTCGCTTCTTTTCTTTTCTTTTTTTCGTTCTGATTTGTGAAGAGAGGGGGGCGTGGGTTTTACAGAAGATAAGGGAAACGTGGGGGGTATGGGCTGGTGTAAGATATGGGATGGGTATGGGTAAGGTAAGGGGGTAATGTTAATTTTATATCTTTTTTTTCCTTTAAAATCTAATTTTGTTTTTGGTAATTATTTTCTTTAATTTGTTTTGTATAGATTTGTTGTTAAAATTTTACTACGTGTGTTTATTCATTTTGTATTAATAGAATTTAATAAGAGAATTCCAATCGATTTACAGTTTAAATAAAATTTAACAACCATTTTACATTGCCAATTGACGAAGATTTTATCGTTATAAAATTTTCCAACAATAACAACAAATTATCTGTCAACTTTAATCGTTTATCGATGATTTTAATTCGGGCAAAAATCCAGGTTGTTACAGAAATTCAATTTGAATTCGATTAAATTCTCTACGCGTTTATACGCCGTATATTCATAAAACAATTCTGATAAATACGAAAATTGAAATCCAGTAATAATTCAATATTACGGACCCAATGAAACTCGTTTCGCCAAATTCCGAGACTGTGCCTCGAAAGGCTATTTTTAAATTCAATTCAAACGATACAATTTCAAAATTGAACAAATCGCTTTTAAATTCAATTCTGAAGCTTCTATTACCTTCAGTATTATCAATATGAATTTTCTAAGCCTTTAAATTATTTTTAACCGGCTTAAAATTGAAGATTCAAATTTTATTCAACTTTCAATAGATTAAATTCAAAAATTCAATCGCCAATTCATTCTGATAATTTGAAATTCAAGTCAAATCATCATTCAAATATTTAAAATTAATTAAATATTTTCAATTCAAATTGTTCAAAATTCAGGGTCGTTACAAACTCCCCTCCTTAAAAACTTTTCATCCACGAAAAGGAAAGGTTGTTAAAATTTCATCGATATTTATACTCTACTCAATTTTTTTTCTAAGCTTGAAGCTTATTACAAATAAATGAATATAGGTAGAATTCATTCCATTTGTTTATCTTCTCTTTTGTTCATTGATTTCTACAATCATTGATTTCAAAAATCAAAACGCAAAAGTCTTTTACTAACATTTTTTTATTTATTTACAACACTCAGATTCAAACTTAAAATTCTTCACGTTAGAGATTTATATAATATACCTCTTCCAAAGCTGTGGACTTTCAAAACATTACAAATATCCTCTTCCTTAGTTCATTAAGTAGGAATTTCGTAATTTTACTTTTAAATCATTGATTTGCTATTTACAGTTTGAAAATACTTGCTAACTCGAAATTTAACAAGTCCATCTTCGTTCTCACAGACATTAGGCATACGCTGGCCAGGCGCAGGTCTAAAAATCTCCAAGTACTAAATATACTTGCTTCAATTCCCAGTGAAAATACTTTTAAAAATTCTTTTAAAAATGGATATGGAAAGCACGTTCCCCCATGGATTACAGTTCCACCCGGCGGTTACGCTACTTTCCCAGTAGAGTCGCTTGTGGCTGTAGATTTCTCATCTCTTAAATTTCGCCATGGTTGTCGCCATAGATTGCAGTACACACGGCGGTTACGCTACTATCCCAGTAGAATCGCTCGTGTCTGTAGGCATCACGCCCCTCAAATTTCGCCTGGCATTAGATTGCAGTTTACTCGGCGGTTACGCCACTATCCCAGTGGAGTCGCTCGTAATTGTGGGCATCTCGCCCCTCAAATTACGCTAACATCATCAATCAAATCTAATCTCATCGCGATGAACTATCGCGAAGGATTTCCGATTCAAATAGTCACTCTGACTAAAATTCTACGTAGCTACGAATTTCAAATGGATACTCTTCACGAGTTCCAATACCTTCTCCAATAATAAATGGAAGGTACTTTTCCACATCCTCAGTTTAGAAAACATAATATCATATATGTAGTACTTTCATTTCCCATTTCGTACATATCATATCCATGTAAGCTTACATAAGATTTCCATAACAATTACTTTCCAAACTAACGGTTTCAATTCACCGCATTCATATATATAAGTTCTAAAAACTTACATATCCATATTCATAACAAAATAGAGGATTTCAAAATTTTCCTCTAAGTCGATTTGGAAATTTAAGGTTATCTCAAACCTAATTCATATTCATAATTCCATTCATTATCGACTTTCACATTCAATTTGGATTTCACGCTTACATCGTCAATTCTCAACACAGAATTGATGTCTATCGATATATAACCTCTGAGCTCGTACGTCTCAGAGAAGGGTGTTAAGCTAAGAGAATAAATTCTCCGCCACCAACAGATATATATTTAATAGAGATCAATTGCTATGTCATCAATTCACAATGTTAGACATGCAATCCAAATCATCATCTGAAATTCAAAGCTCAACTTATATTGTCTTTGATGTCGAAGTTAAACTCAATTTTTACTCAACGATTCAATCTTTTTGAAAAATTTCAAATTGAACAAATTGTTCAAATTCTCATTTAACTTTTCAACTTCGACTTCAAAAATGAATTTCAAATCATTTATCCCTTACGGAATATATTCACAACATTTCACATTTGGAAAAACATTTCCATACTTATTTAAAAATAAGTAATTCATAAATCTCATTTATTTTCAACATTTGAAAATATTCGATATACTTTAATCAAAATTAAGTATATATTTCATCTTTAAGGAAATCATTCTCTTTTACATATTCATTTGAGTTAAAACGAATGTTACGTAAAACATCGTTACGACAACTCAAAATTACTAGTATAGGGATTCGAAATTTAGATAGATGTATAAATCCCAATACTATACAAAACATTTCCTTTCGGAAATCATTTACTATAACAACAGTGTTATAGTCCACCATTTCCTTATATTCGAAAACGTCTATTTCAACAATGAATGTTGAAATCTATGGTTTCGATATTCAATGCTTTGAAAACATCTTTTAAAACAATTAACTTCGTTTTAAAAATATCACTTTCCCAAACATGTCCATTTTATTCGATATGTATTCACGGTCCAAAATTGTGAATATACTACTTTTAACAAGCTATAAGAATTTACTTATCAAAATAAGTCAGTTTCGAATTTATAAACAACGTTCATAAATCCCATTTCTATTTATAAAGACTTCAATTTATAAAAATTGCTTTATTAACCCATTCCTTTATAACTCAATTTTGTATCAGAATTTTAATTTATAAGTAAATTACTTATAAATTCTTTTATTTCGCAACTTCGAATCATTTTATAACTTCACATTATCAATTCTGTAATTCCCATTCACTTATGAAATCCATTAAATATTTCATTTTTAACACTTATACAATTCCAATATTTTATCAACACTTTCAAATCTTCAATTTAAGCCGTTTATAATAATTCTAAATTTCCAATTTAAACTATTATATAAATTTATCAGTTTTCCATTTCCAAGATAATCAACTAGTTCTTTAGTAAACCATTCATCGACTTGATTTCCAATTTAATCGCATTTGATTCATTCGCATTGGATTTTTCTAACATTCATTCATATTCAATTAGTTCACATTCACTAATTTACATTCAAGTTAGTTTACTTTCAATTCAAATCAAATTTGATTCTCTTTAAATTTACGTATCTTTCACTTTGAATTCAATTTCTCAGCTTTCCAATTTCCATTAATACAATTTCATTAATACTTAACGAATTCTATACGATCAACGAACAACCAATGCCCATTTAACCAAATTTATTTACTTTGCTTATATTCAATTTGGTTCAACACACTTAATTTTAATTGGTTTATATTGCAATTCTGATTGAATTCTTATACTCACCATATTCACTAATTCACTTTTACAATTAAAGTTGAATTTCCTTTATATAACTCAAATTCATATTCATTCTTCACTTTATCAATTCATTTTGATATCAAATTCAATTTGATTCAATATTACTTAAGCTATGTTTCATTTTATCTTCACTTCATTTATTTTCACTATACAACTTAAGTTCGTCTCAAATCTATTTGAAACTCTATTTTATTTAACTTTACTAAAGTCAAATTCATATCACATTCAAAATTCAGTTTTTGTTTCACTCAACAAAACTGTTCAACATTTAACAACTGGTTTTACTTAAACTTCTCATTTTATAAGTTATACAACTTATTAATTTAAACTTTCCGATTCATATTATATAATCACTTATCTTTCAAGTTTAACTTTCCATCTCAAAAATTAATCAAATCGATTTCAATTTATTTAACTTCCTTTAGTTAAATTTCAAATCATATATTTATTAATACTAATTCAATTTAATTTAAATTTTCTTAAGTTAAAAATCTTCATTTTCAAAAACAATTTTATTCTTCTTTAGCTTTGAAAGACATCTTCTTTTAAAAGTGTTTCTAGTAACTATTCATATTAAACATCATAAACTAAGCTTTGTGTAAACCAAAGCTCTGATACCACTCTGTAACATTCCCCCTTTTGACCGCCTCCAGTCGGTGATTAAACCAACTAGAAACGTTCAAAAAGACGAATTGTTATTTAGTTTATAAGGTTTAAACAGAATCAGCCACAAAAACACAGATAATAACAATCAATTAAAACAAATGAGAATTTATTTCATTACTATAAATCTTTTAGAATACATCAGAGTTTATACAATTTAATACTGATACAGCGGAATATTTAAAATACAATTTTCTTCTGAAATAAATGATTCTTTACTCTCTCTCTAACTTCGCTGCTCGAAAATCTTCAAGCTGTAAAAATACTCGGTCTGACCCGAGTATTATATTCAAAAGAAAATAATACACAGGTCAGTCTAATTCAAACCAGTTTATTAGTGCATATAGGCAGTAATAATTTAAATAGACGACAGTCACAATAATTCTCGTCTATCCGACTCTTTAAACAAAGAAACCGGATAACGAAAATTTTAACACTAAACAGTGTTAAACAATAAATCAGCAGATTTAAATCATCAACAGAGATAAACAGTGTTATTGGCTGCCGTACACGCACGCGTGTACGGCCTCGCCAATACGGCATAAAAGATCAATGCATCACGAGCAAAAGAAAGATCAATTCAAAAACTGTCGAGTTTGGGTGGCTGCAGTGCACACGCACATACATGTGCACTGCCTCGCCAACTCGAGTGAATACTAACAGCAATCAAAGCTGCAGAGGTCAAGTCAGTAAACTGCAAGTATCAAAGAGGTAAGAAACAGTTCAATACCCAAGCAAACTCAAGAACAAGTTTCCAAACAACTCATTACTGCACATTTCATCAAGTGCAAAATTCTTTATAAAAATGAACTGCAGCCCCACTTTGGATTCAAGGGCAAACTGCAACATGTACTGCGGCCACCACTTGAATACTATGGGCAAGACTGCAATAGTGTAATGAAACAGTACAGGCAGTAAAAGAGACAACAAGTGATGTACAATTGAATACATCCTTAAAACAAGATAGACTATAAGTCAAGTGCCAGCATATAAGACAGCAAACACATGAATGTGCAACAGTGGAATGCGACAATGAACCAATATAAATTTCAAATGACACATACCAGAACAAGATATATATACACCAATTTCAGGTAGACCAGGATGCAAAGTTTACCAAGTACCAATGACTGAGCCGATAAATCAAAACATATAACTAAGTCGAGGTCAAGAATGATCAAATCCAGGAATGCAAGTTGAAGTATAAACAGGAATGACTCTGGTTGAAGTCATATACAGCAAGTATTGGTAACTAATATCAGTCAAGTCAATCTACCCAAGTGCAACTACAAAGAAGACAGAACACATGCACAACTTCAAATACGTGCAAGCTACTTGTATGAGATGCAGACAGGTCAAAGTTAAGTGCAAATATCAACTTGGATACACATGGAAATGCATATGCAACCTGACAGTAAACAGGGCCACAAGACCACCAAGTTCACAGTCGAATATCATATCAATAATACAACATGGCAATGCAGACAGTGGTCGAGAACCCAGAACAATACTACAAATCAAATGCTAGGTCGAACAACTACATGATGAACCCAGACTCATGAACCATATCAATGCTAAATGCTCACATGCTCAAAACTCAAACTACCAAACCAACTCGAGTGATGACAGTGATGACAAAAATCAAGTTCTTCAGTTAATCAAAAACAAAGTTAAAATTCCCAGATAATCAAGTCAATCAATGTCGAAGACTACAGGAATATACAAAATGACCAAATTTTGTATCCATTCAAGAATACATAGCATGGAAACAGTGCACAGATGTATACCAAGATGCAGTGAAACAAGCTACTAAGACCCCAAGTAAATGCCAGACTTCACGCAATTAACCAATACTACAAGTGAATGCATGTGAATGCAAACTGGAATACAACAAAGTGAAGCAACAGTAAAAATCAAAAGGAATTCAAACAGTGCAACTCGAATGAATGCAGACTACCTGTAGTAAATGTAACTACAACATAACCAAAACTACGTCCATAACTTCAAGAGCAAAATGCAAATTATTTTAAAGTAGTGCAATGCAGACTATAATATCAAAGTTCAGGTTAGTCCAAACATCAAGCTGAAGCCATGATTTTACTGACCGAAGGCAATTTCTTAAGGAAAATACAAAGTCGAATGAATTTCCATCTAACATAACTTCACAAAATTAATTCAAAATGAACAACACAGTGAATGTTACAGCAACATGTAGAAGTTTCAAGTTAAACAAGTAAATGCCAATAGAAAGCATCAAAGAACAAGTCACAGCCGAAATGGTCATCATCACAAGCTAATTATCAGTTGTGATCAAGTCAACAAAAGTATTTATTGGAACTTATATCTTGATTTTCATAAACACCTTTTTGTTTAAACCGTTAAGCCATAAAAGGATCAGAGAACTTATATCTGTAACAAGTGTTTAAGCAAGGTGATATATATTCTTTCCTTAATTTTTTTTTGAAATCAAAATCATGAGTGTCAGTTTATAAATCAAGAACCGAAACCACTGCAAAGTCGAAGGCCACATATAATCATTTCCTAGAGATTCGAAACAAAAGAAGCCAAATTTTCTTTCGCAAAGCAAACAAAGGCTGAAGCCGCAGTTAAAAGCCGAAGTAAAAAAAAGAACGATATCAACATCGTAATTTCAAGTAAGCGAAAACGAAAATCACCAATCACTAAAAAGAAAATCGAATTGCAGAAGTATTTAAATTACGAGTGAATTAGATGTGAGTAACTAGGGTTACTCACCTTAGATCGAAGCACGTAGGACCAGCCGCGAGTGAAGAGGAAGATGGAGACGACCGAACGAAAGCCCAAATTTTCAGATCGAAGGAGATTGCCGAAGCCCTAGAATTTGCTCGCCATTATTTTTCGTCGCTTCTTTTCTTTTCTTTTTTTCGTTCTGATTTGTGAAGAGAGGGGGGCGTGGGTTTTACAGAAGATAAGGGAAACGTGGGGGGTATGGGCTGGTGTAAGATATGGGATGGGTATGGGTAAGGTAAGGGGGTAATGTTAATTTTATATCTTTTTTTTTCCTTTAAAATCTAATTTTGTTTTTGGTAATTATTTTCTTTAATTTGTTTTGTATAGATTTGTTGTTAAAATTTTACTACGTGTGTTTATTCATTTTGTATTAATAGAATTTAATAAGAGAATTCCAATCGATTTACAGTTTAAATAAAATTTAACAACCATTTTACATTGCCAATTGACGAAGATTTTATCGTTATAAAATTTTCCAACAATAACAACAAATTATCTGTCAACTTTAATCGTTTATCGATGATTTTAATTCGGGCAAAAATCCAGGTTGTTACAGAAATTCAATTTGAATTCGATTAAATTCTCTACGCGTTTATACGCCGTATATTCATAAAACAATTCTGATAAATACGAAAATTGAAATCCAGTAATAATTCAATATTACGGACCCAATGAAACTCGTTTCGCCAAATTCCGAGACTGTGCCTCGAAAGGCTATTTTTAAATTCAATTCAAACGATACAATTTCAAAATTGAACAAATCGCTTTTAAATTCAATTCTGAAGCTTCTATTACCTTCAGTATTATCAATATGAATTTTCTAAGCCTTTAAATTATTTTTAACCGGCTTAAAATTGAAGATTCAAATTTTATTCAACTTTCAATAGATTAAATTCAAAAATTCAATCGCCAATTCATTCTGATAATTTGAAATTCAAGTCAAATCATCATTCAAATATTTCAAATTAATTAAATATTTTCAATTCAAATTGTTCAAAATTCAGGGTCGTTACAGTTAATCTCTAAATTATTTCAAGTATAATGATTTAAAAGTTTAAATATGTTGGATGATTAAATGTTTGATATTGGATAATAACTTGGTAGATATTATGATTGGTTATATGGTTGTGATATGGTTGATAACTCGGTTTGATAGATGATAAGAGAAATGATTAGTAATTAACCATAGTTAGTTAAATGGAAATTTATTCCATAAATAATATGTGTATGGAGTTGTTTAGTCTCTTAATGATTTTAAATATCTAAAAAGATTTAAAATGAATATTATAATAATAAAGTATTATAATATGAAATGAAATGGAATATGAGTTTGAAAATGAGAATATTGTTCAAAACTAAGTTTAAAATTATTTCCAAGTGTTTTATAAACATTTAAAAGTATTTCCATGAAGTTGAATAGAAATTAAAAAAACAAGTCAAAACTAGGCGCGTCGCGTAACGGTAGTTCGCGATTTCGCGCCGTAGAATTCAAACAAGTGTAGAGAATGGAATATAGCTCGGAATTCTTCAAGTTAAGAATTTTTTGGACTATTATATTCGTAGATTTTAAATGAAGAAAGAAAATCAAGATTTCATTAAGTAGACTTTGAAATATGAGCAAAACAAATTTTCAGAAAAATCGCGGTTTTTCAGTTTAAAACCCCGAATTTGAAATTAATTTAAAATGAATTTTTTTAAATGATTAAAAATATGGAATAAATTTTATAAATCTGTTAAAATGTTTTAAAAGATATTTGAGTTATATAAATATGGAATTCCAAAACGATAGAAAAGTTGTTCTAATCAAATAAGCTTTTAAAACACTATTTGCGGCACTTTGCGTAGCACTTTTTAATAACTTTTGAAACAAAGGTTTTTTAACTTAATTATTCTTTTCCGAATTTTTTGTGAACCTTTTCAAATAAATTATTAAGTAATTAAAAGATGATTAAGAGGTTTAAAAATGAGTATGCGAAAATGACCAGTACATTTGTTCCATTTGTAAGTGTCATAAAAAATCCGACCGGGGAATGAAACAGATCGAAGGGAAAGCCAGGATGCTCTAAAATAATTAAAGGTAAATTAATTTTTTTAAAGGTTTAGAGTCGATCAAATAACTTGACCACCTTATGGGTGACGAGAAGTAGTCTTTAAGCTTGGGTTTGGGAAACCAGTTGCCTGCCCTCCCTAGCTACCCGACTAGCCCGACTAGTCCGACGGAGGGGATAGTAAATTTGATTTACTCGGATCAAAATTTTCCAAAGTATAAAATATGTAATTTTCCAAATTCAATCAACTTGGATTGCATAGAAATAATCTTTTTATACTTGGTATTAAATTCCGAGGAGGGAATTTGTACTATTTGTGTGAATTTAAAAGTTGATTACATCGTTATTCGATGGATAGTAAAGGTTGAATATGAAAATTGATATTAAGTGGAATTAGTATAATTTCCATAATCCTTTTTACTTAATAATGTTTTCCAATATGAGATTTAAATAAATTATTTGAAAATGTTTTTCCTAAGTAAAAATGGTGAAATGGTTTAGAATAATTCCAAGATTTAAAAAGGGTTTTAATTAACCAAAGGATTTGGTAAATGAGGCTTAATGATTCCACATACTCTAATAAAGATAAAGAAATGATTTAATGAATATATCTCTAAGAGAAATTTTATTTAAATAAAAATGTTAATTAGTTGAATGTTTTGTGATAATCACCTATATACCTAAATGCCTTTTTATCAATGATTGGTTTAGAGAAACTGGGGTCGGATTTGGGTGATTCCTATCTGAAAACCACTTAGAACCAATGTATACGTTCGAAGGTGAAGACGCGTTGAAGATGATGATTATTGAAGTCCGGATATCTTCATAATGTTGGGATTTCTATCACTAGTGCTAGGGGTTTGCCCAATATTATATTTATATGGCAGTGGTGTCTACATTCTGAAATCTTCGTTGTATTGAAGATCGAAGGTCTTCATAGCGGAAGGACTGCTTGATGACATTCTCAGGGTCACTCCTAATATAGAGATATTTATTATAGTAGTGGTCCTGTCGTATTTGAAATCTTCGATACAAATATTGATCGCTACTAATCCTAGGGATAATTTCCGACAGGAATATAGTAGGAGGAGTGCCTTCAGTTTTGTTCAGTCCCAAAACGAACTTGTATGGACGAAATCTGACATTCCATTTTAGAGATCACAAACGTTGACTTTTACAAACATACATCTGTTTGGTGCTGGAGAAGGCAACTTCTCTTAGCTTAACACCCTTCCCTGAGACGTATGAGCTCAGAGGTTGTATGTTCATGACAGTCAATATTAATCGAAGGAATGACAATGTGGCATTCAAAGTGGAACCTTTTATGATCAAAGCATGGCTTTGTGAAAAAACATGGCTTTGTGGAACATAACCTCAGAAGCCTCACATCCTAGGAATGATATATGATACTACGTGCTCTGCAAGACATATGTCGGGCTATTAGTTATGAGAGGCATTTGTTGCCGCAAACATCTATTGCCTTAAGATGATGAAATGGAAAGGTATGGAGGCTGATGGAGACTGTGTAAAGCCGTTGAGTAATACTCTGTTTCGTAGTAGTGTAGCAAGTGCAGTTCCAAGTGGCTACCTTAAGAAAAGTGATAAGGTCACCGTGGGAACTATGTTTGTTATGCATGGATCGAAGAAAAAATACTAGTTCCCTATCATGTTGGAAATCCAATTCCAAATACGAGCTTTATGGTTTTGATTGTAGTTCCAAAATAGGTGTAATGCTTTGCAAACATTCAGCTACTCCTCGCTAGAATTTAATAATGGTAACAATTTCGGTTATGTTTATACATATTTACCTGGAAAGGATTTTCAAAGCAATATTATTAGAAATAATATCAAATGGTCAAAGTATTAAGTGTCTTGGTTATCATAAGGTAAAAACCAATCCGTTTTTTTGTGCGGTGTTGTCTTATGAAATACCCTTCTTTTCAAAGGTTTTGATTGACATTAGCATGATCTATACAATAAAAATTTCGTGTATCTCATGCTGGTTTATTAAGCCTATCTGGGTATTCTTAATATAACTACCCACCGTCTCGAACACCAGAAGTCGGCACTAGTACATCCACGGTATTCACGTGCCGAACAACCAAGTGTCGAAAGGACAGATTGTTAGGGGAAAGAAAGGAGATAGAAGATAAAAGAAACAAAAAATCACAGAATCTCACAATGCAATGAAATAACATATATTAATCAACATAATAATTTACAGAGTCATTAAAAAATGATACATCAGAGTCATACTAATAAAAATTCTACCCTTAGACAGTTATAACAGCCTATCCCTATCTAACTGATACAAGATACATATAATACAACGAAAACAAGATAATAACTAGCTATCGATGAAGCCTCTTGCTCCAAGCTCCTCCAAAATGCATCCTTGGGAAAACCTGAACTACTTGGCTGCCCATAAAAATTTGAGCACTCAAGAGTTTTAGGAAAAGAAAATAAAACTCTGGGCCAGACATGGGTCTGCTGTGAGTAAACTCAAACAACTGAAATATTATGTTTAAAACCCATTAAAATCAAAGGTATATCGTAAGACCACGCCGTACATTAACACGGACGAGTTTTTACCTTATGATAACCAAAACACTTTTTATAGAAAATTTAGTAATATTATAATAATGTCTAAGCATTCAAAATAAATATATGAAAATAGCCGAAATTGTTACCATTATTAAATTCCAGCATACTAGGCTCTACAACCAAAACCGTAAAGGCACGTATTTGAGATTGGATTCCATACTATGACAAGGCACCGAGGTACCACCTATAATGGTACATGTCTAAAAAATGAACCGAGGACCTCGCCGAGATCCCTTGCCAACAGAAGACCGGCCTACCCCTGACTTGATAGTACCGAATATGTCATCACCCCAGTTGATTTGCAACCCTTTTTATTTGAGATCTCTTGTACAACCAATCCATAAATATGTAGATGTATCTAGAAAGGTGATGACACACCCTAATGGGAGCGACCCACTTAGCCTTGCTGCATCTCCACTGATTTTAGTCATTCCCGGTTGATGAGGCTTGAGGCTACGCTTACCTTTTGAATAGCAATCCCACTTGGAATGCTAACACTGCCTTCCAGGCAGTAATGCAGTGCCAACATTCATCCATACAAGTTGTCCAGGATAAGGACAAACCGAAGACACTACTTCTACTACATCCATTTTTGAATCACCCTTAAGACAAGTAGCAAGCAGCCCTTGCCCTTCAATTCTCCGTCTTTGATTCCATATTCTTGAAGATGTCTTCAGTTCGAAATGCTTGAGTTGGATCGAAGTAGTTTTCGGATAGCAAATCTGATCCCGGTCTCTTTGAAACAACTTTCGATAGTTCCCGGTAAACTCAACCCGGTTCTTTAGGTAATAAACAGACAAAGATAAGAGCGGAATTCACCTCCTAACCGTTTGTGGACGGATTTCCTTATCATTTATCCTAAAAGAACGAAACGAGATTTATACGCACAGTACAACATCATTAGGGATGACTATGCCATATAACTCACGTGTCTCATTTAGGTCCAGATTTTGATAGTCAGTTATTTAACTATCAAATAAACAATCATTCAACATTGATTCAATTCCAACGGGATGTACCTATGCAGTTAATGCCCTGCTATTACCCCGCTTAACCTTGCTATATCTAATAGCGGATTTCTACCGCTACGTTTTTTCCATATAGCCCCAAATATAGTCTTTCCGCTTTAAGCTCCGCTATTTCCGCTATATCCCGTTATTCCCGCTATATTCCGCTTTTTACGCTATATCTTCTTTAAAAGAAATGAATTGAAAAATGACATTTATACATTATACAACTTATGAAATTAATTAATTGAATTGAATTTTTAATATATTTTTAGAAATGAAAATACTCTAATATTATACTAAATTCAATTATGTTATATAACAGTTTTACGTTTATTTACAGTATATTCGCACATGTTTTTATTTAAAATTATTTATGTACTAATTATAATTTAATTGAATGTTAATTTTTCATTTAATTACCATTTATATATTTGTAAAAACATTAAGTACGAGTTTTATATGCTATTGTAGATTCATCTGCTATATCCCGCTATATCTTCGCTATATCCCCGCTATGACTTTTTGCACCTCCGCCGCATTGAATCTGCCGAGCGCTTTAACTGCACAGGGATGTACCAAGCCTTTAATTAAAACACTTTGCAAGACTTAGTCAAAAGATCTTTTTAAAACATTATTGCGAAAACCCTTTACATCCCTTTCATATTTGGAAAACATTTTTACTTATCTCAAAAATATAAGCATTTACCAAAAACATTTGGGAAATTCCCTTTTCTCAAATTCCATATTAAATGGCCAAGAAATTCCCTTTTCAAAACATCACTTACTATAAAACCCATTCACTTTATAAAACCCATTCACTTATCCCTTATAAAAATTCTTTTTATAAGTTCACTTCATGTTTCAAACCTCCTTATAAATCTTCAAACTAAATTTAAAATTCTTTTTAAAATCTCTAAAATGATTTATAAAATTTCTTTCCGTGTATAAAACTCTTTATAAAATATCTTTGACATTACAAAATATCATCTAGAAAATCTCGTTTTTAAATCACTTTAAATAAACCCTTTTATTTAGTAAAACCCTTTTTTATAAACAAGTTATTATTTATAAATAATTTTATAAAATAATTATATAACTTGAAAATCATTTATAAACTTTCAAACCCCAAATTGATTAAAGAATTAAAGTTAATTAAAAAACACACTTTATAAATCCAAAAAGAGGCTTAACAATCCTAATGATACTAATTTAAGTTACCATTCCGTTTCAAATCCAATTCATTTAACAGTTATTTACATAGGTCAACATGTATGTAAATACAACTCATATCCAAATCAGGAAATAACATGTCAACATAACTAACTGGCACATACATGTCCAAATAACATAATAACATGATGGTGATTTGTCCTGCTAAATAGATGTCCAAACATTTCATTGCATGTTGAAGAATGGTGATTTATTCTACTAACATATCTCCACACATTCAACAATCAATTTATAATAGAACGAAAATTTATTCTGTTATCCTATATCCCCAACAACTAAACAATTACACTATAACAGAACGGGGATTTATTCTGCTATTAGATGTCCAAACAATTCAATCAATCAACATTATAACTCATTCATAGTTATTTGTCTACTTAATGTATCGACATTTGAATCCTTTGTGCTCAAAACTATCCTATGTAAAAGAATTCCCTTTTTAAATAAATTGATTCTTGGAAAATCAAAGGATTTAAAACTTAAACTCCCCTTTAAAATAATTAATTAGAAGTTAAACTCTTATTAAATCAAAATTAATCTTTATTAAATCTTATTATAATTAAATAAATAAATTAAGAAATAATTAAACCTTTAAACAAATGACTAAATAATAATTAATTATTAAATAAATAATTAAACTCAAATTAATCATTTATTAATTATTAAATAATCATTAAACCTTAATTAATAATTTAATATTAATTATTATCAATTAAATAATCATTAATTAAGTCTTAAATAATAAATTAAACCTTTAATAAATAACTTATATATTAAAACCTTAATTAATTTAAAATTAAACACACGGTTAATAATTAATTAATAATTAGCCCTATATTAGTAATTAATTAAAATTAATTCATATAATTAACTTATAATTAATTAAAAATTAATCATACTTAATAATTGAGTAATTAAAATTAATCTAATCCTTTAAAAGGTAATTAATAGTGACTAATCTTCACTTAATTAAGTTAATAATCCTTATTCACACTTAATTAATTAATAATTATTAAAACTTAATTAATTAATTTTTAATTATTAAATCCTTAATTAAATTTTTAAAACAATATTATTAGGCTTATAAAACATTTACAAAACAATTTTAAGTATGAAATTTAAATTTGAAAAATTCGGATTTTTAAAGCGAAACTACATCCATAGCGACTATCGCCATGGACACCATAACTTGAAAATGTTTTGACTTTACTCATTGAAATCTCAACACTTAAATACTTACCAACTTATCATAAACATAACATAAGAGTTTGCATAAGAAAACGAAGTTGGAAACTTTGAAATGATTTTCAATTTTCTTTAAACTAAACACTAGTTTTTCCACAAAGAAATCCAATCGTCAATACCATATCAAAGTGTCCACTTCCTTAGCATGACATCACATACATATGCCTAAACATCCATAAACATATCACCATCATAGCACAAACCCAAAAATCACATCTTTATAATAAAACACAGCGCTTTAGCTTTCGATTCGTAAGTCAATATCTAAACTGCAAATAGCAACATATACATATACTCAACCATATAATATTCCAACCAAAAAACCAACTTATTTTACCATCCAATATTAAATACATATAAAGGTAAAACTTTTCCAAAAGTTAAAGAATTTACTCACCGAGATCTTTTGAAAACTTGAAACATTTTGGAATTCGGAAAACTTGGAAAATCATAAAATTTACTCGAAAATAGGTCAATTTCCCCTTGATTTTTGGACATGTAATTCTCGGATTTTGGAAAAGTGGTTAAAAGGCATGTTTTAGAGAATTATTTCCTCTATAATTTAAAATAAAGAAACACTCAATTTCAGTTATTTTTTAGGAAGACATGGTCGAAATAAGAAGGACCATTTTCAGACTTGGATCTTTGAGTCTAAAAACACTTTGCAAATAAATGAGATTTTGACATAGCTCGACCCAAAATTTGGAAAAGTGATCTACATAAATGTTGTAGCCACTAAAATTTGACATGGTTTGAAAAAATAAAATCTTGATTTGGAGCATTTTAGAAGAAGTTCTGGTCAGGTGAATTTGGGGTAAAAAAGGAGAAAGTGGAGCTTAAAACAAGTGATTTAAAACTAAGTTTTTAAAAGTTTTTAAAGTTAGAATTTGATTTTTAAAAACTTTAAACGTAAAAACTAAATAGAGAAGCCATGGAAGTTTGGTTTCCAAGCTTAGGAAAGTTTTTCAAATGGAAAAGAGAATGATAAAGTGAAATAATAATTAGAAAAATTAGTTTATATATTATGTTAACATGTTTAATTACCAAATTACCCCTCATCATTTACCCTCCATTCCTTGAATGCCACATCACCATGTCCTCATCCTACCATCATACCAATGCTACCATAGCCTCCCCCCTTTCACATCAAGCCACCATGCCATTTAATGCTTGTACTTAAGTGTATAAACATGTTTACCTCTTAATGTCCCATCAGGTCCCCTTAAGTATCTTATATTATATTTTAACTTTGTATACTTAATTGTATATACATGCATACATACATTATACAAGCCCAGCTTATTTAAAAATATATATGTTTGGTTAATACAAAGAGTTCAAAACATTTCCAATAACTTTCATCAGACGAAATGTCGAAAATTTGAAAAACGAATTCCGATCACATTTTCAATTTTTCTTCGAGCTAAATATTTTTGTAAACAAATTTTGAAAACTATTTCACCTCATTATTTATTATTATAAAAGATTTTTATTTTCACTATAAAACATATTATTTGAATATTTAAAATTAATTAAATATTCACAAATCAAAGTAGTGAAATTCCGAGTCATTACACTCTCTCCCCTTAAAAGAATTTCGTCCCCGAAATTACACCTCAAACTAACCTAGAAAACACTTAGCACTATACATCAGTTACAATGATGTACATATATCATTCATAAACAAAGTCTTATTTAATCACTACTCGAGTACATAACTTCCCTTCCGAACTAGTATTGCTTACCTGATTTTCTAGAGCAAACTCCGATCAGGCTCCTTGATTAGGAACCTCTGTTCTCCTTACACAGTTGTAATTATGATAAAAAAAATTTCCCATATCAAAAACCCTCATCAAGTGCTCGTTGTCAAATATCGAGTAATAGATCCTTATTTGGAATGGTGTGAATCACCTCAAAGCCATCTACTCGAACCTTAGATCATAACTATATGAAACGAGAAATAATCTACGTCCAACCTACGCACTTCTTTAATTGGTTCCCCCTAATACCAATTCTATTACCACTAAATTATTTATGAAAGCATTTCATAAACTAAACTTAGGTTCAACTTGTATAATACTCCACTACATCCTAAGAGTATATTCCCCTATTTGATTCAACTATTCCATTTTACATTTATTTTCATAAGAAAAATCAAGAGAAAAATACTTGGTCTTATTTTAATAACCATTTGAAATGAAACTTTTATATATATTAATCATAGAAAATATACACATATAGCTCGAGTAACTCCAAAATGATACTAAGGAACTAGGTACTACCAAATAGTATCATATATATCTCCCTTACCAAGAAGGGTAATACTCAAGAGAAGTGCTTACTATCCGAACACATCCCTTTCCCAATTATAAGTTATTTTCGAGCCACTCAAACTAGTTAACTTAAGAATATTACTTTTATTTCGAAATCCCATTTTTGGAACTAAAACTTCTCATATTTCCAACAAAACATTTACCACCAACTTGCTTTGGGTTCGTTTAGGTTGAACTTGTTTCGATTGTACAATGATAAAGAGAATAATTACTAAGTGCACCGCAATGTTCTTCTAGGCAAACATTTGATCGTCACTTAGAAGATTATTCAGATCATCACAAAAAAATCAAGACTCATTCTCCCAAACTAATCCAAAGAAAACACTTCTTACTTAACCTTTTCATTTCCAAAATCTTATGCTTGAGCCAAAAATATTTTCAAATAATACTATTATTATTTTTCCAATCCATGAAATATATTTTTCAAAAATCCCGGGATTTTAGTCCTTAAATTTCAACTTAAATTCCTTTTTTATTAAAAGACACCTTCTTATAATTTCATTTTATAAGATCAACTTTTAAAAAATTATTTTCCAAATATATATTTCAAATATTCTAGCTTTTAAATAAACATCTTCCATTAAATCAATTTTTACCCCAACATTTACAACGAACGCCTTATATTCAAATTGTGAAACTTAATTCACAAGGTGTTCGTTTCAATGTTCTCCCTATATCTATTTACCCAATCCACATCTTTAAAAGGGAAGCTACCTATACACACTAACAATAGTTAATGCTCAACTGGACGAGCATGACTAAACAAACCTTATATGATAATAATAAAATATTATTATCTCCTAGCAAGCAACATCTCAAAATACAATACCATACTATTTTTGAAAATCATTCTTTTTATATAAAATATACCCTAGGTAAAATTATTTCATTTGCCCAATTTCAAAACAATACTGTGTTGTATGGCCCTATTCAAGTGTTTTAGTGATCCCTATCAATAACGTTAGCTACTCGTATTGACCAGAATCCATAAGCCACTCAATAGATCAATGAGCACAATATAAAACATTTTTATATCACTAAAAATACGGGCTCTTACACACACACACACTCAAACTCATAATAAGGCATTCTATTACCTTATCTCTTAATGAGTTGCCCCACTAAAGCCAAGGTTCTCGCTTAACCTCGCGCTCTGATACCAAATGTAACGACCTGCCTTTTCGAACCCCAGAAGTCGACACTAATACATCCATGGTATTCACGTGCTGAATAACTAAGTGTCGGAAAGACATATTGTTAAGCGAAAGAAAGGAGATAGAAGATAGAAGAACTAAACAATCACAGAATCTCACAACGCAACAGAATAACATATATTAATCAACATAATACTTTACAGAGTCATTTCAAAAATGATACATCAAAGTCATACTAATAGAAATTCTACCCTTGGACAGTTATAACAGTCTGTCCCTATCTAACCGATACAAGATACATATATTACAGCGGAAATAAGATAATAACTAGCTATTGATGAAGCCTCCTGCTCTAAGCTCCTCCAAAATGCATCCGTGGGAAAACCCAAACTACTTGGCTGCCCATAAAAATTTGAGAACCCAAGAGTTTTAGGAAAAGAAAATAAAACTCTGGGTTAGACATGGGTCTGTTGTGAGTAAACTCAAACAACTGAATTATTATGTTTAAAACCCTTTTAAAATCAAAGGTATCTCGTAAGACCACGTCGAACATTAACACGGACGGGTTTTTACCTTACGATAACCAAAATAATTTTTATAGAAAATCTAGTAATATTACAATAATGTCTAAGCATTCAAAATAAATATATGAAAATTACCGAAATTGTTAACATTATTAAATTCCAGCATAGTAGGCTCTACAACCAAAACCGTTAAGGCACGTATTAGAGATTGGATTTCATACTATGACAAGGCACCGGGGTACCACCTATCATGGTACATGCCTAGAAAATGTACCGAGGACCTCGCCAGGATCCCCAACCAACACAAGACCGGCCTTGTAACGACCCGTATTTTACGGATCGAAATATCGTTAAACAGTTGATGTTTGGTCGCATTTGTGATAAGTCGTCCTGAGCTTAAGTCCTAAGTCGTAACCGAGTTAAGGATGTTGGGGTTGGCGACCTAAAGATTTGGAGTTAGGTCGTATGATGGATGGTAAGGGTTTAGGTCGTAGACGACCTAAGAGATAGGAGACTTAAGGGTTTCGGGCGAGTTAAGGGTTTTGAGCGACCTAAGGGATAGGTCGGTAACGACCTAAGGAGGACCAGCAGTTAGGTTGCGTAGTGGTTTAGGTCGCGAGTTAGTTTGGGACAACCTATAGAATGTTAGCGACCTAAGGGAAGCGCGAGCTAAGGAACTTACGACCTAGTGGTTAGCGAGTTAGCGACCTAGTATATAGTTAGGTCGGCAACGACCTAAGGAAGCTGGGGTAGCAGTGAGCGACCTAAGAGTTGAGTGGTAGGTCGTAACACTGTTAGGTCGCGTGGGTGCTAAGTTGTTAGGTCGCAAGGTTTTTGTAAGTCGTAGGTCGTAGCTTAGTAAGTTGTTAGGTCGCGTGTGTTTTAGTAGTTAGGTCGTAAGCGACCTATGGGGTGCTTTGTCCGTTAATTCGTAGAATGGGTTGCCTCTTAAGTCGTAAGTCGTATACCCAGTTAAGTCGTAACCTAGTTATCTGTTAGGTCGGAAGCCCTGCTAAGTTATAAGTCGTAGGTTGTAGCCTACCTGTTAAGTCGTAAGTCGCTGGGTTTTGGCTTAGTGTTAAGTCGTAGGCTATGTGTTAAGTCGTGACCGACTTAGGAGATTGGCTGGTAGGTCGTAGTATTTTTCCTAAGTCATAGGTCGGAGGAGCTTAAGTCGCGACATTGTTAGGTCGTAAGGGTATGGCCTGTTAGATCGGAGATGGTTATGTCGCGCAGAGTGAAGTTTTGGTAGGTCGTGAGTTGTTAAGTCGTTAGACTTAGGTCAAAGGGGAGTCTTAGGTCGTAGGTCGAAGACGACCTAATACCGAGTTACGACTTAAGAGATTTTCTGCCTATAAATAGAAGGGGGTTGGCTTCATTTTTGGGATCCGGATTTCGAAGCGACGAAGTGCTGCCATTTTGAGAGCTCGACTTCTACACTTCTTCACTTCTATTCTCCATTCTAATCTAGTGCTTCCATCCATCCAAGTTGAAGATCAAATTGAAGATTCAAGAGCTTCGATTGAAGATCTTCATCCGTCGAAGTGTGATTTCTTCGTTTGAAGAGGATTCGTGATAGATCGAGCTTGATCCTTTGCTGTCCAGATCTGAAGCGTGTTGATTTGGGGTTGTTTAGGTGATTTGGTGAGTGGTGATTATCTCTCACACGGATCCAAAGGAGTATATTGGATTGTTGGCTCGATTTGGTGTTAAAATAGTGATTTCCATGCATTTTCTTTATCCTAAGTATAGATCCATATAGATCCATTGTTCATGATGATTTAACAACCATTTTACTAAGTGTTAGCCTATACAAGTTCATTCATCAAGATTGTAGAGATATTGTTCATGTTTTCATGCTTGTTAGACTTTCAACTCTTTAATTACGAAATTGCCATTATTGTGATAATTGTCTACTTAGATCATATTTGAATGCCTGATTGTTTGGATTAATGTTTGACTTGGTTGATTGCTATGAATTAAATGATTGATGATTTGATTTAGACCAAAGATGATTCAAAGGCTAAGGGAAAGGCTCTTGAATTGGGAAAGCTGCTTGTGGCATATGTAGCGGGATGATGAAGCTCTTATGCATAGATCTGATGATGTGATGTTGAGATGAGGCTTTGCAAGGATGTGATGAAGCGAGGCATCATGTGCTGAAGACTTGGTTTAATCCAGACGGGATCATCCCAAGCATGTTGATAACTCGGTGAAATGGTTCGAGTTGGGGATAATGGATGGTTATGGAAATGGTCGTCAAGGAGGATGACTACGAGGCTTGGGTCTCATCGTTGTTGAAGGTTCTAGCATGCTCTAAGCAAGAGTACGTTTGGGCAGATTCGATAGTCCCAACGACCAACTGTTGATGGTCGAGTGCTCTGGGCAGATTCGATAGTCCTAGGCACGGGTCACGATGACGTGCGGGAGTTATGTCTAGAACCGGGGTTACCATTAGCCCTTGACGGACGGCTGAAAGAATGTGCCGGTCATTCAATTAACGGTGAAACCGAAGCAGTGATAACAGTGATAGCCAGAGTCATGGATGTTTGGTTGTATCGTCATTCGATCTCAAGAGCGGTATTTTCTGGGTGCTTATCTGATCTTGGTTTAGGCCTTGGGGGTTTGTACTTGGAAAACATCGCCCTTGACTCGAGTGATAATTGCTTTACTTTAAATTGTATGCTCTGCTATGTTTGCTTCTGCTTAGTGTGTGTCTGGGGGCTATCACTGTAGAATGAGGTTGGAGTGGGAGGGTTGTATTCCTATTCCTTTTCCTTTATGCTCTTTTGGTATGTTGTTAGTTAATTTACTGCTCACTAAGACTGTTGTCTGACTCAAGGCTTTATGTTTTAATTCTTATTGCCTTGGGCTGTTCGTCCATTTTGGGACGGGCAGACTAGGTAGCAGGTGACAGGTGCTGTTCTAGCTTTTCACGGTGCTGATATCGAAGACGAGCTGGAGTATTGAATATTGTTTCTTTCTTACTATATGTACTGGATGTTCCGCTGCTTTGTATTCTCTGAGTGTTATGTAGTGAGGCTTATTGTGTTGACTATTGAGATGTTGTATTCAACTATTATGAAGTTTTATTAATGAGATTCTTTTCTGTAAAGCTTCACTATATATATGTTCTATTGTATTTTGTCCATGCGCTGTGAGTAATACGATAGATTCTGTTGGTTTAATTTACCCTGGCAATCGTCCATGGTCGCCTGGCACACTTTACAACGCACTCTCTCTAGATTCAGTGCAGAGGTCATGGGCGGTCGTCACATTTGGTATCAGAGCATTGGTTAATCGATTTTACCCAACGCTCGCTGACGTAACTACGTATGAGAGACGTAATTGTAATTTTGATGGATGACTACTATATATAATATAGTAGATTCGTAGAGTTTGAGTCCTTTATGCAGTTGTTTCTCTAAGATGTTCTAATCATTCCATTTTATAGATATTGAGAATGAGTCGAAGAGGGAGACCAACTGCTAGGGAAGGCCGTGCTACTGAAGGGACTGCTGACTATGCAGCTATGTTCGAAGCTATGATGACTTCGATCATGAGAAGAATACCAGTTCCTGGGACAACAGTTGATGTTGGAGTTCAAGTCCAAACTCCAAAGCCGGTGGATTTTGCTAAGCTGTGTAAGGACTACACTGCTCTTGGAGGAAAGACTTTCTTGGGAACAGAATCAACCATTGAGGTCCAAAGATGGATAGATGCTTGTAGAAGGATCTTTGGTGATTTGGGAATTGATGATGCAACTAAGAGGAAGTTGGCATCAAGGCAGCTTCAAGGGAGAGCCTCTGATTGGTGGAACTCTATTACCATCAATACTCCGGAGGAAGAGATTACTTGGGAGCAATTCCAAGCTAGATTTGAAGCAAAGTTCATCTCTACAGCTCAGAAGTCGGTTCTGTTCAAGAAGTTTGTGGAGCTCAAGCAAGGTGGAAGACCAGTTCTTGAGTATGTTTCTAAGTTCGAAGCTTTGTCCAAGTATGCCCGGTCGTATATTGAATCTGCTTATCAGAAGAATGAGAAGTTTGTGACAGGCTTGGATAGTTATCTTGGGAGGCAGCTGGTGGATCATTTGGACGATTCATTTGAGAAGCTTGTGGAGAAAGCTCTCAGGCATGAGAGTCTGTTTCCTAAGGAAGGATCTGTTGTTGCTGTTACCAGGGGAGAGTCTAAACCACAGCAGGGTGGAAACAAGAAGAGGAAGCAGCAGCAGCAGAAGGGTAAGGATGGCCAGAAGAAGCCGAAAGGCGAGGTGACTTGCTACAATTGTCAGCAGAAGGGTCATTTCTCGAAGGATTGTAAGAATCCGAAGGCACCGATGAAGTGTCACAACTGTGACAAGCCAGGGCATTTCAGGAAGAATTGTCCAGAACCGAGGAGGGACAAGCAGATTGTGCAAGCTTATGCTTTGGGAGCTGTTCCGTCGTCTTCGAAAGCTCCTACCGCTGAAGAGAAGGGGAAGAGTGTGGTGGTTCAAGGTACTCTTTTCCTATGTGGTGTTCCAGTTAGAGTCCTGTTTGATACTGGGGCGTCGCATTCGTTTGTTTGTAGTGAACTTGTAGGCCAGTTGGGTTTGGAACCGGATATTGTTGATAGACCATTGGTTGTGACCAATCCAGTTGGGGGTTCGTCTTGTTTGTGTATGATATGCCGTGGTCTGGTTGTATCGAGTCATGATTGCTCTTTTGTTTGTGATTGTTTTGTTCTGAACTTTGCGGGGTTCGGAATTATTTTGGGTATGGACTGGCTTAGGAAGTACGCGGCGAAGGTTGATTGCGAGAGGTTGGAAGTGACAGTCGAGAATGTGGAGGGGCGAAAGATTGTGATACGATGCAAGCATGAAGAAGGCATCTTCATGAGCTTCATTTATTCGCTGGTTGATCCACGGGATGGACTGTCATCAGTGCCGATCGCTAATGGATTTGAGGATGTCTTTGACGAGGTCAAAGGGTTACCGCCGCATAGAGAGATCGAGTTTCGTATAGATCTAGTTGAAGGAGCCAGACCTGTTGTGATGCCTCTTAGGCGGATGGCGCCTAGGGAACAACATGAGCTGAAGGTGCAAGTTGATGATCTTTTTCAGAAAGGATTCATTCGGCGGAGTGTGTCCGAATGGGGTGCACCAGTTGTGTTTGTAACCAAAGCGGATGGATCGCTGAGGTTGTGTGTGGATTATCGTGAGCTGAATAAGGTGACTAAGAAGAACAAGTATCCATTGCCGAGAATAGATGACTTGTTTGATCAGCTTCACGAGGCTAAGGTGTTTTCTCAGATGGATTTGGCAACGAGATTTCACCAGTTGAGAGTGGCTAAGGATAGTGTGCCGACGACAGCTTTTAGGACACTATCCGGTTTCTTTGAGTGGCTGGTAATGCCGTTTGGATTGACTAACGCGCCAGCTTATTTTGTGGATCTTATGAATAGAGTGTTCAGAGATCAGTTGAACAAGTTCGTACTTGTGTTCGTGGATGATATTCTGATTTATTCCAGAACTGAAGAAGAGCACAAGACGCACTTGCGTATTGTTTTGGAAATCTTGCGGAAACATCAGCTGAAGGCTAAGTTTTCGAAGTGTCACTTCTGGAAGAGTGAAGTGAGGTTCTTAGGCCATGTGATTTCTGGAAATGGAATAGCGGTTGATCCCGCTAAGGTGGCAGCAATCCAGGATTGGGTTAGACCTAAGAATGCATCTGATGTGAGAAGTTTTCTTGGATTAGCAGGATATTATCGACGGTTTATCAAAGACTTTTCCAAGGTGGCTGCACCGTTAACAGGATTGACGAAAAAGAACCTAGTGTTCAGATGGGATGATAAGTGTGAGCAAGCTTTTAGAATCCTGAAAGAACGATTGACGAGTGCTCCAGTTTTGACTATTCCTAGTGGGAATGATGAGATGGTGGTTTACACCGACGCATGTGGTACTGGAATTGGAGCAGTGCTGATGCAGAGAGATAAAGTTGTTGCGTATGCAAGTCGACAACTGAAGCCGCATGAAAGGAATTATCCGACTCATGATTTGGAGTTGGCGGCGATTGTTTTTGCTCTGAAGATGTGGAGACATTATCTACTGGGAGATCGATTCGAGTTGTTTACAGATCATAAGTCGTTGAAGTATCTTTTCTCCCAAAAAGATTTGAATCTTCGGCAGCATCGTTGGCTAGAGTTTTTGGCATCATATGATTTTGGTATAGCTTATACTCCGGGAAAAGGTAACGCAGTGGCAGATGCGTTAAGTCGAAGACATGCAGGACTGGGAGCCATGTTTTCTGAATGGAAGAATCTCGAGTATTTAGCTGGATTTGACTTCAGGCCTAGATGCGAATTGGAACCTGAGATGTTGGCAAACTTATCAATAAGACCGACTCTTATGGAAAGGATCGGCGAGAGTCAAAAGCGAGATGATAAGATTGTCAAGATTATCCGTGATTTGGAATCTGGATTGGATCCAGAAAAGGATAAAGGATTCGAAGTCGATCGAGAGGGTTGGCTTCGAAAGCAAGGACGACTAGTTGTTCCCGAGATAGATGGAGTGAGAGATGAAGTTCTGAAGGAAAGTCATCACTCAAAGTTGACAATTCATCCAGGTGGAAATAAGATGTATCGGGATATGAAGAGAACCTACTACTGGGAAGGTATGAAGAAGGATGTTGGAAATTTTATTTCCAAGTGCATGAACTGCCAGTTGGTAAAGGCTGAACAGAAGAAGCCAAGTGGATTGCTTCAGCCATTAGAAGTTCCTACATGGAAGTGGGAGCAGGTATCGATGGATTTTATCGATGGATTGCCTAGAACCAGAACGGGAAATGAAGGGATTTGGGTCATTGTAGATCGTTTGACTAAGAGTGCATGATTCATTCCTATTCGATCGACTAGGACTGCATCAAAGTTGGCTGAGTTGTATGTTAAGTGGATAGTCCGATTCCATGGTATTCCGAAGAGTATAGTGAGCGATCGAGACCCATTGTTCACTAGTGGATTTTGGAAGAGCTTCCAGGAAGTTTTGGGAACCGAGTTGTGTTTGAGTACAACTTATCACCCTCAAACAGATGGTCAGACCGAGAGAGTCAACCGAGTTTTGGAAGATCTCCTCAGAGCTTGTGTTTTGGATTTTGGAGGATCATGGGAAGATCACCTTCATTTAGTGGAGTTTGCGTATAACAATAGTTACCAGTCAAGCATTGGTATGGCACCGTATGAAGCATTGTATGGGAGACCGTGTAACTCTCCGACGTGTTGGTTAGAGACCGGAGAAAAGTTGATACTTGGGCCAGAAATGATTCGACAGACTTCGGATTATATAGAGGTCATTCGGCAACGAATGAAGGCAGCCCAAGACCGTCAGAAAAGTTATGCCGATAAGCGTCGTAAAAATTTGGAATTCGACGTTGGAGACATGGTTTTTGTGAAGATTTCTCCACTGAAGAATGTTATTCGATTCGGGAAGAAAGGGAAATTGACTCTGAGATTTGTTGGACCATTCCCGATCGTCGAGCGAATTGGAAATCTCGCCTATAGATTGGAGTTACCGGAGAAGATGTCGGGTGTGCACAATGTTTTTCATGTATCATATCTACGGAAGTATGTGCATGACTCGGATACGGTGGTTTCTGCTGATAGCTGTGAAGATTTCAAAGTTGATCCAGCCGATAAGAGACCTCGTAAGCCGCTTCGTGTTGTTGAAACCGACACGAAACAACTTAGGAGGAAGACAGTTAAGTTGCTCAAGATACAATGGAGTGATGATGATAACGAGTGTACATGGGAGGTGGAAGAGAGGATGAAGGCAGCTCATCCTGAACTCTTCGAGGTATGGCCCTAAGGTGTCATGTCATCTAACGAAATTGTAACTTGTTCTAATTTTAGAATTCTGTACGCTAAGCTAGAATTGGATGCATGGTTTGTTGATTGCTATGGATGGTAGGCGTACAGAATAGTCTTTGATTGCTTTGTTTGCTTGGAATTTCGGGGACGAAATTCCTAAGGGGGAGAGAATGTAACGACCCGTATTTTACGGATCGAAATATCGTTAAACAGTTGATGTTTGGTCGCATTTGTGATAAGTCGTCCTGAGCTTAAGTCCTAAGTCGTAACCGAGTTAAGGATGTTGGGGTTGGCGACCTAAAGATTTGGAGTTAGGTCGTATGATGGATGGTAAGGGTTTAGGTCGTAGACGACCTAAGAGATAGGAGACTTAAGGGTTTCGGGCGAGTTAAGGGTTTTGAGCGACCTAAGGGATAGGTCGGTAACAACCTAAGGAGGACCAGCAGTTAGGTTGCGTAGTGGTTTAGGTCGCGAGTTAGTTTGGGACAACCTATAGAATGTTAGCGACCTAAGGGAAGCGCGAGCTAAGGAACTTACGACCTAGTGGTTAGCGAGTTAGCGACCTAGTATATAGTTAGGTCGGCAACGACCTAAGGAAGCTGGGGCAGCAGTGAGCGACCTAAGAGTTGAGTGGTAGGTCGTAACACTGTTAGGTCGCGTGGGTGCTAAGTTGTTAGGTCGCAAGGTTTTTGTAAGTCGTAGGTCATAGCTTAGTAAGTTGTTAGGTCGCGTGTGTTTTAGTAGTTAGGTCGTAAGCGACCTATGGGGTGCTTTGTCCGTTAAGTCGTAGAATGGGTTGCCTCTTAAGTCGTAAGTCGTATACCCAGTTAAGTCGTAACCTAGTTATCTGTTAGGTCGGAAGCCCTGCTAAGTTATAAGTCGTAGGTTGTAGCCTACCTGTTAAGTCGTAGGTCGCTGGGTTTTGGCTTAGTGTTAAGTCGTAGCCTATGTGTTAAGTCGTGACCGACTTAGGAGATTGGCTGGTAGGTCGTAGTATTTTTCCTAAGTCATAGGTCGGAGGAGCTTAAGTCGCGACATTGTTAGGTCGTAAGGGTATGGCCTGTTAGATCGGAGATGGTTATGTCGCGCAGAGTGAAGTTCTGGTAGGTCGTGAGTTGTTAAGTCGTTAGACTTAGGTCGGAGGGGAGTCTTAGGTCGTAGGTCGGAGAAGACCTAATACCGAGTTACGACTTAAGAGATTTTCTGCCTATAAATAGAAGGGGGTTGGCTTCATTTTTGGGATCCAGATTTCGAAGCGACGAAGTGCTGCCATTTTGAGAGCTCGACTTCTACACTTCTTCACTTCTTTTCTCCATTCTAATCTAGTGCTTCCATCCATCCAAGTTGAAGATCAAATTGAAGATTCAAGAGCTTCGATTGAAGATCTTCATCCGTCGAAGTGTGATTTCTTCGTTTGAAGCGGATTCGTGATAGATCGAGCTTGATCCTTTGCTGTCCAGATCTGAAGCGTGTTGATTTGGGGTTGTTTAGGTGATTTGGTGAGTGGTGATTATCTCTCACATGGATCCAAAGGAGTATATCGGATTGTTGGCTCGATTTGGTGTTAAAATAGTGATTTCCATGCATTTTCTTCATCCTAATTATAGATCCATATAGATCCATTGTTCATGATGATTTAACAACCATTTTAGTAAGTGTTAGCCTATACAAGTTCATTCATCAAGATTGTAGAGATATTGTTCATGTTTTCATGCTTGTTAGACTTTCAACTCTTTAATTACGAAATTGCCATTATTGTGATAATTGTCTACTTAGATCATATTTGAATGCTTGATTGTTTGGATTAATGTTTGACTTGGTTGATTGCTATGAATTAGATGATTGATGATTTGATTTAGACCAAAGATGATTCAAAGGCTAAGGGAAAGGCTCTTGAATTGGGAAAGCTGCTTGTGGCATATGTAGCGGGATGATGAAGCTCTTATGCATAGATCTGATGATGTGATGTTGAGATGAGGCTTTGCGAGGATGTGATGAAGCGAGGCATCATGTGCTGAAGACTTGGTTTAATCTATACGGGATCATCCCAAGCATGTTGATAACTCGGTGAAATGGTTCGAGTTGGGGATAATGGATGGTTATGGAAATGGTCGTCAAGGAGGATGACTACGAGGCTTGGGTCTCATCGTTGTTGAAGGTTCTAGCATGCTCTAAGCAAGAGTACGTTTGGGCAGATTCGATAGTCCCAACGACCAACTGTTGATGGTCGAGTACTCTAGGCAGATTCGATAGTCCTAGGCACGGGTCACGATGACGTGCGGGAGTTATGTCTAGAACCGGGGTTACCATTAGCCCTTGACGGACGGCTAAAAGAATGTGCCGGTCATTCAATTAACGATGAAACCGAAGCAGTGATAACAGTGGTAGCCAGAGTCATGGATGTTTGGTTGTATCATCATTCGATCTCAAGAGCGGTATTTTCTGGGTGCTTATCTGATCTTGGTTTAGGCCTTGGGGGTTTGTACTTGGAAAACATCGCCCTTGACTCGAGTGATAATTGCTTTACTTTAAATTGTATGCTCTGCTATGTTTGCTTCTGCTTAGTGTGTGTCTGGGGGCTATCACTGTAGAATGAGGTTGGAGTGGGAGGGTTGTATTCCTATTCCTTTTCCTTTATGCTCTTTTGGTATGTTGTTAGTTAATTTACTGCTCACTAAGACTGTTGTCTGACTCAAGGCTTTATGTTTTAATTCTTATTGCCTTGGGCTGTTCGTCCATTTTGGGACGGGCAGACTAGGTAGCAGGTGACATGTGCTGTTCTAGCTTTTCATGGTGCTGATATCGAAGACGAGCTGGAGTATTGCATATTGTTTCTTTCTTACTATATGTACTGGATGTTCCGCTGCTTTGTATTCTCTGAGTGTTATGTAGTGAGGCTTATTGTGTTGACTATTGAGATGTTGTATTCAACTATTATGAAGTTTTATTAATGAGATTCTTTTCTGTAAAGCTTCACTATATATATGTTCTATTGTATTTTGTCCATGCGCTGTGAGTAATACGATAGATTCTGTTGGTTTAATTTACCCTGGCAATCGTCCATGGTCGCCTGGCACACTTTACAGCGCACTATCTATAGATTCGGTGCAGAGGTCATAAGAGAACAAAAACTTTATTCTATTATCCTATGTCCACAACAACTAAACAAATACACTACAGTAGAATGGGGATTTATTCTGCTATTAGATGTCCAAACAATTTAATCAATCAACATTATAACTCATTTATAGTTATTTGTCTACTTAATGTATCGAAATTTGAATCCCTTGTGCTCAAAACTATCCTTTGTAAAAGAATTCCCTATTTAAATTAATTGATTCTTGGAAAATCAAAGGATTTAAAACTTAAACTCCCCTTTAAATTAATTAATTAGAAGTCAAACTCTTATTAAATCAAAATTAATCTTTATTAAATCTTAATTTAATTAAATAAATAAATTAAGAAATAATTAAACCTTTTGTAAAGACCCGCAAATCCGTCTTCCGAAAACCCGACACTGCTACGTCCACTATAGCAACTGTCGAACTATCGGATGGCGGAAACGTGAACTTTAATGTTTAAAAGAAGAGGTACAAGAAAAGATAGAAGAAAAAGAAGAAGAACAACAGAACAACATCAGATACGGAAACGATATCAAAATCTCACATATCGCAGCGGAACAATATATAATAGATAAACACTAGTCTTTTAAAACAAAGAATTATATCAGTTTTTATACACACATCAATCATCAGAGTCAATATACAACAATGGACAGTTATATAACTTGTCCTCATACAGAATACACATCGGAATAAATACTATCAGATACAATTACTACGTCTCGTCCTCCAGCTTATCTCCAAGCTCCAGAATATCCAGAATATCCTGATAACATAACTCTAGGCTGCCCGTGTGGAAATTGGTGGGCACCCAGAGTTTAGAAGGGAAACAATAAACTCCGAGTCAGTCATGGTGACTGGTGTGAGATCGTAAAACAGTTATTTTTCATAAGGAAAATAAAACAAATTCGCAATGCTTTTGGAAAATGAAACTACCATAAGACCTCCCGCCACACACACAATGCAAACGCAGAATTGGAGGAGATTTCTTCTTATGATAGTCAAAGATGCTTACTACGCAAAATCAAATTCTTTTTGATATTATTATTAGTGCATAGTGTAGAAAACATTTCGAAAGTATAATATTAATCTTAGCCAACATACGACCAGTATCGTATGCCTACTATAGCTACCATCTAAACAGTGGTGACCACCGTACGTAAATGGCAGGTTCTACAACTAATACCGTACAAAGTTCGTATTGGAGTTTGGATTTCCAACAAATGGTCAGGCCAAGGAACTTCCTTTTCCACGATGGGTACGTCCCTGGAATAGACGACCCGAGAAATAACCTAACATTACGGTTAGATCTCTGCCAACACAAGGCGGGGTTACCTCTGCAAAAATAGGTAACTACTAACACACGTATGTCATCCCCCGATCGTAACCGATCTTCCCGAGGATCCCCGATTTCCAACAAACCACATAGATAATAATGCAGCAACCACATAGGTTAAGTATCTGGGCTCCATACCATGATACCACCTCTATCCAGAAGGAATGACATACACTAAGGGGCGCTACTCCCTAGAACCTTGCTGCATCCTTCCTGTTTCGACCATTTCCGGGGTGTGAGGCTCGATGAAGTCTCGTCCACAAAGCTACGCTTTCTACAAAGCCATGCTTCGGGTCAAACAAATGATCAACCTATGATCACAAAGATATAAGATCAAACAAATGATCATATCGCAAATGATCAAACACTGATCATTTCACAGCAACACTCAGTATGCCACGTTACCAAATTGGGATATATCGCTGATGAATTTCAACTACATAACCTCTGAGCTCATACGTCTCAGAGAAGGGTGTTAAGCTAAGAGAATAAATTCTCCGCCACCAACAGAAATGTATTTGAAAGAAATCAGCTTTACATCTCAAATTGTAACGTCAGACACACAATCCATACAAGTCTGTTTCGGGATCGAACAGAACCGAAGGCACTTCTCACGAAGCCCTTGCATATCCGGATAAATTTCTAATCACGTCCGGACTTCCCGTCACTAAGGGTGATAAAACCTCTAAATCGGAGATCAGCCGATGTAGAGTAACTCGACGGTAATCCTTCCGTTTTCAAAAATATCCGGTCTTCAACACCGGTCTTCAAATGCGATTCATAACGACGTATCACATATTCCGAATGGGTTATACGACCCCATGGTCCTTTCCCGGCTAACCCGAATAGTGAGCGCTTATTCAAAATAAGTGTGGCATTCAAATTCATCCAATTCACAACAAATACCTATCTAAAGGTAATTATTGATAGTCGGTTATTTAACTATCAATAAAAATGCGCAACATCATCAGATTCCAAATAATTTTCCCAAATTATTTATTTTCCAAAATGTCTTAACTAGATATAAAATTTCCACACTTCAAAAATAAATCAACATTTATTTTTAAGATGAATTCCCATTTCTTTTAATAAATTCCATATTGAATTTATATTTTCGAATATCTACTGATATTCGATTTTCAAATCGTTTTCAATATTCAATTTCAATTTATCTTTACAAAGATAAATTCTACAACGTTTCATTTCATCTTGGAAAAGCATTTCCATACTTATTTTATAATAAGTAATTCACAAATCTATTTATTTTCAACATTTGAAAATATTCGATATACTTAAATCAAATTAAGTATATATTCATTCTTTAAGGAAAACATTCTTTTAACAACTTTATTTGAGTCAAAACGAATGTTACGTAAAACATCGTTACGACGACTCAAAATCACTAGTATAGGGATTCAGAATTAAGATAGATATATAAATCCCAATACTACATCAAAACATTTCCTTTCGGAAATCATTTACTATAACAACAGTGTTATAGTCCATCATTTCCTTATTCCTCGAAAACGTCTATTTCAACAATGAATGTTGAAATCTATGATTTCGATATTCATTATATTTGAAAACATCTTTAAAATAATTAACTTTATTTCAAATATCACTTTCCCAAAACCGTATCCATTTTACTTAAAAATATATTCACTGTCCAAAATCGTGAATATACTTCACTAACCACATTTCAATCTTTTCTACACATTTATTTCAAGAATTATCCACTATCCAAAATCGCGAATATATCTTCTTTAATAACCTCCTTCATTTAATTTATCAAATCCAATTGATTTCGAATTTATAAAACAACGTTTATAAATCCTATTTCTATTTTCTAACAACTTTGATTTATAAATCTCCTTTATAAATCAATTCGATAAATATTCCATTTAAAGGCAAAAATCCGATTTATATGTAAACTTCTTATAAATCTTTTATTCTAAAATTCCATTCATTCTACAACTTCATACTTTATAAATCTATAAATTTCATATCTTTACAATTTATAATTCTATCAATTTCTTATCTTCACATTTTATAATTATAAATTTCATATCTTCACATTTTATAATTATAAATTTCTAGCACTTATAAAACTCATTTTAAAATTCCAATAACTTTAATTGATAAATATCAATTTGGTACATCTTTTATATACAGTGGTTTAATAATTCAAAAATCCCAACTTAAACCATTTTATAAATTACTTAACTGTTTATTTCAAAAATCACCTCTCGGTTATATTTCACCAAAATCTTAACCTTTATTACTTTAATAATTTTAACGTTTGTAAATTAATTCAAAAATTTAATAACGTATACTTACAAATAATCACTTTAAAAAAAATCTTTTTTAAAGTAAAAATCGTTATTTTAAACTTCAAAACTTGAATCCAATGATGCAACGCATCAATTAGTCCATCACAACATCAAACATCATATGATAACAGAATATATATCAACATCTGTAAATAAATAAATACAGTTGAGGAATCCAGTTGGATCCCTCCAACCTGTTTTCCCTGCATCCAAAGACGTTAGCACAATACCAATTCCACTTCGAGGTGGAATATCGCGGTATATAGGTTTTATAAAAATCCGCTTACTAACGGCGCAATAGGGTCTCATCCGCTATACGAGGCAGGAAAATCATCAATCCAATATATACATATGCCAATATGTATATATTGCTATATATATAGATATATCCTACTATATCTAATATCACATCCAACAGCAATCATATCAATCAATAAATAACTGCAATTCATTTTGAGTGAGAAAAATCTCACCTTAGCTTTTTATTTTTGCGATCCCATTTCCATTCCAGTTTGTTTTCTCCATTTTTAACCTTGTATAAATATTTATACAAATTATTAACACTCGAAAAAATCGAACAATTCAATTTTTCGAATCAAATAAACTTATCAAACAATTTATCATTATTGATTTATTTAATTTCAATTTAAAATTTAAACTAAGTCTTCTTTATTAAATCATTTTTTTAATGACAATAATTAATTGAATCATTTACACCAATCAACTCTGCTAGTCAAAAATTAAATTTTCCTTACTGCAGTTTTTTTTTTCTAACCTATGCTATACAGCTTATATCAAATATATATATTCTTTCTTTTATATTTCCATACTTAATTTAACAAATTTAATTATCAATGATTTATTTTAAACAAACAAATATAAATTTTTAAACGGTTTCCCTTTTTAAAATAGATTTATTTAACTACAAATAAAAATCTAAAACTAAATTTCTTTACTGTAAACATCTATTTTTTCTCTGTGAATATATATTATTTCTGTTATCTTGTCTATATACATTATTCTAAACAAGCTAGTAGATTTAAAAATGAGTATATGTATATTTTCAAATCGAATTGAATCAGGAAAAAAAAATAAAAATTTTGAATATACCTTCATCTAAAATCACAGACGTTCTCATCGAGCCCCATCCAATACTCAGGTCGCGACATCGTCGTCGCCGCCAGTCCCACGTCGCGACTCCCAGATGCTCGAGAACCCACGCTTGCCTCGACATCGCCTCCCACTGCTTCATGCGATTCCGATTCACCAACACTTCGTCGAAGTCGCCACCTACCCCGCAACCTCGTTCGACCACAAAGAACGCATCACCAGTCTTCACGAGATTCGAAGACCACCCAGCCTCGCTCGAGTCGCCTTCAGATCCGACCCAGCCTGTCGCCACAGTCTCGCGACTCACCCCGCCTCACGCGGCCTCACGCGGTGCCGCGCCTTCCCCATCGATCGCCTCGATGCCATCAGTGATTCGAATCCGCTCCACATCTCCCCTTCGACGTGATTTCAGACATCACCTTCAAGACGAGCTGGGCTACTCGCGATTTGAAGATGAAATCTAGAACGAGGATTTTGATTTCTGAATAGAAGGAGGGCTCGGCCATTGATTGATTTTGTTTCGCTAATTTTTTTCTTCGATTGATTTCTGAGTGGGAGAGGAATATTTAAAATCAAGAGGAGGCATGCTGGCACGATTTGTAACCGTGATTTTAGGCAGAAAGAAGGGAGAAGAACGTGCTTACTTGATTTCGTATCGTGATCGTCTGCGTGTTTAAAGGAAGAAAAGTGTGCCGTCTTTGACCAATAATTTAAATTTAAAATTTAAATTGATTTTAATTTAATTTCAATGCGTTTATATGTCGCACGCTCATATAACAACTCTGATCAATATGAAAATTTAAATCCGGTAATAATTCGATATTACGGATCCAATGGAATTGGTTTCGTCGAATTCCGAGACTGCGCCTCGAGACGCTATTTTTAAATTCGGTTGAACGATATGAATTTCTAAACTGAACAAAACAGTTTTAAATTCGATTCTGAAGCTTCTATTATCTTCGGTATCATCAATACGAATTTTAAAAGCTTTCGAAATATTTTTCTTCAGCTTAAAATTGAAGATTTACATTTTTATTCAGCATTCAATAGATTAAATTTTTAAAGTTTAATCGCACATTTCAAAGTTATATCGGGGATTCAAATTAAATCATCGTTCAAATATTTAAAATTAATTAAATATTTTCAATTTAATTTGTTCAAAATTCTGGGTCGTTACAGACTTCCCCCCTTAAAAGAATTTCGTCCTCGAAATTACAAGTTAGGAAAAATGGTCCTTAACTCGTCTATCATTTTTCACAATCAATAGTTTTATCCAATTTTCAAAACAAATCTCTCTACTAGAGATTCGTTATTAATTCAACTAAATTTCCAACTTCAATTATAAGTTTCAAACAACATTGTTTACTTCAAAATTCAAATTTTATTTTAAATTCAAATTTTAACTTTCAAAATTTTCTCAAAAATTTTCTAACGCCCTAAATTTCCGAAAAATTTCGCCAGCGTCTCCTTTGCGCGGCTAATACGACACGACTACAAAACGTCCCTACGGACTCTCAGATTTCAAAAAGAAAAAGAAAAAGCCAAGCGGCTAGACAAGAAATCAGCAAACCTCATATTTGAATTTAAACACATACCTTTTTCGAGCAATTCAAATTATCTTCGAAATCAAAATTCCAATTCCTTTTATAACACCTGTATGTCCTACTAGCCATAATATCTAGTTACACATATTCAAACCATTTTGCAAATTCTATTACAAAATTTCGATACTTACTTCTTATATCATCTTTAAATTCACTATTGAAGTTACATCATTCAGTTTCGTTCAATTTTTTGCATTTCACGTTCTTATTTGAATTAAATTTACCATTTCAATTCAATTTGGATTCAGTTTCACTTCTGAATATTAAATTTTATCAATTATCTTTCATTCATAACTACATTATTTTAGATTAGTTTCATTTACTAATTCATCACAGATTCCAATTCATTTTCTTCAAATTTGTTTTCAACATTCAGTTTTAATTCCAGTTTTATTCTTTTGCTCATTTCCAAAATTTATTTACAATTCACTATTTTGGTTTACAATCACTTATATTAAACTGGATTTCAATTCGAATTCAATTTACATTCATGTACTTGCAATTGCCAATTGATTCATTCATTCACGATTTTATTTTCATAATTCAATACTCAATTCCAGAGTCTTTTCAACCTTTTCAAAACTATTTTGAAAACAATTCAAATTTATCTTTTGAATTTTCTAAAACAAAATCCAAATTTTTCAAACAACTTCCATTTAAAACAATTTGGCAGCAATTCCTCTTTTGGAAACCCGAAAATGAACATCGATAATGCTGCAGTCATTACCGAAGTTATTTTCCAGCGATCGAAAAGAGTTTAGAGCTTTCATCCCTTCAGAATACTTTCCAAAACCTTTGAAATTCATTTTCAACTCCAAAAAGATTTAAACTTCCAAATCTCCAAAATTTTCTTTTCAAAACATTTCCAAAAACTTCTCTGGAATTCCGTTTCAAATTACAAATCACATTTATAATTTATATTCTCAAATTTCATTTGTATATGAATTTTATTTCTTAACTTTGGAGTTTCGATTTCAATTTCTTATTCAATTATAATAATGATAAGACTTCAATATTATCACTTTCCTAACAACCATGCAACCATATACTATGATAATTCATAGAAAATCATTTCTTTTCTATACAAAAATAGTTTTGGGTAAAATTATTTCATTCACCCTATTTAAAACAATACTGTGTCGGTTTATCTTGTTTAAGAGTTTAGAAACCCCTATCGATTACAGTTAGCTAGACTGCACCGACCAGAATCCATAAACAATCAACCGATAAGTCAACACAATACAAAACAATTTCATATTCACTAACAAATACGCGTTCATATCTATTATTACACTCAAACTCATTCTAGAGTACTACTGACTCTATCTCTAATGAGTAACACCCAACAGAGCAAGGTTGTCGCTTAACCATATGCTCTGATACCACCTGTAAAGACCCACAAATCCGTCTTCCGAAAACCCGACACTGCTACGTCCACTGTAGCAACTGTCGAACTATCGGATGGCGGAAACGCGAACTTTAATGTTTAAAAGAAGAGGTAGAAGAAAAGATAGAAGAAAAAGAAGAAGAAGAACAACAGAACAACATCAGATACAGAAACGATATCAAAATCTCACATATCGCAGCGGAACAATATATAATAGATAAACACTAGTCTTTTAAAACAAAGAATTATATCAGTTTTTATACACACATCAATCATCAAAGTCAATATACAACAATGGACAGTTATATAACTTGTCCTCATACAGAATACACAGCGGAATAAATACTATCAGATACAATTACTACGTCTCGTCCTCCAGCTTATCTCCAAGCTCCAGAATATCCAGAATATCCTGATAACATAACTCTAGGCTGCCCGTGTGGAAATTGGTGGGCACCCAGAGTTTAGAAGGGAAACAATAAACTCCGAGTCAGTCATGGTGACTGGTGTGAGATCGTAAAACAGTTATTTTTCATAAGGAAAATAAAACAAATTCGCAATGCTTTTGGAAAATGAAACTACCATAAGACCTCCCGCCACACACACAATGCAAACGCAGAATTGGAGGAGATTTCTTCTTATGATAGTCAAAGATGCTTACTACGCAAAATCAAATTCTTTTTGATATTATTATTAGTGCATAGTGTAGAAAACATTTCGAAAGTATAATATTAATCTTAGCCAACATACGACCAGTATCGTATGCCTACTATAGCTACCATCTAAACAGTGGTGACCACCGTACGTAAATGGCAGGTTCTACAACTAATACCGTACAAAGTTCGTATTGGAGTTTGGATTTCCAACAAATGGTCAGGCCAAGGAACTTCCTTTTCCACGATGGGTACGTCCCTGGAATAGACGACCCGAGAAATAACCTAACATTACGGTTAGATCTCTGCCAACACAAGGCCGAGTTACCTCTGCAAAAATAGGTAACTACTGACACGCGTATGTCATCCCCCGATCGTAACCGATCTTCCCGAGGATCCCCGATTTCCAACAAACCACATAGATAATAATGCAGCAACCACATAGGTTAAGTATCTGGGCTCCATACCATGATACCACCTCTATCCAGAAGGAATGACATACACTAAGGGGCGCTACTCCCTAGAACCTTGCTGCATCCTTCCTGTTTCGACCATTTTCGGGGTGTGAGGCTCGATGAAGTCTCGTCCACAAAGCTACGCTTTCTACAAAGCCATGCTTTGGGTCAAACAAATGATCAACCTATGATCACAAAGATATAAGATCAAACAAATGATCATATCGCAAATGATCAAACACTGATCATTTCACAGCAACACTCAGTATGCCACGTTACCAAATTGGGATATATCGCTGATGAATTTCAACTACATAACCTCTGAGCTCGTACGTCTCAGAGAAGGGTGTTAAGCTAAGAGAATAAATTCTCCGCCACCAACAGAAATGTATTTGAAAGAAATCAGCTTTATATCTCAAATTGTAACGTCAGACACACAATCCATACAAGTCTGTTCCGGGATCGAACAGAACCGAAGGCACTTCTCACGAAGCCCTTGCATATCCGGATAAATTTCTAATCACGTCCGGACTTCCCGTCACTAAGGGTGATAAAACCTCTAAATCGGAGATCAGCCGATGTAGAGTAACTCGACGGTAATCCTTCCGTTTTCAAAAATATCCGGTCTTCAACACCGGTCTTCAAATGCGATTCATAACGACGTATCACATATTCGGAATGGGTTATACGACCCCATGGTCCTTTCCCGGCTAACCCGAATTGTGAGCGCTTATTCAAAATAAGTGTGGCATTCAAATTCATCCAATTCACAACAAATACCTATCTAAAGGTAATTATTGATAGTCGGTTATTTAACTATCAATAAAAATGCGCAACATCATCAGATTCCAAATAATTTTCCCAAATTATTTATTTTCCAAAATGTCTTAACTAGATATAAAATTTCCACACTTCAAAAATAAATCAACATTTATTTTTAAGATGAATTCCCATTTCTTTTAATAAATTCCATATTGAATTTATATTTTCGAATATCTACTGATATTCGATTTTCAAATCGTTTTCAATATTCAATTTCAATTTATCTTTACAAAGATAAATTCTACAACGTTTCATTTCATCTTGGAAAAGCATTTCCATACTTATTTTATAATAAGTAATTCACAAATCTATTTATTTTCAACATTTGAAAATATTCGATATACTTAAATCAAATTAAGTATATATTCATTCTTTAAGGAAAACATTCTTTTAACAACTTTATTTGAGTCAAAACGAATGTTACGTAAAACATCGTTACGACGACTCAAAATCACTAGTATAGGGATTCGGAATTAAGATAGATATATAAATCCCAATACTACATCAAAACATTTCCTTTCGGAAATCATTTACTATAACAACAGTGTTATAGTCCATCATTTCCTTATTCCTCGAAAACGTCTATTTCAACAATGAATGTTGAAATCTATGATTTCGATATTCATTATATTTGAAAACATCTTTAAAATAATTAACTTTATTTCAAATATCACTTTCCCAAAACCGTATCCATTTTACTTAAAAATATATTCACTGTCCAAAATCGTGAATATACTTCACTAACCACATTTCAATCTTTTCTACACATTTATTTCAAGAATTATCCACTATCCAAAATCGCGAATATATCTTCTTTAATAACCTCCTTCATTTAATTTATCAAATCCAATTGATTTCGAATTTATAAAACAACGTTTATAAATCCTATTTCTATTTTCTAACAACTTTGATTTATAAATCTCCTTTATAAATCAATTCGATAAATATTCCATTTAAAGGCAAAAATCCGATTTATATGTAAACTTCTTATAAATCTTTTATTCTAAAATTCCATTCATTCTACAACTTCATACTTTATAAATCTATAAATTTCATATCTTTACAATTTATAATTCTATCAATTTCTTATCTTCACATTTTATAATTATAAATTTCATATCTTCACATTTTATAATTATAAATTTCTAGCACTTATAAAACTCATTTTAAAATTCCAATAACTTTAATTGATAAATATCAATTTGGTACATCTTTTATATACAGTGGTTTAATAATTCAAAAATCCCAACTTAAACCATTTTATAAATTACTTAACTGTTTATTTCAAAAATCACCTCTCGGTTATATTTCACCAAAATCTTAACCTTTATTACTTTAATAATTTTAACGTTTGTAAATTAATTCAAAAATTTAATAACGTATACTTACAAATAATCACTTTAAAAAAAATCTTTTTTAAAGTAAAAATCGTTATTTTAAACTTCAAAACTTGAATCCAATGATGCAACGCATCAATTAGTCCATCACAACATCAAACATCATATGATAACAGAATATATATCAACATCTGTAAATAAATAAATACAGTTGAGGAATCCAGTTGGATCCCTCCAACCTGTTTTCCCTGCATCCAAAGACGTTAGCACAATACCAATTCCACTTCGAGGTGGAATATCGCGGTATATAGGTTTTATAAAAATCCGCTTACTAACGGCGCAATAGGATCTCATCCGCTATATGAGGCGGGAAAATCATCAATCCAATATATACATATGCCAATATGTATATATTGCTATATATATAGATATATCCTACTATATCTAATATCACATCCAACAGCAATCATATCAATCAATAAATAACTGCAATTCATTTTGAGTGAGAAAAATCTCACCTTAGCTTTTTATTTTTGCGATCCCATTTCCATTCCAGTTTGTTTTCTCCATTTTTAACCTTGTATAAATATTTATACAAATTATTAACACTCGAAAAAATCGAACAATTCAATTTTTCGAATCAAATAAACTTATCAAACAATTTATCATTATTGATTTATTTAATTTCAATTTAAAATTTAAACTAAGTCTTCTTTATTAAATCATTTTTTTAATGACAATAATTAATTGAATCATTTACACCAATCAACTCTGCTAGTCAAAAATTAAATTTTCCTTACTGCAGTTTTTTTTTCTAACCTATGCTATACAGCTTATATCAAATATATATATTCTTTCTTTTATATTTCCATACTTAATTTAACAAATTTAATTATCAATGATTTATTTTAAACAAACAAATATAAATTTTTAAACGGTTTCCCTTTTTAAAATAGATTTATTTAACTACAAATAAAAATCTAAAACTAAATTTCTTTACTGTAAACATCTATTTTTTCTCTGTGAATATATATTATTTCTGTTATCTTGTCTATATACATTATTCTAAACAAGCTAGTAGATTTAAAAATGAGTATATGTATATTTTCAAATCGAATTGAATCAGGAAAAAAAAATAAATTTTTTGAATATACCTTCATCTAAAATCACAGACGTTCTCATCGAGCCCCATCCAATACTCAGGTCGCGACATCGTCGTCGCCGCCAGTCCCACGTCGCGACTCCCAGATGCTCGAGAACCCACGCTTGCCTCGACATTGCCTCCCACTGCTTCATGCGATTCCGATTCACCAACACTTCGTCGAAGTCGCCGCCTACCCCGCAACCTCGTTCGACCACAAAGAACGCATCACCAGTCTTCACGAGATTCGAAGACCACCCAGCCTCGCTCGAGTCGCCTTCAGATCCGACCCAGCCTGTCGCCACAGTCTCGCGACTCACCCCGCCTCACGCGGCCTCACGCGGTGCCGCGCCTTCCCCATCGATCGCCTCGATGCCATCAGTGATTCGAATCCGCTCCACATCTCCCCTTCGACGTGATTTCAGACATCACCTTCAAGACGAGCTGGGCTACTCGCGATTTGAAGATGAAATCTGGAATGAGGATTTTGATTTTTGAATAGAAGGAGGGCTCGGCCATTGATTGATTTTGTTTCGCTAATTTTTTTCTTCGATTGATTTATGAGTGGGAGAGGAATATTTAAAATCAAGAGGAGGCATGCTGGCACGATTTGTAACCATGATTTTAGGCAGAAAGAAGGGAGAAGAACGTGCTTACTTGATTTCGTATCGTGATCGTCTGCGTGTTTAAAGGAAGAAAAGTGTGCCGTCTTTGACCAATAATTTAAATTTAAAATTTAAATTGATTTTAATTTAATTTCAATGCGTTTATATGTCGCACGCTCATATAACAACTCTGATCAATATGAAAATTTAAATCCGGTAATAATTCGATATTACGGATCCAATGGAACAGGTTTCGTCGAATTCCAAGACTGCGCCTCGAGACGCTATTTTTAAATTCGGTTGAACGATATGAATTTCTAAACTGAACAAAACAGTTTTAAATTCGATTCTGAAGCTTCTATTATCTTCGGTATCATCAATACGAATTTTAAAAGCTTTCGAAATATTTTTCTTCAGCTTAAAATTGAAGATTTACATTTTTATTCAGCATTCAATAGATTAAATTTTTAAAGTTTAATCGCACATTTCAAAGTTATATCGGGGATTCAAATTAAATCATCGTTCAAATATTTAAAATTAATTAAATATTTTCAATTTAATTTGTTCAAAATTCTGGGTCGTTACACCTTTAAACAAATGACTAAACAATAATTAATTATTAAATAAATAAATAAACACTACTTAATCGTTTATCAATTATTAAATAATCATTTAAACCTTAATTAATAATTTAATATTAATTAATCTCAATTTAATAATCTTTAATTAAGTCTTAAATAATAAATTAAACCTTTAATAAATAACTTATAAATTAAAACCTTAATTAATTTAAAATTAAGCATATGGTTAATAATTAATTAATAATTAGCCCTATATTTAACTAGTGATTAATTAAAATTAAATCATATACTTAACTTATTATTAATTAAAAATTAATCATACTTAATAATTGATTAATTAAATTTAATCTTATCCTTTAAAAGTTAATTAATTAGTAACTAATCTTCACTTAATTAAAGTTAATAATCCTTATTAACACTTAATTAACTAAAAATTATTAATACTTAATTAATTAATTTTTAATTATTAAATCCTTAATTAACTTTTAAAAACAATATTATTAGGCTTATAAAACATTTAAAAAATAATTTTAAGTATGAAACTTAAATTTGAAAAATTCGGATTTTTAAAGCGAAACTGCATCCATAGCGACTATCGTTGTGGACACCATAACTTGAAAATGTTTTGACTTTCCTCGTTGAAATCTCAACACTTATATACTTACCAACGTATCATAAACACAACATAAGAGTTTGCATAAGAAAACTAAGTTGAAAACTTTGAAATGATTTTCAATTTCCTTTAAACTAAACGCTAGTTTTTCCACAAAGAAATCCAATCATCAATACCATATCAAAATGTCCACTTCCTTAGCATGACATCACGTAGACATGCCTACATGTAACGACCCAGTATTTTGGACCATTCGCATCCATTATAAGTGTATAGGTAGACACTCATGCCGGAGTTGAATTGCTCAAAATACCGCGTTGTAAATAAAATTTGGCAAAACTCAGCATATACAGTAAATAAAATAATTACAGATCACAGACACAAAGTAATATAACAATAATGCAGCGGAAACAAAGGATAGTAGTTCATGAAGCTACTATATATATAACAGAGTTAGACAAGGTACAACAGAAGTCTCGAATACAATAGATGTCTCAATACAATAATCAAATACAAGATATGAATACATCACTGGAATCAACAGAATAACTGAAAGCAGGATCGATAGATTGCTGGATCTCCAAGCGAAGCTCCAACTCCAAAGGTGAGTCTCAAATTCTGTATCACTCAGTCTGACCCGAGCGTAAAGCAAAACACAAAACACTCGAGTCAGAATTAACATTCTTATATTCAATAAATCCAACTCAAGTGAAATATCAACTGGAATACAAGTAACTTAAAGGATGTTTGGGATAACCATCCTCTAAGGGTCCGTTAAACTATTTACTACGTAGTAATATTCGCTATTATAATAGTGTCTAAATAAGTAAAGTATAATCATATCGGAAAATAGCGTTAAGGGGATGGAGAACCTTAACGCGGTCGGATCTTAAAATCATAATCGTAGTAAAGCTCGATATGGTAGGTGACACGGCACAACTAGGCAATGCCAGGGTAGATATACCAATTACGCACACGGACTGATGGAGCGCATAGCAGCCACTATCGTCCACCTCGAATAACATTCCCAAATCGGAGGATGGCCATCTAGTCAAATCACAAATAAGAGTATAATATCGAAGAAATGTGTCCGAGAAGAGGTGCTACCTCACTGGTTCGAGATCGCTCCTGTTTTAGCCACCTTATGCCAACTCACGGGAGTTGTGTCCACGTAACATACCTTAAGAACGTCGCCACCATCCTACTTCATTCTGGAATCTCCACCGCGTACACGGTTGTCAAAGTGGTTTTCGGTATCGACAGAGAGTATGTCCATATCCGATCCTGGTCTCTTTAACAACTAATCGTTATTATAACACCATGGTCATTTCAAAATAGTTTATACTTCAAAACTAAAATATCATTATCATTTCAAACCCAATTAAATACGATATCATTTTCACTTCAAATATATCCATTTTCAAAATCATATCACTTTCCAAAGTTACAACGCTTTCGAAATCATAGTCTTTTTAAAAATCAAAACACATTGGAAATCACAGCTTTGAAATCATAGCATTTTGGAAATCATAACACTTTCCTTTTAAACAGTTTAGATTTTAAAATTAGTATATATAATAAAATAGTTTCCTCAAATTTCACAATCGATTCAAATTAACTCAAATTCCAAAAATTTAATTTAATCAAATCTCAAATCATCAGTTTCAACTCGATTTAGCTTCTAAATAAACCATTTCAAATTATCGATTTCAAATACATATCTTGGCCCATAAAATAAGTCATTTCAATTTTAATATATTTCAAAGCTTTAAATATTCAACATTTCAAAACTAAATTCGATAAATTTATATACATATCAAATTCACTTTACAATTATTTAGTTTGAAATATTAACTTAACATTTTCATAACATTTGAATACAATTTAAATTTACAATTTAAATAAACCAAATATCTCATTTAAATATTTATACGTTTGAAATATCCATTTAAGTCACCTTTAAAATTTCAAGTTGTAAATCATTTCTTTAAATTTCAAATTCAATACATTTCAAATCAAACTTATTTAAGTATAATTCTTAAATAAATATAATTTCAATCAATTTCAAATCATTATAAATTCTATATTTGAAATTATAGATATTAAATAAATACTTAAACATATTAGTCATCAACTTATTAAATTGACTTTAATAAATCTTTAAAATCAGTATTTATCAAAATCATACATTTCTTTTCAAAACCAAAGAAATCATTTTCAAAACATTGATATATAGGCCAACGGTGTCTGTAAATAATTTTCTACCCTATGGTCAGGTGATACGGATATTTATCATTTCAATCCGCAATTTAAAATATATATACGGGTATATATCTTTTCAACCTGCAATCCCAAATTCAATTAAATGAAAATCGCTTGGGTTTATCATTTCAACCCATAATGATTTTCTCCTATTCTACAGATCGTTCGGGTATGTATCATTTCAACCCATAGTGATTCTATACTAATAGGGAACTTGCAGAGTGATAACATATATGATAATAAAATAACAACAGCAACATGCATATATCATCATCAGTATAAATAACAGAAAATGGTGTCAGATGTCACAGGTGAACAGATATAGTCAATAGCATATATAAAAATGTAAATAACTAGCAGCAGTATATTTCAATTGATGTTTCAATTGAAATCAAATTTAATAAATATAAGAACAATAATCGTGAGTGATTGCTCACCTTTCGTGGTTAGAGACGAACGAGGATGAAATGAGTTACGAATCTGAACACGAACTTCGAAACAAAGCAAAATTGGCACGAATTTGATGACCAAGCTGATAACACGAATTGATGGAACGAATCAGAATGTGATCGATGAAGATAAGTTATACAAGTAAATTGTTATAGATGAAACATATGAAATTATATTTATATACAAAATCATATCCAAATTTCAACACATATTAAATTAAATATATAACTTATGAAATATACAACTCAGAACAAATATATATGAACTATATAATAACTGACCAACTTAGACTTAATATATATAACAAACAACTTTCAAAGTTTCAAATATAACCTCAGCTTGCAATATATAGACCGTATAAAATATATATGTTGAAACACAACAGACTTGTAAAAATTTGTATATATAAATATTATAGTTTATAGCAATATTATATACACCCTTCATTTATAATTAAACTAACAGAACCTATATATATATATATCAAAATATCTCTTGCACCTACTAATATATATAACATAACTTTAACACTTTGAACATCCAACCATATATACAGTAAAACAAATTTTATAACAAAACATACAGCTTAAATCTCTATGTATATATATTAAAATATTCTTCCCTTTATATATATATAAAACTGTAAACAAGAAATACCAGCCTGCTAATATACATATATATATCTTCTCAAATTCCACTTTCCCTCTTTTCAAATTCAATGGCTGCAACATATAATTTGTTGAATATCTATACCGTTTCATATAATAGAACTCAAATAGTATAATATATATATAATTCTCATAAATATATACATATCTAAACCAATATAACTATTATAAATCTTTGCATAAACATAGCAGACAAACTTATATACTATATATGTTATACTACAGACTCTAGCTTATATACTATATATATGTATGACCAAAACTGGTATACTGGATACATATAAAACTATAAGTAAAGTAAAGTACTATCACGATCAATACTCGTATAAACATCATTATAATTATATATGTGTAACAAATCATACGTATATAGTTTGTAAACTTTCAGAGCAGAACATAGAAGTTTAAAATACATAGTTACAGTTGTAAACAAATATGCAACTCATATATATTAGTGTATAGAAAACGTGTAAAATACATATAATATATATCAATATAGATGTACAACTATGACACATAAACAAAAATATGTAGACATATATATATATATACTAACTGACATCTCATATATAATAAACATATATAACTTTATAACCATCCAAATTCTCGACCTATTATTATATATACAAAATCTAATATAATACAATATATATATATTTTACCTTATATATAAAAGATGGGACAGGCTACGGCTTGCAATTGTCTCGGCCATTGGATTTCTGTTGAGGAGGAGGTTGTTCGGCCTTGATGGTGGGGAAGGGATGTCAAGGGGATTGGGTATAGGAGCTGCTGGGGCCTCGGCCGTGGAGGATCTGGGTGGCGGTTGCTGAGTAGTGGCAGTGCTGTTGAGTTTAGGCTTCGGCAGGGCGAAGCCGAGGCTGGAGATCAGAGATGGTGAGGAGGTTGCGTGGTGGAGAGGGCGTGTGCTATGGAGGCACGGAATGGTACATGGCTGCAAGGAAGTTCGTGCGCTTGCAATATGGCAGCACGTGGTGAAATGGCGGAGGAACTGAGGCGGTGGTGGTCTGGTGGCGGTCTGGTGGAGGAACGTGGGTGGGTTCTCAGCCTGGGTCTGCTGACTGGGATAGGGCGTAGGGTCGTGGTTGGGTGGAGGCGTGGGGTTGCCTGGGTGGAGATAGGCGTGGGGTTCGGTTGGGTGGGTGGTGGTAGGAGAAGAGACACTACCGATTTTAAAACAATTAGGGACACTAAATTAAGGGCAAATTAACATTTTGTCCCTAATGATACATTATTAGAGGCAAAAATCATATCTGCCCTTGGTAATTATTTTAGCCGATAAATCTTACTGCCCCTAGAGTTAATTGGGGCGGAAATAAAATAGGCCTCCGTTGTTATCACTTAGGGCAGAAACAAACGTCTCTAATTTCCAAACATATTCACCTGGCAGCAAAAAATTGAGGAATTCGAGCCAATTTTCGTCCTCCATTTCATATCAGTTAACTTGCTGCTTACACTCCAGTTGACAAGATTATTCTCCAACATGATCCAGAAATTTGCACAATTTTGAGGTATCAATTTCATTTATAATGATTTAATCTTCTGATGCGATTATCAACCAAACCCTAATTGCAAGTTGATTGTTCATAACACTACAAAATTGATATTAGTGGATCGCAGTTTTGATTTTCTAATTCGATTCACTGATTATGCAATTTTTATCATCGCTTTGTTTTCATGATTCACTGTTTACCAATATTTTTACCATCACTTTCATGGCCCTACTTGATTGATACTACCATTCTTTTAATCACGACTACGGTTATCTGAATATTAATATTTTAATTTTGATTATGCAATATTTTCTAATATGATTTACTACAACTGATGATCGTGTTTTTAAAAAGGTTATGTGCTTCTTCTTCTATGGTTAATGGCTTCACCTTTTATCATTGGATTTCTTTATCAGTTGTAAATGGAGTTAATCAATGCACATGGGTTGTGTGCTAAATGTTGATTACACAACTGTGTTTATTTTTCAAAATAGTAGTAAGTGGATTTCAATCTATGCACGCAAGTTCTATGCATAAATGTTAGTTATTTTTCTATTTCCGTAAATTTAGAATAACACCTGTTGTACTACAATAATTATGCTATAAAGACAAATATATCAATATGATATAATATTGCCCTTATACAAGCTTAGATAAAAGTATACTACAAATGCTTGCTGTTATGGTTTTGTTATTTTATATATTATAGTCTGGATATTTTTTTGATCTATTTTATTACTGATTTCTCCATATATTGAGTTTACTTTACTTCATTAGGTAGTTGTTAATATATGATATCTCCAATAAAAAAATATACCATAAGTTCATAGTAATTAATCCATCAAATTAAGAATTACTTTATGTTGCAGCAACTATAGTGACTATTTTATAGTGAGAAGTATATGGTATGAAGGTCAGAGTTGTATAATTGGTGTGTTTTATTTGTAGTATGTATTTTCCAAAATAGAATGCTAATGTTTAATAAAACAATGAATTTTGTATCTAATATTTTTGGAAGTAAAATACAATTGTATTTGGCTTGATTATGCGTACATTATGAAACTACATATGCTTCTTATAATGGTTTTTATTGATTTAGAAATCTGAATGTTTGGATGGTAAAAGTCGTAGTTATCAACGACGCATAACGCAAAATGGCACAAAGATTTATTGGGGGTTATAATGCATGACGCAACAAATTACGCACATCATTTGAATTTACGATGCTGACATTTAAGTAATCATATATTTATTATGCATCAATTAATTAAACATGATTAGTACAATTTTTACTGATTTTTTAACTACTCATTTCACAAAATATCAATAAGCGTAAAACATCATTTAGTCATATTACATAGTTCAATATTTAATATTTTTTTAGAAGTTAAAACTGTTGAGCAATTAAATTCAAGTATAAATTTATTTTTCATGTTGTATGTCTTAATGAGGAAATAGGATGAGTAAATGTTTATTCTATATTTCATTTTGTTTTTCTTGAGCGACTTCCATTGGAGAAATGAAACACATGAATAGAAATTTACGTTATATGTTCTTATAACTTTGTAATTTTTATGTGGCTGTCCTTAATCAATTGTAGACTCTAGAAACTGAGTCTCAACTTACTGTTCCGTTAAATTTTTGAAAAGCTGTAAAGGAAACAACTTTGTTGATTTGCTAGAATTAAGAAGAACTTTATTATATAATAAGGTAATGTTGATGTCTAATATTTCTCTACCTTTGATTTATAGGTGGTTGAGGATACTTTAGCACACCAAGTTGGAACTACATGCTTAATTATTAAGATTGATCCCAACATTGGGATGTGAAGGTAAAAATAATGGTTTATTATATCTAGTTTTTATTTATTTATTTCTATTATCAATCACTGGTTTTGTGTATGGTATGGTGTTGGTATCACTAGTTAGTATTACATGTGTAGAGTTGTACTGCTCTCTGCATAAAAGAAAAGGGAATCCGCACTCTCTCTGCCTTAATTGTATTGAAATTAAAAAAAATTTATTCAGGGGCTATTTCATAATATATAAAACCATGTAAACTACTAGCTGGTTGTACTACTAGTGTAAATCATATTGCTCTTTTCATAGATATTGATCAGTGTGGACATTATTTCGATTACTTATAACAGATTAGTGTAAAAAAGACTTTCTTATATTTCTCCTAATTTGGCTACTTTATTTGTTACATGCACAACCACTTGTCATTTTGAAGCTGGTGAAAATAGGGCAGCAGAACTTGAAGTGTTTGCTACTTTCAAGGAACAGGTAACTATATTATAACAGTTAAAAGCTTTTTTCCTACTTGTGTTATATTTTATGTCTCCATTATGAAGTTTCTTTTGCATATCTTGAGGACATACGATTCATGAACTTCAGATGCATCTGTTTGGTTTTGGTCTAAAGTGCCTAAAATGGTTTTGTACTAATGAAACAAAACTTGACCACAGATAAACATTTTTTGTGCTTTTTTCCTAACAATGAAACAATAATGCTACAGTTGTATATTTATTTTTAAAAAAATGCAAAAGACTTGTACCTAAAGGATAGTGGATCCCACAGTTTTGTACTAAGTCATAAGATTACCTTTTCTACTAGTCAATAAGCTAGCAATCCAAAATTTAAGTCATAACTTGGCAGATCATCAAGTTCAGTTAGTTCCATGTAGAGATAGCATATATGGTTCTTCCTTTCCAACCTTCCAATAACCATTTACTATCTTCATCTATGATGAAATCCTTATGATAAGCATCCATCACTTTATCTTTTGCTCTTTTCATAATATCCGGATTCAATGGAAGTTGAGCAAAGCCCGCCCTTAAATTATGAAATTGCCATTACTTGTAAGCTTCAGGCCTCTCCACTATCTGTGCACCTTAATAAGATATCACATTCAATGCCTCATGGCAAAACAAATCCTCTCAATCAGAAGCCTATGTGCATCCTCTCTGGGCACAGTGGTTTCAAGCATATTGAACAAAACTGAGAAATGGAAGAATGATTCTCTAAAATGGGTCATGAAAGGAACATTGAAGATTCTTGCATAGGCAGCTAACCATTTACCCGTCTTTCATTCGCTCAGTGGGTCGAAAACCAGGTTGAGGTACATCAATTCCTGTTATTCTAAGTTTGGATGGAACATGTCTACTTGATAATCTTTGTACAAGGCATGGTCATTGGTAACCAAAGTATATACCAAAATCTATGATATGGATTCTTGAAGCGTTCTCAATTGCATTTATTATGGTTTGGTTTGAAAAAAAATGAGATATTCTCTTAAATGGGCATGCTGCTAAATACAGCTGATAAGCTTTTAATATGTCAGTAGCAGTTGTTCTTTTAGCAACAAGGGAATGGTAGATTTAGCTATCGGTTCCAGCTAATCGAGCTTCAAGTCCATCTGCAAAACAATGTGCCAGCCTTTGACAACCATCGCCAAATGGTGAGGAATATTGTCTGATTTGCTTTAGTAATTCGTTTGCACTTCTTTGATCATCCACGGCTACTGCTTGAGCACAACACACCAACAATGTTCTTAAATCCACTACTTCTTTCTTATGTTGCTTCTTTACTCTTGCCCTGCCATTTGAGCCATTGGCACTATTTTATGAAATCTTGCTTTTTTAAATTGCTTCTCTTAGGGCATCTAGTCCGTTATCACACTTCTTTCTTTTTTGGCATAATAATATAACATTAGAGTTTGAATGGTTTTTTCATAAGATGCAGAAACTGCAGTTTGCTTTACACTTTGATTTGATCCAAATCCTCCATGTTTGTCTTTTCCCTACCTTTTGGTACTTGAACTTGATACTCTTCAGCCTTCACATCATCCAATAAATTGGTAGGCAGCCCACTGCCAATAACAAGCTTATTATTACTAGGAAGAAATTTACGTACTTCTTCAGCTCCTTTTCTAAATTGCCAGGCAAAACTGCTCTCTCCAAGTATATGTATAAACTTATCATGAGAATTATCTACTGAATTATGATAGGATTCTACCTTAGTAATGAAATTTTTGCTAATACTGCTATCGGATGGTGAATATTTCTCGCCTAAAATATCATAAAAAGGTTTTCAGCTGCTTCAACAATAGATTCTTCTTGAAACATAAGGTTAACCTTGTCTTCCATATCTTCCTCCATTAACATTTTGCTAATGTAACTAAGAACTATATACGATAAAACTTCGGAATCTTCAGGTGATTCGATATCATTACTACAAGTATTGTTCCTATTGCTAATAATATTGTTGCTATTTGTAGTAATACTACTAATATTTATACTTAAAGAGGAAGGATTACTTTGACTAGAAACTGAACTTAAAAGCACATACTAAAAATTGTTATTAAGTATTCTGATTCAAGAAAGGATTTGCATGCTCCTCAAATTTGAATGAATTCACTGAATATGGATTGGAGAAAAAAATCATCTGTTCTGGATCGAAAACCATTAATCTTCTTCACCTATATAATAAAAATATACAGTTCCTTATGTTTTTGAGAATTTTACTTAAGTAATTAAACCAAAAATCTTAAAAGCATCTAAAACACTTCATAAGTTCTCGTACTTTTATTTTTACTTAAGTAATTAAAGCCTTTCGTAGGACATATAGCTAATTTCATAAGTTCTCGTACTTTTATTTTTTAATTGCAGTTTCCCTCTAAGTATAGTATGTTGCTTTTAGGCTTTCCTTCTAATTTAATCTATGTTTTTTCTTGGATAAAACACTTCATTTGATTATTGTCATTTTTTTGTTTTAATTGAAGGCGAAGTTTGGCCGCGAACCCGATCTTATTGAAGCATGTGAGCTGGTTCATAGAAGAAAGGAAAAAAAATAGAAGTTGGGTGGATGCTGCATCGGAACAAGTGGCGGTAATTTAATTTATGATATTTCTACATTTATATCTATATTTATATCATGCTTTTTATAGTATAGTACTTTATGTGGCGAAGACTTATTTTATCAGAGTAAACTGTATTCTCATCCACATAATTAATTAGTGAATCCATGCAAATTTCATGGAGTAATCTATACTTTTGTGGCCTCATCTTAGTTTTCTCTTTCAGATATTTTAATACTCACCCTGAATATATGGTATTTTCTCACTGAATTTATAAGATGATTCTTTAGTCATAATTTGTGATATCATTCATAATTTGTGAATTCATAAGAACAAGAAAGCTACTGTAGAAATACTACTTCACTGCTTGGTCTTACCAACCTAATCATTGATGTGCTTTGTTTAACCTATCAATTTTTAGTAAGGTTGCCAAACATAATAAAAGAAAATCTATGCTCTCGTATAATCTCAAAAGCATAAATATTTTTCTTAATTGTGGCGAGAAAAGTTTGTACCAATCAGCTTTCAAAACTTAAACATTAATTTTATTCACATTGTCATCATATAATATGATACATTAACAATTCATCTCTCATCCTTAGTTTTAGTAGCCAAATTACAATTGTAAAATCGATGAATTTATACCTATACTTGATCGTGTATGTATATTATACAAAGTGCATGATCTTATGATCTTTTATGATGCATTTAATCAATTATAGAATGGTGAAATGAATTGAATTATGTGCTTCTTTTTTACTTCTGGTGATTATCTTTTCAAACTTTTGCAGAAAATGCTATTATGTGATCCAATCAGAAGATTCTCTATAAATCAATGTTATTACATAGGAGAAGGGTGTTGATTTGCTGCAATTGGAAATGGTCGATCATGCAAACACCAAGACGTTTCATTTTACATGCAGTAGAGTTTAGTATGGATCCACAGTATTTGATTAAAACACTTAGCTAATCTTTAAGATTTTTGAGGCAGAGAGTGTTAGATTAATTATTTTGCATTTGCCATTTTATTGTCATTGAGTTTAGTTATTTTGACTTGGAAAATATGTATTTACTGTTGGTATTGTGTTAAGATGGTACAAGTTCTTATTTTACATTTATGTGAACTATATTATCCTGTTTGTGTTTTGATAATGATAATGCTTGCAGTAGTGTCTATTCAACATTTGTGTAAACATTATTTTGTTGCTTTGTATCATATTTGCATCAACAGGGGCCGTTGTATAATGAAAAGTGACAACTATTTTGGCCTCTAATGTTTTAAAAATCAATAGAGGCGGTACAGTTTCCCTCTAATATATTTACAATCTTAGGTGGCAGCAACGAAAATAGAGGTAGTTATAAAGTCAAGTCTGCCTCAAATTGTTATTAAGGACGCCTTTTTTTCAGGCTGATTTTAATTTGCCTCCCTTAACATTAGAGGCAATTTAATTTAGTTTTATGTCCTAATTTATAATAGTAGGGGCATATGTGTAAGCCTCTAGTATTGTTAGATTCAGTAGTGAGAGAGTGGAGGATGAGCGTGAGAGAGGAGGCGAGCTGCTTGGAGAATTTTGGAAGGAGGCGTGGGTGGAGCTTCGGGAACGCAAGGGAAGAAGGGGAAGCAGTTCGAAAGCAAAATATAAAAGAGAAGGCAAAGATGGGGAGAAATTTGCTTTACAAATTAAATGAAAGTAAGGTAAATAAAGTAGCCATTCAGCTTGATGAGAAAAAACGTATAAAGTTTGAATGCTATAATAAATGCTAGGAGAAGAAAAAAGGACCCGTTCAACTTTATACGTTTACACCTTTGAAAGGTGTGGGGCAAAGCAAACATACCAATGTAAATATAAATTGAAGTGATGGGAATGTGACAACTGTACATTGATTTAGAAGCTATAAAAACAATTTATTACATTACTGAGATTCACGTTCAAACTTGAAAAGGCAAACGAAAGCTAACGGTCACAATTCAGGATATCGGTACGACGCACTGTTTTATTGTTTCTGTCGTGTACCGGACCTCAAAATACAGAGTTGAATATACCGTAGAGATCAGCGCAACGATACGATCAAAACGGTACACAGATATCAGTGGTACAGTCATCCGATCAAAAGTCGATAACCGGTACCAGAAATGCTGCTATTCTAACAGAAATAAGATAAACGGAGCAACAGAAGTCCAAATTTTGAAAAACGAAAGATGATGACTTACTTAGAAGATGATTTAGAATTTTATTATATAAACATATTCAAGTTTGGAAAACGTTTTATTATCATCAATTTTTAACTGATCTGAATTGAAATAAAATTACCCAATAAAATAAACTTCAATATTATCAAATGATAATTTACCAGTTGCTATGTTAAAATAGACGTATTCCAAATATTAAATTTTTATTTCAAAATATTATTGTTTAAAATTTCACAAAATTCAATTAATTAAATAAACAAAACAACTAAAATTTGCGGGTCGTTACACTCTCCCCCACTCAAAACTTTTCGTCCCCGAAAAGGAAGGAGGTAGGAGAATAGAAACAACCAGAAAGAAAAATAGCTTTGAAACAAAATAAACAACAAAATTCTAAAAACTATACAAAATTCAAATTAAACTAATTAATATCCAACATTTTGGTTAAATCCCTTAGAGTTCACCTAAATTATATCAATCTATTTATTCCTAAATTCATTATCTTATTATCTAGTCATCCTCAATTAAAAATTTAAATCAATCAATTTGTATAATCATTTATTATTCTCATATTTTATTCAACAAATTTAATTCTTTTATCCAAATTATTATTAAGTTTATTCCACAAAAAAATTTCATATATTTAAACCATATAATTAATTTAAACCATATAAATTTACAATTTAAATTAATTTATATTCAATAATTGATTTTTAAATTCTAGGTATTTCCATAAGTTAATCTAATTTCAATTTATTAATTCCTGCAAAACAAATTTTATTTGTCTCATTTATTATTCAATTAACTTATTATTTTATTTATTTCGATTAATATTTATAACTAAAATTTAAGTGTATAACCTTTATTATATCCACTCAAATTCTATTTATAAAAGTCATTTTATATTGTATACTATCCAATTACATTTTAACTTCTGAAAATTTTAGGTAAGTTATGTTGAGATGTAATTGAGTATTATACAAATAAGATTTTAAAATTCAGTTATTCCCAGTTAACTATTTATCCAAGAATTTTGACTTTAGTTTATAATTGAAATCAATCTTTAACCTAAAATTTAAGAATTTAAATCTCCGATTTTCTTCAGACAATTTAGAGATATATATAATATATTTATATCAAATCAAATTAATTTTTTTTTAAAATCAGATACATGTATATATATATATATAAATCAAATTATACTGAAGAAATTCAGATCGAAATATATATTTTTTTTCTTCAAAACAAAACCGTAGCAAACCTACAGAATGGTTTCTCCACTTCGAAACTCGAAAATGAATGTCGATGATGCGGCCGTCATCACCGAAATTATTTTCCAGCGACAAAGAGAAGAGCACTGATTTAAACATTTAAAATTCTTTGAAAACCATTTTATTCGAAAATACTTTAAACAAAGTTTGAAATCACCAGAAATTTAATTCTTAATTTCTCAATTTAAATTCATTTCAATTCCAAATAAATTTATAATCAATAGTCATTTTGCAATAGTCAATGACTTACAAAACAATAAAATGATAATCAAATATTATCATTTTCAACAACAAAATTATTTATCTTTTAATTCCAGAAAAATTTTCTTATATATTTATAATATAATCATACAAATTTATTTCATTCATCAGATTTGAAAATTATATGGTGTCAGTTTGCTCTATTCAAGTGTTTTGGAAATCCTATCGATAGCGTTGATCAGACGAATCGATCGAAAATCCAAACCAACATCAACAACTCAAACAACACACTATAAACATAAACTATTTTATATTAATTACAAATACACTCCCTCACACGATGATTCCAGAATTGGATTTCAACACAAGGATGGAGATCCAAATATAGAGGGACTCTAATCAAAGAGAATTCTAATCTAAAATAGATAGGCTCGAAACGAAGGTTAGATGATTGCATTTCAAACAGGAAGATGGATAAAGTTGTATAAATCGTGGGCAACCTTAACCGGGTCAACCGTGACTTCATAGATAAGATCGATGTAGAATTCTGAAGAAAAATGACATTCGATTACCAGATGTACAATTCGGGTATAGCATAAGATAGCAGCATCGTAAACCGAGGATACAGAAATCTCCAGTGAATCAATACCGATTGTAAAGGAGTTTCATCCCAGTACAAATTATTCGAAGATTGGCGAGAACGCCGATTTATTATAGAGATCATTCGAAGTGGAGTTATGTGATACTCCAGAATCAAAAGACACGAATGGGGAGACACGAATGGACTTTGGAACCGAAGTGAACGTTCCAAATTCAAAGGAATCGAATCAAAGAAGAAGGAATTCAAGCTCGAACGAAAGTGATTCTGTAATTGAATTTTACTTTATATGCTGAGTTTTGCCTAAAACCAGAGCTTTGATACCACATGTAATGACCCAGTATTTTAGACCATTCGCATCCATTATAAGTGTATAGGTAGACACTCATGCCGGAGTTGAATTGCTCAAAATACCGCGTTGTAAATAAAATTTGGCAAAACTCAGCATATACAGTAAATAAAATAATTACAGATCATAGACACAAAGTAATATAACAATAATGCAGCGGAAACAAAGGATAGTAGTTCATGAAGCTACTATATATATAACAGAGTTAGACAAGGTACAACAGAAGTCTCGAATACAATAGATGTCTCAATACAATAATCAAATACAAGATCTGAATACATCACTGGAATCAACAGAATAACTGAAAGCAGGATCGATAGATTGCTGGATCTCCAAGCGAAGCTCCAACTCCAAAGGTGAGTCTCAAATGTTGTATCACTCAGTCTGACCCGAGCGTAAAGCAAAACACAAAACACTCGAGTCAGGATTAACATTCTTATATTCAATAAATCCAACTCAAGTGAAATATCAACTGGAATACAAGTAACTTAAAGGATGTTTGGGATAACCATCCTCTAAGGGTCCGTTAAACTATTTACTATGTAGTAATATTCGCTATTATAATAGTGTCTAAATAAGTAAAGTATAATCATATCGGAAAATAGCATTAAGGGGATGGAGAACCTTAACGCGGTCGGATCTTAAAATCATAATAGTAGTAAAGCTCGATATGGTAGGTGACACGGCACAACTAGGCAATGCCAGGGTAGATATACCAATTACGCACACGGACTGATGGAGCGCATAGCAGCCACTATCGTCCACCTCGAACAACATTCCCAAATCGGAGGATGGCCATCTAGTCAAATCACAAATAAGAGTATAATATCGAAGAAATGTGTCCGAGAAGAGGTGCTACCACACTGGTCCGAGATCGCTCCTGTTTTAGCCACCTTATGCCAACTCACGGGAGTTGTGTCCACGTAACATACCTTAAGAACGTCGCCACCATCCTACTTCATTCTGGAATCTCCACCGCGTACACGGTTGTCAAAGTGGTTTTCGGTATCGACAGAGAGTATGTCCATATCCGATCCCGGTCTCTTTAACAACTAACCGTTATTATAACACCGTGGTCATTTCAAAATAGTTTATACTTCAAAACTAAAATATCATTATCATTTCAAACCCAATTAAATACGATATCATTTTCACTCAAATATATCCATTTTCAAAATCATATCACTTTCCAAAGTTACAACGCTTTCGAAATCATAGTCTTTTTAAAAATCAAAACACATTAGAAATCACAGCTTTGAAATCATAGCATTTTGGAAATCATAACACTTTCCTTTTAAACAGTTTAGATTTTAAAATTAGTATATATAATAAAATAGTTTCCTCAAATTTCACAATCGATTCAAATTAACTCGAATTCCAAAAATTTAATTTAATCAAATCTCAAATCATCAGTTTCAACTCGATTTAGCTTTTAAATAAACCATTTCAAATTATCGATTTCAAATACATATCTTGGCCCATAAAATAAGTCATTTCAATTTTAATATATTTCAAAGCTTTAAATATTCAACATTTCAAAACTAAATTCGATAAATTTATATACATATCAAATTCACTTTACAATTATTTAGTTTGAAATATTAACTTAACATTTTCATAACATTTGAATACAATTTAAATTTACAATTTAAATAAACCAAATATCTCATTTAAATATTTATACGTTTGAAATATCCATTTAAGTCACCTTTAAAATTTCAAGTTGTAAATCATTTCTTTAAATTTCAAATTCAATACATTTCAAATCAAACTTATTTAAGTATAATTCTTAAATAAATATAATTTCAATCAATTTCAAATCATTATAAATTCTATATTTGAAATTATAGATATTAAATAAATACTTAAACATATTAGTCGTCAACTTATTAAATTGACTTTAATAAATCTTTAAAATCAGTATTTATCAAAATCATATATTTCTTTTCAAAACCAAAGAAATCATTTTCAAAACATTGATATATAGACCAACGGTGTCTGTAAATAATTTTCTACCCTATGGTCAGGTGATACGGATATTTATCATTTCAATCCGCAATTTAAAATATATATACGGGTATATATCTTTTCAACCCGCAATCCCAAATTCAATTAAATGAAAATCGCTTGGGTTTATCATTTCAACCCATAACGATTTTCTCCTATTCTACAGATCGTTCGGGTATGTATCATTTCAACCCATAGTGATTCTATACTAATAGGAAACTTGCAGAGTGATAACATATATGATAATAAAATAACAACAGCAACATGCATATATCATCATCAGTATAAATAACAGAAAATGGTGTCAGATGTCACAGGTGAACAGATATAGTCAATAGCATATATAAAAATGTAAATAACTAGCAGCAGTATATTTCAATTGATGTTTCAATTGAAATCAAATTTAATAAATATAAGAACAATAATCGTGAGTGATTGCTCACCTTTCGTGGTTAGAGACGAACGAGGATGAAATGAGTTACGAATCTGAACACGAACTTCAAAACAAAGCAAAATTGGCACGAATTTGATGACCAAGCTGATAACACGAATTGATGGAACGAATCAGAATGTGATCGATGAAGATAAGTTATACAAGTAAATTGTTATAGATGAAACATATGAAATCATATTTATATACAAAATCATATCCAAATTTCAACACATATTAAATTAAATATATAACTTATGAAATATACAACTCAGAACAAATATATATGAACTATATAATAACAGACCAACTTAGACTTAATATATATAACAAACAACTTTCAAAGTTTCAAATATAACCTCAGCTTGCAATATATAGACCGTATAAAATATATATGTTGAAACACAACAGACTTGTAAAAATTTGTATATATAAATATTATAGTTTATAGCAATATTATATACACCCTTCATTTATAATTAAACTAACAGAACCTATATATATATATCAAAATATCTCTTGCACCTACTAATATATATAACATAACTTTAACACTTTGAACATCCAACCATATATACAGTAAAACAAATTTTATAACAAAACATACAGCTTAAATCTCTATGTATATATATTAAAATATTCTTCCCTTTATATATATATAAAACTGTAAACAAGAAATACCAGCCTGCTAATATACATACATATATATATATATATCTTCTCAAATTCCACTTTCCCTCTTTTCAAATTCAATGGCTGCAACATATAATTTGTTGAATATCTATACCGTTTCATATAATAGAACTCAAATAGTATAATATATATAAAATTCTCATAAATATATACATATCTAAACCAATATAACTATTATAAATCTTTGCATAAACATAGCAGACAAACTTATATACTATATATGTTATACTACAGACTATAGCTTATATACTATATATATGTATGACCAAAACTGGTATACTGGATACATATAAAACTATAAGTAAAGTAAAGTACTATCACGATCAATACTCGTATAAACATCATTATAATTATATATGTGTAACAAATCATACGTATATAGTTTGTAAACTTTCAGAGCAGAACATAGAAGTTTAAAATACATAGTTACAGTTGTAAACAAATATGCAACTCATATATATTAGTGTATAGAAAACGTGTAAAATTCATATAATATATATCAATATAGATGTACAACTATGACACATAAACAAAAATATGTAGACATATATATATACTAACTGACATCTCATATATAATAAACATATATAACTTTATAACCATCCAAATTCTCGACCTATTATTATATATACAAAATCTAATATAATACAATATATATATATTTTACCTTATATATAAAAGATGGGACAGGCTACGGCTTGCAATTGTCTCGGCCATTGGATTTCTGTTGAGGAGGAGGTTGTTCGGCCTTGATGGTGGGGAAGGGATGTCAAGGGGATTGGGTATAGGAGCTGCTGGGGCCTCGGCCGTGGAGGATCTGGGTGGCGGTTGCTGAGTAGTGGCAGTGCTGTTGAGTTTAGGCTTCGGCAGGGCGAAGCCGAGGCTGGAGATCAGAGATGGTGAGGAGGTTGCGTGGTGGAGAGGGCGTGTGCTATGGAGGCACGGAATGGTACACGGCTGCAAGGAAGTTCGTGCGCTTGCAATATGGCAGCACGTGGTGAAATGGCGGAGGAAATGAGGCGGTGGTGGTCTGGTGGCGGTTTGGTGGAGGAACGTGGGTGGGTTCTCGGCCTGGGTCTGCTGACTGGGATAGGGCGTAGGGTCGTGGTTGGGTGGAGGCGTGGGGTTGCCTGGGTGGAGATAGGCGTGGGGTTCGGTTGGGTGGGTGGTGGTAGGAGAAGAGAGAGTGGAGGATGAGCATGAGAGAGGAGGCGAGCTGCTTGGAGAATTTTGGAAGGAGGCATGGGTGGAGCTTCGGGAACGCAAGGGAAGAAGGGGAAGCAGTTCGAAAGCAAAATATAAAAGAGAAGGCAAAGATGGGGAGAAATTTGCTTTACAAATTAAATGAAAGTAAGGTAAATAAAGTAGCCATTCAGCTTGATGAGAAAAAACGTATAAAGTTTGAATGCTATAATAAATGCTAGGAGAAGAAAAAAGGACCCGTTCAACTTTATACGTTTACACCTTTGAAAGGTGTGGGGCAAAGCAAACGTACCAATGTAAATATAAATTGAAGTGATGGGAATGTGACAACTGTACATTGATTTAGAAGCTATAAAAACAATTTATTACATTACTGAGATTCACGTTCAAACTTGAAAAGGCAAACGAAAGCTAACGGTCACAATTCAGGATACCGGTACGACGCACTGTTTTATTGTTTCTGTCATGTACCGGACCTCAAAATACAGAGTTGATTATACCGTAGAGATCAGCGCAACGAGACGATCAAAACGGTACACAGATATCAGTGGAACGGTCATCCGGTCAAAAGTCGATAACCGGTACCAGAAATGCTGCTATTCTAACAGAAATAAGATAAACGGAGCAACAGAAGTCCAAATTTTGAAAAACGAAAGATGATGACTTACTCAGAAGATGATTTCGAATTTTATTATATAAACATATTCAAGTTTGGAAAACATTTTATTATCATCAATTTTTAACTGATCTGAATTGAAATAAAATTACCCAATAAAATAAACTTCAATATTATCAGATGATAATTTACCAGTTGCTATGTTAAAATAGACGTATTCCAAATATTAAATTTTTATTTCAAAATATTATTGTTTAAAATTTCACAAAATTCAATTAATTAAATAAACAAAACAACTGAAATTTGCGGGTCGTTACACTAAACGTCCATAAACATATCACCATCATAGCACAAACCCAAAAATCACATCTTTATAATGAAACACAGCGCTTTAGCTTTCGATTCACAAGTCAATATCTAAATCGTAACTAGCAACATATACATATATTCAAACCATATATATATATATATATATATATATATATTAGTAGTTGGATATATTTCCCGTCGTTGGAGTGGATGAGGCCCTATGCGCCTCGCATAATAGCGGATGACCCAATATTACCGCGATATCCCCCTCGAAGTGAGATTGGTATTTTATGTTATCTAACATCTGTGGATGCAGGGAAACAGGTTGGAGGGATCCAACTGGATTCCTCAAATATATTTATTGTTTTTCATATATAGTGATATATGTTGGAATTGAATAATCTATTATATAGATTGTTGTGTGATTTGAATGTTGAATGCTATAGTAGCACTATCCTTAATTTTGGTATTTTAAATACCATAAATATTATTTTTGAATTTGAAGGAATTAAAAGGAGATTTTTGATATAAAAATATTTATATCAAAATTTGGATTATTTTAAAGAAAATTGATTTGGATAAAATAAAATGATTTGATATTGGGGTTTGTACTTATCTATTCATAAAATGTTTAAAATATAAATTTTAAAATAATTTATATAAAGGATTTCTAATAATGGACTTTTAAAGTGATATTTTCGAAATTTGAAAAGAAGTTGAAAATCAATACTTAGAAGTAGATTTGTAAAATAAATGGGATTTAAAAGAAATGGATTCATAAAACGAAATTTTATAAAGTGATTAGTTTTATAAACAAGTGAATCTCAGAGAAGTTTGTAAATTTATAAACGATGTTTATAAATAAGGTTAAATGATATTAGTTGACAAATTAGAATATAAATTTACAGTGTGAATTACATCGAGATATGGGAATCGAGTTTTGGAAAAAAATAGTGGATTCTATATTGAAATGTGGGAATGATTATGAAATTGGAAACGTAATCGATGTGATATGACCCGGGAGAAATTTATAAATTGAAATTAGCAATAATGGATTTTTAAAATTGATTTTTGTCGAGAAATTAAAATTGTTTTAAATGGGATTTTTATTTATTATGCTATGTAGCTTAAAAACTATTATTTAGATTAAAATATTTCAAAAAAGTTAGTTTTTTAAGTATTTAATATTTATTGAAATAAATTCTATTTTTTTAATTAGCTTTGTAAATCAATAGTTATTTTAAAATGAATTCGAAATTAATTATCGATGTTATATAAAGTGTTTTAATATTTTAAATAATTACTTAAATATGTTTTAAAAATGAATTATTATTTAAAATAATTATTATATATATATACCTTTGAAATGATTGAAATTTATTTATAAATCCTCTCGAGATTTGTGAACGGGGTTTATAAAATGGATATGATGATAGTAAGAGGAATTTTATAAGAGATTTGGGGGAAATGGAATTTCAAAAATGTTGAATATGAGAACTTCGAAAATGAAATATAAATTCATAAAAGAAATTATAAATTGTTGAAGGGGTTATAAATAAGTATACTAGGTTCTGAAAAATTGTAAAAGGGAATTTATTAATGATTCCGAAGACTTATGAGATAAGATACAAAATATTCTCTTAAGTGTTGATATTTGAAATGATTTTGGAAAATAAGACTTATAATATTTTCCTAAGTATTAAAATGGAAATTTGGAAATATTTCTATGTGTTGAGATGGTTTGGAAATATCCTGTTATGGATTTAATTATGTGAAATTGTTTTTAAATATTGGAATATGGAAATGAATTTGAATATATATCTTTGTAAAGGTATTTTGAAATGAATATTTTGGAAAAAAATTAAATATGGGCATATTGACTGCTTATGAATGTTATTTGGTAGTTAAATAACCGACTATCAAATTTGGCCAAATTAGTTGATTGTTTCGAAGAGACCGCGATCAGATTTAATTATCCGAAAAACCACTTCGATCCGATTTTTGCATTACGAATTATGATATCTCGAAGCTAATGGAGATGGTGATATTGAAGGAGATTCGGTTTGTTCAGACCCAGAACAACTAGTATGGATGAATGCTATCATTGCATTGCTTGCCTAGAAGGCAATGTTAGCATTCCAAGAATGAATGCTATTCTAAAGGTAATCGTAGCCTCAAGCCTCATCAACCGAGAAAAAATGACCGAAACAGGGCATGCACTAGGGCTAAGTGGGTCGCTCCCATTAGGGTATGTTATCACTTTTCTAGATACATTCAGATATATTATAATTATGGATATGGTTGTGCATGGAAAGAGAGCGCTCGTAAGTGTGGGAACACCCGGATTGAAAATTTGGATTTTTTTAAATGATATATTATTGAATTTGGTTTTAAAGTATATACTATTTTGAAGTAAATGATATGTTTTGAAATAGCAATAATATTTTGGTTTTAAAGTATGTACTATTTTGAAGTAAAGGATATGGTTTGAAATGGCAATAATATTTTGGTTTTTGATGTATATACTATTTTGAAATAAAGAATATGTTTTGAAAGGGCAATAATTGTGTTTTTAAAAGTATATATATTTTTAAAATGACCACGGTGTTATAATAACGTTTGGTTGTTAAAGAGACCGGGATCGGATATGGACGTACTCTCTGTCGATACCGAAAACCACTTTGACAACTGTGTTCGTGGTGGATTTTCTAGAATGAAGTAGGATGGTGGCGACGATCCTAAGGTATATACGTGGACCCAACTCCCATGAGTTGGCATAAGGTGGCTAAAACAGGAGCGATCGACGGGCCAAGGAGGTAGCACCTCTGATCGGACACACTTCTTCGATACCATTCTATTACTTGTGATTGATTTGGTGGCCACCCTTGATTTGGGAGTGTTGTTCGAGGTGGGCGGTAGTGGCTGCTATGTGTCACCACCAGTCCGGATGCGTAATTGGTATATCTACCCTGGCATTGCCTTGTGTGCCGTGTCACCTACCATATCGAACTCACTACAATTTTGGTTTAAAGATCCGACCGCGTTATGGTTCACCATCCCCTTAACGCTATTTTCTATATGATTATACTTTACTGATTAGACATTATTATAATAGCGAATATTACTACATAGTAGATAGTTTAACGGATCCTTAAGAGGTGTGAATCCCGAACATTTCTTAAGTTACTGCACTCACGTTAGACACTGGATAGGAGATGTCAAACCCCGTAAACATCTCTGACGCCGTTTACACTCATATTTATTTCATTGATTTAACTTACATAAGATCTTTTAGTTCTGACTCGAGTGTTTTGTTTTTTCAATTCGCTCGGGTCAGCCTGAGCATTTCAGGATTTGAAGGCCCTATTTCTGGAGGACGAAGACGAAGATTTTATTACTACTTTTTATTATATTACACTACACCATTGTATTCCGCTGCATTTATTATCATTCTCTGGTATGTGTAACTCTGATATGTATTGTATAAGTATAATCAAATGTTTTGTAAAACAGCTTCTTGAACTGTTATTTGATTATTATATTTTATCGTTCCGCTGCAAGATTCTATTTTGTTTCTTTTTTCTCTCCAATTTTTCTTATTTACCCCATAACAATCCGCCCTTCTGTATGGTTTAAGTTGGCACGTGTGTCTGCTTAAGCGTACAAAAAGGTGGGATGTTTCAGTGTACATCAGAGTAGTGGTCAAACAAGATCCACAATATAACAAAAGAATAGATACAAGTGCTAGACAAAAGAATAAGTACACATCAAGGAGTCTCTATCTCTAATGTATAATAACAAAAACTACAAAGCTGTGTAGTTAGTCAAAAATCAGAAGATGATCCCAGATAAGGAGTCAAGCAGAAGCACCTGTAACATCTCGGTCTGACCCGAGTATTACTTAATAAGAAAATAATAAATGGATCAGTCTAGCTATAAATATCAGATAAAGGAATGAGACATAAGCAGAGATATGATAAGAGCGTATGATAACAATAATGTCATACTAGAACAAATATGATATAAACAACAACAAAATCATACAATATCTCAAAAATCTCAAAGAACCAAAAAGAATATCATATTCTTTATTTTATTCACCAAACCACAAATATTGACAAACATATTAATGCCAATCGCAAAAGTTGGTGAAACACAAATTCTAGAAATCATTAATTAGAAATCCAGAAATCACAAAGGGGGAGGCCTATCACAAACGGGAGCATGAAAACTCACCAACACATGTATCACAAACAGAACGCTATTCCATGGTCGCTAACCATAAATTTTGAGCCGAAGCTCTGCAAACGGCCCGAAGACCACGTGTCGCTACCCCGCCAAATTGAATCGAAGTTCCACAAACGGGGTTTGTAATCCCCAACAAACAAATAGACATCGCACAACGCTAGTCTAAATCACAAAATGATCATCATCGATCAATAAAAAGTGTCGATTACACTAAGCTAGTAGATATATGAGTTTAGCTTCATGTCCCATAACCACTAGCTTAACTTAAATATTTACGAACAAATTGTAGATTCCCACTCGAAAATTGTCACAAGATTTTCAATCGAACAAGTCCAAAAATTAACCGACAAAGTAAACGCAAGCGTTTCATACCACATGTTTTGCTAAGCCGTTTAATTAGATCTTCTCATACGAATAAGGTAAAGGTTTGTATATACTAATAGATTAGAAAACGGTTTTATAAAGAGCTTTGTATTAAAAATAAAGTTGAAATCATTTTGATGAAAGAGATTGAATATTTTCTACTAGTATAGAAACCTTTGTATTTAGAAGTGACAAATCACAAAATGATTGTAGAAACAATCAATCACAAAAATCCACATCCGAAGACGTGAATTCAATCCAAAGAAATCGATACCGAATCTATCAAAATGGATATTCTCAAAAGTCCCGAAAAAGAAGTCATCAAGGTCAATAATAAATGATAACAATAAATCGGACAATCACGAATCGGTAAAAATTGGAATCCCACACAAAATAGGCAAATTGGGCTGAGACAAACATATTCAGACGTCTGAATTATACGTTTCAGACGTCTGAAACTAGTGTTCAGACAATACTTTGCCTAGGCCAAAAATGGCCAAATCATATCGGAAGCAATCGGACGTGTGATGATAGCTAGGGGTTTACGCCAAATGACTACCCAACCTTAAAGACTCATCAATACATTCCGACCAATATGTCCAAACAACCATATAAGAATTTCATAGATTTTGACTCCAACGCCAAAAATTGGAATATTCATTAAACCAATTCAAATGGTAAGCAATGAACATAAATAAGTGTTAGGAATTCATACCTAACATCAAAGGTCGATATAGACTTAGATGTGAGATAAAAATCTCACCTTTAAACCCAAAAATGATGAAGGAGAAGCTTGAAAGCAAAGGAAGATCAACTACTCTTCAACTTCAACTCTAGAAGCTTGAATCTAAGCTTAAAAGAAGAACATTTCCTAAGTTAGGTTTAGGAAATTTCTAAAATTAAATAAAGAATGAGTTGGAAGAAGAAGGAGATGCTCACCTAATCTTCTCTTTGAATTTTGGAGCTAGAACTTGAATTTGCAAAGAAGATTAGGGCTTAGGAATTCTAATTATTTTTCTCTTCCCCCATTTTTCTAAAGCTTGAGTGTTAGGAAATATTATGAAGGAGTGAAGAGGAGTGGAGTGGAGTTGGGTTGATATGTTGGGTTAATGGGCTGAAACCCCAAACCCAAAGCCCTAGTTGAAAACTTCAAGATTTTACCCAACTCAAAACATATCGATGTTTATACTTAAAAAAGTCGCAAACACCATTTTGAACTCAATGGAATAGGTCTCGAGTCCAAAATGTTGATTCTCAAATTCATTCATCATTTCAGACGTCTGAATTTCTGGAAAAATGTGTTTTCAAATAGGCACTTCCAAATAGCACTATCCACATAGAGTTTTCACTAATTCGACCGTTCTTCTTCGACTAGTGACTTTTTCGGACTTAAATCCGACAAACGATGCTGTATTTAAATAAAACATTTAAATATTCAATCGTAAAATATGCGGGTTGTTACAGACTCCCCTTTTTAAAGAAATTTCGTCCTCGCAATAATCAAGAAGAAATTAAAGAGTAACAACTAAAAAAAGCATATCAATACAAAGAGAATAAAATTTGTAATAAGAAGTTCACCTTAATGAGCACGAGAGAGTAAGTTCGGATGTGTTCGCTCGATGAATTCTCTAGATTCCCAATTGCAATCCTTAGGATTTGAGGACCATCGAACTTTCACAAGAGGAACATCTTTATTTCGAAGGCGTTTAACCTCCGAAGCAATGATACAGACAGGATGTTGTTCATAAGTCAAATTAAGCGAAACTTAAATTTCTTCAATAACACCGGGCACAAGAACAGAATCGGAATCTCAAAGGCATTTCCGTAGTTGAGAGACGTGGAATATGTCATGAATAGCAGAAAATTGAGTTGGTAACAAAAGGCGATAAGCCACAGAACCAATGCGTTCGGTGATGGGAAATGGGCCAATGTATCGAGGTGCTAATTTTCCCGATCGACTGAAACGCACAACACCCTTCATAGGTGAAATACCAATAAACACAAAATCTCCCACAGAAAATTCTAAATTCCTTCTTCGATTATCGGCATAGGATTTTTGTCTACTTTGAGCTTCTTTCATCCTATGACGAATAAGGTCAATCTTTTCTGTGGCATCACGAATAAAATCTGGACCTAAAACCAGTTTCTCACCGGCTTCAAGCCAACACGAAGGAGATCAGCATGGCCTTCCGTATAGTGCCTTGAAAGGTGCCATACCAATACTAGATTGGAAGCTATTATTATAGTAAAATTCAACAAGAGAAATATGATCTTCCCAACTTCCACTAAAATCAAGAACACATGCACGAAGAAGATCTTCAAGAGTTTGATTCACACGCTCGGTTTGTCCATCAGACTGAGGATGATAAGCGGTGCAAAAATTAAGCTTCGTTCCCAAAGCTTTTTGAAGACCTTTCCAGAATCCACTAGTAAACAATGGATCACGATCGCTAACAATAGAAGTAGGAACTCCATGCAATTTAATAATTTCCCTGACAAAAAGTTTAGCCAAAATAGGTACGGTCCGATTGGACCGAACGGGAAGAAAATGGGCGGATTTTGTAAGTCTATCTACTATCACCCATAGGCTATCATGGCCTGAACGAGAACGGGGAAGACCGTCAATAAAGTCCATGGAAATCTGATCCCACTTCCATATTGGAATTTCCAAAGGTTGCAATAACCCACCGGGCCTTTGATGTTCGGCCTTTACAAGTTGGCAAGTCATGCAACGCTTAACGAAGTTAGCAATATCGGATTTCATTCCATCCCAATAATAAAGTCGCTTCATGTCCGCGTACATTTTACTACTACCGGGATGAATGGTAAATTTAGAACGATGAGAATCTTCTAATATATCTTTACGAAGATCAATAATATTTGGCACAATAAGTCTACCAAATTTTCGAATACCACCACGAGCATCAATATTAAAGGCTTTCAAATCTTCAATATCAATTTTATCCCTACAACTCTGGCTATGAAGAACCAACTCGGGATCCTGAATTTGAGCTTCAAGAATGCGGTCTAAAAGAGAAGGATGAGCTTCAAGACTACACAAAACAAGAGATGAACATAAATCGGATTCACGATCTCGAATCTCACAAGTGGACAAAGTCTCGAGATCATTCCATTCGGATACCATCATGGAAACAACCGCTTGTTGCTTACGGCTAAGGGCATTAGCAACACGATTTCCTTTTTCGGGAGTATAAAGAATATCAAGATCATAAGATGCAAGGAACTCGAGCCAACGTTGTTGACGCAAATTAAGTTCCTTTTGAGAAAATAAATACTTCAAAGATTTTTGATCGGTGTAGAGAACAAATTTCTCTCCCAAAAGATAATGACGCCAAATTCTAAGAGCGAAAACAATAGCCGCGAGCTCTAAATCATGAGTGGCATATCTAGTCTCGGCAGGCTTTAATTGCCTAGAAGCATAAGCAATAACACGTTCTCGCAGCATGAGAACGGCACCCAAACCAACGCGACTCGCATCGGTATAAACAATGAAATCTTGGTTCCCATCGGGAATCATAAGAATAGGAGCATCGGAAAGGAGTTCTTTTAATTTTGAAACGAAGCTTCACATTTGTCTGACTAAATGTATTTAACTCCCTTCTTTGTCAAACTAGTAAGAGGTACGGAAATTTTAGAAAAGTCTTTTATGAAACGACGGTAATAACCCGCCAATCCAAGAAAGCTACAAATTTCCGTCACACTCTTCGGTCTCTTCCAATTTTGAATCGCTTCAATCTTTGAAGGATCCACGGAAATTCCGGATTCAGAAATAATATGCCCCAAAAATTTCACACGAGATTGCCAAAAGTGGCATTTAGAAAACTTTGCTTTCAATTGATTTCTCCTAAGAGTTTCCAACACAATCCGAAGATGATTTTCATGCTCTTACTCGGTTTTAGAATAAATAAGAATATCATCTATAAAGATGAGAAAAAATCGATCGAGGAAGTCTTTGAAAACTCGATTCATAAGGTCGACGAAATAAGCTAGAGCGTTCGTTAAACCAAATGGCATAACAAGCCATTCATAAGATCCATAACGAGTACGGAACGATGTCAAAGGAATGCTATCCTCTGCAATACGGAGTTGATGAAAACCGGTTTCTAAGTCCAACTGTGAAAAGACTCTAGCACCACTAAGCTGATCGAATAAATCATCAATCCGAGGCAAGGGGTATTTATTCTTGATGGTGAGATCGTTAAGCTTGCGGTAGTCAACGCAAAGCCTAAGTGTACCATCAGATTTCTTCACAAAAATAGCTGAAGCTCCCCATGGAGAGGAACTAGATTGAATGAATTGCTTCGCTTCCAATTCGGATAATTGTTTGCGCATCTCCTCATTTTCTTTGTTGGACATACGTTAAGGAGGACGAGTAATAGGTAGAGCTCCGGGTATTAGATTAATTCTGAACTCAATTGCTCGCTTAGGTGGTAATCCTAGAACGGGCTCAAATATATCGGGAAATTCACAAACAATGTGAATGAGAGAAATAACATCTTCCTCATCATCATTATCGTCGTCATGAGGGTTTAGTGAATACAAGGATGCTTTCGAATTGGAATATGAACATTTCAGAACAAGAGAAATCTGCTTAACAGACTGAGGATGCTGAAGATAAATAGTCCGCTCAGGACACAGGATATGGGCTTCATAACGGTTAAGCCAATCCATTCCCAAAATCATAACGAAACCTAGGTAACGCATGACATGCAAATCGGCACGGAAAGAGTAATCACATAAAATAACTTTGACATCTTTACAAAGTAAACTGAGTGTTGCGGATCCACCAACCGGATTTGCAATTCTCAAAGAAGTCATCAAGCCAATAACATTCAAAGACAAAGCATCAACAAGTTCTTTTGATATAAAAGAGTGAGATGCACCCGTATCAAAAAGAACTCGAATAGGAAGATCACGAAATATAATAATACCATCAAGGATAGAATGAGAAATACCTTGACCACGAGAAGTGTTAGCAGGGGCTTGTACAACGTTTAGCTTGCCCTCCCTCTTGCCTTGAAGTTTGGGACACGAAGATAAGGTATGACCCGAACTCTTGCAATAGCGGCAAGAAAGAGGCTTCGGGCACTTGTTTGCATAGTGGTCCTTAGAACCACATTTGTAACATTCACCACGACGAAAGGTAGGAGTATTTGCTACCGCTTTTGCTTGCTTTCCCTTCTTGTTGGGATTAGGCTTGAATTTAAAAGGTCTCTTCTTGCTGATGTTTTGTTTGACCTCAACATCACTATCTTTATCAGCCTCTTCGAGTCGAAGAGCAATATCAACAAGTTATTCAAAAGAAACTTCTAATTTCAGAAGTAATGGCCTTTTGAGGCTCTTGTTCAAGCCATACACAAATCTCTGATTTTTCTTCAATGGGGTATTAATATATTCGACCCCATATTTAGAGAGAGATTCAAAAGATGCAAAGTAGTCGGTCACAGAAGATTCACCTTGAACAAGGTCAATGAATCGTCGAGCTAAAGATACTTTCTCAGCTTCCGGCACGAATTTCAACTCGAACCTTCCTCGGAATTGCTCCCAAGTAAGGTCCGCTTCTATGATTTCAGAGATCAAGAGCTCGTACCGGTCTAATGCTACTAGAAGCCACTTGGACTCGATGAAGGTCAATAAGATTCATGCGAGAAAAGATGCGGTCACATGTTCGAAGCCAAGCCTGGACTTCTATAATGCTCTCGGAACCTCTGAATGGCTTCCCACCCAAGTTGGTGTAATCACTGCACAAGTGTGCAAACCCAGATTTAGGGTGAGTAGGCTCAGGAATAGGTCCGGCAGCTTGAGCATTTCTTACAAGATCTAGAAGTTGCTGAGCAAACATAAATACTCCATCCTGGGGAGTAGCACTAGATTGACCGGCGCTGGGACGGCCAGGTCTAACCATTTCTCTTCTTTAAGAAAGAAAGAAAAGAGAAAAAGATTATTCTTAGAATGAATATCAAACAAAATTGATTGATAAAATAAGGCATCATAAAAAAAGAAATAGGATAGAACAATACGAAGACTCGAATTAAATCCTATGGCACGATTCCGAAGAAAGCCTTAGGATAATGATCCTTGCTAGATTATTCTACATTGTTCAGAAGTTTGGCTCCGATACCAAGCTGTGACGCCCCACCTCTATACTCACGCTAGCCAAGGACACTACGGAATAATGCCGTCAACTATCGCGAAGAATAAGGCTGTTGAGGAGCGACCATCCGTGTAATTGCTTTGTGCGAGTAGCGATATGTCAGATAGTATAACATGCATTTCATTTCAAGAGGAAATCCGACATACCGATACATCTCAAAGCTACCACACAGTGGCTAAGTGCCCTCGGAAACAAATATAGAAATAAGCATAACACAAATCAGTCACAGATGTTCATATCTCAAAGGCGGAAACAGATATGAATATAACACATAAAAGTGTACATCAGAGTAGTGGTCAAACAAGATCCACAATATCACAAAAGAATATATGCAAGTGCTAGACAAAAGAATAAGTATACATCAAGGAGTCTCTATCTCTAATGTATAATAATAAAAAGTACAAAGCTGTGTAGTTAGTCAAAAATCAGAAGATGATCCCAGATAAGGAGTCAAGCAGAAGCACCTGTAACATCTCGGTCTGACCCGAGTATTATTTAATAAGAAAATAATAAACGAATCAGTCTAGCTATAAATATCAGATAAAGGAATGAGATATAAGTAGAGATATGATAAGAGCGTATGATAACAATAATGTCATACTAGAACAAATATGATATAAACAACAACAAAATCATACAATATCTCAAAAATCTCAAAGCACCAAAAAGAATATCATATTCTTTATTTTATTCACCAAACCACAAATATTGACAAACATATTAATGCCAATCGCAAAAGTTGGTGAAAGAAAAATTCTAGAAATCATCAATTAGAAATCCAAAAATCACAAAGGGGGAGGCCTATCATAAACGGGAGCATGAAAACTCACTAAAACGTGTATCACAAACGGAACGCTATTCCATGGTCGCTAACCATAAATTTTGAGCCGAAGTTCCACAAACGGCCAGAAGACTATGGGTCGCTACCCCGCCAAATTGAACTGAAGTTCCACAAACGAGGTTTGTAATCCCCAACAAACAAATAGACATCGCACTACGCTAGTCTAAATCACAAAATGATCATCATCGATTAATAAAAAGTGTCGATTACACTAAGCTAGTAAATATATGAGTTTAGCTTCATGTCCCATAACCACTAGCTTAACTAAAATATTTACGAACAAATTGTAGATTCCCACTCGAAAATTGTCACAAGATTTTCAATCGAACAAGTCCAAAAATTAACCGACGAAGTAAACGCAAGCATTTCATACCACTTGTTTTGCTAAGCCGTTTAATTAGATCTTCTCATACGAATGAGGTAAAGGTTTGTATATACTAATAGATTAGAAAACGGTTTTATAAAGAGCTTTGTATTAAAAATAGAGTTGAAATCATTTTGATGAAAGAGATTGAATATTTACTACTAGTATAGAAACCTTAATATTTAGAAGTGACAAATCACAAAATGATTGTAGAAACAATCAATCACAAAAATCCACATCCGAAGACGTGAATTCAATCCAAAGAAATCGATACCGAATCCATCAAAATGGATATTCTCAAAAGTCCCGAAAATGAAGTCATCAAGGTCAATAATAAATGATAACAATAAATCGGACAATCACGAATCGGTAAAAATTGGAATCCTAAATAAAATAGGCAAATTGGGCCGAGACAAACATATTCAGACGTTTGAATTGTACGTTTCAGACGTTTGAAACTGGTGTTCAGACAATACTTTTCCTAGGCCAAAAATGGCCAAATCATATCGGAAGCAATCAGACGAGTGATGATAGCTAGGGGTTTACGCCAAACGACTACCCAACCTTAAAGACTCATCAATACATTCCGACCAATATGTCCAAACAACCATATAAGAATTTCATAGATTTTGACTCCAACGCTAAAAATTGGAATATTCATTAAACCAATTCAAATGGTAAGCAATGAACATAAATAAGTGTTAGTAATTCATAACTAACATCAAAGGTCGATATAGACTTAGATGTGAGATAAAATCTCACCTTTAAACCCAAAAATGATGAAGGAGAAGCTTGAAAGCAAAGGAAGATCAACTACTCTTCAACTTCAACTCTAGAAGCTTGAATCTAAGCTTAAAAGAAGAACATTTCCTAAGTTAGGTTTAGGAAATTTCTGAAATTAAATAAAGAATGAGTTGGAGAAGAAGAAGGAGATGCTCACCTAAGCTTCTCTTTGAATTTTGGAGCTAGAACTTGAATTTGCAAAGAAGATTAGGGATTAGGAATTCTAATTCTTTTTCTCTTCCCCCATTTTTCTAAAGATTGAGTGTTAGGAAATATTATGAAGGGGTGAAGAGGAGTGGAGTGGAGTTGGGTTGATATGTTGGGTTAATGGGCTGAAACCCCAAACCCAAAGCCCTAGTTGAAAACTTCAAGATTTTACCCAACTCAAAACATATCAATGTTTATACTTAAAAAAGTCACAAACACCATTTTGAACTCAATGGAATAGGTCTCGAGTCCAAAATGTTTATTCTCAAATTCATTCATCATTCAGACGTCTGAATTATGCAAATCAGACGTCTGAATCTGGAAAAATAAGAATTTTCCATCTTCATTCAGACGTCTGAAATGAACGATTCAGACGTCTGAATCTGGAAAAATAAATGTTGTTCCAGAACAATATTCAGACGTCTGACTCGGGGATTTCAAACGTTTGAAAATGGCTATTTTAGCCTGTTTCCTTTCTGGATCGATTCGAACAATTTCAGACGTCTGAATTAGTCATTTCAGACGTCTGAATTTTTGGAAAAATGTGTTTTCAAATAGGCACTTCCAAATAGCACTATCCACATAGACTTTTCACTAATTCGACTGTTCTTCTTCGACTAGTGACTTTTTTGGACTTAAATCCGACAAACGATGCTATATTTAAATAAAACATTTAAATATTCAATCGTAAAATATGCGGGTTGTTACATGTACCCTGATAATTGTATGTATATTAACAGTTACAGTTTCCTTGTATAAAAATCTGTTTTTATATAATATATTTTGTTCCACTGCGATTGTGAGACTCTATGTTGTTGTTTCTATTTCTTCTTCTGTCTTTTCTTCTTCACCCTTAACAATCCGCCTTTTTGTGCAATTTGAGTTGACATGTGCGGTTATATTGTCAGCTTAGGCTGTACGGAAAAGTGGTTCGTTACAAATAGAGAATAGCCCTTGCACTTCAAACTCCGTCTTCGATTCCATGCTCTTCAGATGTCTTTATCACGAAATGTTGAGTTGGATCGAAGTGGTTTTCGGATAACATATCCGATCCCGCTCTCTTCGAAACAACTTCGATAGTTTTCAGTAAACTCAACCCCGGTTCTTTAGGAAATAAACAAACAAACAAATATGTGTGGAGTTCACCTCCTAACCGTTTGAATGGACGGGTTTCCTTATCATTTGTCCTAGGAGAACAAAACGAGTTTATACTTATAATATAGCACCACCGATGGTAACTATACCATATAATTCCCGCATTTCTCCTCGATGTTTCCAAAGTTTCATTTTGGGTCCAGATTTTATAGTCGGTTATTTAACTATCACATAACAAACGTCCAATCGTGGTTTAATTTCAATATGGAATCTACTAAGCCTTTATTATTAATCTTTAATTAATAAACCACTTTATAAAACTTGATCAAAAGATCCTTTCAAAACACTATTTCCCAAACACCTTGCATTTCCTTTATACTTGGAAAATATTCATATACTTATATCAATGGTGTAAGTATATTTACAAACTTTACAAAGTTTTCTTCTTTTCAAATCCCATATTAAATAACCAAACAAGTTTCGTTTTCAAAAACTCATCTCATATTTCAGTTAACTTATAACTTCCAAAATAAATTTATAGACCACTTTTATAAACCTTTAAGTTAATTTATAAAGCCTCTTTCCAAATCTCTGAAATGATTTATAAATTTTCTTCCTATTTATAAACTTCTAATAAATCTTCCTAAAGAAATTCTTTTTAAAATATCCTTTATAAAACATCATTTGTAATCACCATTAAATAAACCTTTTGTTTAGGTAAACTCCTTTCTATAGACAAGTTATCATTTATGAATATCTTGATAAAATAATTATATAACTTGCGAAACCATTAATAAACCCTTAACCTCAAATTGATTAAAGAATTAAAATAAATTCAAAATCATAATTTATAATTTCAAATCGAGGCTTAGAAATCCCAATGGTACTAATTTAAGTTACCATTCAATTTCAATTCCAATTTACTTCAAATTTATTTACATAGGTCAAGATATATGTAAATACAACTCATATCCAAATCAAGAAATTATCATGTCAATATGAACTAACTAACATATACATGTCCAAATCATAATAGCAGGATGGTGATTTGTCCAGCTATATAGATGTCCAAACAAAATCATTACATATAGTAGAATGGGGATTTATTCTACTAACATATGTCCACACAATCAATAATCAATTTATAACAGAATGGGAATTTATTCTGTTATTCTATATCCATAACAATCAACACTTACCTATCGCAGAATGGTGATTTATTCTGCTATTATATATCCAAATAATACAATCAATCAATACTATAGCTTATTCATTGTTATTTATCTACTTCATGGTATCAACACTTGAATTCTTGTAATCATAACTATCCTTGGAACAGAAGTTCCCTTTAAACGATTTGATTCTTAGAAAACCAGGATTTAAAACTTAAACTCCCTTTTAAATTCAAGTTAATCTCTTTATTAAATCATAATTAAACTTAATTAAATCTTTATTTAACTTAATTAATAATTAAGAAATAATTAAACCTTTAAATAATTAATTAACCCCTAATTAACTATTAATTAAACCTAAATTAATAATTTACTAACTATTAAATAATTAATTAACATTCATTAATAATTAAATGTTAATTAATCCTAATTATTTAATAAAATAATAATAGCAAAACAATTTTTAATTAAAACTTTAATAATAAATTAAACCTTAATTAATTAAAAGTTAATTAATAATTAAACTTTAACCAAATAAACATTTACTTAAAATTAATCCTTAATTAAGTAATAATTTAGTAAATAGTTAACTTTTAATTAATAATTAATTAAATAATTTAAAATATAATTAAATAATAAATAAAATAATTAAAATTGATAAAATAAAATTAAATACCCTTTTTAACCTAAGTAAGTTTTTAATTAAAACTTCTTAATTATTATATGATTAACTTACTAAATTAATATCAATATTAATTAATACTATTTACTTAACCTGATTACTTAATTATTAATAAATAATTATTCTTAATTAACCAATTAATTTTAATTAATAACCTTCTTAATTAAGTTAAAAATAACTTAGGTATCTCTAACTTATGTTGAAAAGGATTTCCAAAACATTTATAAAAGAAAGCTTAGAACTTGAAAATTTGAAATGTCCGAACTGCATCCATAGCGACTATCGCTGTGGGTGCAATAACCTAGGATTCATTTCTAAGTTATTATCCCAAAACTCAAACTTTTCGCTCTTATTTACTAAGGAAGAAAATTTAAAACTTTAGTAAAGTTTTAAAACAAATTTAAGAAAAAAAATCAAATCTTAACTAAAACAACAAGTAAACGATTTGATTTGCAACCGGATCTCAAGTCCACTTCACTTTCAAGATACCACCTTCTATAATCACATAATCACATATCCAAAGTCATATACACAACAACCTGATTCAATAACATAACTAAATCCCAGCCTATATCGATCATCATTTAAACATATCCATTTGAGTGCTAATGCTAACCCATACATTAGCACTAATCAACATACCAAGATCCAATCATATATGACATACATATAGCTTTAAAATCAACATAACATATAAGATAAAGTTCTTCCACATAAACTAGGAATTTACTCACCAAAACTTTTTAGAACTTGAAATAATCTAACGCTCGGAAAGCTTGCAAAACCACGAATTCTTCTCGGAAATGGGTCATTTTACACTCAACATTTTGACCCATTTCTCTTGGATTTTGGAAAAGTGGTCAAAAATAAAGTTTTAGATTATTCTTTCCTCTATCATTTAAAAATAAAATTACTCAAAAAGGTTAAATTTTGAGGAAGTAAGGGCCAAAACTGTGAGGGGTGTTTTCGGACATCAAAATCTAGGTTCAAAAACACTCTTGCAAAAAAATGAATTTTTGGAAATTGAATGGAATTTGAATAGATATCTTTGTAAAGGTATTTTAAAATGAATATTATGGGAAAAAAAATAAATATGGGCCTAGTGACTGCTTATGAATGTTATTTGATTGTTAAATAACCGACTATCAAATTTCGCCAAATTTGTTGATCGTTTCGAAGAGACCGGGATCAAATTTAATTATCTGAAAACCACTTCAATCCGATTTGTGCGTTACGAATTGTGATATCTCGAAGCTAATGGAGATGGTGATATTGAAGGAGATTCGGTTTGTTCCGACCCAGAACAACTTGTATGGATGAATGCTATCATTGCATTGCTTGCCTAGAAGGCAGTGTTAGCATTCCAAGAATGAATGCTATTCTAATGGTAATCGTAGCCTCAAGCCTTATCAATCGGGAAAAATGACCGAAACACGACATGCAGTAGGGCTAAGTGGGTCGCTCCCATTAGGGTATGTTATCACTTTTCCAGATACCCTCAGATATATTATAATTATGGAAATGGTTGTGCATGGAAAGAGAGCGCTCGATAAGTGTGGGAACTCCCGGGGTGATAACATATTCGGTACTAGTAGTCAAGTGTTAGGCCGGTCCTGTGTGGCAGGGTACAAGATGTTCTTGTCAGACCCAGGTGCATTGGTCTAGGGATGCACTCATCCGAAGATAGTTCTTTACCTGGTCATAGTATGGAATTCATCCTCCAATAAGCGCCGTACGGTTTTCACTGTATACCAACTATGCTGAAATGTGAGATGCAAGCATTTCAACTATTTTCTAATTTACTTTCTATAGACACTATTATAATATCAGATGATTTTGATATAAAATGTTTTGGTTATTGTAAGGTAAAAACCCGTCGTGTTTATGTGTGACGAGGTCTTACGAGATACCTTTGTTTTTCAAAGGATTTTGAAAAAAGTAATAATTCAAATTGAGTGTGTTTTTCTCACGCTGGTTTTCCAGATTAACTCGGGTGTTATTTTATTATAATGATCGGTCAGACTGAGTATTACAGATTCAGGATAGGATGCTATGGAGCTCAGGAGACGAGCTGGATGACAGAGACGTATTTCCGTACTTGATTTATCTTTCCGCTGAGTGAGGACAAGTTATTATAACTATAACAACCCGGAGTTTTACAACAAGTATTTATCGTCAAAATGACGATTAAACCGGTTGTTAATTGCTATTGCAATTTTGAATCGATTGAAATTCTTTTTAGATGTGTATAATTCTTTAATAAAAGATTGGGTTAAAATTCTTTAATAATTTGTTGAACATTGGTGGGCTTTAAAAATTTAATCCTGGCCCTTGTTTATTTGGATGCCGTGATAAGAATTTGACCGGTTCCCCATTTTCGTTTCTCATTCAATAACCCTAGAGAAAGCTTACGAAAGGAAAAACAATGGCGGCTCGATCAAAATTTTTGTTCGTCCCTCTTTGGCTAGTGTAGGGCTTCGTGAAATCGAGGGCGCCAGCTACGATCATCTCGATCAAAGATTGCTCTATCGATCGACGCACTCCTCCCTTGCGCTCGTTCACGGTTACATCCTTCGTCGACCAGGTGAGTGATTCTTGTCGCTCACATCTAATTCTATTGCTCTGGTTCGTGACTTGGGTTTTAACTTGATTTAGTCGATGGTGATTTTCTTATTTAGGGTTTGAATCCCTTGTTTTGAGTTTGTATATATTTGTGAAATTGTCAGTTTATTCATCTCGACTGTAAGATTCTGTATTAGTGCTTGGGTTTTGATCTTCCACTTAGTTGATTTCTTGGTTGTCTCGGCTCTTACTTTAATCTATGTATTCGATATTGAACTAAGTTGGTGAAATTCTGATGACTTTGGCTTTCCATTTTCTTTGTGTATGATCACTGTATCATGGTTGAGATAGTTGCATTCCAGTTGCATCAGTTGCCTTCATGTACTTGTATAATTGTTGTTGCATGAGGCAGGGTTGTACTATCCACTTCATCTCACCGTCGCATTCATGTGTACATTAGCCTCTGATTTGTTGTGCACTGACTTGAGTTCGAACCTGATATCTTTTGATGTTGCATCTGTTGGGTCCTTTTCTTTATTCATGTTGTTCCTTGTTTCCTGTGTCTCCGGTCGGTAGCACACGACTTGTTCATGTGTCTTCGACTGTGCCCTTGGTCATTCGAGTCCTTGTAGTTTTTATTATTTTGTCATCAACATGGTTATAGTGTTCACTGTTGCCTGTAGTGTTCACTGATATATATTGGTAATTTGTGAATTTTATTCACGATTGCACTTTTGACCTGTACCTAGTACAGGTGAGTTGTTTGCATTTTTGTAGTTGATGATAGCATGTATATGTATACATGTGGTTACCAGTTGCCTCTCTTGGGTACTGATTCTTTGTATCTTTTATTGATTGTGTTGTGGTGCATATTTTGGTGCCCTCACCTTCTTACTGCGGTGTTCTTGTAGTTGTATCCTTTTGTTGGTGATGCTTGAGATTTTGTTGCACTTAGTATCACTTGATGTGGTGGTTTGTACTCTCTGATTCATTTTACGATTGACACACCCCTTGTATTTGCAGTTTTCAATTTGTGCATTTGCGTTTGGTGTCATTACTTTGTGTATTCATATAGTCTGGTGGCATTTTACTATTGCATACATGATGCTTGTATCCACCTGGTCAATGTATATTGATTCTTATACAGTCTACACATTTATTTCACATAGTATTGGGTATATGTAAGGATTGCATTCCTGTACATGCATTTGATTCAGATACTTTTCAAAACTTCTTGTCCAGTTTCGTTTGAACTTAGTTGTAGTTGTATATTTGATTTTGCAGAGGCTGTATTCACTGACTTGAGTTGTTGTATTGGTTATCCACTTGACTTGGTTGAGCTAGTACTTGTTGTCACACAAATCTGGTCTGCATATATGAAGTGTTCATCTCTGATGGCACTGCCCAGTGTTGTTTGAGGCTATTTACCTCGAGACAGTATCACTTGTGTACTGTTAGGTCCATATTGCATTTGCACTGTCCAGTTTCATGTTGTCTTCGAGTTCTGTCCTCTGTTCATCGAGACATTTAGTATAAGTGTACATCACTGGCTTTTTCTTTACTTGAGTTCAAGTCATTTGATTTAGCTATCATGTATTTACATACATCTGTGATCATACATAAATATATGTATGTAGTTGCACCATGGTATATTTCTTTTGTTTCATTCTATTCTGCTGGTTTGTGTTTCACTAGCATTATTGTAGTGGCGAGGCAGTACACGCGTGCGTGTACTGCAGCCCTAGCAAAATTGACAGATTTAATTGATATTTCGATTGTTGAATTGTTTCGTTGGTTCAATTCAATATTTTGAGTTGTATTCTGATTTGGTTTAAGGTGATGATTTTGTTGATATCTAATTATCTTTTAGATAATTAGAGTATATGTTTTCTAATTATCGTATCGATAATTAGATTTTTGTTGCTTACGCTGTTTTGTTGGCTTGGGTTTCACTTTGACCTCTGCAGTTTGATTGCTGTTAGTATTCTCTGTTGTGATGATTTCACGTACTGTGTGGCGAGGCAGTGCACGCGTGCGTGTACTGCAGCCACACAGAAATTTGATTTGATCGATCATTTTGAGATTCTAATTATTTATTTAATAATTGGAATTTGTTGTAAATTGCTGTTTAGGCAATTCTGGAGTTTTCATATTGTTAACCCGCCTTTTGGCAAGGCCACGGACAGATGGATTTAACTTAAACAACTTCACAACTATCGAGACTAAAGTATGATGGTTCGGTTTAAAATGATGAAGTTCACTTGAATATGTCGTTGGGAAAAGGAGTGGAGAAATTACATGGCTCGGCCTAGGCAGTTTGGCAGATGTCGCTCGGCATTGGGATGGTTCGGCATTGGAGGCTGTTCGGCATAGAGAGATCGTTCGGCATTCCAGGAGCACTCGGCATTCAGTAGCGCTCGGCATCCAGGAGCGCTCGGCATTTAGAGGCGCTCGGCATTAGAGATCATTCGGCATGATGGGCACTCGGCATTAGAAACTGTTCGGCATCAGACATGGTTCGGCATGACGGAGGTTCGACATTGGATGGAGCACTCGGCATAAATCTCGTTCGGCATTGGATGGATCGTTCGGCATTAGGGAGCATTCGACATTGGATGGGTCGTTCGGCATACCTCACCTCGTTCGGCATACCTCACCTCGCTCGGCATCGCACCTCCATAACTCGCACCTCCATGTCTCGGTACCTCGCACCTCGGTACCTCTGCACCTCGCATCTCCATACCTCGCACCTCCATGTCTCGGTACCTCGCACCTCGATACCTCGGTACCTCGCACCTCCATACCTCGGTACCTCGCACCTCCATACCTCGGTACCTCGCACCTCCGTACCTCGATACCTCGGTACCTCGGTACCTCGCACCTCCCAACGTTCGGCATGAGGAGATCGTTCGGCATTCACACCTTGTTCGGCATTCAGCGTTCGACATCTATGGTTCGGCATATGGAGACCACTCCATTTGGGCTGAGGTACTCGGCTGCCAGGCCCACCAGGGAAGTCCAACCCATCTTTGTCTATAAATAGAGAGGCAGGGGCACAGTAAAAGGGGATCTTCTTTCTGCTCTCTTACTTTCTCTTTTCTAAGGCTAAGGCAACTCTGCCATTTTGTAACTGTAATCGATTATTACAGCAATAAAAAGCAAACTTCTGGAGTGGACGTAGGCCGGAGTTAGCCGAACCACTATAAAATCTGTTGTTCTTTACTGCTTTCATTTCAGTTTTAACCGTTCTTCACATTATTACTCTCTACATACATTCTATCTCTGAGCTGTGATTGGTATTTGGTGCTTTCATTTGGATTTGGGGGTTAGTGACCAATTTTGGCGCTAACACTTTGGTGCTTTCACTGAGAAATTGAAACACTCAGGAATTTTGGAGTTAGGAACTTGGATCTTAGAAAGCAATGGCAAGACCACCAACGAAGAGGCAAGTAGTGGAAAGGAGCAATCATGAAGGAAGTCAAGCGGCATCTTCTGGAGCTGGAGAGGGTCATGCATCCATCTACATAACTCGGGACTAGATGCAAGTGATGATGAATTCTATGCAAGAGCAGATGATGAAACGGCAAGAGGAGATGATGCAGGCTCTTCTTAGGCAATTTGGACAACCAGGAACTGCAGGTGCTCAAGATCATGGAGCTGGACCAGAGGAACTCAACCAACGGACAGATGGAGTGAATCAGTAGGGGGCAGCTCCCAATCAACAAACAGTTAACAATCTAGATGGACCTAGACTCGGGAGCACGCCACCAGGAGTACGTGATGAAGAATATGTGCCAGAATTTCCTCGGGGACTTGGGGGGCAGTCTGGATTGGTTGGAAACACTGGATTGGTTGACATTATCTGGCGGACTATTCGCGGAGGTCTAACAAACAGGGATTCAGAGGGAGTTAACAAAAGTCCGTTTACCCGGAACATCAGGACAGCTAGGAATCCGCCCGATTTCAAACTACCCACTCTGGAAGTATACAACGGGAAGACGGATCCGACCGACCACTTGATGAGGTACACTAGGCATATGGAAGTGCTGGGGGCAACGGAGGAGGTTATGGCCCGATGTTTCCCCCTGTACTTGACTGAAATTGCTGCTATGTGGTTCAGACAACTGGAGGATGGATCCATTGGAACATGGACAGAACTGGTGGACAAGTTCTTAAGTCAGTTTCGAGTTCACATAAAAAGGCCAAAGAACGTGATGACGCTAACGTCAGTCAAACAGGGGGTAGATGAATCACTCAGGACATTCTTAACTCGATTTAATGCAGCAGTTGCTTCGGTGGATCGGCCAGATCCATCAATGGTTCTGATGGCTGCGGTATCAGGAGTCAGAGATAATTCGGATTTCAAAGTATCACTGGTACGGGACCCACCGTTGGATCTTGGGGAATTCTTTCATGAAGCTGAAAGATTTCTTCGACAAGAGGATGCATGTTTGGATGTGAGGTCAAAGGAAGTAAACATGACTAAGGATGGAGGACTACTCGGCGAAAGCTCAGGTGGGGGCAAGGATAAAGGGAAAAGGAAGCGCTGGGGGGAACCAAAGTTCTCCACTTACACAGGATTGAACGCAACGTTGGAGCGGATTTTCTTAGATACTCGAGATCGCCTTCCCTATCGAAGGCCATCGAGGAGGGAACCCACAGAACGTGAAAGGGCATCAGGAAGGCACTGTTTCTTTCATGACCTGGACGGGCATGACACTAACAGCTGCCGACATCTAAAGGATATAATCGAGGAGCTTATAAGGAATGGTCAGTTGCGACAGTATGTCGGAACTCGAAATGCGGCGGTGGAACAGGAGCAGCCACCGCCTACCTTGAACGACGAGGGCATGAGGCCCAGGAATGGTGGTCGATTGGTCATCAACTAATTTTAATGGTTTGGAATAAGTAACAAACTCCGGGCAAACGAATAAATCACTTACTCATGTACGGGGTCGGAGATAACCCTCAGGCATGCTCTGAGATGATGGCTTACCGAGACGCCCGGGTTTGCGAAATCTGTTTTTTCCTTTGACTTGGACATTTGCTTTTTCTGGTTTGGTTTTGGAGTTTGGTTTGAACTCCCTGTTTTGCTCGTTTTCTGGTTTAGATTCTGGTTTGGATGTTTGTTTTTTGGTATGGATTTTCGATATGGGTTTCTGGTTTTCTATTTTGGATTTGGATTTCGGATCGGATTTTGATTGGATTTTCTCTGGATTTTGGCTAAAAGGTCGTCGAGTATGAACTATGCTCGGCAAGGGTCCAAAGAGACCAGGATTCGGCCTAGGACTTAGACCATATATTATCGGTTACTATTTTAGGTCGTCGAGTATGGACTATGCTCGGCAAGGGTCCGGAGTGACCAGGATTCGGCTTAGGACTTAAGCCACGGCATTCTTCGACGTTCAGGGACACTGAACCATGAACACCATGGAATTACTTAACGTAGGTCGTCAAGTGTGGATTGCGCTTG